>CM035157.1:8962539-9686963 GCA_020205615.1 Panax quinquefolius
CACGATATCACTTTGTTGGGCCTTGTGCATTCCCAACCCTAAATGAGGCCCAACCCAAACTCCAAAGCTACCACTTCGTCATTCAGAACTCGCCACGTAACCAACACGTATGATCCCCACCGTCCACGCCAGGTAGACCGGGTAATACATTAGATAACCAGCAGAACTACATTCACCGTCGGATAAGGAGTGTAGCTTAATCAACGGCTTGCAGCCTGACCGTAGTTTCCACGGGCAGATCTAATTGCCTTTAAGAAGCGATGCCCAACCCTCTAATTTCATCGCTCACTACCCAAACCCTAGACGCCTACCAATCCTTCTTTATGTATTTCTAAATTCTCCGGCGACCGGATATTTACTTTGCAATATTCCGGCGGACACGTGTATCAAACTCTCAGCTGCTACATGTTTTCACCATCACCTGAATTTGATCCGTATCCCCGGAGATTCGCCGGAACTCGACTCCTTCGGTGCAGTCTTGTCGGTTCATGGGATCGGCGGTGATAGCGAGCCGGAATGAATCTAGCTGGGGCAAATCACTTGGTGGATTCATGGGAAAAAAACTTACATGCTCAAATCCTCACCTGAACCCTAACCCTATTAACCCTGACCTTGACCGTAAACAACCCAAATCCAAACCGAAGAAGAAGCAATTTCACACAGTTAACGGCATTCAAACTGACGATTCACAGGCCGTTACTCAAACAGCCTCTGACGATGCGTATTCATTCAATCAGAGAACAATTGACACTAATAGCCGTAGCAGCGACGGTTTTAATCAGTGCGGTTATGTCAATATAAATGTTTCAGCTTATTCCAAAAGGGAGCTGAATGAATTGAGGAAGAAGCTACAGTCGGAGCTTGACCGGATCAGAAACTTAAATTATCGGATTGAATCCGGGCAATTTCCGATTAGATCCAATCATGGCAAAGCGAAGAAATTATCTGGTCAAAAGCGGCCGTTGCCCGTTGGTCCTTCAGGCCAAAGACCGGAACTTCATTTGCAGAATGGAATTGCAAACGGGAATGTTAATGGCTGTGAAACTTTAATGAAGATGTGCAGGCAAATCTTGACGAAATTAATGAAGCATAAGCCTAGTTGGGTGTTCAATAAGCCGGTTGATGCTATTGCTTTGGGTCTTCATGATTACCATCAGATTGTTAAGCGGCCAATGGATCTGGGAACTGTGAAATTGAATTTTTCAAAGAATTTGTATTCTTTGCCTTCTGATTTCGCATCTGATGTGAGGTTGACATTTAATAATGCTATGCTTTATAATCCGAAGACGGATGAAGTTCATTTGATGGCTGCTCAGCTTCTATCCCAGTTTGAGGATATGTTTAGACCAATTCAAGATAAGTTGGAGAGCAGTATTCAAAAAGAACAGCAAGGATTTGTTAATGATGAGTTACAAGGGAGTTCTTGGAATGAGATTCCTACTCTAGAGAGACCCAAAAAGCCCAAAACTAATTTAATGGGTGCAATTTCGAAGAAGCCTGAGCGGACTGTTGAGCCGTTACAGAATCAGTCAAGTGCTTCTAATCCCTCGAATTCGAATTTCCCATCAGTTCAATCACCTGTACCAACTCCTTCTCCAATGCAAGCTCAGCCTGTGAAGCCGACTGGAGCGGTGAAAGTGGCTCCTACAGGGAAGCAACCAAAGCCTAGAGCCAAGGACCCTAACAAGAGAGCCATGAGTATGGAAGAGAAGCAAAAGTTGGGGATTGGTTTGCAAAGTTTACCTCAAGAAAAGATGCCCCAGTTAGTGCAGATCATAAGGAAGAGGAACTTGCAATTGGCACAGGAAAGTGATGAAATTGAGCTCGATATTGAAGCGCTGGACACTGAGACTCTTTGGGAGCTCGATAGATTCGTGACAAATTGGAAGAAATTGGTGAGCAAAACAAAAAGACAAGCTCTTATGGGGAATAATTCAGCAGCTCCCACGGCCACAACCGACACTGATGAGGTATTGTTAGTTGCTTATTCTTCAAATTGGCTACATTTATAGGTACTAGATTGTTTGCTAATTATGATTTTGGAATTGCTTTGTAGGCTCCAGTTAGTGACAGAAATGATGGGGTGAAGAAAATTAAGAAAGGAGATGGGGAGGAGGATGTTGACATTGGTGATGAGATGCCAGAGAGTACCTTCCCACCTGTTGAAATTGAGAAAGACGATGGTGGTCGTGATAATGGGACTAAGAATGGTATAGCCAGTAGTAGTTCGAGCAGTTCAGGCAGTTCTAGTAGTGATTCCTCTTCATCAAGTGGTATATGAAACTTTTGCGGTTTATAAATGAAATGTTTGTATGCCAGAATTGAAATGTGCTTGTGGTTGTTGCTACTATAGAGCTTAATGGTTAAGCTTCTTTTTGACAGATTCGGATTCGGGGAGTTCTTCAGGAAGTGACTCTGATGCAGCAGATGAAGGGCATTCATGAAATTGAAATTTGGTTAAATTTTCAAGGACCCGACTAGTAGTTCTGGGTGAGAAATTAACCAGTATTTTGAGTTTGCGCAGATGAGGTGTACCTCCCCAAGATCAAACATCAAAGCCCAAGGGGTCAAGAAGGGTTCAACAGTTCAGCCAAGGGACCTCTCAAGAAGGGTTCAGCAGTTCAACTAATATCGCAACTCACCATTAGCTCGGATAGAGCCCAGAGGATGCTTGGGTGTAAACATAAGATGAGGGTCGGCATTGGTGTGTGTTGAAGCATCCAACTCAAAAGCTATTGGCTATAAAATGTCTTTATGAGGTATATGAGGTAGTCTGTAAATATTATTTGTGAATTGTGATGACATGTTGGTATTTGGGTGTGAGACTAAGTTGCAATTTGAATTTTCAGTTTGCAGAGTATTTCCTGTAGTGATCGTGTTTGGAATCAAAAGAGTCAATGTGGCGGCAATGTGGAAATTGGTTGGAAGCTTGGAATATTATGACAATGTGAGAAGGAACATATTTGATGCGAAGAAGAGACTTACTGGCGGAGGAATGTTGCTTATAGCTGGAGGAGATAAGAGATGTAGGTTGTTGAGATGCTACTTTTTGTACCAACAATAATACTTTTACGGTTGGTCGAGCTTTTTTTGCAATTCAATTCTGTTTCTTTCTTTTTTAGTGTGTATTTAAAGCATATTTTGGTGACCTATAATCACAAGCATTCTTTGTTCTTTCTTTGGTAATCTTATGCTTCAGAGCACAGAACACTTGATGGAAGCATAGGTGGGAAGGTGGGAAGAAGAAAGAATAATAGAACAAAACATGTTGAGTCACTTCTAGTTAAAGAAGCATCAACCAGAATGATAAAGAAAAGAACAAACACTAGGAAAAGGGATTTTGCTGCCCTTTCCATTTCCCATGTGCTCTATTATTAATTATATGTTGCATGTACTATGTTCCACAAGACACCAAGTGCCTACTGCATATCCAGCTAATAAGGAGAAAGCTCTCCAAGAGAATTTATCTGACAAGGATTGAGAAACTTCTGACAATCTTCCTTTACTGTTGATATTTATTATTTCTTGTTGGGACTGCAGATCTTGATTGTTCTACAAAAAGACACCTTGCCAAATTTTAAAAAGATATATTTTTGTTCAACATTTGCTTCTAAAATTAGTAATTTGTTAGCGGTGTGACATGATAATAAAATTAGAATAGTAGAATAGAGATTTTTTTATGTAGAATAAAAAGAATTGGCCTTGTTAATGAGAACTTCCATTACATTCCTCATACTAAATAGCCTAATGTAAGTAGCTGAAAATTAAAATAAAAGTTTAGTTATAGAAGCTCAAAATTTAACTATTGATAGATTTAAATTTATATATTTTTTCTTTGAATTTATTTTCTTAAGAGATGAACAAAATTTTATCAAATAATTTGGAGCTACTACTATTCGACCTTTTTTTTTTTTTTAATTTGAAGAAATTTTAATTATTTTCCTCAAAAAAAAAAAAAAACCTACATCATCTCTATTCTCTGTCAATTGGTTTTCTGCTGCTAACTAATATTCGACCTTTTTAGAAAAAATTTGGAAAAGTTTTAATTATTTTAGATCCTATAAAAAAAATTTTCACTTCTACAAACATCTCTGTTTAAGTTAACAAAAAGTCCCTTTTTTATGATTTGTATTAAAATAATGAAATATTTCTTTTAGTGACAAATCAATTTTCACCATCATTATCAAGAAAATACATATAAATGCAGCAAATATCAAATTAAAAATATTTGCACCGGAACAGTAATTAATATATATAGATGTAGAAGCAATATGAAATTCTCTAATCATCATCATCATCACTCTCGCTACGTATTTTGCCATAAATTAATGGCAGTTGTGGTCTTGGTGAAGGAGGTTTTCTTCATCCGTTAACCACCACGTTCATGTTTTCTCCATTTCTAGATTCAAAAGAATCAAAACCATTAAACATACAATTGACTAGAGTTTCATAAACAAAACTATGAATGTATTCATGTGAAAATAAAAGTAGGAAATGCCATCTGAACATCATGAGAACAAATGCATATAACAAAAGTATCAAGCAGGATGTAACCAGAAAAAGACGAGCCAATTTAAACAAATAAAACATTCCAATAAAAGACTCAAAACTCCAAGATATGCGGCCAGACAGAGCTCATTGGTACCTTGAATGGTTAGTTCCAAGTTCTAAGATTGAAATTGCGTTCTACGTCATGCATCCAGTTCAGCAAGATTTGAAATCACTGTCCAAACCCAAGTATAAGGACGGTATAAGATGGAAATCAGTCTGCAAAACAGGACAAAGACATACTTAAAACAGAAACTATTTAACTTTTTTCTCTACCACTGTCATTCAGGTAAGCAAACATATAGAGCAGCCAAAACCAAAAGTACTTGTACATTCTTGTCATAATCAAAATGGTAGGAGATAGTAAAAAGTTAACTACATTCTATTGAGAAGGAAAGTATATAAATACAAAATCTGTAAGTCTAGAGTAATTCCAAACTGTGTAAGCCTAAAGTTTGTAACAGACCAGCATGATAGATATCTACCTGTACATATGCATAGTCAGGACAGAAATTCGAATAACTAACAATTGAAGAAAAACAAAATCTTGTTAAATTTTCACCAAGAGGAACTTCTTGCTATGAAGATCCGGAGTTCATTGGAGCAGTGATTCGACCAACTTCTCCACGAGGGCATTGTGACTTGTGAGTGAATTGAATGAACAGAAAGCTGTAGCTCAAATTATATTTTTCAACACGTGTTTTCTGTGGTAAAGACACTATCACCGGCAGTAGAAACTAACTTTCAAGCCGAACTAATCTAATATCTCACCCCTGCTTCTTCAAAGCAAGGAAAATTACACCAAGTTGGGACTCGCAAGCAGCATGAATTTCTGGTTCTAAAGTTTTGAGAAATGATGCAGACAAGTTGAGGCTTGCTAAGGTTTGGAAGACCCTGCCACAAAACTTGCGTACTTCAGCCCGTTTTGCCTGCTTATCTGGCATATTAGTAATTAATTCCTTCATCAGAATAGAGAGTTTTGGAAGATGACTTTTTAACATCTTCTTTGAGAAACCCTGGCCATTTCCATCAGCATTAACAGAAACAAGTGATTTCAGTATTTCAATCACCAGAGCAAGTGCTTCAATTTGCCGAAACCATGATTTCACACGGCTGCATTTCTCTAAAAGGAATACAAAGAGATGATGCCCAATACAAGCTCTCCTCCTAAATATTTCTTTCAAAAACTTGGACTTCATTTGAGACTTTTTACTATCAAAATAGGCCATTAAAACACCTTTAAAAATATTGAAGATCCTCTGCAGTTCAAACTCAGGGAAGCTTCTTGCATCAATAATCTTTAGTATCCAAAATGTTGAATTTTTAGCAAGGGCATTAATCATTTTTTGTCTATTAAAGGAGGATGATTGTTTTTTCTTTGATGGATTGGTTGTAGGTTTCTTTTTCATGAATGGTTTTGATGCCAATTTTAAGTTCTTTTCTAGCAAAGATTCAAGCATACAGTTGCGCAGCTTCCCCTCTTGGATGGTCCTTCGCTTTGAATATTTTCTTTTGCAAAATTCCCCATATACGTTGACCAAGCTGCTCACTACATTCTATAGTGTGTGGATTAACAAATGCCTGGGCCAGGTTTGAGAACACTTTCAACACCTGGGGCTTACCTGCGTACAAATACAGAAGTTATACGACTCAAGCAGAATATGAAATATATTGTTTAACTTCATCACAATCAAGTATTCATAAAGTACATAAGAAGAATTTAATAACCAATCTAGAGTTCTTTCCCATGAAAAATGTGCCAGCTTATATCCGTTCAGATAAGATGTTTAACTAGATATATATTTTACTTCATTTTGAAGTATTGTGCCTTCACTGGTTGATAATGAAGTTAGAAAGAAAATCATGCCCATGAGTAGATATTCAATACGGTGGTGATAACTAAGGATTCTAGCACTGTTATAAATAAATATTTACTCTATGTCCATAAGACCTGTATTATGGTGCCAAAATGGTCAACAGACTATAAACAAAGCTATATTTGCCTTGATGAAAATTTTCAAAATATTTTTCTATTCCAAATAGAACAAAAAGCCGAGACTGATGACAAAAAGGGTCTTAGAAATATATAAACTAAATTTAAGTTGAAGTGCATACATTTTTTATTGTCATATACTATTAATCTGGTCTTCCCATCAAATTTCTGGAGCTGGGCTTGTGATTTGAAGTTGCAGACGGGGGTGGATCCATTAAGAACTGAATTATTCTAGGTATAGGGGTAAGGACAAATATGCAAGTGAATAAATTTAAGGGGATAGATTAATGGAAAAGTTAAATTTGGAGGGGGCAAAAAAATTTATTCATATTCTAAATACAGGTACAGACAAACATAGATTCATTCTACTTCTGTCTTCTAAATTGTATCTAAATATTTTTTATTTAAAATTTCTTTTTTTAGTTTAGATTATGAATATTTATTGCAATTTGTAAATATTATTATGATTAATTAACATTATGATTAGTTCAAGTTTTATTTATTTAACTTCAACAAAAAAAGTTAGTTAAAATCTGCTGCTGCTGAAAAAAAAATCTGGATCCTCCCTGGTTGCAGACATGCCCCAATTGAGTAATTTTGGTGTTCAGAATTGAGCCTTACTCGTGCTTAGACTAGGGATAAGACCAACAGCCTATAATAAGCTAAATATTATTTCTGAATTCTGAAACATCATTTACACTTGAGAACTTGCAAGACTCCTTCAAACCCAACTACAGTAAGCAACCTAGAAACCACAAAAGATGAAAGATACTCTTCAGAGAGACCATCCATCACACATCCAGAACAGGCTTAAAAATCCTTTAGTCATTTCTATTAAAATCTCCAAAATAACACTAATGATTTTTCACTGTTCTCTTTCTAAAAGTAACATGGAGTACTTGCATACAGAATTTCCACAAATAAAGTCTGTATTACATGGAACAGACACTTTCAAAAACAAGATAAATCTTGATCTCCCGTCATCACAAACCTACAAATTTATGTGGATCTCATAAAACCCAGTCCTAAAAACATTTTATAATCCAAGTCCAACACAAAACTATCCACAATTCTTTAGCCTTGGCAATTAAACTAAGAAGCTGGATCCATTAAGTATTTCATCTGCCCAAAGCAACTGAATAACATCTTTTGCAGAACTCTCCCTTATTGGCTCAAATCTCTGATAAATGTTTCAAATCCTATAAACCAGGTCAAATTGCATCCCATAGCAACAAAGTTGAGAATCTTTACTGTGTAAGACTAAAAGTTGGATTCAGAACTTAATGATATATATATATATATATATATATATATATATATTATTTTTGTGTAAAGAGCTTCATGATATAAGCCAAGAGAAAAATAAAAAACAAACGGAAACTTTCCAAGTGTTAAATTATGTATCTCTCAACATGTTAGGCTCTAGTCATGTCACAACTCACAAGGCTTAATAAGCGTTAACTACTTTCAGTCAAAATATTTAGAGTACAGAGTGAATGACGAAATTCACATAATTTTTCAAATAAATAAATGCAGAAGTTCCTTTTAATTTCTTTGATAAAAAAATTAAGCAAGTACTCCCTCCGTCTCATATTAAATGTCCTAATTTCCTTTTTTCGATGTTCCAAAATAAATATCCTATTCTATATTAGTAACTATATTTATCATATTCTTCCTCTTATACCCTCATAATCTATTTAATGTACTTATTGAGAATGTGAGTTAGTTAAAAAAAAATGTATCTAGAGAATTAAATGACGTATGAAAGAATTATTGGGGTCATAGAAAGTGAAGAAATACTTTAATTAATAATTAATCAAAAAGGGTAATTTAGGTAAAAGAAAAATTTATTAATTAGCGTGCCAAAACTATTTAGGACGTTTAGTTCGGGACGGAGGGAGTAATATAATCAGAACCAATTAACAGAACACAAAATACACTTGAGCATTTGCACTATAATTTTTGATAACTCATACACAATAAAAATCAAGCAATGTACAACAGTTATTTTTTGTCCACTCTTATATCAGAATAAAGTACCTTGTAAACCAATTCTAGAAGAACTGCGATAGCGGGTTCTTGCAGATACCGCTTCTTGGCTGCAAGGGAGATCACAGAACTAGTGAATTCCTTGATGTGTAAACAGCTTTTATCAGAAATCCCTTCCTCTGTCAGTCTTCCTGATCATGCAAGGGTACCATAAGCAAACAAGCAACCCAAAAGACAATCCCTTACTTCCTGCAATGCCATAAGGAGCAAATAAAGTTTCCTACGGATAAATTTATGAGAGACTAAAAACCTACATTACAACAAAAAGGAATGCATGCCCACCTGACACCTCATTGAAGATGAGACTTCCAACAAATCAATAATTAGTTTCAGCAACGAGTCCACTTTTACGCTAGAAACTGCACCAACTAAAATAGTCAAACCCAATGCAAACCCTTGTCTAGCACACTGCAAAAAAATTCCAGATCACACAGGATACAAGTTAGATAACTTGGAAGCATTTTTAAACAGTTATACACATTTCAGTCCATAATATATAATTATTTGGACAAACCATATCAATCCACCATTCGTGTCACAGGCACACATGTATAACAAAAATACTCAATTTTATATGCTCAATTTTCTGTGTTCAATATAAACAACATCATTAAAATAATTTAGAATGGACAGCCAACTAACAATATTGCTGATATGGATCATGGTATGTAACACCCCAGTGGCCCAGTCCCACATCGAAAGATATGGAAAAAATTTGTCAATGTATAAGGAATTAAATTACTAATAATAGTACATTCAGTCATGACTTTTTGGGTCAACCTGTGGTGGGCTAAGATTACCCAAGAAGATACTATTGGGTCAGTGGTTTAAGGCTTTATTTGGATGGATTTGAGAGCTGACTCTCGAAGGGTCGGGTCGGGTCTTCCGATCGGGTTGCCGAAGGTGGGGACACGAAGTCAGCCGGTATTATTCCACAATGGCTAGAAAGGCAAAGATCTGTGGACCGTGTGTATAATCGGTTTTGACGGGAACGTCAAAAATTTAAGTGGGAAAGTTTGTAACACCCCAGTCTCACATCGAAAGATATGAAAAAAATTTGTCTATGTATAAGGAATTAAATTACTAACAATAGTTATAGTTTAATACTTGACATAAACTTTAAGACATGTGCATTGTGAAATTAGCATAACTATCATTCTACTAGAGTTGAAAGGAAAATAGTAAATTTCAATCTGTAATGAAAGAAGCAACAACAATTCCAACTGCGAATATTTATCGTATTTCATGTTTTTACTTTCATATAAATGAAGGGGACACTAGTTTGAAAAGCCATATAGAGCAAAAAATCACTACGCATGTACATTTGCAAAAGACAATTACTATAATATACTCCCTCCAGTTCATATTATTTGATCATTGATGACTTTTTAAGAGATTTTTAACTCAAAATTGACATAAATTCTTTTAATTTTAATCAATAACTATCTAAAATGTATTACTCATAGTAAGTTTTATTGTTCATAATTTTTAATGAGTCATCTCAATTTTGAATTTGAAAATGTCTTAAATTGACTTTCAAAAATCAATGATGATCATATAATTTGGAATGGAGGGAGTATAATTTTAAAAACTAGATTCACTAAATGTAAGCTCTCTACATGAAGAAACAATAATAAGCCTTCTTCTAGTAGTTTCGTGTTTTTCCATTCATATAAAGGAAAGGGACTCATTTGAAAAGCTATATATAGAGCAAATATTAAGCAAAAAGTCACTCCATAAAAATACATTTCCAAAAGGCAGTTATTATATATAATTTAAAAAACTAAATTGACTGAAATTACGATGCCTACCTGAAGAAATGGCACTAATAAGCCTTCTAATTATTGTTTCATGTTTATCAATTCATACAGATAAAGGAATTAGTTTTAAAAAAACCATGTATAAAGAGAAAATTAAGCGGAAGGCCACTAAACAGAAATACATTGATAAGACACAACAACCACGAAGGTCTCAGCTCGGCCAAATCAGAAGTATGTGGACTGAGTCATGGGAAGCAACGTTCACAAAGAAAGAGTCTTAGTTGCAGTTGTGGTCTCATTTCTGTTAGCACTTAAATAGCTATTTTCTTTGCAAGCTGTTATTTATGTTCCTATGAATTAGTTTCTGTTTTATGCATGTAGGTTGTGGTCGAAAGAATAGGAAGAGTTGTTAGGAATCTTTTGTATTTAAACACTTCTAGTGAACAAAGAAAGCAGAGAATTTTTTACCAAAACCTTGTGATCTGTTCTCGGCCTAAGAGAGCTTATTTACTGGTTTAATTTCTTAAGCTTTGACTGATACATTAGCTAACTTCAGTTCTTATACACAATTGTAAAAATTAAACTCGGTGAAATTAATAATAAGCCTTCTAATGACAGTTTCATGTATGAAAGATTGCTGGTTTGAAAAGCCATTTAGCTCAAAAAGTAAGCACGTTAACAAAAGATTATACAAATTTACAAACTAAATTCACTGAAATTAACCTCTCTCAAGGAAGAAACATAGCAGGCAAGCCTTAAATTTACATTTTCATCACAAATTAAGCTACATTGGCAAAAGAAAGTCACTTTACACAAAATTACAAACTAACACCCCCGAAACAAACCTCTCTCGACGAAGAAACTTCGCGAATTAGCCTTCTAACAGCATATCTAACAGACGTGCACAGTTGAATAATCGGTCATTTTTTCAGTTTCTAATTTCAACTCATTCTCAATTTCCTTTTTCTTATCAAGCTTATCGTAAGCCTTTTGAACATCCTGCAACTCTGTAACTAATCTCTCAGTTGCAGCTACTCTAAAAATCAGCAGAACCAAGTTCCTTAAAAACCCCAATATGAAACTCCGGCAAAGCAGTATTACTTGATGAAGAAGGAGTCTCCATTGGCACGATTAATTTTCCCTTCAATTCAGCAGCATTAACAGCACCAGCAGTAGTAGAAGAAGAAGAATGGTGTTTTTATTTGTCCATTGCTTTTCCTTTCTTCTTTCTTTCTTTCCATTGGTTTAATGGGATTGGGGACAGAGGATTCATGTTCAATCGGTCTCTCCCTCTTCTTCTCGGTTTTCATTTTCATTGTCACTTTCTCTCTCTAAGTAAGGTTTATGCTAGGGTTTGAGCGCAGGGGGCTAGGGTTTTGGTTAAATACTCAACCAGATAATACTGCCAAACAGTCCCCTAATTTTTTTTAAATGAGTAGTATTTGTAGTCTTGTAGACTCAAGACGCTCATCTCCCAAAATGATGGAAATTTTTGGTAATAAAAATTTTCATTTTTATCTCTATACATTGCTTTTGTGAGTTTTAAAAAATGGATTAATAATAGTTTCCGATCAAATATTTTATCTTGTTTGAGTTTTCTACAATAATATTTTGTTTAGGTTATTTTTTTCTTTTATTTTTTTATTTACTCAAACAAAAAGATTTAATATGTTTTTCATTATTTTTAAATTATATTTTTCTATAAACTTGGGATTAGAGTTCCTTCTGATATTTTGGTTGATTGATTATTTCAAAAAATACTCCGGTTCGTCAACAGGCTAGAGCTGATTAAACCCCATGACTTAACAAACAAGAAGTTTTTAAAATCTATAGTTTATTCCATTGCATATATAGAAGAGTTTCAAAATACATTTTTCCTAAACTGAACTGAAATTGCTTCTTGACAAAATTTCATTGCATATACAAAAGAGTTTCAAAATACATTTTGTGAACTGAAATTGCTTCTGCAAAATTTCATTGAACAATCTCTATCATTGTTTCAAAGTAGCACAAGCTTTATCAACTGCGGAAACTCTAATACAACAAACGCTCACAAGTCTTCGTCGTCACCTACTTCTTTACCTCTTCATACTCTGCCGCCTCTGGAGATTGATCGCCACCCGGAGATCCTCCACCACCAGAACCACCACTCATGTGTTGTCCGATCTTTGACACAGCTTTGTTTGCAGCATCAATCTTTGATTGAATCTCTTCAACACTCTCACCCCCTGCTGCTTTCCTTAAATCTGCCACCGCATTCTCAATTTCTGATGCTACTTCACTAGGAATTTTATCTCTATACTCGCTCAAGCTCTTCTCAACACTGTAGGCAGTGGTCTCAGCATTGTTTCTAGCATCAATTAGGGTTTTCCTTTCATGATCCCTCTGAGCGTGTAGCTCAGCTTCCTTGACCATCTTCTCAATTTCATCCTCAGAGAGACCTCCAGATGAACGAATGGTGATCTGCTGTTCTTTACCGGTGGTCTTATCCTTGGCAGAGACGGTGACAATTCCATTGGCATCAATGTCAAAAGTAACCTCTATTTGGGGCATGCCCCTAGGTGCAGGAGGAATGCCAACAAGATCAAACTCACCGAGGAGCTTATTGTCAGATGCCATCTCACGCTCACCTTGCAGCACCTTTATTCCCACCTGAGTTTGATTGTCAGCTGCCGTGGAAAACACCTGAAAGAAGTCAGAGGTAAGAAACATGCACTGTTACACAATATCTACAAACTAAAAGTAGCATAACCAGCTTGGCAGAGCAAAAACAAAGACTACAATTGAAATGAGCTCATGTTGAACAGACTTGGAAGTAAATTTTCAAAAGATGTAAAATGCTTTCAAGTACATACCTGGCTCTTCTTTGTTGGGATAGTTGTGTTCCTACTGATCAATTTGGTAAAGATGCCACCAAGTGTTTCGATACCCAGTGATAAAGGAGTAACATCAAGGAGAAGTAACTCCTTGACATCACCACGAAGTATACCACCCTGAATGGCAGCTCCCATAGCAACTGCCTCATCTGGATTTACCCCTTGCTTGGGCTTTTACCAAAATTTCAGCAACCGTCTCCTGGACCTTCGAACTCGGGTCATCCCTCCAACAAGAAGGACCTCGTCCACCTCCTTGGTTGATACACCAGCGTCCTTCAAACAATTCTTACATGGATCCCTAGTCCTATCAATCAAATGACCTACCAAAGACTCGAATTTTGATCTGGTCAGAGTGATATTCAAATGCTTCGCACCAGACGCATCTGCTGTAATAAAAGGCAGGTTGATCTCAGTATGTGTTGTTGATGAGAGTTCTATCTTAGCTTTCTCAGCTGCTTCACGAAGTCTCTGCAAGGCAAGCCTGTCTTTGGACAAGTCTATACCCTCGGTCCTCTTAAATTCATTCACTAAGAAATCCAGAAGGGTATTATCGAAGTCTTCTCCTCCCAAGAACGTGTCACCATTCGTTGCTTTCACCTACATGAAAGGACATATTAGTGCACAATAATGATGAACTAACTAGATAATATAATGAACTACTCAACCTGGGATAATTCTCATACCTCAAAAACTCCATTTGATATCTCTAAGATAGAAACATCAAAGGTTCCACCGCCAAGGTCAAATACAGCTATTAAACCCTCCTTATTGTTCATACCATATGAAAGCGCAGCTGCAGTTGGCTCATTAATGATTCTCTGGACATCAAGGCCAGCAATACGCCCTGCATCCTTTGTGGCTTGCCTCTGTGCATCATTAAAATAAGCCGGAACAGTGATAACAGCTTTGGTCACAATCTTCCCAAGATATGCCTCAGCAGTTTCCTTCATCTTGGTCAATATGAAAGCACCGATTTGACTAGGTGAATACTGCTGTCCATTGGCCTCAACCCATGCATCTCCGCTGGGACCCCTAACAATTTTGAAAGGAACCATTTTCATTTCCTTCTGTGTCTGGGGATCATCAAATCGTCTGCCAATTAGACGCTTGGTCCCAAAGATTGTGTTTGTTGGGTTAGTCACTGCTTGACGCTTGGCTGGTGTACCCACTAGTAGCTCCCCTTTCTGATTAAAGGCTAACACAGATGGTGTTGTCCGAGATCCTTCAGCATTCTCGATCACTTTAGGAGCCTGCAAAAAAATTTTGGAGTCAAAATTCATTTATGTAATCTTTCCGAATAACTACACAATATCCAACTACCAACAAGTAGAATCCTACCTTGCCCTCCATGACTGCAACACATGAGTTGGTTGTACCCAAGTCAACCCCAATAACATCATTACCAGCAGGTTTTGTGCTACACATGAAAGAATAATCAGCATGAGCCGGAAAAAAAAGAAAGAACACAATATAAAATGCAAACATGATATGAGATGATGTGTGAAAGGTACCTAAATGGTCTGGCAAGATTGGACCATTTGTGGCTCAAATGTGCGGTAGCCCATGAGGACTTGGCACTTACAGCTAACTGCAAAAAGGGGAATCCAGATACATTTTCAATTATCAAAGAAGAAATATTTGATTCATCTGTTTATAGCACCCTAGTACCAACACAACCACTCAGTAGTACAATCATTTATCAATTGCTGAACTTCCCAAAAGTTTAAGGAAAAAACACTAGATAAGATCTCAAAAATGATCTATCAAATATCCTTCTACTAGGATTTTTGAAGGAATAGAGCTTGAACATTTGGATACAAGTGCTAGTTAAAATATAACAATCAACATTCACAAATGAAGGTCAGGCACCACGATGAAAAAAAGATAAACCACAAGAACATATAATCAATATCAAATTGAGAAACAAAGAATAGAGAAATGTATAGCTCAAGCCAATAATTTTAGATGCAGCTTTACAATTTTAGTACATACAAATGAATAAGGAAACATAATATTTCTTCCATCACAAATCCGAGAGTTCATATTTCCAGCTATGTAAACCCGACGAAGAAAGATCACTTTCTACAAAAAGATTAAAAGGGAATCTATACCCAGACTTAAAAACACAAGGATAAGCTAGTTATCTTACATTTTTAATTTCGCCTTCTATTTAAAAAATATTCCCTCCTAAACATCATAAAATACTTTAAAAATAGTACTAGTTATAAGAATTATTGTATTCAAAACTTAAAATGAATGTCAATTTTGAATTTTAAAATGAAAAAGTCATCTTATAATTTGGAAGGTAGTAAAAAAAAAATTAGCTTAGGATTATAATCTATTACAACTTGACATCACTTGGGTCAAAATAATAGGAAAAAATCATGCATTTTTTTAAAATGTAAAATCACAGATACGTCAATACCATCTCTAACTCAAGTTAAAATCATCAATGGCTCGTCAAGAACACAATAAATCCATGTATGGGAAATTACAATAAACCAATGTATATTTCCTAATCTAGAGCTCACCAACACACGCACACAAAGAAAACATCCCCTAATCGTCAAAAAAAACAGGCGTACAGCTAAAACAAAAAAGATAAATAAAAGAGCGAAAACGTCAATAAAAGGAAATTACACCGGAAGAAAATGAAACTAAAAAACTTACAGATTTATAGGTAGAAGAAACTTCGCCCCGACGAAGAGATCTGAGCAAGACCGCTGTCGCCATGGTAGTCGAATTATTTGAAAAAAAACACAAGTCCAGATTTTTGTGTAATTTTTAGGGTTTAGGGTTTTTGGGGTGATGATAAAGTTAGAGAGAAAGAGGCGTAAAATGAAGACGGAATTCTGTAGAGAGAAGGATAAAAAGCAGTGGGCGAGGGGTTGTTTAGATGCGTGGCGGTTTCAGTTTTTTGCTAACTCAAGAAACTTCTAGATACATCTCGGCCATATTATGGATCGTACGAGAAGGAAAGTAATAAATGTATGTATCTATCGATTTATTATTTTTTGTGAAATAACTTCTTTTTTTATTTCTTTTAATCTTGCAAATGAGATATAATTTTTTTGTCCTTAAAAAATGAGCTAAATACATAAAGTGAAGGTATTAGTGAGATTTATTAATATAAAAAATTAGTATAAATAAATAAAAATACATTATCAATTTATATAATCTTGTATCACTATAAATAAATTTAAAACTTTTTACTCTTTTTCTTTTATTTTTATTTTTTAATATATATGTAAATTATATTTTATTTATCCTTTTGAGGACGGATAGAGTATTTTTTTGTAATTTGTTTGTCCTTATTAATCAATGAAAATTGAATTATATTATTGTTTTTGAATATTCCAAAATTTTGTTAAAACATTTACAAGAAATATATTTTTGTTTCATATTTACTCTAAAATATTATAAGTTATTAATTTAATAGTGATAACATGACATTATTAAAATTATGATGACAAATTTAAAATATAGTGTCAATGTCATTCTATATTACTATCCATAAAAAGAGACTTTTTAAATTTTTTTTATAAACCAAAAAAGAAATTCTTTTTATGAAATAGAATGAATGGTATATATATGTAGAAAAACATAATATTGAAAGTATAGACTCCCTCCAATACCAAAATGTAGAGCAAAATGATTTTTGAAAGTATAAACACTTGACGTATGTCCAGTTGCCGTATGGTTCTTGGCCCAGCGATAACTTGTCTTATGGGTTCGATTCTTTCAATTCTTGGGTGTGCGAGTGTGGTGTGAGTGTGTGTGAAAACTAGCAAAAAAAAATAAAAAGTATAAACACTTAAAACAAAAAACAAGAATAAAAGAGAGAACAAGAATAAAAGAGAGAAGAGAGAGCAAAAGAAAAGGTCAAGTAGGAACAACATATAGCTAGGCCTAGCTAGATGGAGATCCCAAAGGCAAGAATAACCTCAAAGTTTTAATTCCCATATCCATATCCAGTGTTAAATGTACAATTTCCCATTAACAAGAAAATAACAAAAATCAAACTACAACCCTCAGTTATCTCTTCTGAAAGTTTACATCCAATTTAGGGAAGAGAAAAATCAGATTCAATGAACATTTGGCTCCTCCTCAATCAGAAAACTCCATACCTCCTCTACAATATGAGATCAAAAGAGCAATGAAAGTTCCCATTTTTCGGAACTGACAACAATATTTGGATAATCAAACTTGGCAAAAAATATACCTTCCTACAACCAACTTGATCTGAGGCAGGTGATGAGAAATATTTTCCAGGATAGATGGATATAAAATTTCAGTTAGACCACTAATGACATATTCCACATATTAGGGAAAAAATGATGGTAAAAGATAAGCTGGACATGTACCTAAATCGGGCAAATTTACGCCATTTCTTTACTTCTCAAATTCGAAAGTAACTTCCTCTTTCAGTTCTCCTGGTAAATGACCTTCGGTTAATAGACCAGCTTCTTCTTATCTCTCTCCTCCTCCGCCAAGCAGCAATACGAGTGTAAAGTTCTGGGAAAAGGAAGCATAGAAGTACTAACACTAGCGTCGCAAAACACAACAACAGGACCTTTCGAAACCCATGCTTTATCGTTGGGTCTCTTTGTCCCGTCCATGGAACTCCTCCCACATTCATCCCAAACACTATCAAAATAAATCAACTATAAGTCAAAATGCTTCATAATCTTTTCAAGGATGAAAGAGTCGGTGTGAAATTTATGAGAAGATTTTAACCTCCAGTGATTACGGATAAAGGAAGGAATATGATTGAAAGGAAAGAGAGATAGTATAGTTTTTTGTTGATTTGCTCTGCCTGCCAGCTATCAAGACCAGCCTGGACCGCTGTGACACGATTGGTTATAAACCCAACATTTTCCTTCAGTCTTCGGAGTCTCCCAGTTAACTCTTCAAGGGCGTTAATGTTTTCATTGGCAAACCAATCTTTCGAGGAACACCTTTCCTTGACTCGTGGAAATACTTGTTCCCCATGTGCAATCACCTGGGTTTCATGAAGCATATTATTAAAGAAAATCACAAACTTGTGCATATTTCTAATTTCTTTCATTATTAATTGATAATTTGGGGAGATATACTAGTTTTACAAAACTTTTAGAGTTTTTATTACCCACAATTCGTATGGACCTTGGCAAGAGCACCGGGTTTTTTTCTCTTATGAACATTCTCTTGGCAATTTGTTTGTCAAAGGTCATGGTTAGTTGTTAATGTAAACTGTAAAGACATTCCTGAAGCTTCAGTACCTAAAACTCATCTTCATGTCTTCTGTTTATAGGTCATAACTCATAAGTTATAAGCTACTTATAAGAGATGAAGGTTCAGTTTCTTCAAATTAGAGAAAGATGTTATCGAGCTAAATTAAAATTTCAAATGGACTGGGCTGAGAAACTACCTGCAGCAGGCGTTGCAAGTCTAGATGCATTTTCGGGAACCTTCTATCATCTAGCAATTTTTTCTTCAAAGCAAAACCACCTGCCATCCAAAGAAAATAACAGATTTGATATGAAAAAATAACAGATTTGAAACAGCCTAAATACAAAACATTGTAACTTAAATTTACCTCTATCCAATTCAAACTCCACGGAATCCAGGTCCATCTCAAGTGTGGTCACAACATCCTGAAGGTGATCTACGTGCGTGTCAATAATGTGAACAACGAGATTTGAGACAGACTTTGGCACAGGATTATCTGCCTCCTCCGAGTGATTCATTCTCAACAAAAAATCAAGAACATGCTCTGCAATCACAGTCCCACTCTTTTCCTTTAGCTCGCCTCTATCATAATTGGGACTCTCCACACTAGGAACCTCTGAAAGAAGAGATTGACCGATAGGCGAGAAACCTAACCTAGGAACGCGACCCAAAGACACAGTAATTATCGACTTCTCAGTAACCCTTGCAGCAATTCTGAATGTAAATTTGCTAGATGCAGGACCAGGCGAATTTACTCTAAATACAAGAGCACCATCTACATGCCCACAAAAGGGTCCATTACTAACTAGTGAGAGAATATCTTGAAGTTTCAATGGCGGGCAAAGAGCATCAATGAGGTATTGGGCAGATTGTGACAGTTTTTGGTTTCCTTTAGGAAGTTCTACATGGTACCAGCAAAACCCTGGACCACTTCTCTCTTGAAGATCCCATTCCTTGTTATAGTAACTTCCTAATCCATCAAAAATATAGGCTTTTAGTCTAACTGCACCTGGATAATGTGTTCGAAAAAGACAGTTCTCATTGCGAGGAGCAATTAACAACTGTTCCCTATCCATTTCTTCTACCTCTCCTTCAACATTGGCCATTATTTTATCAGCTATCTTTGTAATCGATCTTAATGAGAACAAGACGTTCCAACAAACTAACACCCAAGTTATTTAATTCAACTAATTAGCAGTTTTTTTCATAACCAACTTACAGGTTTCAACACCAAACCCCTCTGTCGTCAATCTTTTGCAATGAAATACAACACCATAGGTGTAGAGAAAGATAACAAATCAAACTTAAATCACAATAAAGGAACCATTCCCAATACATCACAAACACCCCCCACCCCAACCAAATCAATTATTGAAAACTGTAACAATTCCAGAATGCCCAAAATCCAAATCACTCAAAATTAATTCCAAAATCCTATAACCCTATAAAAGAAGAAATAAAAATCCAATATTTTAGCATATCAACATTCACTTTTTGAAACTTATACCACAACAAAAGAATCAGCTCTTTACATCACAAACACCCCCAAAACAAAATTCTGAAACTGCAATAAAACCAGCCTCCTACCCAAAAATCCAAATCACTCGGAATTAATTCCAAAATTCAATGACCCTGTAAATAAAAATTCAATCTTTTAGCATCTCAACATTTTCCAAACAAAACACGTTACAATGACAGAATCAAAAATAAAAACTCTACCAACCAAGAAATAGAAACAATATAAAATGTTTACCTCATTGAAGCATTTGAAACCCAGAAAACCATGCCCCTGAGGCCTGAACAAGGAAGACCCAACAACGATATCTAAGATTCCTAAAACATCGGTTATCAATATTCTCAAAAGTAACTAAAATGGAGGAAAACCAATTAATTATTGGCAACAAGTACTGAAGTTTCTATCGAACATTTTTTTAATTTATAATAAATATCTATAATATATAGATATATTCTAATATCTAGAATATTAGAATATCTATATGCATAGCAAAATCAAGTTTTTTTGGTCCTCAGACTATAATTTAATTACTATTAAAATATTTTTTTTAATTTGCTGATTTTATTTTATTAACTAGTGTTTTTTTAAATTAAAATTTCATAAAAAAACTTTAGAATAACTTATTATTTTATAACAATTTTATTTTTTATAAAAATTATTTACAAATATTAATTCTCGTGAATCTAGATTAAAATAGTAGTAGTAACAAGTTATTCTACTATTATATCATAATTAAACACACTAAAATATTAAAATATTGAAACATAAGTAAATTATATTAAGCTGGACCAATTTGAATTAGTATTTACAACATAAACGATATAATTATTATAATGTAGTTATACTAAAATATACAATCGTAATAATTAACTAGGATAGTTTTTTTTTATGAGTGCTTAATATTTTAATTTTTATAAAGAATGCATAACACATGTTTACTTTATAAATAACATTATTTTAATATTTATTTATTATATATATGATGTTTATAAAAAGAAATTGAATTTCACAAATTAACTTACTACTTGGTATTAGATTGATTATAACATTTGCTTAAAAGATAAAAATAAATATAAACTACATACAATTGTCTAATATAAATAATATTATATTATTTTATGAACAATTTTATTCTCTATAAATTCCTTTAGTTCATTAATCATACATTTCGAGTAAAGTTTGTAAATATTATAATAACAATAGTAAGTTAATTTATGAATTTTTAAAAATATTTCATAATTATTATATATAAAATGAATAAAAAATAAAAAAAAATAATGGAAAAATAAACCCGTACTTCGCACTTGATTTTTGTTACGGGCTTAGAATTTACATACAACTAAAACACTCTTTAAAATCTGGCTAAATTTATTTTAAAACAATCTAAACATAACTACTAATAAAACTCAAATTTAATAGAACTATTTTATGTGTTTTCATGACAATCCTAGTTCTTATCTCACATCTTAGTCAGGGATCATATCCTTCGATACCAACTGTGACGCCCCCAAAATAGGTATACATCACCCATCTTGAGTCGCCAAATACATGGTACAGAATACAATACAATCTTAAATATACAACAAGAGCTGTGAGTTTTAATACAAATATTGTCTTCTAGACAATATCTACTATCAGAATAAGTCTTCATTACAATTATTATCACACTATTTCATAGAATAGTGAGTACTACTAATGCTATCATCTGGACCATTGTAAGACCCCAACTTTTATGAATAAAAATGAATTTTTTATAATTATCATTTTTGAATATTATGGAATGAAATTGTTATAATGTTATAGTTGTGAGTAGTATTTATAAATTCTGCAAAGTATGTAAGTTGTTATATTATATTCGATTGGTCGGTGAATATTCGTACAACGGCGTTGTAAGACCCCAACTTATTATTAATGAAATTTAATTTTCTCTATTTTGAAATAGTTAGGGTTGATTTAATTAATGTGGATAGTTATGGGTAAAATACGCAAATATTTTAAAATAAGCAAGTGGTTATAAAATATTCATTGTTGTTGTTTAGAATATTCGTTTTGGTCGTAGAATATTCTTCTTTGTCGGGAATATTAAATGCGACGGCAGCGATCTTTTATGGGCCCCATAACTGAGCGATTGGATGAAGAAAATGACAAATATAAGTTGTTTAAAAATAACTACAGAAGTTATTACCGTTAATCTTTGTTAAAATACTCGGTGGTTAAAACACAAGAAGACACAATATTGCACTAATTATTGATTCTTACGTAAGAAGGCACTACTCGATAATGGTTACAATAATTACTTATTCAAGATTTTATTGATTTAATAATTCTTTGCGTTGATATTTTATATTCTTTGTTGTTTCAATAATTGTCATTACACAATTTTTCATTATCGAATCAATAATTCATATTATCCTAATAATATTATTAGATAACATTATTGGCAATGTCTAAAAAGTTACGTCAAGGAGAGTTTGGTCACCTAATCATGCTATTTAGTAAGGAGAAATTCTTATTGAAAGCCCTTATTTCTTGGGAGCACTACAGTTGCCAGATCTTCGTGATTCTGTAATATTATTTGTGAATAATTAATTATTGATTTATATGATGAGAAAAATATTGATTTTATGTGGATATAGATGGAGAAAATTTTTAAAATGACAATTGTTGAAAATTAATATTTTATCTTTTTACGATAAAATAATTCATTTAAATATATTATTTTAATAATATATTAACAATGATATTTTATAATGAATGTGGGATATATGAGTATATGAGGAGGAAGAGTATTTTTGTGGCATTAAATGTTTAACACATATTTTGTGTGTTGGTGGACACAATTATTGACCGAAATTTGATTATAGCCTGTAAAATTGTCCGTTTGTGGATTTCGGTCAATTTCTGTTTGAAATTTAGAAAAACTTTCTTCTGCAAAGTTGTAGAGAATTGAATTTCCTATAAAAAATTGCAAGATTCGAATTTTCTCATAAAAGGGCTATTTATTATGAATTATTGAAGTTCCAAAGCTCCGAAATAATTGATTTTTAAAAGTTTTAATTATTTTTTTCAAGAAAAACGTTTTTGGTGTGTTAAGTGGGTCTAGCATGTGTTATTGATTGCTTTGAAATCAGATCTCCAAGAGTGGGCGTATAGAATTTTAACAAATAATAATAATATTATATTAAATTTTCTACTTTTGGTGTTCAAAGCGTAAGACCCCAAATTTTATAAATAAAGATGAATTTTTCTATAAATATTATTTTTGAATATTATGGAATAAATTTGATATAATGTTATAGTTGTGGGTAATATTTATAAATTTTGCAAAGTATGCAAGTTGTTATAAAATATTCGTTTGGTCTGGGAATATTCTTTTTGTTAGTGGAATATTCGCATAAATGGCTCAATCATCAGTGGACCCCACAACATTATTATTGGCTTTGATCGAGAAAACGACAAAAATATTTTTATAAAAATAACTACGGAGGTGTTACCGTTAAAACTGCTGAACTACCCGGCAGTAAAAGTACAAGAATATACGCGTGGTCGCATAAAGAAGACACTCAGATTGATTATCGATGCTTACGTGAGAAAGTCACTCACCTATGCTCAATTATTGCTACAAAGAATCACGATCATATCTCTTATATTATTGATTCAATTATTGTCACAAGATCATCTCAGATAATATGTTATAGATTAAATCAATAATTGAGACGACAAGTTATAAATGATTAATAATTATCAAAAGATTAAATATGTGTTATGATTTGATTTGGTAAGTTTGATTATTTTATGGGGGCCTATATGTCATCATCTAAGAGTCTCTTCATCAATAGTATTTACCTTCATCATAGTAATTACCCTTGTAAATAGTATTTACCTTCACCCTTGTGAATAGTATTTACCTTCGTCCAAGTAATTACCCTTGTGAATAGTATTTACCTTCAATAATAGTAATTACCCTCAGTGAATAGTATTTACCTTCGCCAATAGTAATTATCCTCGTGAATAGTATTTACCTTCGCTCGATAGTAATTACCCTTGTGAATAGTATTTACCTTCGCAATAGTATTTACCTTCGTTAATAGTAATTACCTTTACCAGACGTCGAACCACTTGTCGCTTCACATTACAAAGCCGAACCACTTGTCGCTTCACATTACAAAGGCCAAACCAAATCGTCAAGCCACTTGCTTTTCACACACTCAAGAAAAGCTAAGCTAGAAATCTTCTATAAATAGAGGCCTAGGGCTTCATTATTTTCACTTAATTCATTCAAGCTTATAGAGAGAGAAAGTATAGAGAGAATAAGAGAGAAAGAAGAAGAGTATTTTGTTACTACACCGCCATAGATTCAATCTCCTACCAAATGTAAGGGTGTTATTCTTTCTTATTCATGAAGAGAATCGTTGTTATTCCATCGCTTATTATTCTCGCTGAATAACCTCAGATAAGTGGTTTACCCTATACTTGGTGACATTCTTCTATTATTCTCATTGAACATCCTGTCTCATGTGTTTTACACCTGACTCGGTTCCGCCTTTTTATTATTATTCTCGCTGGAACATCCTCGTCAGGTGGTTTTACACCGACCGGTTCCGCTTTTTATTATTCTCGTTGCTGAACATCCTCGTCGTGTGTTTTACACCGACCGGTTCCGCTTTTTTATTATTCTCGTTGAATATCCTATCTCGTGTTTTTACACCGATCTCGGTTCCATCTTTATTATTCTGTTGAACATCCCGCTTGTGTGAATTTCACCGACCGTTTCCGTTATTTATTATTCTTCGCTTGAATAACTCCGTCTGCAAGGCCTATCGCATGCACGGTGATTTCTTTTGTTATTCCATTCTTTATTATACCCAAATAAGTTAAAACTTTGACTTCTATACTCCATGAAATTAGTAGAATATCCTCGATATTTCAAGCTTCATCCAAAGATCTTTTCATGGAAATATTCTTCCGATCATTCTTGAATTTTACTCTACAAAACAAAGATCATGTTGATAATTTGACGTTAATAATTCCTCGATAAAATAATTCTTGAACTTGTTTTATCAATTCTTATATCATTGTCATCATCCTCATGTTTATATTTTTTTTGAAAGTCATCTCGTGGGTCTGAGTGCATAGATGGACTTGGTATGATTACGACCAGAGACTATTCGGTGTAATCAACCGTAATGTTACAAATGATGTGATAAAAATCCTCAAAGGGTCAGAGTGCATCGATGGACAATTGTTGGTACGATCATGACTATTAATGAATACACAAATATTCTCGCCCGTAGTGCATGAATAATTGTGGTCGTGATACTAAAGAATATCCTCGGTCAGTAGTAAGCAGTAAGTGATTCGATGATGTGGAATATTTATTAAAGTCGAGTCTCAAATTATAACAAAGATGAAAAACCTTTAAAACCTAAAAGATAGTAGATTTTATTTTCTACTGACTTTTTAATGGATCGTATATTCCGCCGCAGCTAAACCGGTTGTTATTGTATTTTATCGCTAACATTATCAAGACTATTGATAATTTATTCTCGCATTATCTTAGTCATAATATTTCTTATCGGGCTAGTTGAGCTCACCCTTTCTTTTTTCACCGTTTCTTCGTGAAATGAGAATATAGCCGGGACGAGCTGGGGAAACGAGTGAATGGTCCTCAAGATAAGATTAGTAGTCCTCACTATTCTCGTGAAATAAAGGTGATAATAATTGTAATGAGGACTTTTTTTGAGTTTGTAGATAATATCTAGTAGATTTATATTTGTATTTAAACTCACGCTTTATGTCGTATTGCATACGGCGCTTATGTTAATAAGTCAGTATTTAAATTTCGCACTACGTAAGTGGCGACTCAAGATGGGTGATGTATACCTAATTTTGGGGGCGCCACAACAGGTATCGTAGCTAGGATGTGATCCTCGCCAAGATGTGAGAATAGTACTAGAGGGAGAGACGGGAATACCTTCGCTAGTATGACCTACCTAAGTTTATGTGCTATTTTATCGGTTGGTCGTAAGATAAGGATAATTTGTTACACGTCAATTAACCTTTTGTTTTGTGGCAAGATCTCAAAATGACATCCGAGAATGTTGAGAATAAGAATGGAGCGCAGCGCGATCGCCGATTCACCACATATCAATAATCAAGATAATGTGCATCGTGAAGGCGATAATCCTCATGCAAACAACAACACCGACCAAATGACAAATGATCAAATGTTCGTGAGGCTTTTATGCAATTTATGCAACAAAGAAAGCGAGAGCGACTCCTCGCCCAAAACGTAGGTGGAAACACGGAAAACTCTCTGCCAGGCCACCGCTAAACAATTTAAGGAGCCGGGACCACCGGAGTTTAAGGAGAGCCAAAACCACTTCTCGCTAAGCATGGATAAAGCAGATTACCAAGATATTTGATGTCTCGGGATGCTCCGAGGAGCAAAGGTTCCTTTCACGCTTTTATGTCATGCGCTGAGAGGCGGACATCGGTGGGAATCAAAACGACTCAACCAAATTGCATCAAGATATCTTGGGAGAAGTTCCAGAGTCGTTTCAACGACAAATACTTTCCCGAAAGTATTCGCCATACGAAGGAGGTGGAGTTTATCAAGTCGAACAAAACAATACGACCGTGTCGCAATACGAGGCAAAATTTGCGAGTTATCACTATTTAAGGCCCCACTCGGTGGATAATGAAGAGAGAATGGCGCGAATGTTTTAAGAGGTTCAAGTCGAGATATACGCCAACATCTTATTTCTCATAAACCGTGGTTTGTATTCGATGTTGTAAATAGGGCTCATTTAGTGGAGCGCGATAATGAGTCAACGAACTAAAAGAGAGCAAATTAAGAAAATTATAATACCAAATGGAATAGTCATCGAGGCGGATGACAACAAGCGTGAGGGAATCAATGTGCCGATATGGTAACCACTTCGGGGTAATCGTACAAAACAATAAGAATGGACATTTCAAGAAAAGGAGATTCAACAATGATGGAAAGACGCCAAAGACCAAAGACCCATTGTTAAGGAAGGAGAAAGACCACCTATCATATGCTTCAAATGCGAGGAGAGGACACATCACCAAACCAAGCCATGCCATTCAAAGCATGTTATAATTGTGGAAGAGAAGGTCACTTAGCTCGATTTTGTCAAGCCATCAAGACAAATTCAGCCAGGATGGAGGCACCAAAGGCCATCCCGTAAAATTCAAAACCAGAAGTCAAGGGAGAGAGCATTTGTCAGTGACCTCCCAAAGAGCAAGGAACCGAATGAGGTCATCACGGTAAGCTTATCATAAACTCTAATGAAGTCTATACTTTATTTGATACCTGGCTTCTACCCATTCTTTTATTTCTCCTACTTGCGCCATCGATTAAATTCGACTCGAGAAATTAGACTTCGACTTATCTCGTGGAAACTCCGCTGGGAGAAACCTTCATTACATCCACCGCTTATAAGTCTTGTTTGGTTCAAATCGGACTTTCACATTACCCGTCGATCTTATTTCATTAAAAATACTTGATTTGACGTGATTCTAGGATTGATCGTTAACTACTTATCATGCAAAATTGATTGTTTTCGTAAGTGTCATAGCTTTTCATATTCCTAATCAACCTATTATGCTAATTCAAACGACCAAACCATTAAAATCAATCACGGCCATCTCAAGCCATAAAGCTATTCGCTTATCAAAAACTGATGTCAAGCTTTCTTAGCTCATGTCACGATTTAAATAAAAATACGCCGCTTTTAAACGATATTCCTATTGTTAATAAATTTCCGACGATTCTCAAGAACTTCCCGCCCTACCCCAGAGCGTGAAATTGAATTTTGTATCGACTCTTGAACCCCAGAGACAAAACCTATTTCCAAAGCCCCATATCGAATGGCTCCTATCAACTTCGTGAGTTAAAGACCCAACCGCAGGAATTGTTAGACATCGCTTTTATTCGCCCTAGTACTTCTCCTCGGGTGCTCCTGCTCTATTCGTGAAGAAGAAAGATGGGAGTATGCGACTTTGTATTGATTATCTGGAGTCAATCACGCCACCATCAAAAATAGGTATCCATTGCCACGTATTGATGACCTGCTTGACCAAAGTAAGGAGCCAAATTCTTTTCAAAGATCGATCTTCGCTCCGGATATCACCAATTGAAGATTAGAACCACCGACATTCCAAAGACGGCCGTAACCTCTAAGACGGCATTATGAATTCCTAGTCATGTCCTTTTGATCGACTAATGCTCCCGCCGCCTTTCATGGATATGATGAACCGAGTATTCAAGGAATATTTAGATCACTTTGTGGTCGCCTTTATCATGACATCCTTATTTATTCCAAAAGCCGTGAAGATCATGAGCAACACTTGAGGTCGACACTCCAAAAGCTTCGTGAATATAAGCTTTATGCCAAGTCAAGAAATGCGAGTTCGTCAAGAAGAAGTAGCATTCCTCGGGCACGGGTATCAAGTCATGGAATATCTCGCTGACCCAAAGAAAGATCAAGCTATTCAAAGTCGGGAACAACCTAAATCAAAGACCAAAGTACGAGCTTTCTTGCTTAATCGGTTATTATCGAGATTCGTGGAAGGATTTTCTCTCGAATCGCTATTCCATCGACTCACCGACTTTGGAAGATACAAAGTTCTATTGGAGCGAAGAATGTGAGAAGAGTTTTCAAGAACTCAAGAGGAGACTTATTTCAAAGACTGCTCGACAATACCATCCGCCTTGAGGGATTTGTCATCTACAAAGATGCTTCTGCAAAGGGTCGGGATGTGTTCTTATGCAACATGGAAAAGTTATAGCCTTATGCCTCATGACAACTCAAAGAATATGAGAGGAATTATCCTACTCATGATCTAGAGTCATAAACCGTTGTCTTCAGACTTAAAATGTGGAGGCATTACTTGATGGGGAGAAAGTGGAGATCTTTACTTGATCATAAAAGCCTCAAATATTTCTTCACTCAAAAGGAACTCAACACGCGACAACGACGCTGGCTTGAATCGCTGAAAGATTATGATCATACCATCCAATACCATCCTCGAAAAGTTAAACGTGGTAATGACGATCGAGTAGAAAATCATATGCAAGTACAAGTGCGATATTGTCAACGCAAAGGCCCATTTTGTGTGACTTGCAAAGGATGGAGATAGAATTAAAGACTCTGTGGACGATGTGATGACAAATGTAGATACGAAAGTAGAACCGACTTTTAATTGATAAAGTTAAAGTCGCTTTCAAGCTACGCACTGAGTCGATGCGTGATGAGGAAGAAAGTGCAAGAAGCGTGCTACGCCGAAGCAAGAATCGATGAAGAAGGAATACTTCGAGTCAACTCCGCACTTTGTGTTCCTAACGACCGATTTAAAGTATAATATCATGATGGAGGCGCACAACACACCATTTGCAATCCATCTCGGGAGTACCAAATGTATCATGATATTCGCCATACATTTTGGTGGAGCAATACGAAGAGAGAGATAATACTGCTTATCTCTCAAGGTGTCTAACTTGTCAACGAAGTTAAAGCGAGCATCAAGTACCAAAAGGTCCATCAGAACCACTTGAAATTCCGTAATGGAAGTGGGAGCACATTACCATGGATTTCAAGCACGGCCTTCCTAAGGTTTCTCAAGGCATCGATGCGATTTGGGTCATTGTTGATAGATCGACCAAGTCCGCTTCATTTCTTACCGATACGAGAAACTTATACACTTGAACGCCTTGCTCAGATGTACATAAACGAGATTGTAAGATCGCATGGTATGCCTATCCATAGTTTCGATCGAGACCCAAGATTCACTTCACGATTTTGGGTTAGTTTGCAAAAAAGCTATGGGCACAGATTTACGATTTAGCTCTAAGATATCATCCTCGCATTTGACGGACAATGGAGAGGACTATTCAAACTCTCAAGATCTATTAAGACTCGTGTCCTTGATTTCAAGGAGTCGGGACAAGTTCTTACCATCGTGGAGTTTTCCTACAACAACAGCTTATCAAGCAAGTATCGTACGGCTCCATTCAAGCATCAGATGGAAGAAAGTGTCGCTTCTCCAAGATGCCGGGATGAGGTGGGTGAAGCAACGTTGTTGGGACCGAGTTGGTACGATGACTACTTTTAAAAGATTCAAATGATCCGACAACGATAAAAAAACCTCACAAAATCGATAAAAGAGTTATGCCGATCTTCATCGAAAGGACGGGAATTCGATATAGAGATCATGTGTTGTTAAGAGTCGCTTCCATGGAAAGGAGTTACAAGATTTGGAAGGAGAGGAAAACTTAATCCTCGATTCATCTGGCCCATTTTTAATCCTCGATCGAGTAGGAACTGCGGCCTATAGACTCGCTTTTACCGCCAAATATGTCTCTCGTGTTCATAACGCTTTTCACATATCTATGTTACGTAAATATGTGAAAGACCCGAACCATATTATCGAAAGTTAGAACCGATTTAAATAAGCGGAAGATTCGACGATGAAGAGGTTCCTGCTCAAATTTTGATAAGAAAGAACATATTCTACGCCCAAGGTTATACCTCAAGTCAAAGTTTTATGGAGGAACCACGATGTTGAGGAAATGACTGGGGAGTTAGAATCAAATGAAATCAAGGTATCCTTACCTCTTCGACATACCCAGTATCGCACTCTAATTTCGAGGGCGAAATTTCATAAGGGGAGGTCAAGACCCTCAAATTTTATAAATAAAGATGAATTTTTCTATAAATATTATTTTTGAATATTATGGAATAAATTTGATATAATGTTATAGTTGTGGGTAATATTTATAAATTTTGCAAAGTATGCAAGTTGTTATAAAATATTCGCTTTGGTCTGGGAATATTCTTTTGTTAGGAATATTCGCATAATGGCTCAATCATCAGGACCCTAACATATTATTGTTTTGATCGAGAAAACGACAAAAATATTTTTATAAAAATAACTACGAGGTGTTACCGTTAAAACTGCTGAACTACCCTATGGTAAAAGTACAAGAATACGCTGTGGTCGCATAAGAAGACACTCAGATTGATTATCGATGCTTACGTGAGAAGTCACCAACCTATGCTCAATTATTGCCACAAAGAATTGCGATCATATCTCTTATATTATTGATTCAATTATTGTCACAAGATCATCCTCAGATAATATGTTATAGTATTAAATCAATAATTGAGACGACAAGTTATAAATGATTAATAATTATCAAAAGATTAAATATGTATTAAAAATGATTTGTGGTAAGTTTGATTATTTTATGGGGGCCTATATGTCATCATCTAAGAGTCTCTTCATCAATAGTATTTACCTTCACAATAGTAATTACCCTCAATATTTACCTTCACCATCAATAATAATAATTACCCTCATGAATAGTATTTACCTTCTAATAGTAATTACCCTTGTGAATAGTATTTACCTTCACAATAGTAATTACCCTCAGTGAATAGTATTTACCTTCGCCAATAGTAATTATCCTTGTGAATAGTATTTACCTTCGCCGATAGTAATTACCCTTGTGAATAGTATTTACCTTCGCAATAATAGTATTTACCTTCGTTAATAGTAATTACCTTTACCGAGACGTCAACCACTTGTCGCTTCACATTACAAAGCGCCGAACCACTTGTCGCTTCACATTACAAAGGCCAAACCAACCGTTCTGCCACACTGCGCTTTTCACACTAAGAAAAGTGCTAAGCTAGAAATCTTCTATAAATAGAGGCCTAGGGCTTCATTATTTTTCACTTAATTCATTCAAGCTATAGAGAGAGAAAGTATAGAGAGAATAAGAGAGAAAGAAGAAGAGTATTTTGTTACTACACCGCCAAGCAAAGATTCAATCTCCTACCAAATGTAAGGGGTGTTTTCTTTTCTTATTCATGAAGAGAACTGCTGTTATTCCATTGCTTATTATTCTGCTGGAATAACTCAGATAAGTGGTTTACCCTATACTTGGTGACATTCTTCTATTATTCTCATTGAACATCCTGCTCTGTGTTTTACACCGACCGGTTTCGCTTTTTATTATTCCTCGTTGAACATCCTCGCTCATGTTTTTACACCGACCGGTTCCGCTTTTTATTATTCTCGTCTGAAACATCCTCGTCTCTGTGTTTTACACCTGACCGGTTCCGCTTTTTATTATTCTCGTTTGAATATCCTATCTCAGTGTTTTACACCGATCCGTTCCCATCTTTATTATTCTCGTTGAACATCCTCGCTTGCAGTGAATTTCACCGACCGTTCCGTTATTTATTATTCTCGCTGAATAACTCGTCTGCAAGGCTTCTATCGCATGCACGGTGATTTCTTTTGTTATTCCATTCTTTATTATACCCAAATAAGTTAAAACTTTGACTTCTATACTCCATGAAATTAGTAGAATATCCTCGATATTCATGCGTTTCATCCAAAGATCTTTCATGGAAATATTCTTCCGATCATTCTTGAATTTTACTCTACAAAACAAAGATTATGTCGATAATTTGACGTTAATAATTCCTCGGATAAAATAATTCTTGAACTTGTTTTATCAATTCTTATATCATTGTCATCATCCTCATGTTTATATTTTTTTTTGAAAGTCATCTGTGGCCCAGAGAGGTATGATGGACTTGGTATGATTACGACCGTAGACTATTCTATGTAATCACGACCGTAATGTTACAAATGATGTGATAAAAATCCTCAAAGGGTCAGTAGTAGTGCATCGATGGACAAATTGTTGGCATGATCATGACCATTAATGAATACACAATAAATATTCTCGCCCGTAGTGTATGAATAATTGTGGTCGCGATACTAAAGAATATCCTCGTCAGAAAAGGTAAGTGGTGATTCGATGATGTGAATATTTATTAAAGTTTCTAGTCTCAAATATAACAAAGGATGAAAAACCTTTAAAACCTAAAAGATAGTAGACTTTATTTTCTACTCGACTTTTTAATGGATCAGATATTCACGCGCAGCTTAAACCGGTTGTTCTATTGTATTTTATCGCTTAACATTATCAAGACTATTGATAATTTATTCTCGCATTATCTTAGTCATAATATTTCTTATCGGGCTAGTTGAGCTCACCCTTTTTTTTCACCGTTTCTTCGTGAAATGATAATATAGCCGGGACGAGCCTGGGAAACGAGTGATGGTCCTCAAGATAAGATTAGTAGTCCTCACTATTCGTAAAATAGTGTGATAATAATCGTAATGAGGACTTTTTGTTTGAGTTTGTATAATATCTAGTAGATTTATATTTTATTTAAATTCACGCTTTATGTCGTATTGCACACCTACGCTTATGTTAATAAGTTGTATTTAAATTCGCATCATGTAAGTGGCGACTCAAGATGGGTGATGTATACCTAATTTTGGGGAGTTACTTATTCACGATACTGGCTTTATTCACGTATACACGACACTATTCACGAATATGGCACTATTCATCGAAAAAATGAAAATTTTCCTTTTCGTCTAAATTATCAATTGTGGATACTAGCTTTGATTGTATCCATGTTTTGATCATTCTTGAATTTTACACCACTATGATTATTTTTGAGGTATTTTTGGACATGGATAAAACAAAGTACTGAATCATTAATCCTTAATCCTTGTCATTTTGTTTCACTTTGGATTCGCTTTCTTTAAAATATTTTTCATCATCCTCGGTCTTAAATGATGATATTATTGAATATCTTTGGCCTCAGAAGTGCAAAGATGAATGATTTCGATGAATAACTTTGGCCGTGAGTGCAAAGATGAACATGTGTTTAGATGAGCATGACCAACTGATGAATATCTTTGGCCTGTAGTGCAAAGATGAATATTTGATTCGGATATATATTAATTGATGTTACGGGGATAAAAGATAGACGATGAACTTTTAAATTCATACATAGAAGATAGTAGTTTGCATTCTCTACTTAACTCTTCTAATGAATTATTATTTTCGCTGCGAATATTGATTTAAAACTTGTTGTCTATTGTATTCTATTAGATTTTTTCCCTGTTGAAGACTAATGATAATTTGTTGTATATGATCTTAGTCATAATATTCTTTCTTTGGCTAGTTGAGCTCACCCTTTTCCTTTTTTTTGTTCCATTTTTCTTCTCGGGAGGCGAGAATATAATAATGAGTACGAATCGGGGTATGGAATGAAGGTTCTAGAGAGAGTTGTTTTGTAGTCCTCACCATTTTTGTAAAATAATGTATCAATAAATGTGATGAAGATTTATTTGAGTATAGATATTGTCTAGAAGATAATATTTGTATTCAAACTCATAATTTCTTGTTGTAATAATAAAAAGTTGTAGTTGTTTTACATGCATGTATTGACAACTCGAATGGGTGATGTATACCTATTTTGGGGGCGTCCACAAATTGGTATCGAGCTTAGGGATATGATCTCCGGCGGAGATCGGGAATAGAAACTAGGAGGGAGAGACGAGTAAATCCTTCGCTAGTGTGTCCTACCTAAGCTTATTTGTTAGTTGGTCAAGATATAGGGATATTATGTGATATATTGATTTCCTTAATTAACCCTTGTTTTATGACGGTGATTTGAGAATGTCGACTAAGAATATTAACAATGGAAATGAGACCGTGGTAGACGCTTGTACTCACCAACGAGGAGAACGTGCAACAGGTGACAATGTTCCTCCCCGTGAACAACACCACCGAAAGCGAGATGATGAACGAGGGATGTTTAGAAGCTTTTTGCGATTCATGCAAAATCGAGACGAGGGAGACTCGTGTTCAAAATATAAGAGAAATGATAGCAATTCACGGGTTGTCACAAATGACAAGCGCTTCAAAGAGTTGGGACCACCGAAATTTAAGGGAAAGCTAGATCCGATCATGGCGGAAACATGGGTCAAGCAAATTACCAAGATATTCGATGTCTTGGGATGCACGGAGAAAATGAAGAAGGTTCCATTCGCCACTTTTATGTTCCGTGGCGAGGCGATCTTTGGTGGGAGTCTGTGAAGCGTACTCCATCCAGCCACACTCAAAGATGTCTTGGGAGACGCGTTTGAAACTATTTAATGAAAATACTTTCCTCGAAAGTGTTCGTCGTATGAAGGAAGTGGAGTTCATCGATTAGAACAAAACAACATGACGATTTGTCTCAAAGACGCGAGGCAAAGTTTGCGAGTTATCCGTGTTGCACCTCATTTGGTGGAGAATGAGGAACGTGTGACACCGATGTTTCTAAGAGGTTTGAAACCCGACATACGACAATATCTCATTTCTCATAAATTTTCTCTTTATTCGATGATGTTGTTAATGGGCTCAATTGTTAGAAGCGAGATAACGAGTATGTTCAACCGAGGGACCATAACCAGGTTCATACCGGAGATAGCGAATAATGAATAACGATAACCAAATGGAGAAAGAAACAGACGGACAAAAATGGTAACCACTCGGGTGGTAATCATGGCCATGAAAATAGAAGAAGCGATTCAGAGGAGATTTTAAAAGAGGAGAATTAACAACGACCATGTGAAGACGACAAAGTCTTGGCGAGAAGAATCGGTTCTAAGGGAGGAGAACGACCACCCATTCATATGCTATAAATGCGAAAAAGAGGGACATATCGGTCAAACTGCCCACAACAGTTCAAGGTATGCTATAATTGTGGAAAGGAAGGACATATCGCTTTAGATTATGCGGTAGCGAAACCTAGTTCAATGGGACGGTGACTCAAAAGATCGTCCCAGAAAAAGTCAAAGTCAACGATTCCGGGAAGAGCGTTTGTTGTGATCGGTCAAAATGCGAGGAACCCAAACGAGGTGATCACGGATAAGCTATTTATAAATTCTTGCGAAGTTTATACATTACTTGATACCGGTCTTACCCATTCATTTATCTCTCCTGCTTGTGCTCAACGCTTAAACTTGACTCGGAGAAATTAGACTTTGACCTATCTCATGGAAACTCCGTTAGGAGAAACTTTCATCACATCCACTCGCTTATAAATTTTGTTTGATTCAAGTTGGCACCATCACCTTACCCGTTGACCTTATCTCTTTAAAGATACTTGCTTTTGATGTGATTTTAGGGATTGATTGTTAACTACTCATCATGCCAAAATTGATTATTTTCGTAAGGTTGTTAGTTTTCATATTCCTAACCAACTGTTGTTATGCGAATTCAAGCAACTAAACCATTAAAATCAATCATTTCATATCTAATCATAAAGCTATTCGTTTATTGAAAAACGGATGTCAAGCTTTCTTAGCCCATGTTATGGATTTGAATAAAGACACGTTAAATTTGAATAATATTCTGTTGTTATTGACTTTCCCGACGTATTTCTGAAGAACTTCCGGCCTACCCCTTAACGTGAAGTTGAATTCTTTATTGATCTTGAACACAGTACAAAGCCCATTTTAAAACCCCATATTGAATGGCTCTATTGAACTTCGTGAGTTAAAGGTCCAACTACAGAATTGTGTGACACCGGTTTCATTTCGTCCCAAGAGTACATCTCCTCGGGGTGCTCTGCTTTTATTCGTAAAGAAGAAGAAAGATGGGAGTATGCGACTTTTGTATTGACTATCGGAATTGAACCATGTCACCATCAAGAATAGGTATCCTCTACCTCGTATTGATGACTTGTTTGACCCGATTCAAGAGGGCACAATTCTTTTCAAAAATCGATCTTAGCTCGGATATCATCAATGAAGATTAGAACCGAGGATATTCCAAAGACCGCCTTGAACTTCGGTATGGGCATTATGAATTCTTAGTCATGTCTTTCGGACTAATAATGCTCTCTATGCGCTTCATGGATATGATGAACCGAGTATTCAAGGAATATTTGGATCGGTTTGTTGTTGTTGTTTATTGATGACATCCTCATAGATTCCAAAAGTTGTGAAGATCATGAGCACCATTTAAAGCTGGTACTCCAAAGGCTTCGTGAAAACAAACTATATGCCAAATTGAAGAAATGCGAGTTCTGGATTGAGGAAGTAGCATTTCTTGGGCACGTGGTGTCAAAACATGGAGTATCCGTGGACCCGGTGAAGATTGAAGCAATACAAAGTTGGGAGCAACCGAAGTCGGTGACCGAAGTACGTAGCTTTACGGGTACATGGTTATTATCGGAGATTCGTGGAAGGGTTTTCTCGAATCGCTACTCCATTAACTCAAATAACTCTTTAAGGATACAAAATTCGTTTGGAGCGAAGAATGCGAGAAGAGTTTCCAAGAGCTTAAGAGAGACTTATTTCAAAGACTGTTTCTAACAATACCATCCGGTTCGGATGGATTTGTTATCTACAAATGATACTTCTGGCAAAGGGTTAGGATGTGTTCTCATGCAACGTGGAAAAGTCATAGCCTATGCCTCGCGACAACTTAAAGAGTATAAGAGGAATTATCCTACTCATGATCTAGAGTTGGCGTGATTGTTTTCACAACAAGATATGGAGGCACTATCTATATGGGGAGAAAGTGGAGATATATTCGGATCATAAAAGCCTTAAATATTTCTTCACTCAAAAAGAACTCAACATGCGGCGTGACGACGTTGGCTCGAGCTATTAAAAGACTACGACCACACTATTCAATACCATCCCGAAAAGCGAACGTGGTAGGTAGCGCGTTGAGTAAAAGATCATATCTACGGGAATGAGTGCGATGATGTCAAGTATACGTACAGAGCCAACTTTAATAGAAAAAGTTAAGGTTGCTCAAGCCACCAATCTTGGAAATGATGCGTATGATGAAGAAAGTACAAGAAGGAGCTATTCCTAAGCGAGAATTAATGAAGAAGGAATACTTGAGTCCACTCTGACTTTTGTTTCCTAACGAATCGATTTGAAATACAAGATTATGATGGAGGCACACAATACACCATTTGCAATCCATCCTGGAAGTACTAAAATGTATCGTGATCTTGACATACATTTTGGTGGAACAATATGAAGAGAGAGATTGCAAAGTTTATGTCGATGTGTTTAACTTGCTAACGTGTAAAAGTGAGAGCATCTAGTACCTAAAGGTCCGTTGCAACCACTTGAGATTCCGAAATGGAAGTGGGAACACATTACCATGGATTTCGTTACGGGTCTTCCTACCTACGGTTTCTCAAGGCATTAATGTTATTTGGGTTATTGTTGATAGATTAACCAAGTCTGCTTCATTTCTTGCCGAATCACGGAGACTTATTCCTTGAACGTCTTGCTAGTATGTACACGAATGAGATTGTGAGGTTGCATGGCATGTCTCAGATCCATAGTTTTGGATCGTGACCCAAGATTCACTTCAAGATTTTGGGTTAGCTTGCAAAAATCTATGGGCACGGATTTGCGATTTAGTTCGGCATACCATCCTCAAGCAGACGGACAATCGAGAGAGACTATTCAAACTCTTGAAGATCTATTAAGACTCTATGTCCTAGACTTCAAGGGCGGTTGGGATAAGTATTTACCATTGGTGGAATTCTCCTACAACAACAGCTTATCGTGCAAGTATAGGTGTGGGCTCCATTTGAAGCATTATATGGACGAAAGTGTCGCTTCCAATATGTTGGGATGAGGTGGATGAAGCAACATTGTTGGGACCCAAGTTAGTATGTATGACTACCGAAAAGATCCAAATGATTCGACAATGTATACAAAAACGCACAAGATCGACAAAAAGAGTTATGCGGATCTTCATCGAAAGGACGTGGAATTTAGTATAGGGGATCATGTATTGTTGTGAGTTGCTCCATGGAAGGGAGTTACGAGATTTGGGAAGAGAGAAATGCTCAATCCACGATTTATTGGTCCATTTCAAATTCTTGACCGAGTAGGAAATGTAGCCTATAGACTCGCGTTACCTCCGAATATGTCTCGTGTTCATAATGTGTTTCACATATCTGTACTTCAGAAATATGTGAAAGACCCAACCACGTTATAGAGTTAGAACCCGGACGAGATAGCCAAAGACTTAACGTATGAGGAGGTACCTCCAAGATCTTGGATAGGAAGGAGCATGTCCTACGCCAAGAAAGGTCATACCACAAGTTAAAGTTTTGTGGAGGAATCATGCTATAGAGGAAATGACCTTGGGAATTGGAAACGGGAAATGAAAGCGAGGTATCCTCACCTTTTGAAACACTGTGTAATGTACGTCGATTTCGAGGACGAAATTTCATAAGGAGGGAGGTTGTAAGGCCCCAACTTATTATTAATGAAATTTAATTTTCTATTTTGAAATAGTAAGGGTTGATTTGATTAATGTGGATAGTTATGGGTAAAATACGCAAATATTTTAAAAAGAAGCAAGTGGTTATAAAATATTCATTGTTGTCGGGGAATATTCGTTTGATCGTGGAATATTCTTCTTTGCTTCGGGAAATATCGTCTGACGGCCCTTGATCTTTTATGGGCCCCATAACGGAAAGCGATTGGATGAAGAAAACGACAAATATAAGTTGTTTAAAAATAACGACGTAGTTATTACTGAATTAATCTTGTTAAAATACTCGGTGGTTAAAAACACGGAAGCATTACGGTATTGCACCAATTATTGATTCTTACGTGAGAAGGCACTACTCAATAATGGTTACGAATTATCTTTATTCAATATTTTATTGATTTAATAATTCTTTGCGTTGATATTTTATATTCTTTGTTGTTTCAATAATTGTCATTACACAAGATTTTTCATTATCGAAGCAATAATTCATATTATCCGAATAATATTATTAGATAACATTATTGGCAATGTCTAAAAGTTACGTCTAAAGAGAGGTTTGGTCACCTAATCAATTGCTGCCAAGAAGAAGAGAAATTCTTATTGAAAGCCCCTATTTCACAGGAACTACTGGTTGCAAGATCTTGTGATTCTGTAATATTATTTGTGAATAATTAATTATTGATTTATATGATGAGGAAAATATTGATTTTATGTGGATATAGATGGAGAAAATTTTAAAATGACAATTGTTGAAAATTAATATTTTATCTTTTTACGATAAAATAATTCATTTAAATATATTATTTTAATAATATATTAACGGTGATATTTTTATAATGAATGTGGGATATATGAGTATATGAGGAGGAAGAGTATTTTGTGGCATTAAATGTTTAACACATATTTTGTGTGTTGGTGGACACAATTATTGAATCAAATTTGATTATAACTTTTAAAATTGTCCGTTTGTGAATTTTGGTCAATTTACATTTGGAATTTAGAAAAACTTTCTTCCGCAAAGTTGTAGAGAATTGAATTTCCTATAAAATTTGCGAGATTCAATTTTCTCATAAAAGGGCTATTTATTATGAATTATTGAAGTTTCAAGCTCAAAATAATTGATTTTAGAAGTTTTAATTATTTTTTCAAGAAAAACGTTTTGGTGTGTTAAGTGGGTCTAGCATGTGTTATTGATTCTTTGAAATCAGATCTCCAAGAGTGGGCGTATAGAATTTTAACAAATAATAATAATATTATATTAAATTTTCTCTTTTGGTGTTCTAAGCATTTTCCATAAATAGGGTGCTTAGGTTAGAATTGAAAATCACACCGTAAATCAAGTTTTCTCTCTATATTATCGAGCGTATTCTTGTGAGTATTTTGAGTATATTTAAAGTATTGCTATATCTGATGCAAGTTCAAGTCATAGCTATATCCTGTTTCAAATTTTAAGAATCTTGTCTTTTTAGGGTAAGGGATATTATTTTTTTTTAAGTAATGATATTATTTCTTCAATATCATTATCTTTGAAATATTAATCAAGTTTTATCAAATTTGGAACTTTTGGTGTCTGAGTTACTATTCACGATATCTGAGCTTATTCACGATATCTTACACTTATTCACGAATCACGGCACTATTCATCGAAAAATGAAAATTTTCCCTTTTAAATGCTAAAATATCTATTGTGGATACTAGCTTTGATTGTATCCATGTTTTGATCATTCTTGAATTTTACACCACTATGATTATTTTTGAGGTTTTTAGACATGGATAAAACAAAGTACGAATCCTTAATCCTTAATCCTTGTCATTTTGTTTCACCTTTGGATTCGTTTCTTTAAAAATATTTTTCATCATCCTCGCCTTTAAATGATGATATTATTGAATATCTTTGGCCTGTAGTGCAAAGATGAATGATTTCTGATGAATATCTTTGGCCCGTAGTGCAAAGATGAACATGTGTTTAGATGAGCATGACCAACTGATGAATATCTTTGGCCTGTAGTGCAAAGATGAATATTTGATTCCAGATATATATTGATTGATGTTACAGGGATAAAAGATAGACGATGAACTTTTAAATTCATACATAGAAGATAGTAGTTTGCATTCTCTCTCTACTTAACTCTTCTAATGAATTATTATTTCATTGCGAATATTGATTTAAAACTTGTTGTCTATTGTATTCTATTAGATTTTTCCTGTTGAAGACTAATGATAATTTGTTGTATATTATCTTAGTCATAATATTCTTTACTTAGGCTAGTTGAGCTCACCCTTTTCCTTTTTGTTCCATTTTTCTTCTCGGGAGGCGAGAATATAAGCGAGTGCAGTCGGGGTATGGAATGAAGGTTCTAGAGAGAGTTGTTACGTAGTCCTCACCATTTTTGTAAAATAATGTATCAATAAATGTGATGAGGATTTATTTGAGTATAGATATTGTCTAGAAGATAATATTTGTATTCAAACTCACAATTTTACTTGTTGTAATAATAAAGTTGTAGTTGTTTACATACCATGTATCGACAACTCGGAATGGGTGATGTATACCTATTTTGGGGGCGTCACGGTATGAATCATTGGTGGACCCTAGCAATGTATTATTGTCGGATTGAGTAAACAACAAAAATATTTTTATGAAAATTAACGGCGGAAGTTTTACCGTTATCTTTGTTGAACTACTTTCGGTAAAAGAAATACGATGTCTGGCTGGGTTTGCATAGTAGCATACGATATTGATTATTGATGCTTACGTTAGAAGTCAATCAGTTTTGTTCAATTATTTCTACAGTAATTGTTGCTTAGTATCTCACGTTATTTGATTCAATTATTGTCAATATTTTATATATTATTAAATCAATAATTGAGATGACAAAATTATTAATATTATTATTTGCAATATTAATGATGTCTAGAAGTTACATCGAGGAGGTTTGGTCACCTAATTGCGCGCCAATAAGGAGAAATCCTTATTGGAAAGCCCCCTCTTTCCTGGGAACGACATGGTCGATTAATATTGTGAATTATAATAAAGGTGACAAGTGTTGTTAAAATTATCAAGGTGATTTTTATGAAATTTTGCTTATTTTATAGACCCCCATTTGCCCATTTTTCAAAATAATCGGTAGAAGTTATTTTTTGGGGGACCCACGGGTGGGGCCTACTTATGGAGAAAAGTCTTGGGGTGGGATTTTATGTTTGTCACGGGTTGATGATGAAAAAGATTGCAGGAATGTGTTTTATAGATATATATATATATATATATTAGTACAACATGTGATATTATATATATATATATATATGTATATATATATTGTAAAAGTGGCCAGGCAAGTGGGAGGGGGGGGAATTTGGGTTATCAGGAGGGAGTATTATTCGGTACGGGCATTATGAATTCCTAGTCATGTCTTTTGGATTGACTAATGCTCCTGTTGCCTTCATGGATATGATGAACCGAGTATTCAAAGAATATTTGGATCACTTTGTGGTCGTCTTTATTGATGACATCCTTATTTATTCCAAAAGCCGTGAAAATCATGAGCAATACTTGAGGCTGATACTCCAAAAGCTTCGTGAAAACAAGTTTTATGTCAAGTTGAAGAAATGTGAATTCAGGCTTGAGGAAGTAGCATTCCTTGGGCACGTGGTATCAAGTCATAGAATATATGTTGACCCAGCAAAGATTGAAGCTATTCAAAGTTGGGAGCAACCTAAATCAGTGACCGAAGTACGTAGCTTTCTCGGTTTAGCTAGTTATTATCAGAGATTCGTAGAAGGGTTTTCTCGAATCGCTACTCCATTAACTCAGCTGACTCGGAAAGATACAAAATTCGGTTGGAACGAGGAATGTGAGAAGAGTTTTCAAGAACTCAAAAGGAGACTCATTTCAGCACCTGTTCTGACAATACCATCTAGCTTGGAGAGATTTGTCATCTATAGTGATGCTTCGGGCAAAGGGTTAGGATGTGTTCTCATGCAACATAGGAAAGTCATAGCCTATGCCTCTCGACAACTCAAAGAATATGAGAGGAATTATCCCACTCATGATCTAGAGTTGGCAACGTTGTTTTCGCACTTAAAATTTGGAGGCACTATTTGTATGGGGAGAAAGTGGAGATCTTTACAGATCATAAAATCCTCAAATATTTTTTCACTCAAAAGGAACTCAACATGCGACAACGACGTTGGCTTGAACTGTTGAAAGATTATGATCATACCATCCAATACCATCCTGGAAATGTGAACGTGGTAGCTGACGCATTGAGTAGAAGATCATATGCGGGTACGAGTACAATATTGTCAACGCAAAGGCCCATTTTGTATGACTTGCAAAGGTTGGAGATAGAGTTAAGGACTCCAGGGACCCACGTGATAATGGCAAATATACGAGTAGAACCGACTTTAATTGATAAAGTTAAAGCTGCTCAAGCTACAGACCTAGAACTGATGCGTATGAGGGAAAAAGTGCAAAAAGGTGTTATGCTGGAAGCAAGAATTGATAAAGAAGGAATACTTCGAGTCAACTCCAGACTTTTTGTTCCTAACGACCCTGATTTAAAGTATAAAATCATGATGGAAGCACATAGCACACTGTTTGCAATCCATCCTAGGAGTACTAAAATGTATCATGATCTTCGACATACATTTTGGTGGGACAATATAAAGAAGGAGATAGCGCTGTATATCTCAAGGTGTCTAACGTGTAAACGAGTCAAGGCGGAGCATCATGTACCAAAAGGTCCATTGCAACCACTTAAAATTCCAGAATGGAAGTGGGAGCACATTACCATGGATTTCGTTACTGGTCTTCCCAAGGTTTCTCAGGGTATAGATGAAATTTGGGTCATTGTTGATAGATTGACCACGTCTGCTCATTTCTTACCTATACGAGAAACTTATACACTTGAACGTCTTGCTCGTATGTACATAAACGAGGTTGTAAGATTGCATGGTATGCCAGTATCCATAGTTTCTGATCGTGACCCAAGATTCACTTCAAGATTTTGGGTTAGTTTGCAAAAAGCTATGGGCACGGATTTACGATTTAGTTCAGCAACGTATAAAAACCTCACAAGATCGACAAAAGAGTTTTGTTGATCTTCATCGAAAAGACGTGGAATTTGATGTTGGAGATCATGTGTTGTTACGTGTTGCTCCATGGAAAGGAGTTACAAGATTTGGAAAGAGAGGAAAGCTCAATCCTCGATTCATTGGCCTATTTTTAATCCTCGATCGAGTAGGAACTGTAGCCTATAGACTCGCTTTACCGCCAAATATGTCTCGTGCTCATAACTTTTTTCACATATCCATGTTACGTAAATATGTGGAAGACCCGAACCACATTATTGAGTTAGAACCGGATGAAATAGCGAAAGATTTAACGTATGAAGAGGTTCCTGTTCAAATCTTAGATAAGAAGGAACATATTCTACGCTTCAAGGTTATACCTCAAGTCAAAGTTTTGTGGAGAAACCACGATGTTGAGGAAATGTCTGTAGGGATTTCGGCACATAAAACGCAGCGAAAATATAAAAATTCAAAGCAATTTTCGAAACCCAACACAGGATCCATGCGAAAAATCAATTAATTCAGAGGTTTAAATATTATACCGAAAATGAAAGTGTTTCTGAAATGGCTTCGAATCCTTAACGTAATTCCTCACGAAACAACGTCTCTTTGGTATCCACATTTAACGCCGCACTTTGAGCGAGTCGAACGATTACTCGCAATAAGAGGGACTTGCAGACTAGCCACCAAAGGAACCTTTATGAAAATCATGCGTTTTTCTCTCTAGTCTCTCTCTAAGAAATGGCTAGGTTTTCAAGTTATGATCTAACCCTAAGTAGTTGCTATACATCCTATATATAGTAGTTAAACGGAATTAATCAAAACCTAATTTCATAAAATCCGAATTTATATATATATATAACTTAATTAAGTCTTACTTAATTAATATACATATATACAAACTTTCCTTTTAATTTAAATTAAGTGATTTAAATACTATTAATCATATTAATATATTTAAATCCTTAAAATTTAAATTTATTCCCTTTTAAATTACGTTACATGTGTGTGACCCATAGGTTATTATCACGTTGGCAATAATTTTAAAATCATATTATAAAATTATAAGCAGAGCGTGACATCTAGTAATGCATCACTGCTACCCAAGTAATAATAAGATCGATGATTCGATGCAACCTTTTAGTGACCAATGTTTTAATGTAATTTAATTCTTTTAACCTTAATATCCTAGATTAAACTCGAGTCATGGAATGTGTCATACTCTTCATAATTTAATCTGAGTTTTCTTGATCAATGAGTAGACTATATGAAACAAATCACTATTTGAGCATGGCCATGCATTTCATAGTCCTACTCAATCAAGAGGCCTATGGATATCACCCCTAATAAATAGGAGGGTTAAATTCCATCTAGATCACTCATATTCCTCACACGATTCATGATGTACCCAATAATCACCTTTATAGTCCACCCTATTAAAGGTGACATTTGATGATATCAAAGTACATAAATTCCCGTGTAGTAATATAGTGATTTCGGTCGAGGACCATTACATCATTGTCATTACCATGAGAATTGCTAATGACACTTCGCATAATGCTCCACATAGAATTCTCATGGTGGAGTTACATCCAAAGACACCGCGTTTCTCTAACATGTACCTATGCATTGACTTAATATCTCATATATTTATGACCAATGAGATTTGGTCATCGATCGATCCACATACTAGTCTCGATGCATCATTGTTATCCCATCAACAATGATACTCGATTAGGGACATTTAAGAATAATGATACTAATTATAATTATATAATCTCATGTTCAAGTCACATACTTGAAACTATATAATTTGTATCACTATTATAAGGATTTTATTATGTTAACATTTATATAACGCATAAATAAAACCATAATAAAATCATTCATTTATTCAATCAAATATTGTGACGCCCCCAAAATAGGTATACATCAACTATTCTGAGTTGTCAATACATGGTACAGAAACAACTACAACTTTATTATTACAATCAGAAAAGCGTGAGTTTGAATACAAATATTATCTTCTAGACAATATCTATACTCAAATAAATCCTCATCACATTTATTGATACATTATTTTACAAAATGGTGAGGACTACTAAACAATTCTTTCTAAAACCTTCATTCCATACCCCAGACTAAATGCATTCGCTATATTCTCGCCTCCCGAGAAGAAAAATTGAACAAAAAGAAAAGGGTGAGCTCAAATAGCCCAATAAAGAATATTATGACTAAGATAATATACAACAAATTATCGTTAGTCTTCAACGGGGAAAAATCTAATAGAATCAATAGACAACAAATTTTAAATCAATATTCGCAATGTGAAATAATAATTCATTAGAAGAGTTAAGTAGAGAATGCAAACTACTATCTTCTATGTATGAATTTAAAAGTTCATCGTCTATCTTTTATCCCCAACAACATCAATCAATATACATCTGGAATCAAATATTCATCTTTTACACTACGAGCCAAAGATATTCATCAGTTAGTCATGTTCATCTAAACACTGTTCATCTTTGCACTACTGACCAAAGATATTCTTCTTGAAATCATTCATCTTTTTTCACTACTGCCAAAGATATTCAATAATATCATCATTTAAGGCCGAGGATGATGAAAATAATTTTAAAAAACGAATCCGATGAAAACAAAATGACAAGGATTAAGGATTAAGGATTCGTACTTTGTTTTATCCATGTTCAAAAATACCTCAAAAATAATCACGGTGGTGTAAAATTCAAGAATGATCAAAACATGGATACAATCAAAGCTAGTATCCGAGAATAGATATTTTGGACGAAAAAGAAAATTTTCATTTTTCGATGAATAAGTGTCGTATTAAGTGAATAAGTATCAGTATAATCGTGAATAGTCTCAGATATCGTGAATAGTAACTCAGACACCAAAAAGTTCCAAATTTGATAAAACTTCAGATCAATATTTCAACATAATGATATTGAAGAAATAATATCATTACTGAAAAAATAATATCCCTTACCTCGAAAGATTAGTACTTAGGCTGGAATCTGGGTATAGTCTTTGAAGGAACTTACTGCCGTCTAACAATACTCAAAGTATACTCAAAATACTCACAAGAATACTCGATAATATAGAGAAAGAAAACTTGAGTTTAAATTGTGATTTTCAATTCTAACCTAAGCACCTATTTATAGGAAAATCTTTAAACACCAAAGCGAAAAATTTAATATAATATTAATATATATAATAAGATTTCTCGCCCACCTTCCTAGATCTAATCTCAGCTCATTATGCACATGTTGTAGCCCACAAAACAAACAAAAAACGTTTTTATTATTTAAAATATTTTAAACTTCAAAAATCAATTATTACGAGACTTGAACTTCAATAATTCATAATAAATAGCCCTTCTATCGAGAAAATTCGAATCTCACGTATTTTTATAGGAAATTCAATTCTCTACAACTTTTAGGAAGAAAGTTTTTCCAAATTCAAACGAGAAATTGGCCAAAAATCCTGAAGCAGAGTTTTCACGGTTTTATAATCAAATTTCGATCGATAAATGGGGTCCATTGACATGTTTAACATGTTTTAAACATTTATTGCAACAAAAAATACTCTTCCTCCTCGTATACTCATATATCCCACATTCATTGTAAAAATATCACCATTATTATATTATTAAAATATAATAATATATTTAAAAAATTATTTTATCGAAAAGATAAAATTTCAATTTTCAACAATTGTCACATTAAAATTTTTCTCCATCTATATCCACATAAAATCAATATTTTTCTCATCATATGAATCAATAATTAATTATTCACAAATAATATTACAGAATCCTGATATTGTGACGAGGCGGGTTCCGGAAGAGAGGGCTTTCGATAAGAATTTCTTAACTCTTGGTAGCGCGATTAGGTGACCAAACCTCTCCTTGAAGCGAGAACTTTCTAGACATTGCCAATAATGTTATCTAATAATATTATTAGGATAATATGAATTATTGCTTCGATAATGAAAAATCTTGTGTAATGACAATTATTGAAACAACGTGATATAAAATATCAACGCAACAATTATTAACTTCGATAAAATCTTTGAGCGATAATTCTTTGTGACCATTATTGAGTAGTGCCTTCTACGTAAGAATCAACAATTGGTGCAATCTGGTAATCTTCTTGTGTTTTAACCACCGGGATATTTTAACGATATTAACGGTAACAACTTCTGTGAATTATTTTTAAACCACTTATATTTATCGTTTTCTTCATCGATCGCTTTTTAGATTATGGGGCCCACATGCATTTTGTTGTCAATCGTCACGAATATTCACAAACGATCTGAATATTCCACGACCAAACGAATATTCAAAACAATGATGAATATTTTATAACCACTTGCTTATTTTTTGAAGTATTTGCGTATTTTACCCTAATATCCACATTAATCACATCAACCCTTACTATTTCAAAATAATAAATAGAGAAAATTAAATTTCATTAATAATAAGTTGGGGTCTTACAAATATAATATCAAAACGTTAAGCAATTATATCAAATAATTGGCCTCTAGGGCATAAACTCTAACAATGACCTGGGAGTTGGAATCTGAAATGAAATCAAGGTATCCTTACCTCTTCGACATACCAGGTACGTACCCTAATTTCGAGGGCGAAATTTCATAAGAAGGGGAGATTGTAAGACCCCAACTTTTATGAATAAAAATGAATTTTCTATAATTATTGTAAGACCCCAACTTATTATTAATGAAATTTAATTTTCTCTATTTATTATTTTGAAATAGTAAGGGTTGAATTGATTAATGTGGATAGTTATGGGTAAAATACGCAAATATTTCGAATAAGCAAGTGGTTATAAAATATTCATTATTGTCGGGGAATAATCGTTTGGTCGTGGAATATTCATAATGCTTTTCGGGAAATATTAAATAAATGCGACGTAGCGATCTTTAATAGGCCCCATAACGGAAAGTGATTGGATGAAGAAAACTACAAATATAAGTTATTTATAAATAACAGCGTAGTTATTACCGATTATCTTGTTGGAATACCCGTTGGTTAAAACACACTAATCTGCGTTGTTGAACAATGGCTTTGCGGTATTACACCAATTATTGATTCTTACGTAAGAAGGCACTACTCAATAATTGTTACAATAATTAATGCTCAATTTTATTTTATTGATTCAATAATTCTTTGCATTGATATTTTATATTCTTGTTGTTTCAATAAATTGTCATTACACACAGATTTTTCATTATCGAAGCAATAATTCATATTATCCTGAATAATATTATTAGATAACATTATTGGCAATGTCTAGAAAGTTCTGCCTAAGGAGAGGTTTGGTCACCTAATCACAAGTCGAAGAAGGAGAGATCCTTATTGGAAAGCCCTCTTTCCCAGGGAACGGCTTGGTTGCAAAGATCGTGATTCTCAGTAATATTATTTATGAATAATTAATTATTGATTTATATGATGAGGAAAATATTAATTTTATATGGATATAGATGGAGAAATTTTTTAAAATGATAATTGTTGAAAATTAAAATTTTATCTTTTTCTGATAAAATAATTCATTTAAATATATTATTATATTTTAATAATATAATAATGATGATATTTTTATGATGAATGTGGGATATATGAGTATATGTGGAGGAAGAGTATTTTTGTGGCATTAAATGTTTAACACATATTTTGTGTGTTGGTGGACACAATTATTGACCGAAATTTGATTATAGCCTGTAAAATTGCCCGTTTATGGATTTCGGTCAATTTCTGTTTGGAATTTGGAAAAACTTTCTTCTGTAAAGTTGTAGAGAATTGAATTTCCTATAAAAATGCACGAGATTCGAATTTTCTGATAAAAGGGCTATTTATTATGAATTATTGATGTTCCGAAGCTCCGAAATAATTGATTTTTGGAAGTTTAAAATATTTAAAATAGGAAAAACGTTTTTGGAATGTTTAGGTGGCCTCATTTAACATGTGTAGGAGCTGAATTCAGTTGGCAAGTGCATGTATGAGGTTTTGGAAAATAAATATTAATATTATATTAAATTTTCTACTTTAGTGTTCTAAGCATTTTCCTATAAATAGGGTCTTAGGTTAGAATTGAAAATCACACCGAAATCAAGTTTTCTCTCTCTATATTATCGAAGCGTTTTCTTGTGAGTATTTTGAGTATACTTTAAGTATTGCTATACTGATGCAAGTTCAAGTCATAGCTTTATATCCTGTGTTTGACTAAAGTCTTATCTTTCGAGGTAAGGGATGTTATTTTCTTCTCAAATGATATTATTTCTTGAATATCATTATCTTTGAAATATTGGTTGGAACTTTTTATCAAATTTGGAACTTTTTTCATGTCTGAGTTACTTATTCATGAGTTCTTATTCACGAAAGTTACTATTCATGAGTTACTATTCACGAATTAATTATTATTCACGAGTACTATTAAATGAAGCGTGAAGATGTATTTTTGTGAAATTTCTATCTTTTGGTGTCTGAGTTACTATTCACGTATCTGGCACTATTCACGTATCTGACTATTTATTTACAAATCATCGACACTATTCACGTAAAAATTAAATTTTCTTTTCTGTGTCCAAGATTGTCTGTTATGAATCCTATCTTGGATTGGATCTATGTTTTGATCATTTTTGAATTTTATTTCACTATGATTATTTATGAAGTATTTTTGAACTGGGATAAAACAAAGTACGAATCCTTAATCCTTAATCCTTGTCATTTTGTTTCACCGGATTCGTTTCTTTAAAATATTTTCATCATCCTCGGTCTAAATGATGATATTCTTGAATATCTTTGGCACATGTAGTGCAAAGATGAATGATTTCTTGATGAATATCTTTGGCCGTGGTCTGAAGATGAACAGTGTTGAGATGAACATGGCCGATCGATTAACATCCTTGGCTCGTAGTGCAAAAGATGAACAGTGTTTAGATGAACATGACTTAATGATGAATATCTTTGGCACATGTAGTGCAAAGATGAATATTTGATTCGGATATATATTGATTAATGTTACAGAATAAAATGTGGCGCCCCCAAAATTAGGTATACGTCACCCATCTTGGGTCGCCACTTACATGGTACGTGCAAATTTAAATACAACTTATTAATATAAGCGTAGTATATAATACGACATAAAGCGTGAGTTTGAATACAAATATTGTTTACTAGATATTATACAAACTAAAAGGAGTCCTTATTACAATTATTATCACACTATTTCACGAATAGTGAGGACTACTAATGCTATCCTCTGGACCATTACTCTGCTTCCCAGACTCGTCCCCAAATTATATTCTCATTTCACGAGAGAACGGTGAAAGAAAAAGGTGAGCTCAACTAGCCCGAAGAAATATTATAACTAAGATAATGCGAGAATAAATTATCAATAGTTTTCAACAATGTTAAACGATAAAATACAATAGACAACCAGTTTAAGCTGCGGCCGAATATCTGATCCATTTAAAGAGTCGGTGAAAATAAAGTCTACTATCTTTTAGGTTTTAAAAGGTTTACATAAATTTTTATCACTAAGACTCGGTTTAATGAATAAACCACAATATCTAATCATCCACGTATTACCACGGTCAAGGATTTTTATCAAATTATCAATGGTCATGACTATACCGAATCACCCCTCAGTCATAATCATACCAAAAACTATCCATCAACGCATTACAGAGCCACTTTGAGGACTTTTATCACATCATTTATAACAAGCCATGATTATCTTAGAATAATTCTGGTCATAATCATACTAAATTCATCTATGCACGTCGACCCAAAGATAACATAATATAACATGAGGATGATGACAATGACATAATAATTCAATAAAACAAGTTCACGAATTAATTTATTCAGAACTAATAACGTCCAAATTGTCAACATGATCTTTGCTTTGTAGAGTAAAATTCAAGGATGATCGGAAGAATATTTCCATGAAAAGATCTTTGGATGAAACGCGAATATCAAGAATATTCTACTAATTTCATGGAGTATAGAAGTCAAAGTTTTAACCAATTTGGGTATAATAAAGAATGGAATAACAAAGAAAATCACCATGCATGCGGTGCCCATGACAAACGGCGTTATTCAACGAATAATAATAATGAAACCGGTGTCGGGTGAAATTCACACAAGCGGGATGTTCCAATGTAATAATAAAGATGGAACCGGATCCGGTGTAAAATACACGAATAGGATATTCCAACAAAATGATAAAGAGCGGAACCAGAGTCCTTGTAAAACACACGACGGGATGTTCCAATAGAATAATAATAAAGATTTTAACCAGTCCTGTAAAACACCTGACGATGGGATGTTCCAATGAGAATAATAGAAGAATGTCACCAAGTATAGGGTAAACCACGATATCAGATTATGTATAGGGTATGTCATGATATCTGAGTTATTCAAAGAATAATAAAGAATGGAATAACAGAGGATTTCACCAAGTATAGGGTATCTGGCAGATCACAAGTTATTCCAACGAATAATAAAGAATGGAATAATGAAGTTCTCTGCATAAATAAGAAAGAATAACACCCCTTATGGGTACAACAAATAATATCCCTTACCTTAGAAGAACCGAATATTAGAAAAGTGAAGTAGCGAATACTTTTCTTCTTTCTCTATATAGTTTCTCTCTCTAGAGTTTCAATGAATTAAATGAAATAATGAAGGAATGAGCTTTCTATTTATAGAAAAAAAGCTGAGGGTGGCTCTTGGTCTTAACGAAGGGTCAAAAATGACTCTTGGTAATATTGAAGAGACAACTACTATTTGCGAAGGGTAATTAATCCTTGGAACACCGAAGAGGCAGTTAACTCTTGGTAATATTGAAGGGACAACTACTATTGAAGAAGGTAATTACTATTGACGAATGTAAATACAATTGACGAAGGTAATTACTATTCACAAAGGTAATTACTATTCACAAAGGTAATTACTATTGACGAAGGTAAATAATATTGACGAAGGTAATTACTATTCACAAAGGTAATTACTATTCACAAAGGTAATTACTATTGACGAAGAGACTCTTAGATGATGACATATGGGCCCCCATAAAATAATCAAACTTACCACAAACGTCTCATAACAGACTCTTTATATACATCAAGGATTGAATAAATATTACCACAAATCATTTTATTTTTAATCAACACATTTTTAATCTTTCAACAATTATTAATCATTTATAACTTGTCGTCTCAATTAATAATATAACATATTATATGAGATGATGATCTTGTGACAATAATTGAATCGATAATATAAGAGATATGATGCGTGATTCTTGTGAGTGATAATTGAGTATAGCTAAGTGACTTCTCACGTAAGCATCAATAATCAATCTGGTGTCTACTACTATGCAACCACGCGTATTCTTTGTACTTTTACCAAGGGTAGTTCAATGGTTTTAACGGTAACACCTCTGCCGTTATTTTTATAGAAAGATAATTTTGTCGTTTTTCTAACTACGACAATACTTCCGTTAATGGGGTCCACCATCGATTGAGTAGTCGTCACGAATATTCTCCGACAAAAAAAGAATATTCCCCACCAAACGAATATTTTATAACAACTTGCTTACTTTGCAAAAAATTTATAAATATTACCCACAACTATAACATTATATCAAATTTATTCCATAATATTCAAAAATAATATTTATAGAAAATTCATCTTTATTTATAAAAGTTGGGGTCTTACAACCTCCCTTATATGAAATTTAAGCCCTCGAAATTAGAATGCGTACTTGATATGATAAAGAGGTGAGGATACCTTGAATACCTTTATCGTTAAAAATATTAAATTCATCTTCGCAATCCGCCAAAGATATTCATTAACAATTCATCTTTGCACTACAGGCTAAAGATATACAACTGTAAAACCAATAATGCTGAGACGCAGCTTAATAGTATCACGACCACGAATTATCCATGCACTACGGCCAAAGATAATCGTGTATTCATTAGTATCACGACCACAAATTATCCATGCACTACGGCCAAAGATAATCGTGTATTCATTAGTATTACGACCACAAATTATCCATGCACTACGGCTAAAGATAATCGTGTATTCATTAGTATCACGATCACAAATTATCCATGCACTACGGCCAAAGATAATCCTGTATTCATTAGTATCACGACCACAAATTATCCATACACTACTACCAAAGATAATCGTGTATTCATTAGTATCACGACCATAAATTATCCATGCACTACTGACCAAAGATAATCGTGTTTTCAATTACGGTTATGATTATACCCAACAATCCACGGTCATAATCATACCAAGTCCATCTATGCACTACAAAATACGAGATGACTTTCAACGTAATATAAGCGTGAGGATAATGATATAAAGAATCAATCAAATGAGATAAAGGATAAATATTAAACATTTATAATATAATTTATCCGAGGATTCAAGAATATCCCCATGTTATCAATCACTTAATAATCTCATAATCTAATATCATTAATATTATAACAATATTTTAATCACTTCTTAAATTTTTAAACAATTTATCTCAATTGTTTACGCTTTACCATATAATGCATTAATCATTCAAAAATGCCATACTCATAAGATATCATCACCAATTATCAAATCCCTCAAAAAAATATGCATGTACTCTATATAGGATTCTCTAGCCATAAAATCTTATTTTCAACTTTGTTACTTCACATAACATATTTAACTCATATGTTCGTAACTAAACTATTTTCATGAAAAATACCAAATCAGTCCCAAAAATATTTCTTAACTGGGATTTAGCATAATATAGTCCCATGATGAAAATATATTTTTCTCGGAATTTTTAAAATTCATTTACTATTTTTCAAAAATCAATTTCTAATTAATTCCTTAAGAAATTAGCTACCTCAAGTTTAACTCCAAAAATTCCCAAATCTTGGCAGGACCTTACACATGTTAATGTGAGCCTCCAGTTTAAATTTCATGGTCATCGGAGTTGTAGAACTCCGGTTATAGTATTTTTCGTCAGAAAATCCTAAATATTGAAATGGTCACAACTTGCTCATTTTAAGTTGGAATGAGCTCATTTTTGGACACGATGTTCTTTATACCATATACTTTTATATCCCAAAAGGCCTGAATTTTTCTCACTAATTAAGTGGCCGAAACAGCCCTTACAAAAATGTGGCAGCAACTTTTTGGATATTTTGAAGTTTTGACTCCTTTGCTAAAATCAGTCCACACGAAAATCTACAACACCTTTTTCAGTGATTCCACTTGGATTAGTTAGGTAACTCATTGATCTAACTCTAGGATTTGACCATACTCAAAAATTCAAAATATAATAGGAGATTTGGTCAATTGAATTTCATGTTACGTTTTTCACCAAAATCTGGTTTTTAACTCCTTGTGATTTTTAAGAAACTTTCATGTTTTCACGTACTAACCAACATAACTCATCATAACACTTACTAATACCACGTATACCCATGATTTTTATTAGTCCAATGCTTTTATTATGACTTTCATCATAAACCACGTAAAGCTGCTTCATTTTAGTTGAATGAATATTTGAGGGTTTAAGAAATGGGTTTTATCTTTGGGGTCAATCTGAAATTCAATTTCACGCTCTAAGTAGGATAAGAAGTCTTCAAGAATACGCCAGAAATTTATTAATAATAGAAATATCATTCAAAATCGTGACTCTCATCCAAGACTTGGATAGTACGTCACATTGATACCAACTGTGACTTCATCCCTTAACTTAGATGGCACCTCACAATGATACCTATAAACTTGCCATCTTCATTCACGATGTCGCCAACAAAAGTCGGCTTGTTCCATTCCACACAAGGAAGTCAACAACGAAAGGTTCGGGGCTCTTTACTTATGGCTTGATATGACAATAATTGACTTTAGTAGTTTGGTTACTTGAATTCGCACAACAGGTTGGTTATGAATATAAAAGCTAACAACCTTACGAAAAGCATGATGAGTAGTTAACCAATTGATTCCTAAAATCACATCAAAGGCAAGTGTTTTCAAAAAGATAAGGTCGACAGGTAACGTGAAAGTGTTTATTTGAATCAAACAAGATTTAAAAATAGTAGCGGTAACGAAGGCTCCTACTAACGAAGTTTCAACCAATAAGTCAAAGTCTAACTTCTCCGGAGTCAATTTTAAACGTTGAACACAAACAAGAGAGATAAAATAATGGGTAGAACCGGTATCTTATAAGGTATAGACTTCGCAATTTATAATTAACTAACTCGTGCTAACTTCGTTCGGTTTACTCGCTTTTGAGAAGTCATGAAAATGCACTTCCTAAAACCAACGACTTTGTTTTGTCCATATCCACCTTTGGTGCCACCGTCCCCATTAGACTTGACTTTGGTGCACAATAAAATTGAGCTAAATGACCTTCTCTTCTTGCAATTTCCACTTCTATTATCTTTGCCATGATTACCACCAAGTCAAGTGGTTACCATTCTTAGCATGATAATTTCCCCGATGGTTATCATTGTTACGATAAATAGTTGCCACCCGATATGATTATTATCGTATTGTTGGTGGTTACCTTTTGTTTGAAATGAATCAACACTCTCATGTGCTTCATTGCTTATCTCGGCATTTTCGGATGTCATTCTCAAACACCGTCACAAAACAAGGGTTAATTAACATATCACATATTATCCCTATACTCGTGAGCCAATTAAATAACAAATAAATTTAGGTAGGTCATACTAGCGAAGGAATTCCCGCTCTCCCTCCTAGTTCTTATCTCACATCTCACCATGGGGATCATATCCCTAGCTCGATACCAACCGTGGCGCCCCCCAAATTAGGTATCGTCACCCATCTTGGGTCGCCACTTACATGGTACGTAATTTAAATACAACTTACTAATATAACTGTAGGTGTGCAATACGACATAAAACCGTGAGTTTGAATACAAATATTGTCTACTAGATATTATACAAACTCAAAAGGAGTCCTCATTACAATTATTATCACACTATTTCACGAGAATAGTGAGGACTACTAATGCTATCCTCCGGACCATTACTCCGCTCCCAGACTCGTCCCCAAATATATATTCTCATTTCTTGAAGAGAACAAAGAAAGAAAGGGTGAGCTCAACTAGCCCAGTGAGAAGAAATATTATAACTAAGATAATGCAGAATAAATTATCAATAGTTTTCAACAATGTTAAGCCGATAAAATACAATAGACAACCAGGTTTAATCTGCGGTGAATATCTGATCCATTAAAAGAGTCGGTAGAAAATAAAGTCTACTATCTTTTAGGTTTTAAAAGGTTTACATAAATTTTTATCACTAAGACTCGGTTTAATGAATAAACCACAATATCTAATCATCCACATTACCACGGTCAAGGATTTTCATCAAATTATCAATGGTCATGACTATACCGAATCACCCAATGTCATAATCATACCAAAAGCTATCCATCAACGCATTACAGACCCTTTGAGAACTTTTATCACATCATTTATAACAAGCCATGATTATACCGAATGATCCTCAGTCATAATCATACTAAATTCATCTATGCACGTCGACCAAAGATAACATAATATAACATGAGGATGATGACAATGACATAATAATTCAATAAAACAAGTTCACGAATTAATTTATTCAGGAACTAATAACGTCCAAATTGTCAACATGATATCTTTGCTTTGTAGAGTAAAATTCAAGGATGATCGGAAGAATATTTCCATGAAAAGATCTCTTGGATGAAACGCAAAATATCGAGAATATTCTACTAATTTCATGGAGTATAGAAGTCAAAGTTTTAACCAATTGGGTATAAAATGAATGGAATAACAAAGGAAATCACCACGCATGCGGTTGCTTAGCGCAAACGGTTATTCAATGAAATAATAATAACGAGAACCGGTCGGGTGAAATTCACACCGACGGGATGTTCCAACAGAATAATAAAGATGGAACCCGGATCCGGTGTAAAACATGAGATAGGATATTCCAACAAAATGATAAAGAGCGGAACCGAGTCCCAAGTAAAACACACGCATGACGGATGTTCCAACGAATAATAATAAAGAAAGCGGAACCAGTCCTATGTAAAACACACGACGTGGATGTTCCAATGAAATAATAGAAGAATGTCACCAAGTATAGGGTAAACCACGATCTGATTATGTATAGGGTATGCTGGCGTATAGAGGTTATTCAATGAAATAATAAAGAATGGAATAACGAGAGGATTTCACCAAGTATAGGGTATGTCTGGCGTATCTGAGTTATTCCAATGAATAATAAAGAATGGAATAACGAGTTTCTCTTCATAAATAAGAAAGAATAACACCCCTTATGGATACAACAAATAATATCCCTTACCTTAAAAGAATGAATATTGGAAAAGTGAAGTAGCGAATATACTTTTCTTCTTTCTCTATAGTTTTCTCTCTCTGAGTTTGATGAATTAAGTAAGAAATAATGAAGGAATGAGCTTTCTATTTATAGAAAAAAAGCGAGGGTGGCTCTTGGTCTTAACGAAGGGTCAAAATGACTCTTGGTAATATTGAAGAGACAACTACTATTTCATGAAGGGCAATTAACCCTTGGAACAATTGAAGAGGCAGTTAACTCTTGGTAATATTGAAGGGACAATTACTATTGAAGAAGGTAATTACTATTGACGAAGGTAAATACTATTATCGACGAAGGTAATTACTATTCACAAAGGTAATTACTATTCACAAAGGTAATTACTACTATTGTAATGTAAATACTATTAACGAAGGTAATTACTATTCACAAAGGTAATTACTATTCACAAAGGTAATTACTATTTACGAAGGTAAATACTATTGATCGAAAGGTAATTACTATTCACAAAGGTAATTCTTATTGATGAAGAGACTCTTAGATGATGACATATGGGCCACCCATAAAATAATCAAACTTACCACAAACGTCTCATATATGACTCTTTATATACATCAAGGATTGAATAAATATTACCACAAATCATTTTATTTTTAATCAACACATTTTAATCTTTCAACAATTATTAATCATTTATAACTTGTCGTTTCAATTAATAATATAACATATTATCTGAGATGATCTTTGTGACAATAATTGAATCGATAATATAAGAGATATGATCGCGCAATTCTTTGTAGCAATAATTGAGTATAGCTAAGTGACTTCTCACGTAAGCATCAATAATCAATACCATGTGTCTTCTTATCTGACCACGCCGTATTCTTGTACTTTTACCACCGGGTAGTTCAACAGTTTTTAACGGTAACACCTCTGCCGTTATTTTTATAGAAAGATAATTTTGTCGTTTTCTAACTACGACAATACTTCCGTTAATGGGGTCCACCATTTGATTGAGTAGTCGTCTAATATTCCCCAGACAAAAAGAATATTCCCCACCAAACGAATATTTTATAACAACTTCGCTTACTTTGCAAAATTTATAAATATTACCCACAACTATAACATTATATCAAATTTATTCCATAATATTCAAAATAATATTTATAGAAAATTCATCTTTATTTATAAAAGCTAGGGTCTTACAACCTCCCTTCTTATGAAATTTACGCCCTCGAAATTAGGTGCGTGCATGATATGATAAAGAGGTGAGGATACCTTGAATACCTTTATCGTTAAAATATTAAATTCATCTTCTAATCCGCCAAAGATATTCATTAACAATTCATCTTTGCACTCTACGAATAAAAGATATACAAGCATAAAACCAATAATCTTTGAGGCGCGACTTAATAGTATCACGACAACGAACACGAATTATCCATGCACTACTACCAAAGATAATCGTGTATTCATTAATATTACGACCACAAATTATCCATCCATGCACTACTGACGAAAGATAATCGTGTATTCATTAGTATTACGACCACAAATTATCCATGCACTACTACTAAAGATAATCGTGTATTCATTAGTATCACGATCACAAATTATCCATGCACTACTACGAAAGATAATCGTGTATTCATTAGTATCACGACCATAAATTATCCATACTACTACTACCGAAGATAATCGTGTATTCATTAGTATCACGACCACAAATTATCCATGCACTACGGTCCGAAGATAATCGTGTTTTCAATTACGGTTATGATTATCTTAAAACAATCCACGGTCATAATCATACCAAGTCCATCTACTTGCCTTCTGAGACATGTATGACTTTCAACATAATATAAGCGTGAGGATAATGATATAAAGAATCAATCAAATGAGATAAAGGATAAATATTAAACATTTATAATATAATTTATCCGAGATTCAAGAATATCCCCATGTTATCAATCACTTAATAATCTTATGATCTAATATCATTAATATTATAACAATATTTTAATCACTTAAATTTATAAACAATTTATTTCAATTGTTTACGCTTTACCATATAATGCATTTAATCATTCTAAAATGCTATACTCATAAGATATCATCACCAATTATCAAATCCCTCAAAAAATATGCATATACTCTATATAGGATTCTCTAACCATAAAATCCTATTTTCAACTTTATTACTTCTCATAACATATTTAACTTTCATATGTTCAGTAATTAAACTATTTTCATGAAAAAATACCAAATCAGTCCCAAAAATATTTTTTTCTGGGATTTAGCATAATATAGTCCCATGATGAAAATATATTTTTCTCGAATTTTTAAAATTCATTTACTATTTTTCAAAAATCAATTTCTAATTAATTCCTTAAGAAATTAGCTACCTCAAGTTTAACTCCAAAAATTCCCAAATCTTGGCAGGACCTTACACATGTTAATGTGAGCCTCCAGTTTAAATTTCATGGTCATCGGAGTTGTAGAACTCCGGTTATAGTATTTTTCGTCAGAAAATCCTAAATATTGAAATGGTCACAACTTGCTCATTTTAAGTTGGAATGAACTCATTTTTGGACACGATATTCTTTATACCATATACTTTTATATCGCAAAAGGCCTGAATTTTTCTCACTAATTAAGTGGCCGAAACAGCCCTTACAAAAATGTGGCAGCAACTTTTTGGACATTTTGAAGTTTTTGTCTCCTTTGCTAAAATCAGTCCACACGAAAATCTACAACACCTTTTTCAGTGATTCCACTTGGATTAGTTAGGTAACTCATTGATCTAACTCTAGGATTTGACCACACTCAAAAATTCAAAATATAATAGGAGATTTGGTCAATTGAATTTCATGTTACGTTTTTCACCAAAATCTGGTTTTTAACTCCTTGTGATTTTTAAGAAACTTTCATGTTTTCACATACTAACCAACATAACTCATCATAACACTTACTAATACCACGTATACCCATGATTTTCATTAGTCCAATGCTTTTATTATGACTTTCATCATAAACCATGTAAACTGTTCATTTTAGTTGAAGAAATATTTGAGGGTTTAAGAAATGGGTTTTGTCTTTGGGGTCAATCCGAAATTCGATTTCACGCTCTAAGTAGGCTAAGAAGTCTTCAAGAATACACCAGGAAATTTATTAATAATAGAAATATCATTCAAAACTGTGACTCTCATCCAAGACTTGGATAGTACGTCACATTGATACCAACTGTGACTTCTATCCCTTAACCTAGATAGCACCTCACAATGATACCTATAAACTTGCCATCTTCATTCACGATGTCACCTATAGAAAGTCTGGCTTCGGTGCATTCCACACAAAGAAGTCAACAACGAAAGGTTCGGGGCTCTTTACTTATGGCTTGATATGACAATAATTGACTTTAGTAGTTTGGTTACTTGAATTCGCACAACAGGTTGGTTATGAATATAAAAGCTAACAACCTTACGAAAAGCATGATGAGTAGTTAACCAATTGATTCCTAAAATCACATCAAAGGCAAGTGTTTTCAAAAAGATAAGGTCGACAGGTAACGTGAAAGTGTTTATTTGAATCAAACAAGATTTAAAAATAGTAAGCGATGTGAAGGCTCTTACTAACGAAGTTTCAACCAATAAGTCAAAGTCTAACTTCTCCTGAGTCAATTTTAACCGATTGAGCATGAAGCAAGAGAGATAAAATAATGGGTAGAATCGGTATCTTATAAGGTATAGACTTCACAATTTATAATTAACTAACTTGCGTGCTAACTTCGTTCGGTTTACTCACTTTTTGAGAAGTCGTGAAAATGCACTTCCTAAAACCAACGACTTTGTCTTGTCCATATCCACCTTTGGTGCCACCGTCCCAACTAGACTTGACTTTGGTGCACAACAAAAATTGAGCTAAATGACCTTCTCTTCTTGCAATTTTCACTTCTATTATCTTTGCCATGATTACCAAAAGTGGTTACCATTCTTAGCATGATAATTTCCCCACGATGGTTATCATTGTTACGATGGCCGGCCGCCACCAATATGATTATTATCGTATTGTTGGTCGTTACCTTTTGTTTGAGTGAATCAACACTCTCGTATGTGCTTCATTGCTTATCTCGGCATTTTCGGATGTCATTCTCAAACACCATCACAAAACAAGGGTTAATTAACATATCACATATTATCCCTATACTCGACCGCCAATTAAATACCAAATAAATTTAGGTAGGTCATACTAGCGAAGGAATTCCCGTCTCTCCCCTCCTAGTTCTTATCTAACATCTCGGCCGGGGATCATATCCTAAGCTCGATACCAAACCGTGGCGCCCCCAAAATTAGGTATACATCACCCATCTTGGGTCGCCACTTACATGGTACATGTAATTTAAATACAACTTATTAATATAAGCGTGCGTATACAATACGACATAAACTGTGAGTTTGATTACAAATATTGTCTACTAGATATTATACAAACTCAAAAGGAGTCCTCATTACAATTATTATCACACTATTTCACGAAATAGTGAGGACTACTAATGCTATCCTCTCGGACCATTACTCCGTTCCCAGACTAAGTCCCGGCTATATTCTCATTTCACGAAGAAAACGGTGAAAGAAAGGGTGAGCTCAACTAGCCCAATAAGAAATATTATAACTAAGATAATGCGAATAAATTATCAATAGTTTTCAACAATGTTAAACCGATAAAATACAATAGACAACCGGTTTAATCTGCGATGAATATCTGATCCATTAAAAGAGTCAAGTAGAAAATAAAGTCTACTATCTTTTAGGTTTTAAAAGGTTTTCATAAATTTTTATCACTAAGACTCGGTTTAATGAATAAACCACAATATCTAATCATCCTCATACCACGATCAAGGATTTTCATCAAATTATCGGTAGTCATGACTATCTTAGAATCACCCCGGTCATAATCATACCAAAAACTATCCATCAACTGCATTACAGACCCTTTGAGGACTTTTATCACATCATTTATAACAAGCCATGATTATACCGAATGATCCTGGTCATAATCATACTAAATTCATCTATGCTGCGTCGACCCGAAAGATAACATAATATAACATGAGGATGATGACAATGACATAATAATTCAATAAAACAAGTTGTCAACATGATCTTTGCTTTGTAGAGTAAAATTTAAGGATGATCGGAAGAATATTTTCATGAAAAGATCTTTGGATGAAACGCAAATATCAAGAATATTCTACTAATTTCATGGAGTATAGAAGTCAAAATTTTAACCAACCGGGTATAATAAAGAATGGAATAACAAAGGAAATCACCATGCATGCGGTGCTTAGCATGAGACGAGTTATTCCAACGAATAATAATAACGAGAACCGTCGGTCGGTGAAATTCACACCGAAGCGGATGTTCCAACATAATAATAAAGATGGAACCGGATCCGTTGTAAAACACATGACGGTGATGTTCCAACAAAATAATAAAGATTTAAACCAGTCCTGTGTAAAACACATGAGACGGGATGTTCCAAATGAGAATAATAGAAGAATGTCACCAAGTATAGGGTAAACCACGACATCTGATTATGTATAGGGTATGTCACAGCGTATCTGAGTTATTCAACGAATAATAAAGAATGGAATAACGAGAGGATTTCACCAAGTATAGGGTATCTGGCGTATATAGAGGTTATTCAATGTAATAATAAAGAATGGAATAACAGAGGATTTCACCAAGTATAGGGTATCTGCAGATATCTGAGTTATTCCAATGAATAATAAAGAATGGAATAATGAAGTTCTCTTCATGAATAAGAAAGAATAACACCCCTTATGGGTACAACAAATAATATCCCTTACCTTAGAAGAATGAATATTGGAAAAGTGAAGTAGCGAATACTTTTCTTCTTTTCTCTATAGTTTCTCTCTACAGAGTTTGATGAATTAAATAAAAATAATGAAGGAATGAGCTTTCATTTATAGAAAAAGCGAGGGTGGCTCTTGGTCTTAACAAAGGGTCAAAATGACTCTTGGTAATATTGAAGAGACAACTACTATTTGCGAAGGGGTAATTAACCCTTGGAACACCGAAGAGGCAGTTAACTCTTGGTAATATTGAAGGGACAACTACTATTGAAGAAGGTAATTACTATTGACGAAGGTAAATACTATTGACGAAGGTAATTACTATTCACAAAGGTAATTACTATTCACAAAGGTAATTACTATTAACGAAGGTAAATACTATTGACGAAGGTAATTACTATTCACAAAGGTAATTACTATTCACAAAGGTAATTACTATTGACAAAGGTAAATACTATTGACGAAGGTAATTATTATTGACGGAGGTAATTACTATTCACAAAGGTAATTACTATTGACGAAGAGACTCTTAGATGATGACATATGGGCCCCCCATAAAATAATCAAACTTACCACAAACGTCTCATAACAGACTCTTTATATACATCAAGGATTGAATAAATATTACCACAAATCATTTTATTTTTAATCAACACATTTTTAATCTTTCAACAATTATTAATCATTTATAACTTGTCGTCTCAATTAATAATATAACATATTATACTGAGATGATCTTGTGACAATAATTGAATCAATAATATAAGAGATATGATGCACGTGAATTCTTGTAGCAATAATTGAGTATAGCTAAGTGACTTCTCACGTAAGCATCAATAATCAATACTGGTGTCTTACTATGCAACCACAGCGACATTCTTGTACTTTTACCACCGGTAGATCAATCAACAGTTTTAACAGTAACACCTCTGCCGTTATTTTTATAGAAAGATAATTTTATCGTTTTCTAACTACGACAATACTTCCGTTGTGGGGTCCACCATCGATTGAGCCGTAGTCGTCGAATATTCCCAAACAAAAAGAATATTCCCACAAAACGAATATTTTATAACAACTTGCTTACTTTTGCAAAATTTATAAATATTACCCACAACTATAACATTATATCAAATTTATTCCATAATATTCAAAAATAATATTTATAGAAAATTCATCTTTATTTATAAAAGCTGGGGTCTTACAAAGTTCATCAGGGAATACGTCAGGAAATTCATTAACAATAGAAATATCTTTCAAAACTGACGTATTTTTGTTTAGATCCGTGACATGAGCTAAGAAAGCTTGACATCCGTTTTTCAATAAACGAATAGCTTTATGGCTTGAGATGATAGTGACTGATTTTAATGGTTTGGTTGCTTGAATTCGCATAATAGGTTGGTTAGGAATATTAAAGCTAACAACTTTACGAAAACAATCAATTTTTGCATAATGAGTGGTTAACCAATCAATCCCTAGAATTACGTCAAATGCAAGATCGACAGGTAATGTGAGGGTACCGATTTGAACCAAACAAGACTTATAAACAGCGGATGTAATGAAGGTTTCTCCCAACGGAGTTTCAACAGCTAAGTCAAAGTCCAATTTCTCCGGAGTCAATTTTAAACGTTGAGCGCAAGTAGGAGAAATAAAAGAATGGGTAGAACCGGTATCAAATAAGGTATATACTTCGCTAGAGTTTATGATAAACTTACCCGTGATGACCTCGTTCGGGTTCCTTTCTTTCTGGGAGGTCACGACAAGCGCTCTCCCTTGCACTATCGATTTTAACTTTTCTAGGACGGCCTTTGGTGCCTCCATCCTAGCTGAACTTGTCTTCAGAGAACGAAAAAATCGGGCTAGGTGACCTTCTCTTCCACAATTATAACATGTTTTGGACGACGTCTCACAGTTTGGACTGATATGTCCCTCCCCTCCGCATTTGAAACATATGATAGGTGGTCGTTCTCCTTTCTTAACAACGGGTGTTGGTGCTGACGTCTTTCCATCATTGTTGAATCTCCTTTTTTTGAAATGTCCATTCTTATTGTTTTGGCCATGATTACCACCGAAGTGGTTACCATTTTTGGCATGTTGATTCCCTCCACGCTTGTTGTCACCGCTTCGATGACTGCTCTCACTAGTATTATCATTTTGTCGGCTGCTATCTTTTGGTTGGGTTGACTCATTATCACGCTCCAATAACTGAGCCCTATTAACAACATCTGAATACAAACACAGTTTATGAGAGATAAGATATTGACGTATCTCAGGTTTCAAAACTCTTAAAAACATTCGCGTCATTCTCTCCTCATTATCAACCAAATGAGACGCAAATCGGGACAACTCGGCAAACTTGGCTTCGTACTGCGATACGGTCATGTTGTTTTGCTCCAGTTTAATGAACTCTACCTCTTTCATGTGACGAATACTTTCGAGAAAGTACTTGTCGTTGAACAGTTCTTGGAACTTCTCCCAAGACATCTTCATCGGCGGAGTTTGAGTACGCTTTCTGATTTCCACCAAGATGTCGCCTCTGCTCGCCGCAACACGAAGGTGGCAAAGGGAACTTTTTGCTCCTCGGAGCAACCCAAGACATCAAATATCTTGTTGATTTGCTTTATCCACGTCTCTGCCTTAAGTGGTTTTGGCTCTCCAAAAAACTCCGGTGGTCCCAGCTCCTTGAACTGTTTGGCGGTGACTGTCCGAGAGTTGCCAGTGTTTCCACTCAGATTTTGGATGCGAGCCGCTCTACTTTGATGTTGCATGAATTGCATGAAGCCTCGGAACATTCCATCGTTCATCATCTGGTTAGTGTTGTTGTTTGCCTGAGGATTGTCGCCTTCCTGATGCACATTATCCTGATTATTGATCTGTGGAGACTCAACGGTCTCCTGTGCTCCATTGATGTTCTCAACATTCTCGGATGCCATTTTCAAACACTGCCATAAAACAAGGGTTAATTAACATATCACAAATTATCCCTATACTCTGACCGACCAATTAAATACCAAATAAACTTAGATAGGTCATACTAGCGAAGGAATTCTCTGTCTCTCCCCTCATAGTTCTTATCTCACATCTTAGCCAGCGAACATATCCCTAAGCTTTGATACCAACTGTGACGCCCCCAAAATAGGTATACATCACCCATCTTGAGTCGCCAAATAAATGGTACAGAATACAAATATAATCTTAAATATACAACAAAAGCTGTGAGTTTTAATACAAATATTGTCTTCTAGACAATATCTACTCTCAGAATAAGTCCTCATTACAATTATTATCACACTATTTCATAGAATAATGAGGACTACTAATGCTATCATCTGGACCATCACTCCGCTTCCCGACTAGTCCTCTCTTACGTTCTCATTTCTGAAGAAAATAGGTGAAAGAAAAAGGGTGAGCTCAACTAGCCCAAAGAAGAAATATTATGACTAAGATAATACGGGATAAATTATCATTAGCCTTCAACAATGTTACAATCGATAAAATATAATAGACAACAAGTTTAACTGCAGCGGAATAAATAATCCATTAAAAGAGTCAAGTAAAGAATAAAATCTACTATCTTTTATGATTTAAAAAGTTTTTATCACTTTTATCATTTGAGACTCGACAATAAATAATCCACATCATTCCCACTTTTCTACTACCAGGATATTCATTAGGGTCACGACCACAAATTATCCATGCACTACGGGCGAGGATATTCGTGTATTCATCAATGGTCATGATCATGCCAACAATCGTCCATCAATGCACTACGGGCCAACGAGGACTTTTACCACATCATTTGTAACATTACGGTTATGATTATACCGAATAATCCTCGGTCATAATCATACCAAGTCCATCTACGCACTACAGACCCACGGATGACTTTCAAAATATAAACATGAGGATGATGACAATGATATAAGAATTCAATAAAACAAGTTCAAGAATTAGTTTATCCAAGAACTAATAACGTCCAAATTGTTAACATGATATTTCTTTGTAAAGTAAAATTCAAGAATGCTCAGAAGAATATTTTCATGAAAAGATACTGGATGAAGCGCAAATATCAAGGATATTCCACTAATTTCATGGAGTATATAAGTCAAAACTCTAACCAACTGAGTATAATAAAAAATGGAATAACAAAAGAAATCACCAAGCATGTGATAGATCGCACAGACAGGTTATTCCAATAGAATAATAAATACGGAACCAGGTCCCATAGAAAAACGCATGCAGATGATATATTCAAATGTAATAATAAAAAGCGGAACCCGGTCCCACGTAAAAGCATTGCATACGATATATTCAACGAAATAATAAAGACGGAATAAGCAGAAGAATTTCACCAAGTATAGGTAGGTAGCAGCGTATACGAGTTATTCCAATGAACAATAAATAATGGAATAACAGAAGAATTTTACCAAGTATAGGGTAGATCGCGTATACAGGTTATTCCAACAGAATAATAAATAATGGAATAACGGGAGTTCTCTTCATGAATACAAAAGAAATAATACCCCTTACCGTTAAAGAAACTAGATATCGAAGTAGTGAAGTAGCAAAAACTCTTCTTCTTTTTCTCTTTATAATTTCTCTTTCTAGAGTTTGAGAATTAAGTAGAAATAATGAAGGAATGAGCTTCTATTTATAGAAGAATGGATTGAATAGTAACTAATTCATGAACGGTCCAGATTGATTTACTTTTAAACGGACGGTCCAGATTGATTTACTATTAAAACTTAAAGCAACGATCCATACTGATTCACTATTAAAACTTTAAACCACCGATCCATACTGATTCACTATTAAAACTTTAAACCAGCGATCCATATTGATTCACTATTAAAACTTCAACCAACGGTCTGAAAAATTAGCACATCTACTCATGGAATAATATTGTACCAAAAAATAATTTGGACCGAAAAGAAATATATTGTTCGGGTGAATAGTAACTCGTAAATAGTAACTCATGAATAGTAACTCGTGAATAGTACTCCGACACGAAAAGTGTCCCGAATACCCGATTGAACAATATAACCTCCAAACACTAATTATTATCGGAAAAGATGTCGATTTCTACTAACACCAATAATCCCAACACAATGAAACTATCAAAATCATCTTTAATCAACACGAATTTATTCATCATTAATATTATAACTCACAATATTTAACAACCAGGTTGTTTCCAAGAAAGAGGGGGCTTTTCAATAAGGACTTCTCCCTATTGGCGCGCAATTAGGTGACCAAACCTCTCATTGACAGAACTTCTAGACATTGTAAATATTGCAATTTAATAATATGAATAACTTTGTTGTCTCAATTATTGATTTAATAATATAACATATAATGCAGATGATACTGTGACAATAATCGAATCAATAATATGAGAGATATGATCGTGATAATTGAGTGTAAGCCGAGTAATTTCTCACGTAAGCATCAATAATCAATATCGTGTCTTCTTATCGAACCACGCGTATTCTTTATACTTTTACTACTAAGGGTAGTTCAATGGTTTTAACAGAATAACACCTCCTACCGTTATTTTTATAAAATATTTTTATCGTTTTCTCAATCGACAATAATTACATTACGGGGTCCACCAATGATTGTGTTGGTTATACGAATATTCCTCGCTAAAACGAATATTCTCAAATTAATCGAATATTATCTAACAACTTGCATACTTTTGCAAAATTTATAAATATTACCCACAAATATAACATTATATCAAATTCATTCCATAATATTCAAAATAATATTCATAGAAAAATTATCTTTATTCATAAAATTTGGGGTCTTACAATAAAACTTTAATAATAAATAACGAAATAATAAAATTAACCTAAATTATATGCAATTAGTAACTTAAGTTGTAAAACTATTAACTATTAAAAATATTTAATAGTTAGGGTTAGAGAACCAATATTCTTTTAAACTTTAATGTGAACTTATTATTCTACAATAATTTTATTATATATTTTTTAATTACTTAGTTATACAATAAATTTAAAATTTAAAATCATGTTTAAATTTTATTTTACTCAATTTTAGACTTTAAATAACTAAATATTAAAATATAAGAAAAATACTATGATTACATAATAATTAATATACGAGACATTTAGTTAATTAATGTTAAAAAATAATTATGATTTATATATTGTGATTAAACTTTATTTAACTTTTAAAACTAAAAGTTAACTTTAATTACTAATTTTATTTTAGATACGAGATATTTACTTGATTGTTGCCATTAAAAATAAAAAACTTATTAATTTATAACAATTTTATATCTTAAACTCCAAGTTAAGTCTACATATAATATGGACATACATACACGGCATATATATGCAGCTGTGTATTACACAGTCAGATTATGGCGATGAAATTTTTAGGCTATGGCGACGGTTCATCTGTCGCCGTATCCCATAATAGCTATGGCGACGGATGCAACCGTCATTATAGCCCAAAAAATCATCATATCCAATTACAACACACCTGTATACATACATTTTTTCCTACATATTATATGTAAACTTACTTGATAAACAAACTCAACCTTAGCTATCTCAAACCAGACAGCATAAATCAAGAAGTCGAGCTCAGCTCTTTTTATTTAAATCAGTAAGAGAGTTCACCGCCAAGAACCTGATTATTTAACTGCTCTATCAATAACAAATAATTATAATAACCATAACAAACAACAATATTATCTCCTGTGCCCAATCTTATACATTACTCCCCTGTACAATTTACTACTACAGGTACTGAAACACAAAAATAAGAATATATTGGCTTCTTAAGTGACAATTTCGACCATGATTATTCTCTTCAAGCTTGCAGAAGTGAAGACAGTGTTCAAATAGACATTTGAGCTCCTGGTAGTCCAATAGTTCTTTAGGGTCATTACCTGCCACTCTGCCAGCAACGAGAAGATACAATTAGGTTCAAGAATACAAATATAAATTAGGTTCAATAATACAAATATAGAATTTTTTAAAAAAAATAATAATCAAAACCAACAGTTTTTAGCTAATTTATATATAGAGCCTTCCATAGAAGGTTGAATGATTGATAAAAACTTATTGGAAGGTTTGAGATTGAAACATAAATATCTCAAAGTAGTAACAAAACATGCAGGTTTTATTTTATCTGAGGACCCCACCAAATTGTCAACATGTTTGTCGGTTTGTTTAACTAAAACGAATTTTTAATATTAAATAATCGACCAAGTGCGACATGTACTTTAACATAAAAAAAAAAAAAAATTCAAACCGGCACAACCTCTTCCGCTTGTAAAAAAAAAAAATAAATCAAACTGGAACAAGCTCTTACGGCTTGTTAAAAAAAAAAAAAAAAAAAAATCTACCAAGCCGGCAACAACCTCTTACCGCTTGTATGAATAGTAGGTAATATATAGAAGAGCAAAAGAAGGTACGTATGTGACATGCACATGATTCATAAAAAGGGGTTGGTAGATTTTTTTTTTTTTTAAGCCGTAAGAGGCGGCTTGGTAGATTTTTTTTTTTTATTTTTTTTTTTTATATGTTCATAATGTTCGCATCGATCGTATTATTTAATATTAAAATTCGTTTTAGTTAAACAAATCCGACAACACGTTGACACCCATGTAAGTCATATTAAAATAAAAGCGGCATGTTACAGTTATTACTTGGTATATTTATGCTTCAATCTCACCTTCCAATAAGTTTATCAACTATTCAAAAAGGGTGTTGTTAAGATAAGCATCCATAAAGAACCCTTTATGGAAGGGCTCCCTTTATATATAGCTTAAGCATTGTGGTCGTAGAATTATACTCTACAGGGAGATCTATGATCGATTTCAGGCTTCATAAAAGGTAACTGGAAAGGAAGACATCCACACAAAACATACATTCATTGTGGTTTTACTTGTTGCTTGAAGTAACAGTGGTAGTCTCACTTCTACTATGCATCTTATTGAAGGATCAGATCAGATCAGATCAGATGAGATGCAACATGAGAATTGAGCAGATACTTTTCTCATTCACGGTCTACCTATGCTTGTGCAGTGCCTTTCATCTTAACCCTTACAATCAGCATTATAACTGCAACAACAAACCAGGTTATTGAGCAGATATTTTTCTCATTTATGTTTCATGCAGCATGAGAATTGAGACATATGTGCCACCATAATTGACATTAGCTCATTTGAGGAATTATATACAAAAAACACTACACACACTTGAAATTTCATAATAAACTTATTTCTGTAAAAGCATAAAGCTGATCATATTACTGGCTCTAATAATTAAGCTACAAGTTATCATGGTCTATTTCAATTTTGAGCATCTCAAGAAGCATTACAACAACCATATTTTTATCGATCTATATAATGTTTCGCCCCACTGATTAGGACCATAGATACAGACACCAGGGCCTAGTATAAGTTTGGAGTATGTTACAAGTAATTTGACATTCCTTGTTTTTAGTCCAGAACCCAGATGCAACAAGCCAAAGGAAGAATCTTACTTCCTAGACCAGTTAAATTGTGAATAAGGAAGAGATACCAAATATTTTGGAGGGGATTGATCATTCATGTTACAGAATAAGAACCTTTTATAGATAATAAATTACATTTGATATCTAAACGAGAAAGTACAATGTCATGGAGTTATTAAATAAGAGATGTGCTCACACACAGGGCCACACAATATATATATAACCATTTCAACAAAAAGAACATAAATTGATGTTGGATATAGCAGAAAGACTTTAGAGTACCTTCATTTGATTCTAAAAAGTAGTGTTACTCAGATGGTTCCGCATAAATCACTAGAGTAATGTCTTACAAGTGTTTGTATTAAGGACATATCACCGCTCAAATTGAAGTAGTATACGTGGAAAACAATGTTATATACCTTATGCTACGTTTGGATTGAAGGAATGGAATGATTCATTCCATTCTAGTTGTAATAAGTTATTCCATATGTTCTCCCTCCCCCAAGAAACCAAACACAATTTTTTTCATTCCAATCGCAACCAAACACAATTTTTTTCATTTCATATGAATGAGTCATTCCATTCTCATCTTCATTACTCCAATCCAAACTAACGTAGCATTAATGTGTTCGAGATGAAGTCACTCAAAGCCACTGGTTGTACTCATCCATTCGAATTATGAAGGAGCTGGAACAAGGGAAACCACCTCCACCATATGCCTACATGATTAAAGATGGAAAGATAGAAAAATTGGTCATAAAATTATCACAAGTATCCTTCATATGGAAAATAAAGAAAATCCATTTCATCATCTTGCATACCTTTGCAACTTCAGATGTATCAGTAGCCATATCCATACTCCTCAAGCACATCTTAAGATCCTTCCTTTGCATGTAAATAACAGCTCCTATAGGCCTGATGTCATCAGTCGTGGAATTATAATTTGATTAGCATCATGGCAAGTGTTTTGCAGTCACAAAAAGAAAATTCTCTATTTAGAAGTTAAAAGCTCTTCATTTCTTTTATAAAAAAAGTTTCCTAATTTGGCAAGGCTCCTTATGGCTTAGCAGTTCTGAAACAACCCAAATCTCGGGTCAAATCCCAAGTCCAAAGCGAATCAAATTCATTCAAATAAAGCCTTAAACCACTGGCCCAATAGTATTTTCTTGGGTTACTTAACCCGCCACAGGCTCACCCAAAAGGTCATGACATGAAGGTACTATTATTGGTCGTAACTTAATTCATTAAGTACGGACAAATTTTTCTCATATTTATCGATGTGGGACTGGGGTGTTACAAGTTCCTGGTGCAGCAACTATTCAAACAATAGTCTATCCAAGTAAGAAGAAACCTTAATAAAAAAGTGTATCATCTGTAGCATCAGATCGGGATACCAAGTTATACATGGCTTGGCACTATTTAGCATCAAGTACACAAGTATAATTTGACCTTTTTTTGCAGACTGTACAAACGCATATAAAGTACTGAAAAGTATTATATTCATGAACTGATAAACAATCATTAAAATTTCAAAATCACAGCTTACATGTTGAAACTTTAAAATATGAAAATTGCATAAAGTACTAAGTAATTCAACACTTGTGGAAACCTCTGTCTCAATTGATTGGTCACATTTTCATATAAAATGGAGAATTTACATAATTTTTGAAAAGAATGTCTAGGCCCCTTGGTAACTCAAAAAGTGGCTTACCACTTGGGTAGCAAGCACAAGTGGCCATTTATGTTCTACAGAAAATCAATGAACATTATGAAAGTAAAGTTTATCTAACACTATAAGACTTTTCCATAAAAGCTAAGTACCTTAGTCCAGCTGCAACACTTCTTTTGCTGAGTTCCTTGCCAATTTCATCACTTAAATTTGAATTTCCATCAGCTCGAACTCCCTAGAACCAAAGCAACTAATCACAAATTATATTCACATTTTGGAAAAAAATGATAGGTTTGTGTTGTAGCAAAGAAGGGGTTTAACAATGCTTGTAAGACTTTCAAGACAAAACCGAATATGCTTCGGAATTTTTTTGCATAAATATATAATCTGCTTTACACAAAACAAATCACAGAGGAAATCACAAGATGATTAAAAAATTACTTGGATTAGTCAAGACATCACAAAACCTTACCAGACACTCTCCATATAATCCTCTGCCTAGCCGAACTCTGAAAACCTTATCTAGTAATTTTTTTGCAGCAGCCAGTCGAGCAAAAATTTGAGAGTTGCCCTTTGCAATTAACTCTGTGGTGCTTATTTCCCTCAACTGTTCCAAAAGACATTTGAGACAAATTTTATTACCCAATTATTGCACCCTATATGAAGTTTATAAAAAAGCAAAAATCATATCATGTTATGCTCACTCTCTTATATATATTTGCATCACCATAACATGAACTGGAATCAAATAGCATTATAACTGCAAACTTTTGGCCAAATAATACTTTAAAATATAGTAACCTGGGACATATGGCTAATTAAGCTTGGTAAAGAATTCCAGTCAACTGAGTTCCTTAGTTTTGTTTGCCTAAACACAAATAGATTTTATTTTATTTTTTGATAGGCAAAAAACACAAAAAGCCCAAATAGAGGCGAAACCAATTACACCCGAATATACAAAAGCAAGGAATATATTTCACTTATCCTCAAGAAAAAGGAAAAAAATAACCTATACAAAGATCCTACCCAAAATATACTTACATTAGCCCCCCACAAGGAAACTCTCCCAAAAAGTCTACAAAATGAACGAAAATACCTCAAGCACCCAAAACAAAAAAATAGAAGACTAAGGAAAATCGAATATATTCATATCACTCTTTGACTAAAGTACTGGTTTTCCTCGCATGGTTCACCATAATAAGCTATGAGGAAGCGAGTTGTCTCATTTGCTATTCCTTTGTAACCTTCAACCCTCTCCATACCTGAAGCATCTCGCCTACCAATCTCGGCACTTACCCAAGCTAAAAACAAATAAAGATGTGAAACTGCTTTACTAAGTTAAAAAAAATGTAGAGCACAAGTTACTGAATTATCTATATATAGGATACATTATATGTTTACCATTTTGATTTAATTATCTACTAAGCCGTTTCATGACTAAGGTGACAACACACAAGTAATATCACATAACCACTTTTTGATGAAAAAAACACTTTAATTAGTTACCAAATCAAATATTTTACAACTCTTTTCCTTTTCTACTTTCAATATGTGATGGTTGGGCTTATGACTTAATTTAACCCTATGATGATATTTTGTTTCTCACAAATATAAGCAGGTCCTATATGCATTGTTTGAGATGTTGCAAGATGTGTGCTCAGTCATTATTGGCATAGACGTGGCTTCTCCTAATAATTGTCAATGACACATCTCTATAGCAAGTAACAAGATTTTGTTTAATTTGCTTTCAGGCCACCAATATGTTACCCCGATAGGAAACCATAGTGGAAAAGAAAAAATCCCTTGTTTACAACAAAGGAATTCCAGTCGGAACATATATTCTAACACAGAAAAAACTGGGTACCACTGAAAAGAGAAAACATATTGACATGAACAATTCAAATTAATCCAAAAAAGAGAATGACGGACTCACTGAACCTGGTTGAACATGTCTGTATTAGTGATGCAGCTCAGCTGTGAACGCCATTCAGCAAGTCCAAGATTAAACGCTTTAATATCTGCTAAGCTCCATCTGCGGAGATCTGCGTCTTCAATGTACTTTAGAACCTTTTCCACACGATCTCTTTCTTTCAAGTTCAGTAGACTCGTATTATCCCCCTACATTAAGGAACATGTTTTGTTACATATGCACGTCTATTGTAATAATAATGCCACACTAGAGTTGGTGAATAAAGTTGGGAACCATTACTTATTGGACTGAATTAAATTAAGAGTTGAATGTAGAAAAACAAAACCTGTAAAAGAAATTGTTTTAGAATTTCAAATTTCAAAATTGAATCCAACTTGGAACAGATGAATGCAACCCGCGAGTTGTACCTTGATGAATTACCTATACACCTAATCCAAAAAATTATTAAGTGCATCTTTTTTATATCCATTCAATTGTAGTTCTAAATAAAACTAAATTCTTTGGAAACAAATGCTACCTCTAAAAACCTAAGTCAAGAAAGGACAATGAAATGAAATGAAACTGCATGGAAGAAATAACTATCAACCTTGTACTTACTACTCACACCATTAGATCTTATCTCTGATATTCTAGCCGAGAAATATTCATATGCAGCAGTAGAGCTACTCTTCTCAATGTCTACATGAAACATGATATTCTGGGGACGATCTTCATCGCAAGGAATCTTGGAAATCACTGATTTTCGATGCTCAAATGCTATCACCCTAATTGAATCAATAAATTACCCAACAAACTAAATTCATTTCCAGTTCAGCACGTAAACTCAAAAGAACAAAATCATCAGATTAAAAAACAAGAAAAATAAATAATGCACAAGTTTGCTTACTGGCACATTGTCTGCTGAGAAAGCTCTGCAGCAAATCCTTTCGGTCCAATAAAATCTAGAAAGTAACATTTTTTAATTCCTTCAACACATAAATCTTCAACCCTACGCAAATAACAAACAAATTACAGCCCTTTATACATACAAATACATATTAATGATAAACATACGATTATGGGTAGATTGATGTATATAGTACCTGAAAGGTTCAACTGAGGAAAAAGGAAGAATAAGGCAGGGGAGATTAAGCTGAGAATGGAAGAGGTGAGCGAAAAGAGCTGAGAAAGCTCCCGAAAATGAAGGGTAATTGTAGAGGACTATATTTGGGATTTTATCTTCGGATGCTTTAGTTAGAGCTTCCATTGCGGCATTTGATCGAAAACCTTGAGTTCGGGTAAATGGTGTGCGAGAGACTACTCTCAACCTGCGGAGAAGTGATGGTGTCATAGTAACAACTAACAAGCTCGTAGAATATGTAGACTGTAGAATATTGCACTCTGTGTACTCTTCAGTGTAGATGGTGTTCCGCAGAATATCATACTCTGTGTACTTCACACACACACACACACACACATACACACATATATATATATATATATATGTGTGTGTAATGATTATAGTGCCTTTCTAACTCTTATATAGGCAAGAGTTAGTTCGCCCGGCTCTCTTGATGGTTGTAAGTGGAGGCTAAGTTTTGATTAAAGAACAAATAGATTATAATGATTTTTTTTAAATGTATGTTTGATAGTAAAAAAAATCATTTTAGTATGGATATAAATTTTCAGAATTCGGATAAAAGTACTACATTCATTCTGTCTTCATCTTCACTGCGTTGGGGTTTCTATGGCGATCGTTGCCTTTTGTCAGGTTTAATCAATTCTCAACGCTCGCTTCATGTTAACCGATTGATGGTTTGTCATGCTAAGTTTTGATCCAAAGAATAAAATCAAAGATAAAAAAGGTAAATAATTTACAATTTTAAAATTATTATCAATATTTTTTTTGAACATTTTAAATTTTAGCTTATCTCTGTTTTGATCTGTTCTGGTGGAGAGAGAGAATTTTAGTCACAATGGAAATTCATTTTTTTAATAAATTTGATTCCACAACTTCTATATGAAATGAAAATTAAAAATGATAAAATGGATTTTATTCTTTTAAAATAGTTTATCTTAAATGTTTGCACTATTTTTTATTTTGATCTTTTGAAAATTTGATTCTATTTAGTCAATCAAAACAACAACATCAATATTTATAATAATTTCTTAGATTAGTTATCTTTCTTACTTCTATAGTCCCTAGAATGATGAACAAATTATAATTTTAAAACAATATGCATATTAAAAAATAATTTGCTCCCTAAAAAGAGGGTATAGGGAAGAAATTAAAATTTAAGGTGCATTTAATAAAATTTTAGAGTGCAAATTAATTTTAAGGTTAAAATTTAGGCTACAATTTGAAATTTAGTCAAAAATAAAAATATATATAATCTAAGACATGTTTATATGACATTTACTCTCTCACATATATATATATATATATATATGGAAAAAATATATATATCTAATATATAAGACATGATAATCGCTTATAACTATGATTTTTTTGAAATTTATAATGATGGATATCATTATATATATATTTTTGGTATGGCATGACACGGACATGCTGCTATATAGTAAAAAAATATTATTATAATCTCATACATATCTTCTAATTATTATATATATATATATATATATATATATATATATATCTAAATTAATAAATAACGAGAAATATTTTTAGGCAAAAAAATACTATTAAAAATGTGTAATGATAATGTCTTCAAAAGAAATTTTTAGTTAAAACACATTTTTACTTCAATAATTACATTTTATGACTGACGTGTTCAATGTTCATAGTTCATACATAACATAAGAGATGAGTCTTTGCCTCTTCGGTGACCATGCTTCAGAAATGGTTATAACATTATCCATCACACTATTGAATTGAATTGGTCTATGCAAAAATAAACAATTCTCAATTTACCTCAAATGGGCTCTCAGATTCTCAAAATCTCACCTTTTACCTATTCTAGAACCCTAACTTTCGATTCCTCCCCTCTCTCTCGTTTCCTTCCAAAGACAGTTGTACCAAGTGCTAGTTTATTCAATACTCAATTCAGATTTTCTTCATTGAAAACAATTTGTCATACTAAATTACCTTCTGGGTCTGGTGGGTTTTTTGGTCGGACCAAGAGAAGCTTCAGAGGTGGGATTGTAGCCATGGCCGCACCTGGTTCAGTTCAGAAGTCGGAGGAGGACTGGCGCGCAATTCTTTCTCCCGAGCAGTTTCGGATTCTAAGACAGAAAGGCACAGAGTATGGTTAACATTTTTATTAAATTATTGCATTATATGGGTCTGTCTTGTTGAAATTTATTTTTCTTTGCTAAATCAACAAGTGGGTGTTATGAATTTCTTTGTTCTGATTGCAATGAGCTTATTTCTGGTGGCCGTTTCTGTTAATTTATTGTCTTTATCTTTTTTGAATCTGCTGTTAATTTCACTGTGGGCCACTTTTATTCTTGTAATTTCCTTTCAATTTTGTTGGAACCCATTTGCTGATGGTTGTTGTTGATTTGATGGTGCAATGACTGGAAAATTATATACATATAATGTGTGTGCGTGTGTGAATTTCATATTGTTGTTTGGAGGCTGCTAAGTTTTCTTTTGTTATGGACTTATAGTTATGGTATGAAGAAGAATTGATTCTTATTTTAGTTATATTTGGGCCGGCCCTCTCATGAACCATTTTTTTGACTTGCACCATCTTCTGGTGCTTGTGATTTTTCATAAAGTATATAATTGTGTTTGTATGCAACCAAATTATGCTGTTTTTAATTTGCTGAGAAGTTCTAATCAGATAATTACAATTTCATTACTATCTGAATCCTCCCCCAACCCCCACACCAACCCCACCAAACGTTTTATCAAGCCCAAGATTTAGTGTTCAAATTACCTACCCAACAAATCAGATAAGAGTAAGAGAGATGCCTATGTAATTTTAATTTCCTTATGTAGAGACTAGAGAGTAAAGATAAAGCTAAGTGGTTCTTGAGTGTGAGTGAGGACAGGAGGAAGAAGAAAAAGGTGGACAATTATATGAAATCCGACTCATAACTCAAAATGAATTTTCTTATAGCTTGAATATGGATTATTTGGTTAGGGAATTAGAGCATAGACCAAGTTTGTTATTATTCTTATTTATTTTTTTCCACAAATTAAAGAAAGGGAAAAGAACATATGGGAATTACAGTGTTCATATAGTAATCCTTGAATGTAGAGCTTGTGAATAAACGAGGGTCAAAGACCCTACAGTTATGGGGTTTACAGCTCAATCTAAACTATTTCTATGCAAGTACTATATCGGATCTGTTATATGGGATGACAATAATGCCAGTTTTCTCCGTGACTGCCATACAATCAGAGTAGGCAAAGTATTACCAAGTGACCTTGAACTACGACACACGTCTCTTCTTAGTAGCTCATAGGCAGCTCTGAATGTGTTGGATGGAGGTTCTCTGGAATCAATATTATTATTTGTTCTATACATTTTCCCTCAGTGAGGGGGAATGAATTTCAACAAATTAATCGTACGGTGGAGACGACAGTCATGCTACATGAGAAAATCTAGACTGAAAATCATGCAAGCCTTTAGTTAAGATATGAGCTGATTACTGCTTTTGATTTTAGGCTCCCTCAACAGTTTAATCAGGATTCAGGAATAGTCTTTTCTACAAGGCAATGTAGCTGTGATATCTTATAGATAAATAATACACTTCAGCAATGTCGATTGCTGAGTACTACAGGAAGACGATTAAAATGTACTAATATCTTTTGAAGGTTGGGCTGAACTGCTGGCTGTGAAAGCCAATATCTCTATTTATTTCTTGACTCAATACGAGAGGAGTAGCTGAAATATGCTCTTTTTTTATGTAATGTCAATAATTTTTGACACATTTAGGTTATGTACAGGTACCCAGGCACAGGCGAATATGACAAGTTCTTTGGTGAGGGAGTCTACACCTCGCAGGGGATGCTAAACTCCTCTCTATAAGTCCACAACTAAGTTCAACTCTGGTTGTGGTTGGCCAGCTTTCTTTGAGGGTCTCCCTGGAGCCATAAATCGCCATGTGAGCATTCCTCCTCTTTTCAATTGCATTCGCTTGCATTCTTGCCTCACTCGAAACATATTGTTCCTATGGACTAACAATTACCAATGCCTTTCTTGTGATCTCAGCCAGACCCAGACGGAAGGAGGATTGAGATCACGTGTGCAGCTTGTATGGCGGGCATCTAGGTCATGTGTTCAAAGGTGAAGGGTTCCCAACACCCACGGATGAACGCCATTGTGTCAATAGTATTTCACTGAAGTTCACCCAAATTAATCAAATTAATCTTTCCCTAATTTTTCTGTCATTATTTAATAATTATGTCATTCTGCAAAAAGAAATTTTAGATACTGATTATCTTCTGCTATCGGATTTATCTGTTTCTGAGCAAAAAAATGGACTTTCCATTTAGATGACTGAAATAAAAGTTTCTTAAAAAATTTAAAATAAAAAACTTGTTTTGTTTATAGATTTAAATCTGTTTTTCTGAGTTTCCTATAAAAAAATGAATTTTTTCCACAGATGATAAGTCTGAACAGGAAATAAAGTTATATTTACAATAAATGTTAGTTTTTGAAAAATATAAGATTCTCTTTTTTTAACCCTACTTTGCTCATGCTAAATTAAATTGTTTTATGAAATTATTAAATTTACTTGAATTTTTACGAAAAAATTTAGTTTCATAAAACTATTCATAAAACTAAATTAAATCACTTTGTGCAAACTCTTTTCAAAACTAAAGGAATCACTTATTATTTAAAAAAAAAAGGAAATTATAATCATAAATAAATAATAAATAAATATAGTTAAATTTCATTTCAATGATTTTTGCCAGTTTTAGAGTAAATCATGAAACGTGAAAAAAAGGAAAGAAAAATCCATCTCCTCATCTCGTGATAAATTCGTCCGTTTCATTTGAAAAATCATTTAATTTATCATCTCCGGGATATTAAAATCCGGATTAGGATTTAGGAAGAAAAAAAAAACAAACAAACAAAAGAGGGGTGGACATTAAACTAAAATTTTGAACAAATGGCCTCAAAATTTTCTCTCCAAAAATCTCCTTTTCTCTCTCTAAAAAAGCTCCAAATTTACATGGGGTAAACGTGTGGCCACTCATCCTCCTCTTCTACACTACAACTAATCAAAAACACATAAAACCCATATCTCAAAATATTTCCAGTCACTCTATTTCTCTCTACTCTCTTACAATTTTCTTGTGAGGTTCTTGAAATGCCTTTAATTTCCTCAAAACAAGCAGTTCATGTTGCTCTATGACCATCATCATGATGATTGACTCAATTGCTTGTTCTAGCAGTCCCAAGGTAAATAAACATGCTTTACTTGCCCTTATTTCTTAATTAGGTGTTTCTCTATTTCTGTGTTTGGTTATTGAGAAAATAAAAAAAAGGGAAGAAAAAATGAGAATATGTTGAGCTTCAGGAATCTAAAGAAGTATCTAAAAGTCTAAAACCACTGAGTTACTAATTTTGATTTCTGGGTGCCTAGGAATTCAAATTTGAAGTTTAGATTTTCTAATTTAAATCACTTTCCTGTTTCATATCTCAGTTGTGAAATATATGTGGGCTTATTGATAGAAGTACTCTGCTGTAGCTATTTATGTTTATATTATAGTTGCTCATTTCCCTAATAGTTCTTTGACATTGCACACACAGTTTAGTGAATTAGAGTATCAGTGGCAATGAGCTCTAGTTCAAGAGGTATCATACCCTCTCTTTTATTATATGAGAGTAGTTGTGGGTTCGAGCCTATGTTGAGGCATTCTTTGCTAGCCTTCATAGAGGCACTATTCTACCGCCATTATAGCCTTATTCATAGTTTCAGTCGAGGCACTATCCGATAGACGTTATGGTATAGTTGAGGCACTATCATGTAGCCATTATTGCCTTTCATTCCATGTTAGGGTTTGAGGTTATGTTCTATATCTCCTCTACCCACTATGATAATAATTAATTAAACAGAAACAAATTATTGGAATACAATAAATTAATTTTCGAACAGACAACAACATTAAGTAAGTGTGTTATAATTGGGGCTATGATATTTATTCAATTTTTGGAAACTAATTTTCCTATCTTCTCATGCTTTTTGAAGTTGTCTTAAGTTTTCCAAATTATTCAGCCTAATACTCTAATTTAGTTTCCAATCAAGAAGTACATACATCTAAATGGTCTAGTTTTGAAAAAAATATTCCCAATGCTTAGGGAAATTGACCCTTTCTTTTTTATTCATATGAAAACTAGATTCACTTCTTTGTTTTTTTTTGTTTTTGCTAAATTAAACTAGATTCACTTGTTTTTGCTAAATTAAACTAGATTCACTTCAGGCATTAATAAGTCCGACTCAGTCCAACTAGTGACTGATCTTAACTCGGAGGTGAATTCTGAAATAGGCTGTCTGAAAAATCCAAGCAACACATGCTAGGCTTTAGAAACTATACTTGTACTGTTTCGAGCATCAATTAAAGTCCAAAGTACTCCAACTAATTTTAACTTGGTGTAATTTGAGAAACGACTGATGATAGGTATTTCAAACTAAGTGATCTTGCCTTAAAGCACAAAATCAAGCAATATTATGCCGTCATAAATAAGATATCTCCCTACTGCTGTTTGATACTTAAGATTATTTCCTTCTTTCTTTTTTATTCCACATGCATTTTATTTTTCCTGTAGGGCTTTCTGATTCACAGTTTTTCCCTAGGGTTCCATGAGTTTAGGTTGCTTACGCATTCTATTAGTATTTTTTTTGTTGTTTCTCGGGCTTTATGGTAATGAGCGTGTCATTTGTAATTTTCCTGTATAAATGTTGATTATTCTGCTGAGTCCTGATATGATGTTTTTATTCTTGGCCTCTTGGGGCAAATTATTTTAATAAATATAATGCACCCCTTATGTTTTTCACTTGCAGGGATATGAAGCTATTACTCTTACAAGCACTATTAGAGCTAATTCTCATGCTCCACATCTTTGTCGACATTTTTTTAATGCGTCATATGCATATCTACGACTAGTGTGTGTGCCAACATTTTCCACATCGCACAGATTAAATCACCGCTCTTACACATTATCAAATGCATTTCGGGGTAGACCCTCGTTAGCTTCCTCTATTTTTGGTGGGAGAGGATTCTATTTTAACCACAAACAGGCTCAGACGAAAAGATTCCGTATATATGCTGCACTTGATGTTGCCAGTGCTGTTGACGTCATCAATGACCTAGGATTGGATACTTTGACATTCCTAGGAGTTACAGTTATGATTGTTCCTGCCTTCAAGATCATCAAAGCTAGTCCTGTAAGCCTTGCTTTGGCATTTTGAAAACTTATGGTACTTGGTTTGCTTTGTAGACCAGAGACAGTATTTACATACACAAGTATGTGTGTGTTTGTTATTGTTTATGTGTATGCACTTGCACTTTTTTGAATATATAGAATAAGGTATATCTTCAATTTATATGGAATACAACTGAATTACAATTGATTTGATTACTTTTATTAGTTTATTGTCTTCTTGTAATATAAATTGGGATGCTAACTAAGATATGGTTTCCAGATACTTGGTTTCTTCTTTGCAGGGATCGTGCTAAATCAATTTGGCTTGATTAGGAATCTTACAGATGTTAAAGTTCTATCTGAGTGGGGGATCCTCTTTTTGGTATGCTTATACTTCAATTTTTACTTTTTCCTCTCTCTCTCCCCAATGATTTTCCTTATGAGTCCAAAGGCCATGGGGCTCTTTGACCAAGCTAGCCTGCAGCAGAGGAGTTGTTTATATGTTGGAAATGCTGTATATACAATTATACATAAGATAAGATTGAGAAATACTTTGTCAAACTTTTGTCATCAGGGTCTGGTACTAAAAATTGTTTAGGCAATGGGCCCAAAGAACAGTTTGATTTTATATACTTAATGTGATGTTTATTGTGCTACTAAATATAATAATACATTTTAGACGTTATCTTATAGCAGCAGCTACTGAAGTTGATAAAAAAAAATTCACGAGAAAAAGGAGAAGGAAGAGGAACAAAAGAAGAGTACATTTTGTTAATTTGCGATATTCTTCAAACAGATGATAGGATGTATGTATATTGGTTTTGTGTGTACAATATATTAGTGTAATACTCTTTTGGTGGTCTCTGACGTTAATAAGTAACAAGTGCCCTGAAAATATATCTATGCTTTGTGCACTCTGTGGTGGTGAAGGCAGTTGCGGAACTATCCATGTGTAGGGATTAAATGTTTCCACACATGGTAGTCTAGGCAAGAGGAGTAAGTTGAACAGTTAGAGGTGTGACAAATGATGGCAGGCCAAGAGAAAGTTGTCTAAGATTGATGGTTATGTGAAATGAAGTACAGCAGATGTTTCCCTTAGGAGTGTTTTGGTTCAGTCGAAGATATCATAAGGACAAACAGAAACAAGGGGAACATTAATTTGATGCATGATTAATTATGTCTACTTAAGATTTATGTGGTATACAAATGGTGAAAAGGTCTGTGCAATAAAGCCTATGGCATTTAGGATCTCAGGCTTTGTTGATCTGAAATAATGGTATGCTCTGTGGCTCTGAGGTACCTCTCTTCGAATGTGCCAAAAGGCCGGTGACATGCTGAGTGCAAATTCATACTTGTAATTAGTAGGAAACTCACTAACCCTTACGATATGGTGAAACAATTTCCTCAGCTTAAATTAGCTGTATGTCATCTATGATATCTTGTATATCTGGGAATCTGGGATGTTACTGCCAGTGCATATCATGTTATCTTTTTCTTAATCTCTTCTGCTACTACATTTTCTCTTTCTTTTGAACCCTGTACCTTGTTAATTACATTTTGTTGTTGTAGTTCCTCAATTCTATATCGAACTCACAAAAAAGTTCTTTCTTTAATAGATAGATTTGTACATAGATGATTTAATTTGCAAATCATTTCTTCTCTTACGATGTTGGTACCTTGCATGATGATCTCGAATAATAGGAGCATCTGATTTCACTTAAAAATGTTATTCTGCAGCTGTTTGAGATGGGTTTAGAGCTTTCACTTGCACGTCTAAAAGCTCTTGCAAAATTTGCCTTTGGCATGGGATTGACGCAGGTATATTGTGGTAAAGTTGGTTGTTATTCTCGGTAATGGTTTTGAAAGCATCCAAATCATATAGAACATATTTTCTGTTTTTCAACATAATTATCAAAGTTGGACTCAAGTAATTAGGCTAATGCCTTTGACATATGCATGATGTATAATTGTCAAAAATCTCGTGCTCATCTCACTATTCAACATAATGTAGTATGTACCTTCATATCTCATATACTAGTATGTGGTAGAGTTTGGAAGTGACTGGGCTAGCAAAATAACCCAATCAGGTTGTCTTTTGAAGTAACTAGTTACTCTAAAAGCTTAAGTTGTAAGAAATTGGACCGAAGAACATCTATCATGCTTAAACACTCTTGTTTATGTGCAATGCTTCTTTCAAGTGAAGAGAGTGGATCATTCCCACCCCAACCCAACCCCCCCAAAAAAACATTAGAAAATAAAAGAAATGCAAGAACTAGTAGTTCACTGAACAAAAATTTGTTTTAGTTGTATCCCTTTACATAATGTGCTTGGTACTAACCATCATATTGTATGTTTACCTTGCTTCAAAGTTTTGAACCTGTTTTACAATCTTATGGAAATTATATTTATTATTTCAAGCTTGGTGGATTACATTTATTGCCTAATATTTTTGTATTTTATTTTATTGAAGGTTGTATTATGTACTCTTGCTTTCACAGCATTTGAGCTTCCACCTAATGGGGCAATTGGAACTAGAATATTGGAGTTTCTTTTTCACTCAAGGCCTGACCTGGTAAGATACTTTCTCTTTCATTATTTACTTCAGATTGTGATTCACAAACTACCATCATGTTGCATCTTGCCATATAGAAGATTGAAACACAGTTGATTTGGAGCAAATATTTCATGGGGATTTTCAGTTTATTTACATCATTCACTTGGATAGCATATCGCTGGCTTGTTGATAACTTGTTTTGAAAGTACTGCAGGTGAACATCAGAAGCATTGACGAGGCTATAGTGATTGGTGCTGCACTCTCATTATCTTCTTCAGCTTTTGTTCTGCAGGTACTGAACTTTATATATATTTGAAAAAAATTCTGTAAGACAAAGAATCAGTTTCTTTCCAATTTCTGATGGCATAGGCCTTTGTGAGTTCTCCATGTGCTATGTTGATAGTTCAAATCATGGTAGTAAAGTACTTCTAATTGTATTAGGATCTGTTTATTCAGACACTCTTCTTGCACTTTCAATGATTTAGAATTTAAGGTTTGGATCTCATTACAAATGTAAGCAGTACACTTTGAGAATATTGTACAACACTTCACGTAAAATGTCACTGAATCCATTATAAGTTCATTACCATGTTGTAAATTCTTGCAAAGAATTTCTTGGATTGATGGAGCTTCTCTTACCTTCATGTCACTCGTTTTGCAGATTTATAGTCACCTTATTTAATCTCTGCAATTTTCCCTTTGGTGAACTGGTTATTAGGTTATGTTTCTTAAAGCTACTATTTTGAAGTTGTTGGTAAATTTATTATTAAACTAATGATATGAACATGTGAAATTTCACATGAATTTACCTGTGTGAATGTTATGCAGTTTAAGAACATTTTATTTAAACCAAAGTATTAAAACCAATTTTAGGAAATGTTAGAACAAGCAGAAAATAAATGGTCTGTGTAATAGATAACATAAGTTTTGTTTACCCCCAGCAGAGATGGACAAGTTGCTGCTTGATGGGCACAAATTCCTAAACTTTCAGATTTATTCAAATTACTTTTTTGTTAAGGTTCACTGAAGAAGAACTCAGATATCAAGTGGTTCATGGATGTCAATGAGTAATCTTTTCTACTACCTGTCCTGCAATATATCAACACACGTTCATTAAGTTTCCCCAGCTTATAGTGGACAACTGTTTTAGCCTTACACAAGCATAACTTCTTTATAACGCTTAAGTTTTCAAATGCAGCTGTGCTTTTCAGTATCTGCAAGGACTAAACTGGTCACTTGTAATTTATAAAGTCAAAATTATATATGTTCTGACGGCAGGATACTGTTGGACGAAATTCAGTTTTACTGGGTAGTTTTTTACATTTTTTAGTATTTAATGAGTACTAAAGAGAGACTGAGCAGGTAAATTCTTTGATTCATCAAAAACACTGAAAATTTCACTAAGTAGAACTTTGATGCCTTTGTGGGAACTGTATTGTTTTGGGTTGAAGCCAAATGTTTTAGTAAGTTTCTGACTCATTAGTTGATATGCTTTTAGAGGATACAACTTAATAAGTTCTATACGGACTTCATATCTACTATTCACTGACAAACTTAGTGCTGCAGCAACCTTTCATTTATGTTCTTATCTATTAAGTATAAAGGGTCTTTATGACATTCTAACAGCCTTGGCTTGTCTTTAAATGATGCAAGAGGAATCTGATCCTTATATTATAATGCATCCTCTGTAACATGTATGAAAAACTAGAAATCAATTGAAGCAGTTTAACCCAAACCACACACTCTAGATTCCGTGTCAAGCAAACATATATTTTCGCATCTTCTAGGCCACCTTGGCATCCACACAGTGATGACACGGCTGCCACCTCGACAGTATCTTACTCTATAATTCCTGTCTAATTTGAGTTAAATTCATTCATTATTCTCCCTTATTCTTTTCTTCTTTTGTAAGTGAGTTTTAATTTATTTTTTGCTCCTCATTAAAATTCCTGTTGACGGTAAGGTTATAAGGTAGAAAGAAGTTTTGGCTCCATCTGATTGAATATACCTGCAGTAGTATCCAATGCTCATGGAATAGAATTTATTGCTTGAGAATTTTTTTAGTGGTATTGTGCTTACCTAGAATGGTATAGCTTCTTGCAGAGAAGGGCGAGCTACCAACTAGATTTGGTTCAGCAACTCTGGGGATACTTCTATTGCAGGTTCCATTTCATTTTTGTTATACTTGAAACATCTTTTTTCCTATTGTGTAGTTTATAATGTATTTTATCTTTCATCTGTATCTATCTGTTTGAATTAGCTAGGACTTGTCACACAAATACTTTAAAAAGCATCAAGTCAATAATTATAATGGATCCCTACTGCTTGATATTTGCAGGACATAGCAGTTGTCCCTCTCTTAGTCATACTTCCAGTGCTAGAGAGCCAGGTATGGAAATTCTACTTGTTTACGTTATAAATACATGAAATCTGCAATAGTTAATTTTAGAAAAGATTTTTTTTTTCATCTTTTATATACTTTAAATTATGCTAGAGTTCTGGTTGCTCAGGTAATTTATTATTTTTAATTACCTGGGATTTATTCATTTTTTCTTTGTATTACTTTTTTATATATGATAAGCACACAAAACTTGTTATAAGTCAAATTTGTGCACTCTAATTATGCTCCACTGCTTGTCATAAACATCAAGTTAGTTGTTAACCTGAGAGATATTTCTTTGTTAATTTACACTCTTTTTCCACAGAATGTGGTGGAGGAAAGTATTTGGCCAATGCTTGTTAAAGAAAGTTTGAAGGCCTTGGGAGGACTAGGTTTACTTTCTCTTGGAGGAAAATATCTTCTAAGGAGAGTTTTTGAGGTGTGCATCTTTTCTTCAATTAGCAGAAAGCTCCAGATAGATATTTTGTCTAGTGGAAACCAAATTATATCGCTCTATTACAGTTTGTTGCAGAAGCGAGAAGCTCAGAAGCTTTTGTTGCTCTCTGCCTACTTACAGTTGCCGGGACATCACTTATAACCCAGAAGTTGGGCTTCAGTGACACGGTTTAGTATATCTTTCTGAAATGTTGATAATGAACAAGCCAATGTTGTTAAAGTCATTCAGTTGATTAAATCCAATGATAATGGGTTATCTGTGCAGCTTGGAGCATTTTTGGCTGGGGCTCTACTGGCAGAAACAAATTTCCGAACACAAATTGAAGCTGATATAAGGCCTTTTAGAGGCTTACTTCTTGGTTTATTTTTCGTGACTACTGGAACTTCTATTGACACACAGGTATTTCTATTGCTAATGTCTTACATTTTTACTTCTGTGACTTAACTATTCATTTTGTTCCTTGAGTTTTCATACTTGATAGATTGTTGGACACAATGACTATAGTTGCATAGCTTGTCTAGCTGATAGCTTTACAAGAAACAGCTTGAATTTTACATTTATCATTTCCTATGCAGCTTTTCTTTCCTAGAGTGGCCAAATGTACTTTCACTTTCACTCTTGCAGGTTTAATTGCTATTAAGACTCTAATTATAACAGCAATTGGTCCTCGTGTTGGATTAACTCTACAAGAGAGTGTAAGGATCGGTTTGCTTCTGTCTCAGGGAGGTGAATTTGGATTTGTAGTTTTTTCTCTAGCAAACAGGTTAGTGTGATTACATTTTTTTACATGATTACATTTGATCTACTTAATCATTTCATGATTTATTTATAGATTGCCTGCTTTATTATAGGCTTGGGGTGCTACCACTTGAGCTGAACAAACTTCTCATTATTGTTGTTGTGTTGTCAATGGCACTAACTCCCCTGCTTAATGATGTTGGACGAAAGGCTTCTGATTTTATTGGTAAAAGATTTGATGAAGATGATGTAAGTTGCTTATGTCAGTCTCAAATTTTGATAGACAGTTGTAAATTTAAAATTGGCGGTGATGCATAATTAGATGGAATATTTGAAATACTTTTCATTCTTCTGCTTCTTTAGAGAAGTGTCTCATCTATAATTATATTGTCAATTTTGTTTTTTAAGTCGCAACTTGGCATGTAATGAAAAGGAAGGGATAAGATTCTCAAGATTATTAGGGTCAGTGTTTTATGAGGATATTGACCAATGCTTCCACTCATGACATATTTTTTGACCTTCAGATGTTTTGGATTTATAATTGATATCTCCTATATATCTGTATTTATCTCTTCTGATAACTTTCTGTATCTACATTTAATGAACTTATGTTGCTACTGGTTTGAAGTCCTGTTGAATTGATAATTAGAATTGTCACAGAAAATTGCTGACACGGTGAATTTTGATGCTACCGAACCAGTTGTTATCATTGGATTTGGGCAAATGGGTCAGGTGAAAAAGTTGTTTTATTGAGAATTATTGACTGGGCCAGAGCATTAGGTCCTTATGCCGACTGTTTAAGATTTCTGTCATACAGGTCCTAGCCAATTTTTTGTCTACCCCTCTGGCTTCTGGAGTAGATGGTGATGGTGTGGGATGGCCTTATGTGGCTTTTGATCTTGATCTCTCTGTTGTGAAGGTAGGTATGGTTTTGTCACAAGAATTCTGATGGTACGATTTTTTGAAATAATTCCCTTTTTCTCTTTCCATCTTGGAGAGTCCTTGAATAAAAAAAGAAAGACTAGTACTTCAAAGTGGAAGATGGCGGTTATATTTATGATTCCTTTCCTTACATATATACAAAACAAATTATGAGTAAGTATATTCACTGTAACAGGCATCTAGGAATCTTGGCTTCCCAATCCTTTATGGTGATGGATCACGTCCCTCAGTTTTGCAGTCTGCTGGTATTTCTTCTCCAAAAGCTGTCATGGTAATGTACACTGGGAGGAAGAGGACAGTTGAGGCTGTTCAAAGGATTCGTCTCGCTTTCCCTGCGGTATTTTTTTACTCTCTTTTTCATGCACACACAGAGAGGCACACGCCTCCCCTCTGAATGTGGTGGAAAAAAATATATCTGGTTCTTTTGAAGAAGCAAATAAAAAACGTTTGGTGCATGTGGTTGAAAACTTATCATCTCTTGTGTTAGCCGGGCTGCTATATTTTGTTGGATAAAAAATTATTAAGCTCTCCAATCCCTTGCATCTGATTGAAACCCTTTGTTCATGCTCCATATGCTTGACCTCTTTGCTAGAAAATTCATTAAAGGGTCAAGGAGGTCACTTCATATATTACCATGAACTCTTTGCATAAGCTAATATAATTTTTTGTCAATTGCTTTTGAGGTTCTGATTTGCAACTCTAGGTGCAACTCTCATTTGCAGACCCCAATATATGCTCGAGCTCAAGACCTTGAGCATCTCTTAGATTTGAAGGAGGCAGGTGCAACAGACGCTATTCTTGAAAATGCAGAGGTATCAAAGAATTGATTCCTTTTGTTATGTTTAGTTGTTCCTAAAAATGTTGCTTGTGGTTCTGATAAAATTCTGTTTTTCTTCTTGCAGACAAGTCTACAGCTTGGCTCTAAGCTTTTGAAAGGGCTTGGTGTAATGTCTGATGATGTATCTTTTCTAAGTCAGCTTGTTAGGGATTCCATGGAACTACAAGCTCAAGCAGTTAATAAAACTGCTGTTCAAGAATCTGATGTCATGAAGTCATTGCAGGTATGTATCTACTTATGTACATACATACATACATACATACATACATACGGATCTCTATTTTACGAGAAATTTGATTTTATTGTTTACCACCAACCTCAAGGATTTGGTGATGACATTCTTCTACATGCAATTGTGTGCTTAATCGGTGCAGTCTACATATGGCTTCCCCACAAACCTACATATTCATTGACTTTGCAAGTTCTGTTCTTTTTGATATTTTAAAGAGCGTTCACTGTAGGATTGTCCCTATCTTGTTATCTTTCCTTTAATTAAGAGTCCAAGACTCTTTCTAACTTTTTCACAAAATTGGGGAATAGTAAATTACCCTGCTTTGGTATCAAGAAAAATTCAACTAATAGTAAATTATCTCCGAATTAATGTGGAATTTCAGAAATGGTCTTTCATATGCATTTGCAGCCACAAATTTCTTGTGATATACTTATCTTAATGCACAAAACTATCTCTAACCTTTGTTGGTGATAATTCTGGAATAGGATATATGAAATTATCATATCTATGTCCTTTTCTTCTCTAAGCTACATCTCTACACTTTTGATCTTTCAATGTGCTTCACAAATAATATATGCTGACAGCAAATGAAAAATGATATGATAAATAAGGTAAGAGTTAAAGACTTGGTTAGCAACCGGACACTTGTACCATCGCTCTCAACAAATGACGAATCACAGAGAATGAGCCAAACAGGTGGAAATTACATCCAAACATTGCCAGAGGAAGTTGATCAAATCGAATACAGCGATGAATCTGAGGATGGAAGAGGCGTTTTATACTGTGAACTGGAAACAGATAACAACTCTCCGATACAATAAAGAAGATGTTTATATAGTAGATCCATCAAGAGATAACAACCCCTTATAGATGCTTCAAGACACATGTTATAGGCTAGGAAGCGTCTACAGCTGAAGGGTGATTTTTGAGCATTCAAATTTGTTGTGCATTCGGTGTTATTTCCATCAAGAGAACACACCTGCTGCAACTGTTCTTACTGAACAGCATAAAAATCTTGCTTAGCTTATACAAAGATCAACATTTTTTCCAGAACCACGCTTCTGTATATAATTATTCTGTTGATATGAAAATGATTGTTTAGTTCAAGGCATTATTTTTGTACTTAGGATTTGGATTTCCTCCATTACACAGTCTCTAACATTCTATTAAATACACCATATTTTTATAATTATAGATAGTATAATTGAAATCAATACCAATTAATTAATTTATTATATTGAATATTTTCAAAATTGAAAGTAATCCGACGTTTTTTATTAAATAATATATTAAGATCAATTCTTATGTAATTAGAGGGAAGATATAAGGAGAGGGCCAGATCCGTACATGTCCATGCTCCTATAATAATGATACATATTGATGAAACTTGAAAAAAGTTCTTCAAAGCTGTAAAAATGGCTCGAAAACTTGTGTGAATATTTTTCAGTCAACCTTTTACCATTATTATGAGATATAGTGAGCTGTGAATATTCTTCCATAAAGTCTGTAATTTCTTGTCAATAAGTTTGAGAATCTTTTGGCCACAGACTCACAATGAAGAAATAAAAGGGTATAAAATAATTAATACCTTTTACTTTTAAGTCTGTTTGTGTTATTCTTAACTTCTAAATAGACAAAATATTTGATTTTAGCTTAAATTATTAAAACCGTTATTAGTACAAGTAATTTTTATAATTGTTGATCCAAAACATAAATACTTCCGTATTAATTTTTAATTTTAAGATAGTGCAATTTAATTTAAAAAAAAAGGTTATAATTTCTAAGAAAAATTTGGACATTAAAATTAGACAAGCCTATTTATATTTTTACTCCTTTGCGTCCAATTATCATATTCGTATAGAAAAATTCATTTCTATATGACACCCAAAAGGCAAAAAGATATTTTTTTTTAACAAGAAGGAAAAAGATTAATAGGAGTAGTAGTTTTCAAGGATACTCAAATTAAAGAAAGTGAATTATTTATTTTTAAATCTAGTAGGACTTTTTTTGACACTAATAAAGTTGTGGATGAGAATTAAAAAAGGTATTCGCTTTTAAGATTAGATTAGATATAATTTTTATTTTTAATTCACAAAAACTTTTAGATAAAAATAGATGCGAGAGAATCATGGAATATGCAGATCTTTGCACCACAAAAACTTGAACAAAATTCACCATTTTTCTGGGTATTTATTAGTATCACAACAAGTTTTGTTTTTTTTGGCTGATTCAAGTTTATGTTTATCCAACTTGGGTTTGGAAGAAAGAGCATATGTTCTTTCTTCAAAACTATCAGTCAAAAAGTCTTATATATATAAACAAATAAATATCTCCTATATATAATGGGAGAGGAAGAGTTTAAACCAAAGGCAAAGCCAGTGAAAGAAGAACCCAACAACTCGGTAGTTGTGGCTCTGGAGAAAGACATGGCGATAGCTTCCATTTCACTCTCAGCTCCTGAGCCTTCGTGGTTTACTCCAAAAAGGTATTCCTTTTCTTTTTCAAGTCACCGTTTTGTTGCTGAGAAAATAATGGGAAAGTTAAAGATCAGAGATTTGGATTTGAATTTGTATTTTAGGCGTTATTTCTCATCTGGGTCAACAAAAGGTAAAATCTTTACTCCTATCCGGTGTGGGTTTTCAGAAATCAAGCATTGGAACATAATCGGTTGACTTTCTTGCTTTTAATTTTGGGTTGTTGGAGCAATGGAAGACAGAGAGATTAGCGTGTTTTTGATTCATTAGTGAATTCTGTTGAAGGGTATGGCTTTTAAGTATATATTGACAGTTGGGTTAAACTGAAGTTGAAAATTATAACGATCAGAAGAATTCCCAAATTGTATTGAATTTTGACTGTGTTCTGGGTGAAGTTGAAAGTTTTGTATCTATTAAGCATTAATTACTTATTTAGTTTCTGTTATAGGGTTATGATAGTTTCGTGGTTACTATATTTTCAGGTTACTTGTAATATTTTGTGTGATTAACTTGATAAACTACGTGGACCGAGGAGCAATAGCCAGCAATGGAGTGAATGGGAATCGAAGAACTTGCACGGAAAGTGGAACTTGCTCAGCTGGTAGTGGAATTCAGTGAGTCATACTGAAGCCTTTGGTTCAGTCTTATGATACTAGCTTCTTCCATTCCATCATTATTGGGTTGTACATATTGTTAATGTAGACTGTAGACATTCTTCTTTACAGCAATGTGGTAATTGTATTATGAAATCAGCTGCTATGTGATTGGCTCATGATAGTGCACGAGTAGTGTGCATGATTTAACTATGGTTGTACACATTTAAAACAGATTAAAAATTACCTCTCATGTTTATAGTTTGTTTAGAATAATGAATGAAGCAGCTCCTACTATCTACCATCAATGTTTGTTCGTACTCTCTTAAGCCATGTTCGATGGGAATCCTTGTTTCCATGAGCTCACAATGTCTGTTACTCATATAAACTCTTCCCATTCTAAGATTAAGGAGGAACCCTTTTAATATTTCTTGTGAAAATCTGCAACTCACTTAATCTAATCTTTTTATCATATGCAGAGGTGATTTTAACTTGAACAATTTTGAAGATGGTGTTATATCTTCTGCTTTCATGGTTGGACTTCTCGTGTCATCCCCAATATTTGCATCCTTAGCGCACAGGTAATAATCTTATTTTTATGTATCAGGTACTCAGCTTATCGTTGTCTTGATGTTGAGGTGGAGGAAAATTCTGGCTTCAGTTCTAACAAGCTACGATCAAAGGAAAAAAAAGGAGAAAGAAAACCTAAATATATCTCAGTGTAAAACAAATGATATTTGGTGATAAAAAATTAAAGGACATTTAAGTAGAACATGTGGCTTAGAACTCCACAATGATTAAAAACTGAGCTAAAAATAAGTTTGCTATCATATGAAATTTCATTGTTCAAGGAACTTTTCTCCAACTTATTTTGTTTCTTTTTTTTCCCCACTGGAAAACAGTATTGAGTTTTATTGCTTCATATTGTGCATATATCCACGTGTACATGAGATCTCTGTTCTTAAGTACATAATAACCACTACGATTCTCCACTCTTGCTAAACTGTTTAAATTTGTATGTAAGGTAAGCATCATGTCTGAGATTTTAACTCAAAAGGTTAAGAGGGTTGTATGCATTTATTATGAGGTTGCTTCTTTTTCAAAATATTTTGGTAGTCTTCCAAAGCTATTAATGATTATATTTGAAAGTGCTTCAGTATTTTTTATGAATCAAAGGAAACTACAAGTTGTACCTTATCTGTTGATGGCCGAACTTCTGTTTGGCATTTCATGGATTGTATGCTTAGTGGTAAAACTAGTCGACATGAGGCACTAGTCTAATAACAGTGTCTGATTTCCTGAAAAATATATCAACATTTGGCCCTTTAACATTCTAGTTTGATATTACTTCCTTTTCTTGTTTGGAAGAATATTTTGTAGCTATCCTTTACGTGTCATTCTTACTTCCAATACTTGGTTTTACTTATATGTATATAAATTTTACAGGGTGAATCCATTTAGACTAATTGGAGTTGGATTGACGGTCTGGACTATTGCTACCACATTATGTGGTTTTTCATTCAATTTTTGGTCTATTGCATTCTGCCGCATGTAAGTAGATTACTTCTGAACTTATTCACAGTGTTCACTTTAGTTTGTATCACATCATATTATTCATTCCCCACCGGGCATTACTAATTACTTCTTTAATCAGGCTAGTGGGTGTGGGTGAAGCCTCTTTTATAAGTCTCGCAGCTCCATTTATTGATGATAATGCCCCCGTAGCTCAGGTTTGTCCCCCTTTTTTGTATTAAGGTTTACAATTTAAAATGTATGACCAAAATCCATTATGGGTACTGTAGTAATTTTTGGTACAGCAATAATAACTGAATAATATAATTCATTTTAACAAATAGCTAAATATTATAAATCAGGCCAGTGGTTGACTGGTTGTTGGTGAGGTCTGCTATCATTTGCTGCTGTTCTCTACTTGAGACCAGGACTGTATGAGATTATGTAGAAAAAGTATTTTTCATTACTAATTCTTTAAATTTGTCATTTCTGCTCATGGACCACCATAAAACAACATCAGCTTGTACCATGATTTCCTAAGCTTTCACAGATTACTGTTTCAGTGTAAGTTGTTAACTTTTATACTCGTTAGGATAAGTCTCTATTAAATCTCTTAGTCGAATTGTTTGGTTCAGACAACAGTTACTCCTTTTGGCCTTTACTATAGCCAAAGGTTATAAATATATTAAAGATATATCAAGTCATATGTGCTGTTGGAATTTTATAGTTTTCAATTTATATATAGGAAAAATATCCATAACCAAAGTCGGAAGGCATCCAAACAGTTATTTAACGCTAACCATCCACCAAACAGTTTGGCGGACATTGGATACCATCTAACTTTGTCTATGGATCATTTGATTTATTTCTCATAATCCGTAGCCAAAGTTGGATAAGACTCTATCCATCTAACACATATCCAACCATCCAAAAAAATATCAAATGGCCAAGATAAAACCCATCCGTAGTATAATTATAAGGACATCCACAAATTATAATGTGGACTTGGGCCCACCAAAGAAATTGATAAAAATTCAGTTCAAAATAATTGCTATCCACAAACTATATTGAGGACTGGCATTTTTGTAAATAGTGTTGTCCGCAATATAGTTTGTGGACAACAATTTTTGCAAGCTATGGTAATTATGCATGTGTACACTGGGGTCTACAGCTCCCACGAAGCTCTTCTTTTGATCGCTCCTGCTTTCTAATACTGGTTTTTTGAAATGATAATGTTAAGCATGCCTCAAAAACATACAAGTGAATATCTGATGCATAAACAGTAGGAGGAAGTTGATTCACTCATGTTGACTCCAAATTATCAGACTGTTTCAGAATGTCTGTTGCTTTTAGTATAATCTAATATCAACTTTCTTTTGGTATAGACTGACCTTATTAAGCTATTGTATAAGTAGCTTCCCTTTTAATATGTTATTATATATGCGTACTCTAAACATTGTAGTTCTAACATTACAAAATATATATATATCCTCTTTCTTATCTCAGAAAACGGCATGGCTGGGAATATTTTACATGTGTATACCATCTGGAGTGGCATTTGGTTATGTTTATGGCGGATTGGTAAGTACATGCATTCTTGGATGCTACTCTAATTATGTTCCCTTTACAAAAGTTTCTCTTATAGATATAGACCATGTATAAATTTACAAGTTAATTTTGCTCATTCTGTCTATGGCATCTGAGCATGTAACTTCAATCATATTGTTTAATATCTTGTTTTATTACGTCACTTTTTGCCGTATGGCTTATATTCTAAATTTGCAGAACTTTGATCTTGTTTGTGGAGGTCCAAATTATAATCTTCAGTTCTTTAAAATAGGTTGGCAATCATTTGAGTTGGCGTTGTGCATTCTGGGGGGAGGCAATTTTGATGCTTCCATTCGCTATTTTAGGTTTTGTGATGAAACCATTGCAGATGAAAGGTGCGTGTTGAGTTAGTTATTGCTATGTTATCATCCCGTTTCATTTTTCAGATCTTTCTCATTTATCTGAGGCAATAGGTTTTTCCCCTACTGGATCAAGAAAAGCATTGGAATCTATAGAGACAGCTGCCTCAGAAGTTGAAGGTACTGCATATAATTAACAATGTCCTAAAAGGCGCTAGGCCGCCTAGGAGGCCTAGGCGGGATTTTTTTATTTTAAACTAATTTTAATATTTTATTTTATATTTATCTAAACAAAACAATAATATAAAGCAAAACAATTTATAATAAATTCCTTTGCTTAAAGTTCAAACACATATCTTTAACATATTAGTTTTATTCATAAACAAGATTGCTATTAAATAATAAAATTTAAAGAATTCAATTCAATATTAAAACTTAAGAAACTAGACATAAATTTAAGAATTATATTGAATTAAACTAAATATTACAAATGTATCATCAATTATATAATTTGAAGTTGGTACAAGTTCAAAATTTTTTAACTATAATAAAATTATTCATTTTGACTTTTTTGTTCACTTCTTGTTGTGATTTGATATGCTACAACCTACATTATGAATATGGTAAATAATTAAAAAAATAAATATATCAAGATCTGGTTTGGATAGTTATTAATTTTTTTTTTAAAAAAACTCTCCGCCTAGATCCTGCCTTGCCTGCCTACGCCCCGCCTAGCTTAATTTTTTGAAGGGATTTTTTGACCTAGGCGAGGCGCCAAGGTGGGTCTAGCACCTAGGCGGCCACCTTTTAGAACATTGATAATTAGTACTATGTATGAAATAATTTGGTATAAATTGCTGTTTTTGTTGGGTTATCCATCACATATGAACTAGAGATTGTTATAATGTGTACTGTAATATATAAAGTATGAACTCTTATAAATCCGTATTGAATTTCATTGAATTTACAAGAATGACTTTGAATGTGAAGGACAAAACTAAAAAAATCATCAAGATCTAGCTTCTTTCATAGAGCAATGAATTAGGTTATTTGGTTAAACATCTAAACGAACACTAGAAACCTAATGCCGATCATGCCCAATCCTTCCATGCTTAGAATTTAAGTTGAAACTACTTGCTTGTGATGTTGCAAGTTTTTGTCCAAGTTGGTGTTTGTTTACCTCTTAATACCTCTTAACAACTCACATCTGATTCGGTAAAAGGGTAAAGTTGTGTGGTAAAATTTTGTTTGCCACTTATCGTCTCTTAATCGTTAAGAGGAAGATATAAATTTAAATTATTAAGAGTTGCCTCTTAATGAAAAATTTAAATCTATGGAACCCTATGAATATTGTACTCACTCCATTCCAAATTTTAAGATCATTATTGATTTTTGAAAAGTCAATTTGAGATATTTTTAAATTTAAAATTGATATTTTTAAATTTAAAAGTCATTTAGATGTTTTATAATTGTTAGTTACCAAACAACTTTTTAAGTTCAAATGTTATTTCACTCAGATGATCTAATTTATTAAGATATACTAACCATTTAGATCTTAATTACTCAGTTTTATCAAACACCCCCTAAGTTAAGTGTAGAACCAGTAATTAATCTATTTAATTTTTGATAAATGTGTTATCGGTAATTATATCAGGAGCACCTTTATGTTTTTTTCTTCTAGGGGTGTTGTTCATGGGTTTGGCTGGTTTGGTATTATAACTGACCAAGAACCAGTACCAGAACGGAGGTAGTAGTTTGACTTGTAGATTGTTGCAACCCGAACTGAACTTTAGAAACAACTAAACCTCAGCTCTATCCTGGTTCTGCACTTTCAGCAAATAAAAGGGGAATCTTTTTAATATCAAAGTATATGCAAAAATTATAATATACCATAGACACAACAAATTTAGAATTTTATTAATACATTGATAATGCAAAAGCTACCTTCTTTTTTGCATTTGCAATTTTTATATTTATATATATACATATATATATATATATATATATATATTAATGAATTGTTGTTGTAAAAGCAGGTATTTCAAATGGCTCATTGTATGCGAGGGAGGATTTAATAGATCAAAGCTCAAAGAAAGCTTCCAGGTGAGGACCCTCCATCCTTGCTCAGTTTATGTTATTTGTGATTGCATATGGTTGCATATAATATTGCCTGGCTCCCTGTCAGGCCAATTTTATCTTAAACTGTAGGACTTCACCTTTTGAATTTATGTCTGTTAACTACAAAAAGTTTGTTTTGTTTGTATATGGGTTTGTTTGATTGGTTTTTGTTTGTATTGCAGTTCTAAAGGTGAAAGAACTAATATGAATCAGTTGTCAAGATTTCTGAAAGACATGAAAGTGCTTTTGCTTGACAAGGTCTATGTCGTGAATGTTCTAGGTACTTCCATTGGCCTTGTACCTTCAAGTTTCAAAAAGCTATTTACTTGTCTTCATTTTATTTGTTGTGGATATCAGGACTTCATTGGTCATGACCCTTTGTTGTCTTTCTATAACTATCCTTTTGTGGATGTCTATCTACAGGTTACATAGCATACAATTTTGTCATTGGTGCGTATTCATATTGGGGACCCAAGGCTGGTTTTAACATCTATCATATGGTGAGCTCTTTAGTCTTTACAAACAATAGATCTCGTGATCTAAAAAGGTTACCTATATTAAATAATAATAATTATATACAAGGGTAGTATGAAAGGGCACATTTTTCTAATATGTTAAGTAACGTTTTATTTCCTTCATCTCTTAATTAAATTAAATTGTTTTGTTGCACAATAAATGCTTTCGAAGTAGCCAAAAATTAGAAAGAACACAAAGGGAAATATAATATTATTAGCATCCATTCTAATGTGATCTTGTATTGTTTTCCAGAGTAATACTGATTTGATCTTTGGAGGAGTTACAGTTGTCTGTGGTATAGCGGGAACACTAGCAGGAGGTTTTATCCTGGATCTTATGACTGCCACAATTTCCAATGCTTTTAAGGTAGACGCTTGCATTTGTAACTATATATATGTAACCATCAATAAAATATAAAAATAATGCTCAAATTCTTGCTTGACCGCATGGATAAGCTTGCTTAGTTTGGATGTTACTTTTGGAATAATCTGTGGCTTCTATATCACCTTGTATATTCAAATACTAGATACATTCCCCACCCTTTTCCTTTCCACAAAACACTCACTCCAACCCACCTGAATTGGCTGTTGGTTTTTTGTTTTTCAGTTGTACTGTCAGTGATAACTAGCACGCCACATAATGTCAATCATTAAACCTTATGCAATAAACTCTTTTTTTTTTCTTTTTTTAAATGTTCTTGCAGCTTCTTTCAGTGGCAACATTTTTTGGGGCATTATTTTGCTTGGCAGCCTTTTCATTAAAGAACATGTATGGCTTTTTGGTTCTTTTTGCGATTGGGGAACTACTGGTATTTGCTACTCAGGTACATTTCATTATAAATGGGCATTGCTCTTTACGATTATTGTCTATGTTACCTTGCTGTTGGAATTAATGCTAGCTTTATGGTTTATTGTCGAGGAAAAATTCAATAAACTACCTAGCTTAGCTTTAGGGATGTATGATTTGTTGTTGACATGGAGCTCCTTTATTGGAAAATTAAAAATGTGACGAATCTTGAAATTTGATTACCTTTTTATGAAATGATACATTTCCATTGCACCCTTTCGCATATGTTTCTAAAATGATTGTCCAAGTTCCTTTTCAGTCAGTACTCATGGATCAACTTTTTCTTGCGTCCTTTTAAATGCTCATCAAAGAACCAGAAACATTTGGGATAGTTCTTAACACAATGAACGGTCAATTCTAGGAACACTTAGAATTATATAGGATAATTTGTTAGTGACGAAGCTATAATCTAGATCGTAGAGCATTGATAATTTTAGTATCCTCCAGGTCAAACAATTCATGTGGGGCTGAAATCAAGAAGTTCAAGGTTGTCTGAGATGTAAAAATCATGTCAACCAACTCTTTACCATTAAAAAGCATTCCTAAAGATTAGCTTTCCAGTGTTATATTGATTGAATTTAACTCTCAAATTCTATTCTGCCAATTTTGTTAGCAAAATGCTGTCTTTATAAGCCAGGATTCTGTATTCACTCTCATTTTTACAGCCTATAATTTCAACTGCAGGGCCCTGTAAATTATGTATGTCTACATTGTGTTAAACCAAGTTTAAGACCATTATCTATGGCCATGTCGACTGTCTCAATTCACATATTTGGCGATGTGCCTTCCTCTCCGCTTGTTGGCGTAGTCCAGGTTTGCATTTCTTGTTATTGTAGTTATTTGCTGCAAATATCAGCTTCATAATGCTTTTTTACTTTTGATCTGTGCTTACATATCCATGGGTCATACGTAGTGGGAGTTGGACACCTATTTGGAATTGGAGAGGAAGAACTATTGAAACATTAGAATTTCAAGAGCATCTTATTATTTCCTTGCATGTTTAACAAATCATCTTCTGAAATTAAGGAATGATATATTCTATAGAGTTTTGACAGGCTCTACTTTTAGTACTGAAAAGGTCACTTGTCACCCTTTGGCTGCACTCATTTTGTTGACACTGTCATCAGTGTCTAGAATTTAAAGTTCTTTAAACGCTCAAATTGTTAAAGAAGACGCAAATTAGATATATAATTATTTATATCCTCCGAAAGCTCCCCTCTCTATTAAAGAGAGAAAAAAAAGGGAAAATGAATTTATTTTTGTGATTAAATACTCTCTGGTTTAGTTCTTCACAACATACGTACTCATGTCATAAGTACATGTAATTTACCATATTTTTTGGCGCATACTGCAGGATTGTCTTAACGACTGGAGGAAGACTGCTTTGATCCTAACTTCTATTTTCTTTCTGGCATCTGCAATATGGTTTATAGGTAAAGTTATAACTTGTACGCATTCGCTTCATGTAATTTAGAAATTTCCCTTCTTCATTGGCCGTGAATTGTCATATCCATGACCAGTCAATATCTTGATTCTTGACAATTCTTCTAGCTAAATTTAGGCGAGCTGTCAATCGCAGCTCATTCCCTCCCTTTCCTTTCCCTCTCTGGTTTCTCCTCAAACCTCAAGGACGGGGGAAAACATAAGGAAGTTAATGGCCTCTTATAATTCGTTGATTGATGAAATTACATTAAATGCGATTTCTTACTCTTCCAACCTCCTGATCAAGCGGTGATAAATTTTGTTGACCTGTATAACTTTGGCAGGGATCTTCCTTGATAGTGTGGACAGATTTAATGAAGATAGCGAGCATCTAGTCATCACAAATGATAGGTCAAACACCACACCTTTGCTTGAAGAAGAAAAGACCACCGAAACAACAGAATCCATGGCTGAGCCGTAATTCCATGCCATAACTCTTGCCTGTTTTACTTGTGGAAGCCTAATACGAAAGTAATGTACATGCTTTGTGTTTGTACATATTTCAGCTGTCTAGAAGATGTTTGCATTGTCGATAATCTTGAGAAAAATGTACATGCCCATAACACCATCCTATTGCAAGTGTCCCAAGAAAATGGTTGGGCACAATATTTGGGACATTTCAAAGTTCCATTTAAGAATACGTTTTAGTGATACTGTAGTCCTTTGATTTTATTGAAGTTCACTAATCTAGTGCGAAACATAAGCTAATGCGTGGGTGCTTCTTGTGTTGGTTACTATTTGATAGCAATTAAAAAAAATATTAGGAGGGTTAATTGATGTTTTAGTTAATGTACTTGGGTTCGATTTTTAATTTTTTGTTTTGTTTCAAACTATACTCAAAAAAAGTTACAAGCTGGTTATTATTTAACATTCCATCCGAAAAATTGACGGGAGTGTTGAATAAACTAACGTTTAACAGATGTCATGTGAGATATTTGAATGTGTCAGGTAGATATATTTATTACGTGAAGAGTTAATTGATGTTTTGGTTATTATATTAGGAGTCGATTTTCTTTTTGGGCACTAAATATTTTTTTTATTACAAAGACATTAGTGTACTAAAAAAATGTTACAAACTAATTATTAACATATTGTCAAAAAAATTAACGGAAGTGTTGAATTGTGCATCAATTTTCACTTTGGTTACTAAATTTTTTTGTTACTTAAAAATATTACAAGTTTAATTTTTTGATACTCAAAATATTATTATCATGTAATTAGTTATTGATGATGTGACATATGATATTGCTAAAAATTAAAAAAGGAAAAACTTTGAATCATGGCAAAAAAAATTAGGCCCATAATTTTTGGTCTTCTTCTAAGTTTTCCCCTTTTTTTAATTTATGTAGCAATATTATATGTCACATCATCAATAACTAATTCACAAGTCAATTAAGTTTGTAATATTTTTTGAGTAACAAAAAAAATTTAGTAACCAAAGTATAATCAAAACATCAATTAATTTTTTATTTGAAGTACACTTTTTTTAAGAAATAATATTAATTTTCTTATTTAATATATTTATTTTAAAATTAATTTATAATAATTTTAAATTGAAAATTGATGTAAAAAATTTTTGTTTTAGAACAATAGTATTTACAAACACGACCCATTCACAGTAAACCATAAAGTATAAATATTAAAGAAAATTAATAAATTCAAAACATAAAATAATATTTCTACAACAAAACGATAGTTTTCATCGTTACATTATCCATTTATAATGACAACAATTTTGATGTAAAATATCAAAAAATATTCTTATAAAAATATGAATTTCCAAAATAAATTGAATTAATTTAGACAAGGTTCTGCGGGGCCCAGGAGAAGTAAATATAACTACAGTACAAATTAACAAACGAGCCTGTTTTAAATTTATTTATTTATTTATATTCCGTCCATTTTAAAACTGAAAATACAAACTTTTTTATGTTTTACAAAATTAAGAATATATTTTCTTTAAAATTATAAAACAACGTAAAATTGTTATTTTAATTTTAATTAGTTAAATGAATTAATTATTTTAAAGATATACAGTATTTTTAAAAATTCGATTTTCAAAGTGTATCTCCAATTTTTTTGGGAGAGACGTGTTGATAAAGAAGAATAAAGACAACCATGCAAACTTGGCATTGACTTGAAGAGATAATACTGTCTTTTTATGATTAGATTCCAGTCATCTCACTTATGATTGGTCTATATTAACCCAAACTTTACCCCAAATTCCATACGTATCCCCTTCAAATTCAAAAGGCGCAGGCGCAGCTCTGGGATTGGTTGGTGGGACTTTCAAAGAACAGAGCACAGCGAGAAAGAATCACCTGTTCTGTTCTGTTCTGTTCTGTTCAAGCAAGGAAATGAAACATCAAATTCTGCGGTTCAGAAGACATAATAATAAATACTTGATGTTTCCAAGAACTTCAGCTGCAACTTCATCAGTAATCTCTCCTTCCCTCTCTCTCTCTCTCTATATATATATATATATATATATGTGTGTGTGTGTTAAAAAATATGCACACAAAAGTTTATATAAAAATATTTTTGATTCCTTATTCCTTGATGTTTTTAGCAAATCGTTGGTTCACAGTTGAAATTCTTGGAAGGCGAGCAGACCCATTTGAGATCACCGAAATGTTCCAAGTGGGTCCTTTTTAAACTTTAATTTCTCTGTCTGTTTCTTGAAAATACCTGTTTTTTTTTAGGAAAGTTTAATTTTTTATGATTATTTTTTTAGGATCTGTACTATGCTACTGGGTATTTGTGATTTTGTTCATGTCTTCTTATTAGATTCTCAATAGTAAGAGCTGAATTTTGCTATTTGGAGAATTTGTTGGAACTGTTTTTCAATTATTGGGCTAATGGTTCAATGATTTTCGGAGGTGCTAGTTGTATAGATTGTGCTACTGTAAATTGAATCAAGACTGTTTGATGAAATGCCTGTCAATTATTGTGTTTTATCATATTACAATATATCTTTTAGTAGCTCATCTTATTAATTGGTTTCATTATTAAGGACATGAATGTACTGTAATATTGAGCTCCTGTTCCTGATTTTGAAATATAGATTATATATATGTTATTATAGTTTTATTTCTTCATGACATAGTATTATTTCTTCGTGCAGAAATTTTGAAACTGCAAAATTCCACTATTTTCTTTGTGTGGAGTTCACTCAACATTGAAATAAATATCAGTAACTTGTATCTAAACTATTTTTTTTTTGGTGGCTCCACATGAATTTGGTTCTATAGTGGCAATTGAATGATATTCTTTATGGTTTGGTACATGCAAGTAATTATCTATTTGTGCCTTTTGAATTTCCTCACACCTTTCTATTACAAATACTCTTGATTGATGATTGATGAAGGTGCCTAATTAGATAAGTTCACTGCGTTGTCTTGAATTTCAGAACACAAATTTTTACTTTAGGTATGTGATGATTATTTGTAGGACACACTTCTTAAGATTAGAGACATCCAAGCAACCTTCAAATAGACTGCAAGATAATAACAATGCCTTTATTTGATTTAAGAACCTGAAGTAATTGGTAAATACTTTATTAATTAATAGTCGTCTGCCTTTTACACTCACAGGATCAATCCAGCTCTGGGATTGAAGCTGTCAAGGGACACCCCACAGCTGACTCAGGAACTTAAAAATAACAAACAAACGAGCACAGTGCAAACGCAGAACGGGAATGACCTGTTCAATGAAATGAAACAGAGATTTCTGAGTTTCAAAAAACACAATTACTTGTAAGCAGCACATAACTCTGGCTCAAGTCTCTCAAATAAAATATAAAGAAATCTAGTCTCATTTTTATGGGTGATAATTTTTTCTAATAGGGAAAACTTGGAATACTATCAAAATCTTGCCAAAACTCAAGCCCCAAAGGTGATAATTGTTACCCAGCTTTGGATTTTTATCATCTTTCCAAAGTTTTCTATTTGGAATTTAAAGAAATGTGTAGTATACATATATTGAAATTATCTTGGATTATTTCCCTTCAGAAGCCAGTCTTGCTATCCAAATGGTCGAAATTTAGTTAACTGACGATATCAGAACAGTTCTTTGTGATTGCTTGCGCAGATTCAAGGGTTTGCCCCTCTAATATCTTAGGATTTCAACCTGGAGACGCCTTTGTAGTCCGTAACGTGGCCAATTTGGTTCCCCCATTTGAGGTATCGTAATGTGTTACATTTGCTTTCTCTTAGCTGTGAAGTAGAGCTTGATTTTTTAGCATATAGATGTAGCACATGGACATAAGTTATAGGCATGTCTATATGTATTTTTAACATGTGTGCTTTTTCGTTTTTTGCATATGCAGAATGGACCTTCCGAAACAAAGGCTGCTCTTGAGTTTTCAGTGACTACTTTAGAAGTAAGTACATACTACCAGCTATTCTTTTGACATGCTGCCTCGTCTCTTTGTTTAATTTCCTGTTGACGGAAATAGGAAAAGTTAAGTTGCATGCCTAGACACTCGGCCTGTCCATCCTTTGAAGCCATAATTACATATTAGCATTCATGAATTACTGTGGATCCACTTTTAAACATCTTTAAATTTTGTTCTAACACTGCGCTTATGGCAAGTTAGCTAAATTGAAAAAGTTTGTATTCATTTCATAAGAAATTCTGCGAATATGAATGAGCCTGAATGCTGAAGTGGAAAGTAGCTTCATCTGAGCTGGCAGCAAATCACTATAGCTAACCTCAATATAATGTTACTTGGACTTGTCTGAACTTTTGTTCTGCACATCTATGTAGTAATGATATGGATATAGGATACAACATGGCAGCTATAGAAATAAGGATATTGATGGTCAGAGCTCAACAATAAGATAATTTCATTATTTACTTTATAATATTCTTTTGATGAACTCATAGAAAGTTTTTAACTTTTAGCTCAAGTTAAGAAAATCACAAACAAGAAACTTGTGATACGGAAGATATGGTGGCAGATCTGTTTTTAAATCATAATTTATCAAACTCATCCTTAGCAGATTATTTGGTTAACGTAGAGTTAGAATTTGGGGAATCTTTATTTGTTTATTTTTTATTAAAGACCAATTTCATTGTCTAATATTCTCCCAATCTGAAATTCAATGTCATGGAAAACATGATATATAGCTCATGATTTTTTTTGGAACCAACTTGTTACTTACATACACGCTTATAATAATGTTCGAGGGTAAATGTTTTTGTAAAACTTTAACTCCTTCCGAAGGTAAATATGCAAGTACACATTTTTTACAGGTTCAAAATATACTCGTAGTTGGCCACAGCTGCTGTGCAGGCATAAGTGCCCTAATGAGCATGCCAGATGAATCAAATTCAAGGTTTGGCTAGTATAAATGTTATTTGTTATTTTATTCGGTGTGTGTGCTTACATGTGCGTGAGTCGAAAGAAGAACATACTTCTTATATTTCTTAATCTTTTATCTTATCTATCCTCTCCAGTAGCTTTACTAGAAGCTGGGTAGTTGTTGGAAAGAATGCAAAGTTGAGCACAAAGTCTGCTGCTTCCAATCTTAGCTTCGACCTGCAGTGCAGACACTGTGAGAAGGTGTTACTATTTTTGATAATCTTCAGCTTTAATATTTTAGTGCCACTGTGTTGTTAGGAGAAGAAGAGAGGGTCTTATTTTAAATGTAAGGGATATAATTAAATACATCATTTTTTTTTAATATTGAATGTGAAATTTCTGTAGGCTAGACTTTTTGATTTTTTTTTTCCTTTTTCAAATGACGAAATTTTACTTTCCAAATAAGATTTGAGATACTAACACGCAATCTCATGGCATGCTAAGTCATCCCTCAACCTTTTTCTTAGGCTCCTTGAGCAGTTTTAAAAGGTAATGTAACTTGATTTCAAAATCATCTCAACAAAAATAAGAGCACCTTACAAACCCCTCAAGTATTACATGAGTTCTGTTTTGCATCTCATATTATTTCTCAACTCAACTCAACAATGCAATTTATTCCAAACTAGTTGGAGTTGCCTGAATATGAATCCCATATTCTGATTTCTCTCCTCAAAATCAGCGCTTACCCTGATTCAAGTGCTGCCTTAGTTTGAGATGCATGCATTTTCCATAAATGAGCACAGTTGTCCTAGTGCAAAGACATTCCTACACACAAATGTATAATCTCTTTGGCATACTTAATTCCAGTGTTCCCTTCATCATAGTACCTAGTCATTATGGGATTAGATTGTACAAGATAATACACAAAGATTTGTTTACTTGGGATGCTTTTTAGTATTTAAACATTGCATTGTGATATAAACAGTTTGCCCGTTGCTAAACCTTAAACCATTTGTCTTCTGTTCAGGAATCGATCAATCATTCATTATCGAACTTGCTCAGCTACCCATGGATAAGAGAAAGGGTGTCAAAAGGAGTGCTTTCTATTCATGGTGGATACTATGATTTTGTCAACTGTACATTTGAAAAATGGCAACTTGATTACCAATCAACTAACTCCAAGGAGGGAAGTGACAGATACTCGATCAGAAGCAGGGAATTTTGGTGCTAAATTATATTTCTCCTTCATTGTATCATTATGGGTATTAGTTGTTTGTGGGTATATACTATATATGTAAGTAATATTCCTCAATATATATTTTGTAAATAGTACTATTATACTACTAAAAATTTGGTGTTGATGTACACTTAGGAGACTGCAATAAAAATAATGTTGTGATTAATTTTTGAGATCCGAGCAAATTTATGTGCTTTCACAAAAGTCTTCTCTTTATGTCATAGGTTTTATATCTGTACTATAGTCATCAAGAAAACTGTAGATCTCATTGTATCCGCGAGAACATAATTTCTTAAACATTTTATTTATTTGGGTCCGTAAGTATAGAAGAAAATGACCATTTTTTTTTATAGTTTACCATGGCTTTCTCAGTAATGCTTAGTATGAATTCACTATTATCAGAGGCCACAAGGCTTGTGGTTATTTTCCTTTGCCTGCCAAAGTTCTGTATGCAGGTTTGAACTCATCTTGATTAACTGAGGAGCTGGATGTTTTTGCTGTCTGGTAACTAGTAATTTATTTGCAGAAAACAAGTTTTGTACCCTATTATGTGAATATGGATTCAAGAAAATCTCAATTATATATGTATCTTGCAGACAATACTACACGAGGAACCAAGGATGTGCTTGAAGAATCGTAAAGGAGGATTACCTTTTAGGTCAATCACCTTTTTATGGGAGTATGCTTCCATTCTACCACTATCTCATCTCCGTCTGCCTTGGCAAGGATTAGCTAAAGCTATCCAACATAAACCCCATTTGAGGTACGAAGTCTCGAGTTTTAAAGCTGATGTTTAATGTTTCAGTGCTTTTGTTTGAATGCAATCCATCTGTGATGTGATCTTTGTGTATGGTGTACTGGTTCCAAGAGAAGACCTTGGGTGGTTTGAATTATCAATTTTGTTTTATTGGATTTTAAGATATGCCAGATATACATTTATATTTCCACAACTTTTTTACATAAATTTCCAGTAAATTTATATATTCTATTATTACTTTGAACTAAACTAAATATATAAAATGAAAAGAATATATTTCATAATTATATTTTTTGCACGTCTTAAAATCTTGCTGAGAACAACCAATAAAAAGTAGCCATGTAAACCTGGAATTTGGGATTATCTAATTTTTTCTTGAGATAATCTTGGAAGTTATATGGGTGGGAAGTTGAGCTAACAATACACAATTCTTCCCACCAACCCACCCTTTTAGTCTCAGTAGATCAATATTCCCCTCATCCCATCCATCATCTATATAAAAGCCTATTTAAGCCAACACCAATGCATGCATTAATCAAACTTAAAACCATTTGCTTCCATCTCTTTAACTTCTTATCTTCTTGAACAATGGCTCAGTCACAAAACTCAACAGTTCTTTTACTACTCTTAGTTGTCAGTTTAACATCAATGAATGGCATCAAAATCATTGTAGAGACACGCCACCTTTTGGAGACAACCTTGCCTGAGCTTCCAAAACCTAAATTGCCAGAGCTGCCACCACTGCCTAAGGTGGAACTTCCACCAATCCTGCATGTCCCGAGTCTGCCAAAACTGCCTGAGCTGCCAAAACACCATGAGCTGCCACCTCTGCCTAAAGTTCCTGAGCTTCCAAAGCCTATACTCCCAACTTTGCCAAAGGACTTGCACATCCCATCTCTCCCTTCCATTCACCCAACCACTACTCCGTGAACATAGATATCTTCTGCTCCTCATTTGATGACTACTTTTTGAATGTGTATGGGAGCAGTCGGAACGTATTTTGTGCATTTCCTTTTGAATGCAGGATTCAAGCAGTTCATGTTGTTAATTCAAGTTATATATTGTTAATCTGCTAGTAGAGTGGTGGTGTATATTCAAGTTATATATTGCAACTAGTTTTATTTACAGTTACCTGATATACATCTGTTCCGCCGATGTGAGATTCTTCTGATTGTAAGAATTCAAAATATCCATGAGACCGGGGGAACAAAATGAATCAAGACAATGTTCTGCAGAGCAAGAAAGAGAAGCTTACCTGAAAATTATAAGGCAAAGAACATGAAATAAGATCTAAGCTATAACACTGGAATGTGCAGTACATAGAGACATAAATCACGATGACTGAAAATGAATCTGGCAGCAACAACTGTACCTGGGTCCTGAGCTGAACTTTGCTTCTATATTCCTATTAATAAACCGTTTGCACTAAATTTACTAGTAATTTTATATGAAATAATTAACAAGCCTAGTATTCTATCCTGCACATTCAATTAAATATTAAAATAAAAATTTAATAAAGTAAATTTTTATTTTTATATTATACTGCATTTGTGTATATACATGCAGTGTAATGTTTGTATCTGTGATGTGATAAAAACATTAAAATATATTTATTATGTGTAAATAAATTGTTAAGAACTAATTTTTAATACGGGAAATAAACAATTAGTTTGAGTATTCAAAAATTTATTATATACATTATTAAAATAATTCATGAAGTTAAATTATTTTAATATAAGGAAATTATTGCATTGCATATATTATCTTATTTTAAATTAGAAAATGAGGTAGTAATAGAAATAAATAGGTATACCGAATTGATTGTATACATTAGATAAAAAGTTATTAAAATAATTTATAAAATTAAGTTATTTTAATAAAGGGAAATTATGATTTCTATATGTATGGAAATTATTGTGGGCTATAATATATTTTAATATATAAATATGTAATGTATAAAAATATTACATATGAACTATATTTATGTATATATGCAATAAGTATAAGGAGAATGTATGTATACAAATGTACAGATTCTGTAATCAGATTATGACGACAGATTTTTTTTTTATATGGCGACGGATGAACTCGTCGTCATAATTATTCCCGTCGCTATAGCCTAAAAAAACTCGTAAATTACGACTTCATCAGATAATATACTATTGTGTATATACATATAAATTTCAAAGTATATAATATATAGGCAATATGAATTATAGATTAGTAAAAGTCAGAAGATTAACAAAAACAAACAAAACAAGCATGAGCTGTGGCTGGGGTTTAAGAGAAGGCAGCAGGAGCTGGCATTTTATCTAGTAGTAAATAAAATTCGGAAAACACTTGCTTGTTGACATGCATGGAATCCTATTGCATTGTTATTGTAACTTCTACGTAGACATAAAAATCAGATACGAGTGTATTTAAACTTTAATTATTTATATTTTAATTCTTAATAATGGATTAAAATATAAATAAACGAAGTTCTCAAATACACTGATGTTGTCCAATTTCATATCCACTTAGAAGAACTTATCGATGTATCGTAAGCAGCCGCGGATAGAATTAAGGAAAGTCTAATTGTTCATACTACAACACCATTCACGTTTAATCCGTAAATGACATTAATCATGCATGTTAAAGGTGCAACATAAGTGTTGGAGGGATATATTTAGACCCTTTTCCCACCATAAGCCGCAAAATCTTAATGCAAAAGCATGCACTATGAATGGCATCTCATGTATATGAATTATTTTATAATAATGAAAAAGAGATAATTATGATCAAGAAAAACTCATTCAAACAAGATATCTATTTTACACGGTTATGGTAATTATAAAAGTGGGATTATATATATATATATATATATATATATATATATATATATATTTTTTTTTTCTTTGTGAAATAGTAATTAATTATTCTCTAAAATTAATTGAGGTTTATAAAGGAAAGAAAATTAAAGAAAAGAAAATCAAATAACGGCAAAGTAAATTCATGTACCAAACTGTTACAAGATCTAAAGAGTCAACACCAACTCCAAAGAATTACAAACATTTGAGACCTTATACTACAATGAATAATGAAAGAAATAATAAATACACTTTTTAGTTCTTAATTCTGTCATCAGCTTTTGCGCCCACATATACAGACTTTCACATTTTCTCCTCCTATATAAACACAAACTCTCTAGGCATACACTAACCACCACAAAATACGTACCCAATTTCCTCTCTTTAATTAATTACATTACACTCTCAAGCAATATGCCAATTTCCAAGTTGTTCCCCTTAGCATTTCTCATGGCTTTGTCATTTTCAGGCATTGACAAGGCCTCGGCCGCTCGTGGTCTTTTGACAGTGCCATTTCTTCCTAATTTACCCAACTTTCCCGTTCCATTGCTTCCAACTTTGCCTAATTCTCCAATATTCCCTAGAATTCCACCGGTCGACGTTCCAACTCCGGCTTTGCCCACCTTTCCGGCGCCAACTTCACTTCCAATTCCCTTCCCCTTCCCCTCCATACCAGGCTTTTTCACTCCTCCACGAACCGCCAGCCCATAAATTAAATTATCTAGTGATCTTTTGGCACCACTATACACTTGTACTAGCAATTTCTTGCTGGTTTTCATTTGTAGAGTCGATGCTGGGTTCATGAGTTTAATTTTATTTGTATGGAGTTAAATATATGCGCAAAAGATCAATGCAGACTTGCGTAGTCTGACATTTTTCTTATTTGTCCGAGTCTAGTGTGCTAAGTACGATCGATATTCTATAGAGTTAGTTTGTTGTAGGGATTAATTAGTCCATCAAGGCAGCTTATGCTATGTATTCAGAATGTGTGATTCATCACATTATATATGTTGTATGGTTAAGAAAGCTCCATGTTTGATTACATGATAATATATTCTTCCTTTTACTAATATTTTATGTTTAATAAAGTTTCACCAAGCACTGTTGAATATATAGGACTAAATATAGTTTACTATATCATCATATTCTCCCAAAGAATTTGGGCGTATATTTTACTATATTAAAGTGGTGGTGTTTGATTGCATCTTAATGTATTTTAGTTATCTCTTAATGTCTTTTAATAGTCTATATATTTGTATTAATTAAATCCCTAATTTGATATAATTTAGCCTCCAATTTTAGAATCTGGCCAAAATTAACAGAAATACCTAATTTTTTAGCCAGATAAGAATTGTATATGGTTTGACCGTATAGAATACGGGCTAAAAGCATCTCCAGCAAGGTGGACTATATCATAAACTATATTTAGTCTATATGACATGAATTCATAAGATAATCTTTCAATCCTTCCAGCATATGGATTATCTCATGGGCTATAATATTAAAAGATTATATTATATTTAATGAATTATTGTTCGCCAATCATTCTTCCACATTCCCATTTAAATATATTTAAAATTATAGTCCACTAAATTATAGTTCCGTGATATGGTACTTCTCTTTGGCTCATCGGAAAATTCCATAGACGACTATATTTAGTCTTACTTCTGGAGTGAAATCTGAATCCTAAACTATATTTAGTCTAGGATTTGTGCTTCTCCGGCCTGCTGGAGATGCTGTAATAACACTTATGATAATCAAGTACCACCAAATTCATAATTTACTATATCAAGTACTTAATTCGTAAAAAATTTGTATAAATACTTATTTTGACGTATTAAATCTGTATAAATCCTTATAAATAATCATTATATGTTAAATTATTAAAATTAAATAGTAATACAAAGATTATCAAATATAATTTTTTTTTTTTTAAAATTTAAAAAGGACTTAATTACCAAAAAAAATCAATAAACTTTTAAACATAGAAATTATATTTTTAACACGAATAACATTAAACTTTTAAATAATTGACAAAAGTGCCCAAAATTTAATTAATTAAATAATACCCTTTTTATATTGAAAGAACATACAAAAGGAGAAGGAAAAAATTAAAAAAGAAAAAAGAAAAAAATTACCCATTTGCTCTCTCTCCTCTCTCCCTTTTCCTTAATCCTTCAAATTGTTTTGTTCCTTCAAATTTTGAAAATTTCAGCGCCTTGGATTCTGTCCAATAGTTGTAATCGACTTAAGCAGAAAATAACTTGAAATTTTATTTTAATTCAAATTTTTTTTTGACGGAAAGTGTGACGCCCCCAAAATAAGTTTACATCACCCATTCAGAGTCGCCAAATACATGGTACAGAAACAACTACAACTTTTATTATTACAATTGTCGTGCAAAATACGACAACACACATGCTGTGAGTTTAAATACAAATATTGTCTTCTAGACAATATCCACACTCAAATAAGTCCCCATTACATTTATCGATACACTATTTTACAAAAATAGTGAGGACTGCTAAAACAACTGTCTACGACCATCACTCTTTACCTCGACTGGTTTCTGCTATATTCTCACCTCCTGAGAAGAAAAATGGAACAAAAAGGAAAAGGGTGAGCTCAACTAGCCCAGTAAAGAATATTATGACTAAGATAATGAACAACAAATTATCGTTAGCCTTCACAAATCGGATAAAATATAATGGACAACCGGTTTTAGATCAATATTCATAATGAAATAACAATTCATTAGAAAAGTTAAGTAGAGAATGAAATCTACTATCATCTATGAATTTAAAAGTCCATCATCAATATTTTATCCTCAGTAACATCAATCAATATACATCTTGCATCAATTATTCATCTTTTGCACTACTGGCCAAAGATATTTTATTTGTATCACCAATTAATCATGTTCATCTCAACACTGCTTCATCTTTTGCACTACGGGCCAAGATATTCATCAGTAATCATTCATCTTTGCACTACAGGCCAAAGATATTCATCAAGTATCACCATTAAAGACTGAGGATGATGAAAAATATTTTAGAGAACGAATCCAGTGAGACAAAATGACAAAGATTAGAGATTCGTACTTTAGATAATTCGAGTTTAAAAATACTCCATAATGGAGTAAAATTGAAGATCAAAACATGGATTCAATTTCAAGAATAAGGGTCACAACAGATAACTTGGAAGAAGAAAATTTTATTTTATTTTATTTTATTTTGTGAATAAAATGAATCGTGAACAAGATGCAAGTGATGAAAGATAGCGTGAAACGATGCCGAATGAAAATTAATATGAACGATACCCGTGAACGATACTTTCGATCATGAAAAGTTCCAAATTTGATTAAAAAGTTCAGACCAATATTCTTATGAAATTATATTAGATGAAACAAAATTTTTAATCATTTCAGGAATTATTGAAACAATACTTACCATAGTAAGTTCAAATTCAAGAATATGAGATGAAATAATATCGCTTATATAATTTGGAGTATGAAAGAAAATAATACTTCTCACGAGTATTGCAATAATCCTTTACCTTAGTAGAAGCTTGGATTTGACTGGAATATCGGATATTATTCTGAGAAAATCTTGCAGAAAAAATACGCTCAAAGTATTCTTATACTCAAAAAAATATTCACAATACTCTAGAATAAGAATTTCTGATTTGAAAGTGGTGTGTTGAGGAAGGAGGGATTACCCCCTATTTATAGCAACGAAAAGAAAGAAAAAGACGCCTACAATTCTCTTTCTGCCTAACATTCTGCCTAACATTAAGCCTAACATACTCATTTTTTTCATATGGGTGGGGCCCATCTTTTTGAAAAATGGTTTGCAGGCAACATCATCTCATCTACCAAATAATTGGCTTTAGCAATACAATTCATTCTCTGCCAAAATCAATGCCTAACTTTCCCTCATTTTTCAATACCTAACTTCTTACTTTCAATATGGGTGGGGGCCACCCTTTGAACAACTTGCAGGCAACAATCTCTTCACTAACCAAATGGCCTAACAAATCCATTCTCTCTGCCAATTTTTGAGAGTCCACAAAAGTTAGGCAAACCCCATTTTCTATCATTTTTCAAGCCATCAAGAAAGAATACGCATATACGTCCATTATAATATAATTATTTAAACAATCATAATATATATTTAAATGAATATTTTATCGAAGAAAATAATTGCCAAACTTTCAACAAATAAAACATGCAAAAATTTCTTCATTTAAATCCACATAAAATAAATATATCCTTATCATATAAATCAATAATTAATTATTCCCAAATAATATTACAGAATTACAATAATGACAACCAGGTAGTTCTCGAGAAAGAGGGGCTTTCGATAAGGATTTCTCCTTCTTGGCCGCATGATTAGATGACCAAACCTCTCCTTGATGAACTTTCTAGACATTGCCAATAATGCTTATCTAATAATATTATTCAAATAATATAAATTATTGATTTGATAATGGAAAATACTGTGCAGTGACAATTATTAAAACAACAATAATATAAAATATCAACGTAGCAATTATTGAATCAATAAAATAAAATATTGAACAGTAATTATTGTAACAATTATTGAGTAGTGCCTTCTTATGTAAGAATCAATAATTCAACAATAATGTGCAATACCATGTATATTCTTTGTGCAATCACAGCCAGACATTCTTATATTTTAACCACCAGGTAATCCAACAGTGTTAACGGTAACAATTACGTCGTTATTTATAAAAACTCAAATTTGTCATTTTCTTCATCCGAAAGTTATTCTGTTATGGTGCCCACAAATGATCGCTTGCGGCAAATGCGTCTGAATATTCCCGACAACAATAATATTTCCACGACCAAACGAATATTCCCCGACAAAAATAAATTTTTTATAACCACTTGCTTATTTTGTAAAATTTGCAAATTTCACCCATAACCAAAGTATTATATCAATTAACACCTTTTTATTTCAAAATAATGAATATAGAAAATTCAATTTTATTTATAAAAAGTTGGGGTCTTACAACCTCCCCTCCTTATGAAATTTCGTCCTCGAAATTGATGTACGTACTTGGTGTTTCGAAAAGGTGAGGGTACCTCGCTTTCATTTCCGATTCCAACTCCCAGGTCATTTCTTCAATAGCATGGTTCCTCCACAAAACCTTGACTTGTGGTATAACCTTTGTTCGTAGGACATGCTCTTTCCTATCCAATATCTTGACAGGTACCTCCTCGTACGTTAAATCTTCGGCTATCTCGTCTGGTTCTAAAGCAATAATGTGGTTTGGGTCTTTCACATATTTACGAAGCATAGAAATATGAAAAACATTATGAACACGAGACATGCTTGGAGGTAATGCGAGTCTATAGGCCACATTTCCTATTCGGTCAAGAATCTCAAATGGACCAACAAATCGTGGATTGAGCTTTCCTCTCTTCCCAAATCTTGTAACTCCCTTCCATGGAGCAATACGTAACAGTACATGATCTCCAATATTAAATTCCACGTCCTTTCGATGAAGATCCGCATAACTCTTTTGTCGATCATGTGCCGTTTGTATACATTGTCGAATCGTTTGGATCTTTTCTGTAGTCATACGTACCAACTCTGGTCCCAATAATGTTGCTTCACCCACCTCATCCCAACATACTGGAGAGCGACACTTTCGTCCATACTGGCGCCTCGAATGGAGCCATTTTATACTTGCTTTTGATAAGCTGTTGTTGTAGGAGAATTCCACCAATGGCAAGTACTTATCCCAACTTCCTTTGAAATCTAGGACACAGAGTCTTAATAGATCCTCAAGGGTTTGAATTGACCTTTCCGATTGCTCGTCCGTTTGAAGATGGTATGCCGAACTGAATTATAAATCCGTGCCCATAGCTTTCTGCAAGCTAACCCAAAATCGTGAAGTGAATCTTGGGTCACGATCCAAAACTATGGATACTGGCATGCCATGCAATCTCACAATCTCATTCACGTACATACGAGCAAGACGTTCAAGGGAATAAGTCTCACGTATAGGCAAGAAATGAGCAGACTTGGTTAATCTATCAACAATAACCCAAATCGCATCTATACCTTGAGAAACCTTGGGAAGACCCGTAACGAAATCCATAGTAATGTGTTCCCACTTCCATTCCGGAATCTCAAGTGGTTGCAATGGACCCTTTGGCACTTGATGCTCCACCTTTACCCGTTGACAGGTTAAACACCTTGCGATAAACTCCGCAATTTCTCTCTTCATATTGCTCCACCAAAATGTATGTCTAAGATCATGATACATTTTGGTACTCCCAGGATGGATTGCAAATGGTGTGTTGTGTGCCTCCATCATGATTCTATGCTTCAAGTCAGAGTCGTTAGGAACGCAAAGTCTGGAGTTGACTCGAAGTATTCCCTCTTCATCGATTCTTGCTTCCGGAATAACACCTTCTTGCACTTTCTTCTTCATACGTATCATCTCTAGGTCTGTAGTTTTAGTAGCTTTAACTTTATCAATTAAAGTCGGTTCTACTCGTATATTTGCTATTATCACGTGGGTCCTTGGAGTCTTTACCTCTATCTCCATCCTTTGTAAGTGATACAAAATGGTTTTTTGTGTTATCAACATTGCACTCGTACCCACATATGATCTTCTACTCAATGCGTCAGCTACAACGTTTGCTTTTCCAGGATGATATTGAATGCTATGGTCGTAATCTTTTAACAGCTCAAGCCAATGTCGTTGCCGTATGTTGAGTTCCTTTTGGGTGAAGAAATATTTGAGGCTTTTATGATCCGTATAAATCTCCACTTTCTCCCTATACAGGTAGTGTCTCCAGTTTTCAAAGCAAAAACATTGTACTTTGCTAACTCCGGATCATGAGTAGGATAATTCCTCTCATATTCTTTGAGTTATCATGAGGGCATAGGCTATGACTTTTTCATGTTGCATGAGAACACATCCTAACCCTTTGCACGAAGCATCGCTTATAGATAACAAATCCATCGAACCCGGATGGTATTGTCGAGCAGTCTTTGCAAAATGAGTCTCTTCTTGAGCTCTTGGAAACTCTTCTCGCATTCCTCGCTCCATACAAATTTTGTATCTTTCCAGTCGGTTTGAGTTAATGGAGTAGCGATTCGAAAAATCCTTCCACGAATCTCCGATAATAACCGGCTAAGCCCAAAAAGCTACGCACTTCGGTCACCAACTTCGGTTGCTCCCAACTTTGTATTGCTTTAATCTTTGTCGGGTCAACAGATACTTCATGTTTTGACACCACGTGCCCAAGGAATGCTACTTCCTTAATCCAGAACTCGTATTTCTTCAGCTTGGCATATAGCTTGTTGTCTCGAAGTCTTTGAAGTACCAGCTTCAAATGGTGCTCATGATCTTCACGGCTTTTGGAATAGATGAGGATGTCATCAATAAAGACAACAACGAACTGATCCAAATATTTCTTGAATACACGGTTCATCATATCCATGAAAGCGGCGGGGGAGCATTAGTCAATCCAAAAGACATGACTAAGAATTCATAATGCCCGTCACCGAGTTCTAAGGTAGTTTTTGGAATATCCTCGGTTTAATCTTCATTTGATGATATCCGAATCGAAGATCGATTTTGAAAAGAATTGTGCTCCTTGCAAATCGTCAAACAGGTCATCAATACGAGGTAGGGATACCTATTCTTGATGGTGACATGGTTCAATTCTCTAGTAGTCAATCTGAAAGTCGCATACTCCCGTCTTTCTTCTTTACAAATAGAACAGGAGCACCCCAAGGAGATGTACTAGGACGAATGAAACCGATATCTAACAATTCCTGCAGTTGGACTTTTAACTCATGAAGTTCAATAGGAGTCATTCGATATGGGGTTTTAGAAATGGGCTTTATGCGGATTCAAGATCAATAAAGAATTCACTTCACGTTAGGGGGGTAGACCGGAAAGTTCTTGAGAAAATCGTCGAAATTCATTAACAACAGGAATATTATTTAAATCTGACGTGTTTTTGTTCAAGTCCATAATATGGGCTAAGAAAGCTTGACATCCATTTTTCAATAAACGAATAACTTTATGGCTTGATATGACAGTGACTGATTTTAGTGGTTTAGTTGCTTGAATTCGTATAACAGGTTGGTTAGAAATGTGAAAACTAACAACCTTACGAAAATAATCAATTTTGGCATGATGAGTGGTTAACCAATCAATCCCTAAAATCACATCAAATGCAAGTATCTTTAAAGAGATAAGATCAACAGGTAATGTGATTGTGCCAACTTGGATCAAACAAAATTTATAAACTGTAGATGTAACGAAGGTTTCACTCAACGGAGTTTCAACAGATAAGTTAAAGTCCAATTTCTCCGGAGTCAAATTTAAACGTTGAGCATAAGCAGGAGAGATAAAGAATGGGTAGAACCGGGAGTTCAAGATTAGCTTACCCGTGATCACCTCGTTCGGGTTTCTCGTGTTTTGGTTAGTCACGGCAAACGCCCTCCCTTGAACCACCGACTTTGTTTTGTCTGTATTCGCCTTTGGTGTCACCGTCCCAGTTGGACTTGATTTCGCTATCGGATAAAATCGGGCTATATGACCGTCTTTTCCACAATTGAAACATACCTTGGAAGGCTGTGAACAGTTTGGACTTATATATCCCTCCTCTCCGCATCTGTAGCATCTAACTGGTGGTCGTTCTCCTCCCCTAGAATTTGTTGTTGGTGTTGGTGCTGCTGCTGATGTCTTCCCGTCATGGTTGAATCTCCTCTTTTTGAAATTTCCACTTGACTCACCTTTCCTATTATCATGGCCACGATTACCACCTGAGTGGTTACCACTTTTTGTCATATTTTCCTCCTCGCTAGTTATCATCGCTCAGATGATTGCCACACCAGTATTACCACAGTTGTGGTCCCTCGGTTGAACATACTCTCATTGTCTCGCTCTAATAGTTGAGCCCTGTTTACAACATCTGAATATAAAGAAAATTTATGAGAGATAAGATATTGCCGAATCTCGGGTTTTAGACCTCTCAGAAACATCCGCGTCATTCGTTCCTCATTCTCTACCAAATGAGGTGCAAACCTGGATAACTCTGCGAACTTTGCCTCGTACTGGGACACCGTCATGTTGTTTTTTTCCAGTCTAATAAACTCTACCTCCTTCATATGACGAATACTTTCAGGAAAGTACTTGTCATTGAACAGTTTCTGAAATCTTTCCCAAGACATGCTGAGTGTGGTTGGTTGGGTAAGCTTCACGGATTCCCACCAGTAATGTGCCTCACCACGGAACATAAAGGTGGCGAATGGAACCTTCTGTTCCTCCGTGCATCCCAAGACATCGAATATCTTGGTAATTTGCTTTACCCATGTTTCTGCCTTAATCGGATCTGGCTTTCCCCGAAAATCTGGTGGTCCTAACTCTTTGAATCTATTTGTCATGTGATGCAATCGCAGCGTTCTTATCATTTTCACCAGATTTTGTACACGAGTCTCCCTCGTTTGATTTTGCATGAACTACAAAAATCTCCTAAACATTTCATCATTCATCATTTTCTCGGTAGTGTTGTTTACAGGAGGAATATTACCTTCTTGTTGCACGTTCTCCTGGTTTGTGACTAAAGGTTGTTTCACAGTCTCATACACTCCATTGTTAACGTTCTCGTGACCATTCTTAAATCTTGCCATAAAACAAAGGTTAATTAAACAAATTAACATATCACATAATATCCTATATTATGATCGATTAACAAATAAGCTTAGGTAGGACACACTAACGAAGGATTTACTCATCTCTCCCCTCTTCTATCATCCCCGATCTCACTTGGAGACCATATCCTAAGCTCGATACCAACCTGTGGCGCCCCCAAAATAGGTATACATCACCCATTCAGAGTCGCCAAATACATGGTACGAAAACAACTACAACTTTTATTATTACAATTGTCGTACAAAAAATCTGACAACACACACGTCTTGTGAGTTTAAATACAAATATTGTCTTCTAGACAATATCCACACTCAAATAAGTCCTCATTACATTTATTGATACACTATTTTACAAAAATAGTGAGGATCGCTAAAACAATATCTACGACCATCACTCTTTTTACCCCGATCGGGTTCTGCTATATTCTCACCTCCTGAGAAGAAAAATGGAACAAAAAGGAAAAGGGTGAGCTCAACTAGCCCAGTAAAGAATATTATGACTAAGATAATGAATAAAAAATTATCGTTAGCCTTCAACAAATCAGATAAAATATAATGGACAACCAGTTTTAGATCAAAATTCACAGCGGAAATAACAATTCATTAGAAGAGTTAAGTAGAGAATGAAATCTACTATCATTTATGAATTTAAAAGTCCATCATCAATATTTTATCCTCAGTAACATCAATCAATATACATCTTTTCAATTATTCATCTTTGCACTAAAAGATATTTCATTTGTATCACCAATTGGTCATATTCATCTCAACACTGTTCATCTTTTTCACTACTAGTCCAAAGATATTCATCGAGTAATCATTCATCTTTTACCTTCTGAGGCCAAAGATATTCATCAAAATATCACCATTAAAAGGCGAGGATGATGAAAAACATTTTAGAGAATGAATCCAATGAGACAAAAGGACAAAGATTAGAGATTAAGTAGTTTAGATAATTCGAGTTTAAAATACTCCATAATGGAGTAAAATTTTATTCATGAAGAGAACTTACATTATTCCATTCTTTATTATTCTGTTGGAATAACCTGTAAAAGTGGCATACCCTATACATGACCTATATATGCGGAATACCCTATACTTGGTGAAATCCTTATATTATTCCATTCTTATTTATTCTGTTGGAATAACCTGTATATGCGGAATCCCCTATACTTGGTGACATTCTTCTATTATTTTATTATTCCATTGGAACATCCTGTCTGTGCTTTACGCCGGACCTGGTTCCGTCTTTATTATTCTGTCTTTATTATTTTATTGGAATATCCTATCTGTGCTTTACGCCGGACACGGTTTCCGCTCTTTATTATTACATCTTTATTATTCTATTGGAATATCCTCATGCGTGTGTTTTACCGGACACAGATCCGCTTTTTATTATTACGTATTTATTATTACATTGGAATAACTTTTGTCTATCTGAAATACCGCATGTATGGTGATTTCTTTTGTTATTTCATTATTTATTATACTCGGTTGGTTAAAATTTTGACTTTTATACTCCATGAATTTAGTGGAATATCCTTGATATTTGCGCTTCATCCAGTATTTTTAATGAAAATATTTTTCTGAGCATTCTTGAATTTTACTCTACAAAGCGATGATCATGTTGACAATTTGGGCGTTATTAGTTCTGAATAAATTAATTAAATGAACTTGTTTTATTGAATTATTATGTCATTGTCATCATCCTCATGTTATATTATGTTACCTTTGGCTTACGTGCATAGATGAACTTAGTATGATTATGACCGAGGATCATTCGGTATAATCATGGCTTGATATAAATGATGTGACAAAAGTCCTCGGTGGCACGTGTCATGCACGTTGATTGATAGTTTTTGGTATGATTATGACCGGGGTGATTCGGTATAGTCATGACCATTGATAATTTGATGAAAATCCTTGGCCAAGTGGTACGAGGATGATTAGATATTGTGGTTTATTCATTAAACCGAGTCTTAGTGATAAAAATTGATGAAAACTTTTAAAACCTAAAAAGATAGTAGACTTTATTTTTTACTTGACTCTTTTAATGGATTGCGATATTCATTACTTGCAGCTTAAACCGGTTTATCTATTGTATTTTATCGGTTTAACATTGTTGAAGACTATTGATAATTTATTCGCATTATCTTAGTTATAATATTTCTTCTTGGGCTAGTTGAGCTCACCCTTTCTTTCACTTTGTTCTCTTCTGAGAAATGAGAATATATAAATGGAGACGAGTCGGGGAAAAGAGTGATGGTCCCAAGATAACATTAGTAGTTCTCACTATTACATTAAATAGTGTGACAATAAATGTAATGAGGACTCCTTGAGTATGGATATTGTCTAAAATGACAATATTCCTATTAGAACGCTTCGGTTTATGTATTGTCGTATGTTACACGACGATGTATAATTAAGTTTGTATTTGAATTTATATACCATGTATAGTGGCGACCAAGATGGGTGACGATACCTAATTTTGGGGCGTCACGGTTAATTATCGAGTTTAGGATATGATCCTGCCTAGAATCTTGAGATAAGAACTAGGAGGGAGAGCGGGAATTCCTTCGCTAGTATGACCTACCTAAGTTTATTTGTTATTTAATTGGTCGGTCGAGTATAGGGATAATATTTGATATATTAATTAACCTCTTGTGTTGTGGCGGTGTTTGGAAATGGCAAATGAAAATATTCACAATGAAGTGAATGTGACCGTTGTGACACCTTTAATCACTAATCGTGTTAATGCAAAGGTTAATCAGACGAGGAATAAATTAGAGATATCCACGTAGTGAATGAAGAACTAATTGTTGTGCAGAGCTAGTTGCGAGGTAGCGGTGAGAGTGAGGAAGAAGAGGAAGAAGAGGAAGAAGAGAGAACTTTGAGGAGAATTGGTTAGAAGAAATTTATGATCAAAACTTAGAATTACAAAATCGTGTTCGTGAGCTAGAAGAACGGTTGAAGAAGCGACAAGCGATTAGTGGAACAAAGGGATACAAGAATTCAAAATTGGGTTACCCGATATGTGATGCTCGAACAAAATCACGCTTTGGCGGTGTAAGATATTAAAGTTGGAATATGAGAATTTAAAATCAAAGATCAAATTTGAAAGAAGAAACAATGAACGGAAGGAGAATAGGCGATGCGTGGGTAAAAAGTCGCACAACGCAATAGCGTTGATAGTGTAGAAAAAGGCGTCCGATCCAATAAAGCCAAAATAGATGAAATGAACTTTGCTTTTGGACGTGAATTGGGAGAACCCGACATCGAATTGAATTACCTTGCATAGCGGTCATCCCGAATTCGATATGGATCGAGAGAATAATGATTCAAATCATGGATCGGGAATGTGAAGAAGCACTTAAGGGTGGAATGTACCTATAGTAAAAAGTCGAAACTTCGGTAATTTAAGCGAGGCGTTTATTGAGAAACCCGAGCGAAGTTATTACGGGTAAATTAATTATAAATTATTACGAAGTCTATACTTTATTCAATACAAGTTCTACCCACTCAATTATTCTACCTAGTTGTGTTCAATGTTTAAATTTGACTCGGAAAAATTAGACTTTGATTTATCTATTGAAACTTCGTTGGGAGAAACCTTCGTTACCTCCACTTTTTTATTAATCTTGTTGTTTCAAATAAACACTTTCACGATCTTATCTCTTTGAAAATACTTGCCTTTGAGGTAATTTTTGAAAACAATTGATTAACTACTTATTATTCTTTTTGTAAGGTTGTTAGCTTTCATATTCTAACCAACTTTGTTATCACGAATTCAAAGTAACCAAACCCAAAAGTTAATCAACTTTGTTATATCAAGCCATAAGTAAAGAGCCCCGATCCTTTCGTTGTTGACTTCTTTGTGTGGAATGCTGCCGAAGAAGCCGGACTTTACGTAGAGGCGGCGTCGTGAATGACGATGACAAGTTGATAGGTATCATTGTGAGGTCTTATCTAGGTTAAAGGATAGAAGTCACAGTTGGTATCAATGTAACGTCTTATCCAAGTCTTGGATAAGAGTAGCGATTTTGAATGATATTTCTATCATTAATAAATTTCTTGACGTATTCTTGAAGATTTCCTAGCCTACCCTAGAGCGTGAAATCGAATTTTGTATTGACCCCAGTACAAAAAACCCATTTCTTAAACCCTCAAATATTTCTTCAACTAAAAGGATCTGTTTACGAGGATTATGATGAAAGTCATAATAAAAAGCATTGGACTAATGAAAATCATGGGTATATGAAGTATTAGTAAGTGTTATGATGAGTTATGTGGTTATTATGTGAAAACATGAAAGTTTCTTAGAAATCACAAAGGGTTGAAAAATTAGATTTTGGTAAAAACGTAACATGAAATTCAATTGACCATATCTCCTATTATATTTTGAATTTTTGAGTGTGGTTAAGTCCTAGAGTTAGATCTATGAGTTTTGTAGCTTATCCAAGTGGAATCAACTTTGGAAAAGGTCTTTGTAGATTTTAAATTAATGGATTTGAATTTAGCAAAAGAGTCCAAAGCTGTAAATTACAAAAACGCTACTGCCCAGAAACTTTAAGGGGCTATTTTGGCAACTAAATTTATGTGAAAAATTTTGGCCTTTTGGGACATGAAAATATATGTTATAAAGTACCTCCTGTCCAAAAATGAGCTCATTCTGACTTAAAATGAACAAGTTATGACCATTTCAATATTTAGGTTTTTTTGACGAAAAATGCTATAACTGGAGTTCTATAACTCCGATGACCATGAAATTTAAAATGGAGGCTCACATTAACATGTATAAGGTCTTGCCAAGATTTGGGAATTTTTGGAGTTAAACTTGAGGAGCTAATATCTTAAGGAATTAATTAGAAATTGATTTTTGAAAAATAGTAAATGAATTTTAAAAATTCCGAGAAAAATATATTTTCATCACGGGACTATATTATGCTATGTCCCAGAAAAGAAATATTTTTGGGACTGATTTGGTATTTTTCATGAAAATAGTTTAGTTACGAACATATGAGTTAAATATGTTATGTGAAGTAACAAAGTTGAAAATAGGATTTTATGGCTAGAGAATCCTATATAGAGTATATGCATATTTTTTGATGAGGGATTTGATAATTGGTGATGATATCTTATGAGTATGGCATTTTGAATGATTAAATGCATTATATGGTAAAGCGTAAAAACAATTGAGATAAATTGTTTATAAATTTAAGAAGTGATTAAAATATTGTTATAATATTAATGATATTAGATTATGAGATTATTAAGTGATTGATAACATGTGGATATTCTTGAATCCTTGATAAATTATATTATAAATGTTTAATATTTATCCTTTATCTCATTTGATTGATTCTTTATATCATTATCCTCATGCTTATATTGTGTTGAAAGTCATACGTGGCTTACGTGAATAGATGGACTTGGTATGATTATGACGAGGATTGTTAGGTATAATCATAACCGTAATTGAAAACACGATTATCTTTGGTAGTAGTGCATGGATAATTTGTGGTCGTGATACTTAATGAATACACGATTATCTTTGGTAGTAGTCATGGATAATTTATGGTCGTGATACTAATGAATACGATTATCTTTGGTCGTAGTGCATGGATAATTTGTGGTGCGTGATACTAATGAATACACGATTATCTTTGGTAGTAGTGCATGGATAATTAAGTGGTCGTGATACTAATGAATATCCTTGGCACATAGTGGGGGATGATTCGATATGGATTAATTATTGAAATGAGTCTCAAAGAATGAAATATTAATTCATGGATGTGGTAAAAGTCATCTTTAGTAGTAGTGCATTGATAGACTTGGTATGATTATGACCAAGATTATTCGGTATAATCATGGCCAGATTGAAAACACGAATATCCTTGACCAAGAGTGTATGGATAATTCGTGGTCGTGATACTATTATTAAAGGCTGCGTCTCGGCATTATTGGTTTTACATTTGTATATCTTTGGCACATAGTGCAAAGATGAATTGTTAATGAATATCTTTGGTGGATTGCGAAGATGAATTTAATATTTTTAACGATAAAGGTATTCAAGGTATCCTCACCTCTTTATCATATCGTGTCGTACTACCTAATTTCAAGGCGCGAAATTTCATAAGAAGGGAGGTTGTAAGACCCGACTTTTATAAATAAAGATGAATTTTTTATAAATATTATTTTGAATATTATGGAATAAATTTGATATAATGTTATAGTTGTGGGTAATATTTATAAATTTTGCAAAATAAGCAAGTTGTTATAAAATATTACGTTTGGTTCTGGAATATACTTTTTATCTGGGAATATTAGATACGACGGCTCAATCATTAGTGGACCCCACAACGGAAGTATTATTGTAGTTAGTTAAAAGCGACAAAATTATTTTTCTATAAAAATAACGGCGGAGGTGTTACAAATTAAACTGTTGAACTACCCAGGTAGTAAAAAATACGATGTCTGGCGTAGTTGTATAGTAGCACACGATAATAATTATTGATGCTTACGTGAGAAGTCACTCACTATGCTCAATTATTGCTTCACGATTGTTGTGCATCATATCTCTTATATTATTGATTCAATTATTGTCACGATATCATCATATAATATGTTATAATATTAAATTATTAATTGAGGCGACAAGTTATAAATGATTAATAATTGTTGAAAGATTAAATATGTGTTGATTAAAAATAAAATGATTTGTGGTAATATTTATTCAATCCTTGATGTATATAAAGAGTCTGTTATGAGGACGTTTGTGGTAAGTTTGATTATTTTATGGGGGCCCATATATCATCATCTAAGAGTCCTTCGTCGATAGTAATTACCTTTGTGAATAAGTAATTACCTTTGTGAATAGTAATTACCTTCGTCGATAGTATTTACCTTAATAATAGTAATTACCTTTGTGAATAGTAATTACCTTACCTTCAATCAATAGTATTTACCTTCGTCGATAGTAATTACCTTCTTCAATAGTAATTACCTTCGTAAATAATTACCTTCGTCGATAGTAATTACCCCTTCCATGAAATAGTAGTTGTCCCTTCAATATTACCAAGAGTTAACTGCCTCTTGATTGTTCCAGGGTTAATTACCCCTTCATAAATAGTAGTTGTCTCTTGATATTACCAAGAGTCATTTTGACCCTTCGTTAAGACCAAAGCCACCCTCGGTTTTTCTATAAATAGAAAGCTTATTCCTTCATTATTTCTTAGAATTCACCAAAACTCTGAGAGAGAAACTATAGAGAAAGAAGAAAAAAGTATTTTCTTCTTCACTTTTCCAATATTCAAATTTCTTCTAAGGTAGGGAATATTATTTGTTGTACTCGTAAGGGTGTTATTTTTTTTTATTCATGAAGAGAACTTACATTATTCCATTCTTTATTATTACATTGGAATAACTTTTGTAAAGTGGCATACCTATACATGACCTATATATACGAATACCTATATACTTGGTGAAATCCTTATATTATTCCATTCTTATTTATTACATTGGAATAACTTTTGTATCGCTGAATCCCCTATACTTGGTGACATTCTTCTATTATTTTATTATTCCGTTGGAACATCCTGTATACATGCTTTCTGCCGGACTGGTTCCGTCTTTATTATTACTGTTTTATTATTTTATTGGAATATCACATGCATGTTTTTGCTAGGAACTGGTTCCGCCTCTTTATTATTCTGTCTTTATTATTCTATTGGAATATCCTCATGCATGTGTTTTTACACCTTAACTGAGATCCGCTTTTATTATTACAGTATTTATTATTACATTGGAATAACTTTTCTACATCTGCAATACTGCATGCATGGTGATTTCTTTTGTTATTTCATTATTTATTATACTCGGTTGGTTAAAATTTTGACTTATATACTCCATGAATTTAGTGGAATATCCTTGATATTTAAGCTTCATCCAATATTTTTAATGAAAATATTTTTACGAACATTCTTGAATTTTACTCTACAAAGCGATATCATGTTGACAATTTGGGCGTTATTAGTTCTGAATAAATTAATTAAGTGAACTTATTTTATTGAATTATTATGTCATTGTCATCATCCTCATGTTATATTATGTTATCTTTGGCTTACGTGCATAGATGAACTTAGTATGATTATGACCGAGGATCATTCGGTATAATCATGGCTTGATATAAATGATGTGACAAAAGTCCTCGATGGCTCATAATGCGTTGATGGATAGTTTTGGTATGATTATGACCGGGGGTGATTCGGTATAGTCGTGACCATTGATAATTTGATGAAAATCCTTGGCGAATCGTGGTACGGGGATGATTAGATATTGTGGTTTATTCATTAAACCGAGTCTTAGTGATAAAAATTGATGAAAACTTTTAAAACCTAAAAGATAGTAGACTTTATTTTCTACTTGACTCTTTTAATGGATTGCATATTCATTGCAGATTAAAGCGGTTTGTCTATTGTATTTTATCGGTTTAACATTGTTGAAGACTATTGATAATTTATTACGCATTATCTTAGTTATAATATTTCTTCTTGGGCTAGTTGAGCTCACCCTTTCTTTCACCGTTCTCTTGAGAAATGAGAATATAAATTGGGACGAGTCGAGAAAAGAGTGATGGTCCCGAAGATAGCATTAGTAGTCCTCACTATTCTGTTAAATAGTGTGACAATAAATGTAATGAGGACTCCTTGTGTATGGATATTGTCTAAATGACAATATTCCTATTAGAACTCTCAGTTTATGTATTGTCGTATGTTACACGACAGATGTATAATTAAGTTTGTATTTAAATTTATGTACCATGTAAGTGGCGACCCAATATGGGTGACGTATACCTAATTTTGGGGGCGTCACACCATCTTTTTGATAAATGGTTTGCAGGCAACATCATCTCATCTACCAAATAATTGGCTTTAGCAATACAATTCATGTAAGACCCCAGTTTATTATAAATGAAATTAAATTTCCTCTATTTATTATTTTGAAATAGTAAGGGTTGATTTGATTAATGTGGTTAATTATGGGTAAAATGCGCAAATATTTTAAATAAGTAAGTGGTTATAAAATATTCATTGTTGTCGGGGAATATTAGTTTGGTCGTAGAATATTCTTCTTCTGTCAGTGAATATTCATACAACAATGCACGCTGACCTTGTGGGCCCCCATAACAGCGATTGGATGAGGAAAATGACAAATATAAGTTGGTTATAAATAACAGGCGTAGTTATTACGATTAATCTTGTTGGAATACCCGTTGGTTAAAACACAAGAATATTACTTGCGGTATTGCACTGCAATTATTGATTCTTACGTGAAGACACTACTCTCAATAATTGTTACGGTAATTCTTGCTCAATATTTTATTTTATTGATTCAATAATTGCTGCGTTGATATTTTATATTGTTGTTGTTTCAATAATTATCACTACACAGTATTTTCCATTATCAAGATCAATAATTCATATTATTTGAATAATATTATTAGATAACATTATTGGCAATGTCTAGAAAGTTCTTTCTAAGGAGAGGTTTGGTCACCTAATTGTGCGCTAGTAAGGAGAAATCCTTATTAGAAAGCCCCCTCTTTCCTGGGAACGGCCTGGTTGTCGATATTCTGATTTTGTAATATTATTTGTGAATAATTAATTATTGATTTATATGATAAGGAAAATATTCATTTTATGTGGATATAGATGGAGAAAATTTTAAAGTGACAATTATTAAAAAATTGATATTTTATCTTTTCTGATAAAATAATTTATTTAAATATATTATTATATTTTAATAATATAATAATTGTGATATTTTTACAATGAATGTGGGATATATGAATATATGAGGAGGAAGAATATTTTTGTTGCAAAAGTTGTTTAAAACATGTTAAACATGTCTGTGGGCCCATTTCTTGACTGAAATTTGATTATAGCTTGTAAAATCGCCCGTTTGTGGATTTCGGTCTGTTTTTGTTTGGAATTTGGAAACACTTTTTTCTGCAAAGTTGTAGAGAATAAAATTTCCTATGGAAAAGACATAAGGTTTGAATTTTTCTGATAAAAGGATTATTTATTATGAATTATTGAAGTTCTGAAGTTCTGAAATAATTGATTTTTGGAAGTTTTAATTATTTTTAATATGAAAAACGTTTTTGTCATTAATTGTGGGTCTTGCATATGATGTAAATTGTTGAATTCAGATCTAAGAAAGTGGGCGTAAGAGATTTGTATATATATATATATATATATATATATATATATATATTAATATTTTATTAAATTTTACTACTTTGGTGTTACAAAGCATTTTCCTATAAATAGGGTGCTTAGGTTAGAATTAAAATACACCGAAATTAAAGTTTTCTCTCTCTATATTATCGAAATGTATTCTTGTGAGAATTTTGATACTTTGAGTGTTGCTTTATCTGGTCTGCAAGTTCCTTCAATTATATATCGATATTCCAAATTGTAAGTCTTATTCTTTTCGAGGTAAGGGATATTTTTTTTAAAAAAAAATGATATTATTTCTTTTAATATCATTATGCCGAGAATATTGGTAAGATTTTTCTTGTGAAATTCTTATCTTTTAGTGTCGGGTTCTTATTCACGTATCGGACTTTCATTCACGAATCTGACACTATTCATTCAAAAAAAAAAAATTAAATTCTCGTTTTTTTGTCCAAAATATCTATTATGGATACTAGCTTTGATTGTATCCATGTTTTGATCATTCTTGAATTTTACTTCACTGCGGTTATTTATGAAGTATTTTTGAACTTGGATTGTTTGAAATACGAATCCTTAATATTTATTCTTTTGTTTCACTGGATTCGTTTTCTTTAAAATATTTTTCATCATTCTTAGTCCTAAATGATGATATTATTGAATATCTTTGGCCTGTAGTGCAAAGATGAATGAATTTTTGATGAATATCTTTGGCCTGTAGTGCAAAGATGAACATGTGTTGAGATGAACATGACCGACTGATGAATATCTTTGGCCTGTAGTGCAAAAATGAATATTTGATTCAAGATGTATATTGATTGACGTTACAGGGATAAAATATTGATGATGGACTTTTAAATTCATAGATTATAGTAGATTTCATTCTCTACGTAACTCATCTATGAATTATATTTTCCGCTGCGAATATTGATCTGAAACTTGTTGTCTATTGTATTTTATCAGATTTTTCCCTGTTGAAGACTTACGATAATTTATTCTATATTATCTTAGTCATAATATTCTTTACTGGGCTAGTTGAGCTCACCCTTTTCCTTTTTGTTCTATTTTTCGTCTCAGGAGGCGAGAATGTACCGATTTCTAGTCGGGGTATGGAATGATGGTTCTAGAAAGTTGTTTAGTAGTCCTCACCATTTTTTTTTAAAATAATGTACCAATAATTGTATTGAGAACTTATTTGGGTGTGAATATTGTCTAGATGACAATATTTGTATTTAAACTCACAGTTTATATGTTGTAATAATAAAGTTGTAGTTATTTCTGTACCATGATATTGACGACTCAAAATGGGTGATGTATACCTATTTTGGGGGTGTCACAATTAATATCGAGCTTAGGGATATGATCTCCCAAGGAGATCGGAGAATAGAACTAGGAGGGGAGAGACGAGTAAATCCTTGCTAGTGTGTCCTACCTAAGCTTATTTGTTAGTTGGTCAGTATATAGGGATATTATGTGATATGTTGATTTCCTTAATTAACCCTTGTTTTATGGCGATTTTGAGAATGGCAACTGAGAATGTTAATAGTGGAGTAAATGAGACCGTGGAGACACCTTTGCTCACCAATGAGGAGAACGGGCAACAGTTGGCAATGTTCCTCCTGTGAACAACACCACCGAGAAGCGAGATGATGAGCAGCGGGATGTTTGAAGCTTTTTGCGGTTCATAAAAATCGATTTAGGAGACTCGTATACACAAAATACGGTGGAAATGATAACAACGCATGCGGTTTATTACTGACCAAGCGATTCATAGAGTTGGGACCACAGTGCATTGGGAAAGCGGATCCGATTAAAGGCGAGAGCGTGGGTCAAACAAATTACCAAGATATTTGATGTCTTGGGATGCACGGAGGAACAGAAGGTTCCATTTGCCACTTTTATGTTCCGTAATGAGGCAGATTACTGGTGGAATCTGTGAACCATACCCATCCAGCCGCACTCAGCATGTCTTGGGAGACATTTCAGAAACTGTTCAATGACAAGTACTTTCCTGAAAGTATTCGTCATATGAAGGAAGTGGAGTTTATTAGGTTCGAACAAAACAATATGACGGTGTCCCAGTATGAGGCAAAGTTTGCAGAGTTATCCAGGTTTGCACCTCATTTAGTGGAGAATGAGGAACGTATGACGCGAATGTTTCTGAGAGGTTTGAAACCCGGCATACGTCAATATCTCATTTCTCATAAATTTTCTCTCTATTCAGATGTTGTCAACAGAGCTCAATTGTTAGAAGCGAGATAACGAAATCTCAACCGAGGGACCACAACCAGGATCATACCGGTGGCGATGAGTCATCGTAACAACGATAACCAGTGGAGAAAGAAAAATACAGACAAAAATGGTAACCACTCTGGTGGTAATCATAACCATGAAAATAAAAGAAGCGAGTCAGGAGGAGATTTTAAAAAGAGGAGATTCAACAATGACCATGTGAAGACGTCAGCACCAGCAACAACTGGTACTAAGGGAGGAGAACGACCACCGATCGTATGCTATAAATGCGGGAAAGAGGGACATATTAGCCCAAACTTCCCACAACTGTAAGACCCCGAATTTTATGAAATAAAAGTATTCAATTTTTCTTATAATTATTATTCAGTAAATGGTTAAAATTGATAAAAGTTTAAAGTTAAGGGTGATATATGTAAAATTTTCAAAATACATGAGTGGTTATAAAATATGCATTTTCAGCTTGGGAATATTTGTTTGGTCGTGGAATATTCTTGTTGTCGGGGAATATTAAATGCACGGCAAATCATTTATGGGCCCCATAATGAATAACTATCGGATGAAGAAAATGACAAGTTTGAGTTTTATAAATAACGGCGTAGTAGTTCTGAATTAACACTTTGTTGGAATACCGGTGGTTAAAATACGATGTATCGTGGTTGCATGATGATGCGGTATTACGAAGTATTTTGAATTATTGATTCTTACGTAAGAAGTACTTTCAATAATTGTTACGATAATTACTTATTCAATATTTTATTTTATTGATTCAATAATTGCTGCGTTGATATTTTATATTATTGTTGTTTGATAATTGTCATTTGACGATATTTTCCATTATCAGATCAATAATTCAAATTATTTGATATTATTAGATAGCATTATGGCAATGTCTAGAAAGTTCTGTCAAGGAGAGGTTTGGTCATCTAATTGCGCGCCAGTAAGGAGAAATCCTTATCGGAAAGCCCCCTCTTTCTTGGGAACTGCCTGGTTGTCATAATTGTGATTCTGTAATATTATTTGTGAATAATTAATTATTGATTTATATGATAAGGAAATATTTATTTGATGCGGATATAAATGATGGATTTATTTATGTGGTTATAAATGAAGGAATTAACGTTGAGGTATTTTATCAGTATTTTGTCGGATTGGAGGTATTAAAAACTCAAATCGGTGTTCTTAAAGCTTTATTGCGTGAGTTGTAATTTTAATCCGACCGTTGGATCGTTGTGATTTTTGGATATGTTATACATATATGAGTTGAGTATATGTCCACAAATTTTGAACCATTGAAAATTAACGCATGATTTGTTATGAATTTTAAAAGGTGTTGAAACGGTGTTGAAAATCGTCCGTTTGTGGATTTCGGATATTTTCTGTTTGGAAATAGAAAAAACTCAAAGCTACAAAGTTGTAGAGAATTCGATTTCATGCGGAATGGACACAAAATTCATATTTTTCTGATAAACAGACTATTTTATATAAATTACTTAAGTGTCAAAAAATAAAATGATTTTTATTAAAAAAGGGGTGGGACCCACTTTTGTCATTTGTTGAAAACATGTGTTGAATTTCTTGTTCAAAGGTGGTGGCTGAATTTTTTATTCAAATGAGGCATGCGTAGAAGGTGAATAAATAAGAATAATATTTTATTATTTAGTCTCCTTTGGCGTTCTAGTATTTTCCTATAAATAGGCGCTTAAGTTAGAATTGAAAATCACACCAGAAACTGAAGTTTTCTCTCTCTATATTCTCGAGCGTATTTTTGTGAGTATTTAGATACTTTGAGAGTTGCTATTCAGTGGAAGTTTCCTTCGACTTTTCATCCGACATTCCGGTCAGAAGTACTGCTCTTTTGAGGTAAGAGATTTTATGGGTTGTTATGTTTCTTTAGTTTCGTAATTTTTCTGACCTTCAAAAATTCTGGAAGAATTTAAAATAATATTTTGATGAGTTTTCTCGATTGTGTCCAAAAATGGCAATTTTTGGATGTATAGATTATGAGTTATGAATTTTATGAGAAAAGACTATTTTAAAAGTAAACCCTTATAACTCCTTGTGGTTAACTCCAAAATTGGTAAAATTTTTATTGAGAGTACATCTATATAACCTTAGTATATTCTGTAAATTTTGGAATATTTGGACAAAAGTATAATTTATGATAAATGTCTAAATATTCGGCAGTTTTGACCATGTGAAAAATAGTAAATGAATTTTAAAAATTCCGAGAAAAATATATGTTCAATATGGGACTATATTATGCTAAATCCCAGAAAAGAAATATTTTTGGAACTGATTTGGTATTTTTCATAAAAATAGACTAGTTATGAATAAATAAATTAAATATGTTATGTGAAGTAACAAAATTGAAAAATAGGATTTTATGGCTTGGGAATCCTATATATGGTATATGCAAATTTTTGATGAGGTTGTTGGTTATTGGTGATGAAATCTTATGAGTTTTGCATTTTAGTATGATTAAATGCATTAATTAGTAAAGTGTAAACAATTAAAATAAATTGTTTATAAGTTTAAGAAATGATTAAAATATTGTGGTAGTATTAATAATATTAGATTATGAGATTATTAAGTGATTTATAACATTTGGATTAAGGTGTTATGAAATCATTGATTTATGAATCTTACTCTTGAAATTAAATGCAGTTGTTGATCGTATTGTTTTTATTATCATATATAACATTTTTTATAATCCCGGTGATGAAATTTCTCTTTGACTTAAGTGTAAAGATGGGTAGATTATTGGTATGATCATGACCATTGAATTTATAATTGAATATTTTTAGCTTAAGTGCAAAGGTGAATTGATCAACATGGTTATAATTATTGTTTATATAAATTCTGAAATGATTATATATTTCTTTGAGATATGAATATCTTTGGCTTGTAGTGCAAAGATGAATTGTTGTTGAATATCTTTGGCCTGTAGTGCAAAGATGACCTGTTGTTGAATATCTTTGGCATGTAGTGCAAAGATGAACTGTTATTGAATATCTTTGGCCCGTAGTGCAAAGATGAACTTATTAATATGATTATGAACAGGAATTGTGATTTGGTATAATCATGATCTTTGATGTTTCAGGTAAAGACATGTGATTAAAAAATATCTTCGTCTTGGATGAGAAGAGAAAATTAGAACTACAATTATGATTATGAGTTATTCACATAACTGTGAACATGATCTGTTGATTAATGTTACAGGGTTAAAGCATTGTTGGTGGATTTTTAACATGGAGAAGATAATAGACTTTATGGTCTATTTGACTCTTCTAATGGATTACACGTTCCGCTGGAACTATGGTTGAAAAGTTTTATCATCTACTGTGACGCCCCCAAAATAGGTCCATTCCATCCAACCCATTCTCGAGTCGCCAAATACATGGTATGCAAAAGCAAACTACAACTTCATAATACAAATGTAAATGTAAAATACGACAATATATATCTTGTGAGTTTAAATATAATATTGTCTTCTAGACAATATCCACACGCAAATAAATCTCCATCATAATTATTGATACATTATTTTACAAAAATGGTGAGGACTACTAAACAACTCTCTCTAGAACCTTCATTCCATACCCCACTAAGTACTTCGCTACATTCTCGCCTCCAGAGAAGAAAAATGGAACAACAAGGAAAAGGGTGAGCTCAACTAGCCCAATAAAGAATATTATGACTAAGATAATATACAACAAATTATCGTTAGTCTCCAATGAGGAAAAATCGATAGAATACAATAGACAACAAGTTTCGGATCAATATTCGCGGCCGAAATAATAATTCATAAAAGAGTTACGTAGAGAATGAAATCTACTATAATCTATGAATTTAACGATCCATCATCAATATTTTATCCTGTAACATCAATCAATATTCATCTCAAATCAAATATTCATCTTTGCACTCTGAGCCCAAAGATATTCATCAATCGGTCGTGTTCATCTCAACACTGCTCATCTTTTTTTACTGGGCCAAAGATATTCTTCAAAATCATTCATCTTTTGCACTACAGTGCCAAAGATATTCAATAATATCATCATTTAAGACCGAGGATGATGAAAAATATTTTTAAAGAAACGAATCCAGTGAAACAAAATGACAAGGATTAAGGATTAAGGATCGTACTTGGTTTTATCCACGTCCAAAAATACCTCAAAAATAATCATAGTGGTGTAAAATTCAAGAATGATCAAAACATGGATACAATCAAAGCTAGTATCCGAATAGATGTTTTGGACAAAAAAAGAAATTTTATTTTTCGATGAATAGTCAGAGTATCGTGAATAATCTTAGTATACATGAATAAGAAATCCACACCAAAAGATAGAAATTCCATAAAAACATCTTCACGCTTCATGCTTAATAGTACTTTTCGTGAATAGTAACTCGTGAATAGTAACTCATGAATAGTAACTCATGAATAGTAACTCATGAATAGTAACTCCGACATGAAAAAGTTCCAAATTTGATAAAAAGTTCCAACCAATATTTCAGCATAATGATATTGAAGAAATAATATCATTTGAGAAGAAAATAACATCCCTTACCTCAAAGAATCGATTGCTTGGAGGAAAGGTCTCAAGTGATCTTTGAATGAAACTTGTTCTAAGCAAACTCTCAAAGTATCTAAATACTCACAAAATACGCTCAATAATATAGAGAGAGAGAGAAAACTTTGTTTACGGTGTGATTTTCAATTCTAACTTAGCCTCTATTTATAGGAAAATGTTAAAGACGCAAGAAAGCAGACTTAACCTGCAACCTGATGGCTTTACCTGCTACTATTTCCACCCACCATATTTGAAATAAAATTCAGCACATTTTTTCACCAACCACAAGTGGGGCCCACCAATTCTAGAATTTTCCACCAAAATCATTTATAACCTAATTTCTGAATCAGTCACCTCTTAAAATTCATAATAAATTATACGCTCATCTTTAACGGTTCAAAATTTGTGGACATATACTCAACTTATATATGTATAACATATCCAAAAATTACAACGATCCAACGGTCGGATTAAATATTATAACTCACACAATAAAGCTGTAATAACACCGATTTGATCTTTTAATACCTCCAATCCGACAAAATACAAATAAAACATCTCAAAGATTAATTCCTTCATTAATAACCACATAAATAAATCCATCATTTATATTCATATAAAAAATAAATATTTCCTTATCATATGAATCAATAATTAATTATTCACAAATAATATTACGTAATCACATTTATAATGACCAGTCATTTCCCAGAAAGAGGGGCTTTCCAATAAGGATCTCTCTCATCTTGGCGCCGCAATTAGGTGACCAAACCTCTCCTTAGACGTAACTTTCTAGACATTGCCAATAATGTTATCTAATAATATTATTCAAATATTATGAATTATTGATCCGATAATGGGAAATATCATGCGATGACAATTATTGAAACAATAATAATATAAAATATCAACGCAACAATTATTGAATCAATAAAATAAAATATTGAATAATAACTCACTGTGAAAATTATTGAGTAGTGCCTTCTACGTAAGGATCAATAATTCAACAATCTTTGTGCAATCTGGTGTCTTCTTTGTGCAACCAGCGCCAGACATCGTATTTTAACCACCGGGTATTCCAACGGTCTTAATTCAACAACTACGCCATGATTATTTATAACCACCCAAAATTTGTCGTTTTCCTCATCCAATCGCTTTCCAGGTTATGGGCCCCACATATGGCACCTGTCGTCATTTAATATTCCCCGACAAAGATAAAATATTCCACGACCAAACGAATATTCCCCGACAAAAATGAATATTTTATAACCACTTGCTTATTTTGAAATATTTGCGTATTTAACCCTTAACTATCCACATTAATCAAATCAACCCTTACTATTTCAAAATAATAAATAAAGGAAATTCCTTTTTATTTAAAAAATTTGGTCTTACAACCTCCCTCCTTATGAAATTTCGTCCTCGAAATTGGCGCACGATACTGTATTTCGAAAAGGTGAGGATACCTCGCTTTCATTTCCGTTTCCAATTCCCAGGTCATTTCCTCTATAGCATGATTCCTCCACAAAACTTTAACTTGTGGTATGACCTTTGCGCGTAGGACATGCTCATTCCTATCCAAAATTTTGACAGTATCTCCTCATACGTTAAGTCTTGACTATCTCGTCCGGTTCTAACTCAATAACGTGGTTCGGGTCTTTCACATATTTACTGAAATACGATATGTGAAACACATTATGAACACGAGACATACTCGAGGTAACGCAAGTCTATAGGCTACATTTCTACTCGGTCAAGAATTTGAAATGGACCAATAAATCGTGGATTGAGCTTTCCTCTCTTCCTAAATCTTGTAACTCCCTTCCATGGAAAGCAACTCGCAATAATACATGATCCCCTACACTAAATTCCACGTCCTTTTCGATAAAGATCCGCATAACTCTTTTGTCGATCTTGTGCTTGCTTTATCATCGTTGTCCGAATCATTTGGATCTTTTTGGTAGTCATACGTCTTAACTTTCGGGTCCCAACAATGTTGCTTCACCCACCTCATCCCAACATATTGGAGAACGACATTTTAAATCCATATAATGCTTGAATGGAGCCACACCTATACTTGCACGATAAGCTGTTGTTGTAGGAGAATTCTACCAATGGTAAATACTTATCCCAACGCCTCAAGTCTAAGACACGAGTCTTAATAGATCTTCAAGAGTTTGAATAGTCCTCTCGATTGTCCGTCTGGTTTGGGGATGGTATGCGAACTAAATCGCAAATCCGTGCCCATAGCTTTTTGCAAAGCTAACCCAAAATCTTGAAGTGAATCTTGGGTCACGATCCAAAACTATGGATACAGTGCATGCCATGCAACCTCACAATCTCATTCACGTCATACTAGCAAGACGTTCAAGTGAATAAGTCTCCGTGTCGGCAAGAAATGAAAGCGGACTTGGTTAATCTATCAACAATAACCCAAATAGCATTGATGCCTTGAGAAACCGTAGGAAGACCCGTGAAATCCATGGTAATGTGTTCCCACTTCCATTCCTAATCTCAAGTGGTTGCAACGGACCCTTAGGTACTAGATGCTCCGCCTTTACGTTGGCAATTTAAACACATCGAGATAAACTTTGCAATCTCTCTCTTCATATTGTTCCACCAAATGTATGTCAAGATCACGATACATTTTAGTACTTCCGAGATGGATTGCAAATGGTGTATTGTGTGCCTCCATCATAATCTTGTTCTTCAAATCGAGTCGTTAGGAACACAAAGTCTAGAGTGGACTCAAGTATTCCTTCTTCATCAATTCTCGCTTAGGAATAGCTCCTTCTTGTACTTTCTTCTTCATACGCATCGCCTCGAATCAGGGTTGGCTTGAGCAACCTTAACTTTTTCTATTAAAGTTGGCTCTATGCATATACTTGACATCATCGCTTTTCGTTCCGCGATATGATCTTCTACTCAACGCGTCGGCCACCACGTTCGCTTTCCGGGATGGCATGGTGGAAAATGTCTTTGAAATGAGTCTCCTCTTGAGTTCTTGAAGCTCTTCCCACATTCCTTGCTCCATTCGAATTTTGTATCTCTACGAGTCATTCGTTAATGGAATAGCGATTTGAGAATATCCTTCAACGAATCTCCGATAATAACCAACTAAGCCTAGAAAGCTACGTATTTCGATTCTCGACTTAGGTTGTTCTCAATCGTGACTTATATCCCAACCTGGATAGCACGTCACAATGACACTATCGCTTTACTATCGCATTTAATATGGCGTCCCTACTGAGAGTGCGCTTAGGTGAATTCCACAAAAAGGAAGTCACAAGATAAAGGCTCGGTACCAAATTCTATAGTTGAATTTTTAACTCAAGTTCAATAGGAGCCATCCGATATGAGATTTTAGAAATGAGTTTTGTCTTAGGGTTCAAATTTGATACAAAATTTAATATCGGGGCTTTGGGAGTAAGCCAAGAAATTCTTCAGAAACACGTCGGAAATTTACTAACAATGTAAATATCATTCAAATCGACTTATTTTTGTTCAAGTCCATGACATAGCTAAGAAAGCTTGACATCCGTTTTTCAATAAGCGAATGGCTTTAAACTAATATGAAAGAGTTTGACTTCAATGGTTTGATTGCTTGAATTTGAATAACGAGTTGCTTAGGAATATGAAAACTAACAACCTTACGAAAACAATCAATTTTGGCGTGATGAGTAGTTAACCTTAAAATCACATCAAAAGCAAATATCTCTATAGAAATAAGGTTAACGAGTAATGTGATAGTGCCAACTGAATCAAGCAAGATTTATAAACAACGGATGTAATGAAAGTTTCTCCTAACGAGTCTCCATAAATAGGTCAAAGTCTAATTTCTCCGTAGTCAAGTTCAAACGTTGAGAGCAAGCGAAGAGAGATAAAAGAATGGGTAGAATCGGTATTCTAGTAAGGTATAAACTTCGCAAGAATTTATAATTAACTAACCTGCGTAACTTCGTCCGGGTTCTCGTATTTTGACCCCACACGACAAAACGCTCTTCCGAGAACCGTTGACTTTGACTTTTCTCGGACATCCTTTTGAGTCACCATTCCCGTTGGACTGGTTTCGATATCGTCTGATCTCGAAGCGATATGTCCTTCTTTTCTACAATTATAGCATACCTTAAACCGTTGTGGGCGCTTTGGTGATATGTCCCTCTTTCCGTATTTGTAACATACGACCGGTGGTCGTTCTCCTCCCTTAAAACTAGTTATTCTTCGCGCCGACGTCTTCAAATGGTCGTTGTTGAATCTCCTCTTTTAAAATCTCCTCCCGACTAAACTTCTTCTATTTTTATGGCCACGATTACCACCGGAGTGGTAACCGCCTTTGTCCGTATTCTTCTTTCTCCGCTGGTTATCGTTATTACGATGATTGCTATCTTGGTATGATCCTCGGTTATGGTCCCTCGGTTGAGCGTACTCGTTATCTCGCTTCTAACAATGAGCCTGTTTGACAACATGTCTGAATAGAGAGAAATTTATGAGAAATGAGATATCGGCGTATCTTGGTTTCAAACCTCTAAGAAACATCCGCGTCATCGTTCCTCATTCTCCACCAAATGAGGTGCAAACTGGATAACTCCATGAACTTCGCCTCGTCTTTGGGACACCGTCATGTTATTACGCTTCTAGTCTAATAAACTCCACTTCCTTCATATAGACGAATACTTTCGGGGAAGTACTTGTCATTGAACTGCTTCTGAAATGTCTCCCATGACATGCCTTTGAGTCTTGGATTGGATGGACGCTTCACGTACTCCCACCATGAGTGATCCTTTTCGCCACGGAACATAAAACTAGCGAATGGAAACTTCGTTCCTCCGTGCATCCCAAGACATCGAATATCTTGGTAATTTGCTTGACCCATGTTTCCGCCATGATCGGATCGGCTTTCCTTAAATTCAGGTGGTCCCAACTCTTTGAAGCTGCTTGGCTGTGACAACCCGTGAATTACTATCATTTCCTCCAGTATTTTGAACACGAGTCTCCCTCGTCGATTTTATATGAATCGCAAAAACTTCTAAACATCCCTCGTTCCTCATCTCTTTCGGTGGTGTTGTTCACAGGAGGAACATTGCCACTGTTGCACGTTCTCCTCGTTGGTGAGTACAGGCATCTTCACGGTCTCATTTACTCCACTATTAATATTCTTAGTCGACATTCTCAAATACTGTCATAAAATAAGGGTTAATTAAGGAAATCAATATATCACATAATATCCCTATATCTTGACCAACTAACAAATAAGCTTAGGTAGGACACACTAGCGAAGGATTTACTCGTCTCTCCCTCCTAGTTCTATTCCCCGATCTCCGCCAGAGATCATATCCCTAAGCTACGATACCAACCGTGGCGCCCCAAAATAGGTCCATTCCATCCAACCCATTCTCGAGTGCAGCCAAATACATGGTGCAAGAAGCAAACTACTGACTTGATAATATAAATGTCGTGTAAAATACGACAATATATCTTGTGAGTTTAAATATAATATTGTCTTCTGACAATATCCACACGCAAATAAATCCCCATCATAATTATTGATACATTATTTTACAAAATGGTGAGGACTACTAAACAACTCTCTCTAGAACCTTCATTCCATACCCACTAGTACTTCGCTACATTCTCGCCTCCACGAGAAGAAAAATGGAACAACAAGGAAAAGGGTGAGCTCAACTAGCCCAATAAAGAATATTATGATTAAGATAATATACAACAAATTATCGTTAGTCTCCAACAGGAAAAATCGATAGAATCTGATAGACAACAAGTTTGAGATCAATATTCGCAATGAAATAATAATTCATGTAAGAGTTACGTAGAGAATGAAATCTACTATAATCTATGAATTTAACGATCCATCATCAATATTTTATCCTGTAACATCAATCAATATTCATCTCAAATCAAATATTCATCTTTGCACTACAGTGCCAAAGATATTCATCAATCAGTCATGTTCATCTTAACACTGTGCTCATCTTTGCACTACTGGCCAAAGATATTCTTCAAAATCATTCATCTTTGCACTACGGGCCAAAGATATTCAATAATATCATCATTTAAGGCCGAGGATGATGAAAATATTTTAAAAAACGAATCCAATGAAACAAAATGACAAGGATTAAGGATTAAGGATTAAATACTTGGTTTTATCCACGTCCCAAAATACCTCAAAAATAATCATAGTGGTGTAAAATTCAAGAATGATCAAAATATGGATACAATCAAAGCTAGTATCCGAATAGATGTTTTGGACAAAAAGAAGAAATTTTATTTTTGATGAATAGTCTTAGTATATGTGAATAGTCTTAGTATCGTGAATAATCTTAAGTATCATGAATAGTAAATCCGACACCAAAAGATAGAAATTCCACAAAAATATCTTCACGCTTCATGAATAGTACTCGTGAATAGTAACTCGTGAATAGTAACTCATGAATAGTAACTTCGTGAATAGTAACTCATGAATAGTAACCCCAGGCATGAAAAAGTTCCAAATTTGATAAAAGTTCCAACCAATATTTCAAAGATAATGATATTGAAGAAATAATATCATTTGAGAAGAAAATAACATCCCTTACCTCAAAGAATCGATGCTTGGAAGGAAAGGTCGGAAGTGATCTTTGAATGAAACTTGTACTAAAATAAAGAACTCTCAAAGTATCTAAATACTCACAAAATACGCTCAATAATATAGAGAGAAAAGAAAACTTTGTTTACGGTGTGATTTTCAATTCTAACTTAGCCCTCTATTTATAGGAAAATGTTAAGACGTCAAGGCGGACTTAACTCTTGCAACTGATGGCTTTACTCGCTACTATTGCCACCCACCACATTTGAAATAAAATTCAGCACATTTTTTCACCAACCACAAGTGGGGCCCACCAATTCTAGAATTTTCCACCAAAATCATTTATAACCTAATTTACGAATCAGCCACCTCTTAAAATTCATAATAAATTATCGCTCATCTTTAACGGTTCAAAATTTGTGGACATATACTCAACTTATATATGTATAACATATCCAAAAATTACAACGATCCAACTATTCGGATTAAATATTATAACTCACACAATAAAGTCATAATAACACCGATTTGATCTTTTAATACCTCCAATCCAAAAAAATACAAATAAAACATCTCAAATTAATTCCTTCATTAATAACCACATAAATAAATCCATCATTTATATTCATATAAAATAAATATTTCCTTATCATATGAATCAATAATTAATTATTCACAAATAATATTACGAGAATCACATTTATAATGACCAAATTTTCCTCGGAAAGAGGGCTTTCCAATAAGGATCTCTCCTTATGGTGCAAGCAATTAGGTGACCAAACCTCTCCTTAGACGTAACTTTCTAGACATTGCCAATAATGTTATCTAATAATATTATTCAAATAATATGAATTATTGATCCGATAATGGGAAATATCGTGCGATGACAATTATTGAAACAATAATAATATAAAATATCAACGCAACAATTATTGAATCAATAAAATAAAATATTGAATAGTAACTACTTGAAAATTATTGAGTAGTGCCTTCTTACGTAAGGATCAATAATTCAACAATACTGCAATACAATCTGGTAATAATCTTTATGTCTGACCCCAGATATCAGATTTTAAACCACCGGCATTCCAACATCTTAATGGTAACAACTACTGTAGTTATTTATAACCACCCAAACTTTGTCGTTTTCCTCATCCAATCGCTTTCCATGGGGCCCATACATGGTCGCTTGGCCATGGTCGCATTTAATATTCCCCGACAAGATCTGAATATTCCACGACCAAACGAATATTCCCAAGCAAAAATGAATATTTTATAACCACTTGCTTATTTTGAAATATTTGCGTATTTAACCCTTAACTATCCACATTAATCAAATCAACCCTTACTATTTCAAAATAATAAATAAAGGAAATTCCTTTTTTATTTAAAAAATTTCGGTCTTCTAACTACCATATATTCTAAATCTCCGATTTATTACTAATGAAGGCTATTGATAATTTAATTATCTTTAGTTATGATATTCTTTCTTTGGGCTAGTTGTATGTCACCCCTTTTGCTTCACAATTCCTTTCAGGTAATAAAAGTGTAGCTAGGTCGAGCAGGGATAACAGGGGAATAGTGTGGTGGTCCGAGACTATCAAAGTTTCTTAACACATTATAAAACGACATGACATACAATATATAATTGTATCGAGGACCTAAGATGTGTGTGTCGTATATTATACATCACTTAATAATTGATTTTGGTGAACAACAATAGGGTGAGGTGAACCCAACTTTGGAAGGGTGTTTTGCCACTATCATATAAGATGTCTAATGACATACAATCTCGTATTATCATAAGAAAGGGTTGTGCACATCCACTTGCTGAGTATATCTACGAGCACTACCTATATGATCTTGGAGTTGGGTTGAAACATAATGTTCAATCGCAGATGGTGGAGATAGTTATATGTCAAGAGAAAACTCACCATTGGAAGGAACATGATAGTAATCTTCTCGTTTTTCTTTTGGGTCTATTAGATCAACCAAGGATAATTCTCTGGACATATGATATCTATCATAACTTAGATTCATGGCCTCCTATGTACGAAGGTTTCCTTGAGCACTTCCCAAAGATTTTAATTTCTAAAACAGTTCTAGACTGTACCTTTATGTAAGGTATCACTGTGAGGTGTTGTCCATAGTTGGGACATGAGTCACGGTTGGTATATATTTGTATTTAAACTCACAGTATGTGTTGTCGTATTTTTCACGACAATTGTATTATTAAAGTTGTAGTTTGTTTTATGTACCATGTATTTGGCGACTCAGAATGGGTGTTGTATACCTATTTTGGGGGCGTCACAACAACAGTTCAAGGTATGTTATAATTGTGGAAAGGAAGGACATATCGCTCGAGATTGTACAGTAGCGAAACCAAGTCCAATGAGGATGGTGACTCAAAAGTCATCCCCGAAAAAGTCAAAGTCAATCGGTTCTGGAAGAAGCGTTTGTCGTGATTGGTCAAAATGTGAGGAACCCAAACGAGGTGATTACGGGTAAGTTAATCATAAATTCTTGCGAAGTTTATACCTTACTAGATACCGGTGCTACCCATTCATTTATCTCTCCTACTTGTGCTCAACGTTTAAACTTAACTCGGAGAAATTAGACTTTGATTTATCTGTGGAGACTCTGCTAGGAGAAACTTTCATCACATCCACATTTATAAATCTTGTTTGATCCAAGTTGGCACCATCACATTACCTGTTGACCTTATCTCTTTAAAGATACTTGCTTTTGATGTGATTTTAGGGATTGATTGGTTAACTACTTATCATGCCAAAATTGATTGTTTTCGTAAGGTTGTTAGTTTTAATATTCCTAACCAACCTTGTTATGCAATTCAAGCAACTAAACCACTAAAATCAATCAACGTCATATCAAGTCATAAAGCTATTCGTTTATTGAAAAACGGATGTCAAGCTTTCTTAGCCCATGTTATGGATTTGAATAAAGACACGTCGGATTTGAATAATATTCACATGTTAGTAAATTTCCTAAGTATTTCACGAAGAACTTCCGGTCTACCCCGAACGTGAAGTTGAATTCTTTATTGATCTTGAACACGGTACAAAGCCCATTTCTAAAACCCATATCGAATGGCTCTATTGAACTTCGAGTTAAAGGTCCAACTACGGGGAGTTGTTGGACATCGGTTTCATTCGTCTTAATACATCTCCTAGGGGTGCTCTGTTTTATTTGTAAAAAGAAAAAATGGGAGTATCGCGACTTTGTATTGACTATCGGAATTGAACCATGTCACCATAAAGAATAGGTATCATCTACCTCGTATTGATGACTGTTTTGACCCGATTCTGAAGGAGCGCAATTCTTTTTTTCAAGATCGATCTTAGCTTACGGATATCATCAAATTTGAAGATTAGAATCGAGGATATTCCAAAGACCGCCTTCGAACTTCCTGATGCGGGCATTATGAATTCTTAGTCATGTCTTTTGGATTGACTAATGCTCCTGCGGCTTTCATAGATATGATGAACCGGATATTCAAGGAATATTTAGATCAGTTCGTTGTTGTCTTTATTGATGACATCCTCATATATTCCAAAAGCCGTGAAGATCATGAGCACCATTTGAAGCTGGTACTCCAAAGGCTTCGTGAAAACAAGTTATATGCCAAGTTAAAGAAATGCGAGTTCTGGCTTGAAAAAGTAGCATTCCTTGAGCACGTGGTGTTAAAACATGGAGTATCTGTTGACCCGACGAAGATTGAAGCAATACAAAATTGGGAACAACCAAAGTCGGTGGCCAAAATCGTAGCTTTACGGCTTAACTTGGTTATTATCGGAGATTTGTGGAAGGATTTTCTCGAATCGCTACTCCGTTAACTCAGCTGACTCGAAAAGATATAAAATTCGTATGGAGCGAGGAATGCGAGAAGAGTTTCCAAGAACTTAAGAGGAGACTCATTTTAAGACTGCTGTTACAACAATACCATCTCATTACGGATGGATTTGTTATCTGACGATGTTTGAGCAAAGGGTTAGGATGTGTTCCATGCCATGCAACATGGGAAAGTCATAGCCTATCGTCATGACAACTTAAAGAATGTGAGAGGAATTATCCTACTAAGCGATCTAGAGTTGGCGGCCCGATCGTTTCGCGCTAAAGATCCGGAGGAACTATCTATATGGAGAAAGTGGAGATATATTCGGACTATAAAAAGCCTCAAATATTTCTTCACCCAAAAGGAACTCGATATCGCGGCAAACGACGTTGGCTCGAGTATTTAAAAGATTATGACCACACTATTCAATACCATCCTGGAAAAGCAAATGTGGTAGGTGACGCGTTGAGTAGAAGATCATATCGCGGAACTAGTGCGATGATGTCAAGTATCGCGTAGAACCAAACTTTAATCGATGAAGTTAAAGTTGCTCGAGCCACCAAACCGGGTGATGATGCGTATGAAGAAGAAAGTACAAGAAGGTGTTATTCCGGAAACGAGAATCGATGAAGAGGGAATACTTCGAGTCCACTCCAGACTTTGTGTTCTTAACGACTCTGATTTGAAATACAAGATCATGACGGAGGCACATAATACACCGTTTGCAATCCATCCTAGAAGTACCAAAATGTATCATGATCTTCGACATATATTTTGGTGGAACAATATGAAGAGAGAGATTGCAAAGTTTATCTCGAGGTGTTTAATTTGTCAATGCGTAAAGGCGGAGCATCAAGTGCCTAAGGATCCATTGCAACCACTTGAGATTCTGAAATGGAAGTGGGAACACATTACCATGGATTTCGTTACGGGTCTTCCCACGGTTTCTCAAGGTATAAATGCTATTTGGGTTATTGTTCATAGATTAACTAAGTCTGCTCATTTCTTGCCGATACGGGAGACTTATTCCCTTGAACGTCTTGCTCATATGTATGTAAATGAGATTATGAGATTGCATGGCATGCCAGTATCCATAGTTTCAGATCGTGACCCAAGATTCACTTCACGATTTTGGGTTAGTTTGCAAAAAACTATGAGCACGGATTTACGATTCAGTTCGGCATACCATCCTCAAATGGACGGACAATCAGAGAGGACTGTTCAAACTCTTAAAGATCTATTAAGACTCTGTGTCCTAGATTTCAAAGGGAGTTGGGATAAGTATTTACCATTGGTGGAATTCTCCTACAACAACAGTTATCAGGCAAGTATAGGTGTGACTCCATTTGAAGCATTATATGGATGAAAGTGTCGCTCTCCAGTATGTTGGGATGAGGTGGGTGAAGCAACATTGTTGGGACCAGAGTTGGTACGTATTACTACAGAAAAGATCCAAATGATTCGACAACGTATACAAACGGCACAGGATCGACAAAAGAGTTATGCGGATTTTCATCGAAAGGACGTGGAATTTAGTATTGGGGATTATGTATTGTTGCGTGTTGCCCCATGGAAGAGAGTTACAAGATTTGGGAAGAGAGGAAAGCTCAATCCACGATATATTGGCCCATTTCAGATTCTTGACCGAGTAGGAAATGTAGCTTATAGACTCGCGTTACCTCCAAGTATGTCTCATGTTCATAATGTTTTTCATATATCTCGTACTAACGTAAATATGTGAAAGACCGAACCACGTTATTGAGTTAGAATCGGGGCAGAGATAGCGAAGACTTAACGTATGAAGAGGTACTGTTAAAGATCTTGGATAGGAAGGAGCATGTCCTACGCCAAAAGGTCATACCACAAGTCAAAGTTTTGTGGAGGAACCATGCTATTGAGGAAATGACACGGGAGTTAGAAATGCAGAATGAAAGCGAGGTATACTCACCTTTTGAAACACTGAGTGCGTCGTCGATTTCGAGGATGAAATTTCATAAGGAGGGAGGTTGTAAGACCCCGGTTTATTATAAATGAAATTAAATTTCCTCTATTTATTATTTTGAAATAGTAAGGGTTGATTTGATTAATGTGGTTAGTTATGGGTAAAATCTTAAATATTTTAAATAAGCAGTGGTTATAAAATATTCATTGTTGTCGGGAATATTAGTTTGGTCGTAGAATATTCTTCTTTGTCGGGAATATTAAATGCAATGGCGTAATAGCCTAATGTGTGAGCCCCATAACGAGCGATTGGATGAGGAAAGCGACAAATATAAGTTGGTTATAAATAGCGAGGGCGTAGTTATTCAAGATTAATCTTGTTGGAATACGGTGGTTAAAACACGATGCTACACAGTATTGCACCAATTATTGATTCTTACGTGAAGGCACTACTCAATAATTGTTATAGTAATTATTGTTCAATATTTTATTTTATTGATTCAATAATTGATGCGTTGATATTTTATATTGTTGTTGTTTGATAATTATCACTACTGCGGTATTTTCCATTATCAAGATCAATAATTCATATTATTTGAATAATATTATTAGATAACATTATTGGCAATGTCTAGAAAGTTACATCTAAGGAGAGGTTTGGTCACAATAATTGCTTGGCGATGAAGGAGAAATCCTTATTGGAAAGCCCCCTCTTTTCTGGGAATGGCCTAGTTGTCGATATTGTGATTCTGTAATATTATTTGTGAATAATTAATTATTGATTTATATGATAAGAAAAATATTCATTTTATATGGATATAGATGAAATTTTTTTTAAAGTGACAATTGTTGAAAAATTAATATTTTATCTTTTCTGATAAAATAATTCATTTAAATATATTATTATATTTTAATAATATAATAATGGTGATATTTTTACAATGAATGTGGGATATATGAATATATGAGGAGAAAGAGTATTTTTATTGCAAAAGTTGTTTAAAACATGTTAAACATGTCTGTGAGCCCATTTCTTGACTGAAATTTGATTATAGCTTGTAAAATCACCCGTTTATGGATTTCGGTCAGTTTCTGTTTGGAATTTGGAAAAACTTTCTTCTGCAAAGTGTTAGAGAATGAAATTTCATATGGAAAAGACATAAGGTTCAAATTTTTCTGACAAAAGGGCTATTTATTATGAATTATTGAAGTTCCAAAATTCTGAAATAATTGATTTTTGGAAGTTTTAATTATTTTTAATATGAAAAACGTTTTTGTCATTAATTGTGGGTCTTGCATGTGATGTAAATTGTTGAATTCAGATATAAGAAAGTGGGCGTAAAAAATTTGTATATAGATATATATATATATATATATTAATATTTTATTAAATTTTACCGCTTTTGTGTTCTAAGCATTTTTTATAAATAGGGTGCTTAGGTTAGAATTGAAAATCACATCGAAATGAAGTTTTCTCTCTATATTATCGGCGTATTCTTGTGAGTATTTTGATACTTTGAGTGTTCTTTATACTGTCTGAAGTTCCTTGACGTTATATCGATATTCGGCCGGAAATCTTATTCTTTTCGAGGTAAGGATATTATTTTTTTAAAATGATATTATTTCTTCTAATATCATTATCTTAGGATATTGGTAAGATTTTTCTTGTGAAATTCTTGTCTTTTAGTGTTCTGGAGTTACTATTATTCATATCTGACCTTATTCACGTATCTGACAATTATTCACGAATACTGATCTTATTCACAAAAATATAAAATTAAATTCTCATTTTTTTGTCCAAAATATCTATTATGGATACTAACTTTGATTGTATCCATGTTTTGATCATTCTTGAATTTTACTTCACTACAGTTATTTATGAAGTATTTTTAAACTTGGAATGTTTGAAATACGAATCCTTAATATTTATTCTTTTGTTTCAATGGATTCGTTTTCCTTAAAAAAAATTTCATCATCCTCAGTCCTAAATGATGATATTATTGAATATCCTTGGCCTGTAGTGCAAAGATGAATGAATTTTTGATGAATATCTTTGGCTTGTAGTGCAAAGATGAACAGGTATTGAGATGAACATGACCGACTGATGAATATCTTTGGCCTGTAGTGCAAAGATGAATATTTGATTCAAGATGTATATTGATTGATGTTACAGGGATAAAATATTGATGATGGACTTTTAAATTCATAGATTATAGTAGATTTCATTCTCTACATAACTCATCTATGAATTATTATTTTTCGCTGCGAATATTGATTTGAAACTTGTTGTCTATTGTATTTTATCAGATTTTTTCCTGTTGAAGACTTACGATAATTTGTTCTATATTATCTTAGTCATAATACTCTTTACTGGGCTAGTTGAGCTGACCCTTTTCCTTTTTATTCCATTTTTCTTCTCAGGAGGCGAGAATGTAGCGAGTTCTAGTCGGGGTGTGGAATGATGGTTCTAGAAAGTTGTTTAGTAGTCCTCACCATTTTGTAAAATAATGTACCAATAATTGTAATGAGGACTTATTTGTGTGTGAATATTGTCTATGTGGCAATATTTGTATTTAAACTCATAGTTTATATGTTGTATTAATAAAATTATAGTTGTTTACATACCATGTTATTGTGACTTTCAAAATGGGTGATGTATACCTATTTTGGGGCGTCATGAATTCATCTCTCGCCAAAATCGATTTTCCTAACTTTCCCTCATTTTTCAATACCTAACTTCTTACTTTCAATATGGGTGGGGGCCACCTTTTGAACAACTTACGGCAACAATCTCTTCACCAACCAAATGGCCTAACAAATCCTTCTCTACTGCTTGATTTACGAGAGTCCACAAAAGTTAAGCAAACCCCATTTGCTATCATTTTTAAGCCATCAAGAAAGAATACGCATATCGTCCATTATAATATAATTATTTAAACAAACATAATATATATTTAAATGAATATTTTATTGAAGAAAATAATTGTCAAACTTTCAACAAATAAAACATGCAAAAATTCTTTCATTTAAATCCACATAAAATAAATATATCCTTATCATATAAATCAATAATTAATTATTTTCAAATAATATTACAGAATTACAATAATGACAACCAGGCCGTTTCCAAGAAAGAGGGGGCTTTCCGATAAGAATTTCTCCTTACTGGCGCGTAATTAGATGACCAAACCTCTCATTGATAGAACTTTCTAGACATTGCGAATAATCTTTATCTAATAATATTATTCAAATAATATGAATTATTGATTTGATAATGGGAAATCTTATGCGATGACAATTATTAAAATAACAATAATATAAAATATCGGTAGAAGCAATTATTGAATCAATAAAATAAAATATTGAATATAATTCTTTGTAACAATTATTGAGTAGTGCCTTAACACGTAAGAATCAATAATTCAACAATAATGTGCAATACTGGTAGTGTATTCTTTGTCTGACAACGCCATTCATCGTATTTTAACCACCGAGTAATCCAACGGTGTTAATGGTAATAATTACGCCGTTATTTATAAAACTCAAATTTGTCGTTTTCTTCATCCGATGGTTATTACATTATGGGACCCACAAATGACTACAAGGCAAGTCGTCATGCATTTAATATTTCCCGACAACAAGAATTTTTCACGACCAAACGAATATTCCCCGACAAAAATGAATTTTTTATAACCACTTGCTTATTTTATAAAATTTGCAAATTTCACCCATAAGCAAAGTATTATATCAATTAACACCTTTTTATTTCAAAATAATGAATATAGAAAATTCAATTTTATTTATAAAAAGTTGGGGTCTTACAGAAAGACTGATTATCACCATTGAAGGAGGAGGGAAGAGATGGTGTGCAAAAAGTGAGTTGCAAAGAGAGAAGGTACATAAGACGATATAGATGATATAATTTGGATTTAGAAAGTGAGTTGCTTTTACTTAGTTAAAAGATTCTTCAAATAAATAGTAGTTAATTAGTTTATCCAACAACACTTTTTTTTGTTTATTTTTCGCTTTATTCTTCAAACAAACAATAATTAATACATATATTGTATTTATAAGAAAAGTTAATTTTAAATTTGCATCTATAATTTAACAAATTATATGTATAAATTTTACAACTTAAATCTTGCAAATTATAAATTATAAATTTTACATCTTAAATTTTACAAATTATATCACAACTTAAATTTTACAAACTATATTTATAATTTTAAATTGTATTTATAATTTTATACCGTATTTCTACGGTATTAGTTTCTTTTTTTTAAATGGCTAAAAATTATTATATTTATAATTTTTTTTTTTTGAGGGGGCCGAATCATGAATATGGTAATACTTGATGTAACGGAAATGTAAATAGCCCTTTTTTAAATTATGTCAAACTGTATATGTATACGGTCAACTGGTATTAAATACACAAAACCCGATTGAATTCTTGGGTGGGTCGGGTATTCTGGCCAACTTTGGGCAAATTCAGAAATTAAGGACTAAATTGTATCAAATTAGATGTAAGTCCAAATTTTTTAAAAACTGAATTATAAATTTGATGATACTTCATGTAACAGAAATATAATTAACCCGAATATATTATGCACGGATCTGGAAGTAAATAAATGATCCTCCATGTAGCCCTTTTACGCGACACATTACCTTTTTAGATTATTAAATGGCCAAGATTCAAAAACAACATACTAAATTTTTGAACAGTCAAACAAAATCAATCTTGTCAGAGTAATTATCTATATTATATTATTACATCCATTCTTTAATATAAGTCGTTTTAGAGAAATTTTTTTATTCCTTAATATAAGTCGTTTGAGAATTTTAAGTAAGCATTAATTGCTTAATTTCCAATATTACCCCAAGTAATAAATGTAATTTTGGTTCTATCACTATTTTCTGTCCAATAAATAACAATCTCTTCTTCCAATACAAGGGCAATATAGACAAATGATAGTATATTTAATGTTTTACAATCATTTCCTTAATACTTGTGCACAACTCTAAAACGACCTATATTAAGGAACGGGTGGAGTAATAAGATAGAATCCATTTTAAATTTGAGCGGAAAAATACAAATATAATTTAGATTCATTTTAATTGATTTAGACGGAAAAGGACGGTTCAGATTCAATTTAATTGATTTTGGCGGGAAAGGGTGGTGGGAGAGGAAAGACGAAAAAGAGAAAATGAAAGTGAGATTGTTGAAACGGAGAGAGAAGGAGAATTTTGTTACGCCGTGCCTTCAGGCACGGACAATGAGTAGTTATCTATATTAATAAGATAGAATCCATTTTAAATTTTGGACGAAAAAATACAAGTACGGTTCAGATTCATTCTAATTGATTTGGACGGAAAAGACAATTCAGATTCATTATAATTGATTTGGACTAGAAAGCATAGCGTTTTGGGCATTGTTGCATTTACATATAATCCACTCTATTTCAACCAAGAGGTCGAGTAATTTACCGGTGCAAGCATGTAATCTAATGAATTTTAACTGTTTTGCTAGTGCTCATTACTCCATGTTTTGGAAATTATAAATAGTTGATGTGCCACGTGAGACGTGATAATACGGATTCAATTAGCATGAAGTTTATTTTTGAATAAGTTGGTCAATTGTCTAATAAAATATTGACACGTATAGAGTCTCGCATGCGTATTAGTACTCTATTAACTAATTGACCAACTTACCTAAAAATGAATTTCATACTACCCACTTGCTAATAATACATTCAAAACACAAAGAAGAAAAATTGATAAATCTAGTAAGAAAACTTTTTAGATTAAAATCTTATTCCAGATGAGATAAGCGTGTATAGGCCGGCCTATTTGTCGAAAAAACTGAGCATGTGAGTTCTGACTCTAAATTATTGTGTAGACCCCCCCCCCCCCCAGCCCCTGGTGGAGAACAGGAAAATGTAACAAATTGACACGTAGTGAAGAAAATAAATGTCTAAATAAAGTTGCCTGTTTGTTTTAATTAGTCAAAAATGGACTACATTTAACTACATGAATTAATCATTTCCCAGATGAATTTATCCTAAGTTGATACACTTGTGCATATATATGGTCCTCAATCCTCATTAGGAAGAGTCGGATTCAAATTAATGCTAAGGTTGTGTCAGATTATTTAGACTAAGGGGCTGTTTGTTTAGAGTTGAATGGAATTTGAATCTGAATGGTGAATTCTTTCCATGCGTTTGTTTTGATGCGAATAGTGAATCGGTAAGATGGATGCCGAAATTTGAATGGTTAAGTCGATTTTTTAAAAAATGGTTTGAATGAAGTAAATTTTTAAAAAATTAAAAAAATATATTAACTATTATATTAAGTAATATTAAATAAATTTACAACAATTTTGAATTTTTTCAGGATGAAATAATAAAGTTTTGTCGTTCGGATGTTTTAGAACGTGTCGATTATCAAACAATTTTTTAATTGATTGATTCAACTCATTCAGATTCAAATTCAAATTCATTCGATTCATTAATTAAATTTTTATCAAATACCCCTAACTCTTGTCTGGTACAAAAGCATCAACCACATTTGGTTGATAGTATATACTTGTTGGGGCTATTAATTCAATTAGATTCTAAAGAATTGAAGTGCGCATAGATTGCATGTCAAATAATTGATGTTTGCCAGCTGCATGGTTAGTTTCTTGGTGCATCTATACTTTTTTCTGGTGAGGTTTGCAAGAACTGAGTTAATGCTATTGTAGAGAGCATAGGAATATAGAGGAATGAATTAGGTTCATCAGGATAATTAAAATCTTGATTACAGCCCCACAAGTGTATTATTGCTTATGCTTTTAGAAAGGTCTTTCCTGTGAATGATCTTTAAATGATTGCATTCATGTACTCTATTTGTTAAAGTCCTTCACTAATACTAATTGATTTACAAACTACAAGCACATTGACAGTGTTGATGTAACAACCCATTCCCTCGCCTTATAAGGTGTCAAGAATAGTACCTTCGATCACGATTTTTTTGTGGGTCTTTGGTGGAATTAGATTAGCCAAGAAGATATTATTGATTTGATTCGGACTCGGATTTAATCCTGCTTGTTACAATTGAAGACCAAAGAAAAACAGAAAAGTGAACTAGCTAGCTTTAAGGATCTGATGAAATTCTGACACTTTCTCAACTGTCCATCACACTAACTCATAAAAACCTTGTCCTTATCTTACATATTGAACCTTTCACCATCTACTTCTATATAAACACAGACCAAAACTCCATATCCTCACAACACAAGTCACTGTTATTTCTTAGATTACTCATTTGAAGCAATATGGATATCCCCAAGTTGTTCATCTTGTCCTTGTTCATCATGACTCTGTCATTTTCAGGCATTGACAAGGCCTCAGCGATTCGCCATCTTTTGGCACCAACATTTCCTACTATACCAGATTTTCCTTTTCCATCATTTCCTACTTTGCCGGATTCATCACTGCCTCTAACCCCACCAATCGACGACCCGTCCTCAGGCTTCCCCAACTTGCCAACACGAACTACATTTCCAATTACCACTCCCTCCATCCCCTCTATCCCAGGTATCCCAGGCATCCCAGGCATCTTTACTCCTCCCTTGACCAAAAGCCCATAAATGGTTTTCATATGTCGAAGCCAATGCTGGATGCACTTTTATAGTGTGAGTTAGTTATCATAAAGTTGGTCAATTAAGCAGGATAAAGTTAGACTTCTTAAATGTATGCTCCATCTTTGATGATATTGTATGATTTCCTTAATGTATCTCCAGTTTACTTCTTTTGGATTATTGAGCATGGGGTGTTTCTCTACTTTATCCAATACTCGACAAAATAAAATAGACAACACTACGCGTGCTTTTCACCTATATATGTTCAGTTTTAAACGAGGTAGGGCTAAACAGGTTAACAGATCAACATAATATAGACGAAACTATGCGTGCTTTTCACCCATATATGTTCAGTTTTAAACGAGGCAGGGATAAACAGGTTAACAGATCAACATAATATACAAAATGATAAATTCTCAAAGCACATGAGATACCTCTGCAAATATACATTTTTGCTCTAACTGCAGCGACAACAATTCAATCTGCAATTATTTCTTAGGATGCTATGATATTTGTATCACGCAACAATCCATTTTCATACAAACATCCAACTGTATGCAATAGAAGAAATAAAAAAGAAAAGATGGATACTACTAGAACTTAATTATTATAAATACTTGATGAAAAGTACATCATACATAACAGAACCCCTTAAGAACTAAATGCTCCATTGGAGGATTTTCCCTATCCACAAACATTCTTTTATCTTTTTCTGGTTACAAGGTTCACCACACACTTAATAGAAGAACACGAATCAAATACACAACACTATGGCTCTCAAATGAAGCCTTATTTCCTCACAACTCTCTTACATGACACTGAACAATAGCCCACAATTCATGAGATCAAACAGAAAAGGTCTTAATCTCTCACAATCAATTCCACCATTGATGAACAGCGATCCCTTCATCTCTTAGCTTTCCATACAATGCCAAACACTGCCAATAAGGTCGCGTGCTCTTAGTACCATCTTGCCATTGGTTCTTGCACTCTAGGAAAAGTTCATCTACCAAAGATATAGTCTTCTCATTCATCATCTCCTCGACCATTTCTGCTTCTGCTTTCATCACAACATAATCCTCTTCCCCCACATTGTTCAACATCCAATCCGATATCCCAATAGTTGAACGAACATTTTTGCTCAATAATCCCGTACCTCCATTTTTCTTATTATTCATCTCCATCTCCAAACTATATATCTCGAACTCTTGATTCCTTGTCGGATAGTTCTCCTTAAACCATTGCACAGATCCACTTTTCTCATCTGTAATGAAAACCCTACGAGGGTAATTATCAAGCGAGTCCCCCATCAAGTGAGGAAGGAACTTGAAATTTTTCCACTGATTGGCCAATGCTCGTCTTGGTGGCTCGAGCCACACATCTTCTAGACCCTTCAATGCATCTATCTTGGCCTCAGGAGTAACCCCATAAAGTCGGCACTTTGGTTGGGAATTCTGTAAATGATCCATCAATCCAGTCTTCCTCATTGCCACCACAGTGACATCAAATCTCCGAAGGTACACAATTTTGTAATTTGAGTCTTGTCGGAACTCATTTGAAGGGTCATTACTTAATTGCATTACCACAATGCCACCGACCCTGAGAATCCTATCGATAAACTTATTGGTACCCTGAAAGCTTGACACGAAAACAACATCAAAAGCCTCATTTGGGACCGAGCCCTGGCGATTGAAATCGGATTCAATGACCAAATCAATGTCATTATCATACAAGAACTGCAAATCTGCTACCTGGTCACCAATGCCAGAACTCAAGATCAGGACTTTATTGCCCATCTTGAGAAGGCCTTCTTCGGCCAAATCTTGAAAGACAACCGGAAATGATTCAAAACCGGTGATATCAAACACATTACCCGAATCATAAACATCACTCGATAAATCACCAAATATGGAACCAATGAAGGGCAATGTGAGGATAAAAATGGCCAACACCAAAGACCGTGATATTACACGCAAAACGAGCGAATCTGGCACCTTGATTATCACAAGGGAATCATAATAAACTCCGATTTCTTTGCCATTCGTCATTTCTTTCATGTTCATTTTGTTCTTGGCTGGATTCCCGAGAGCCAAATCCATCATCAAATTTGTAAATTTCGCAATTACAAATTGATGGGTTTGTCAACAAAATACTTGGTCGAGCAGCTAAGTTTCAGATTTGGGTAAAAAATACCCAGATGCGAAAATATTGAAATCTAACAATTTCAAGAGAGAAAAAAACCAGCGGGTATAAAAGAAAGAGATTTAGCGAGAGGAAAACCTTGCAGCGGTGTGATTTCCACCCACGAGGGCCACACGGGAGCTTCGAATTCTACACCAGAGGAGCATCAATTCCTTAATCCTAGCAAACTCCATTACCCCTTTTTGTATAATCACTCCCCTTTCTCTCTAAAAACTAATCAATGGCATGATTTTTCAGACATTACCCAGATACTGAAATGTAATAAATCATCATCTGAAACTCAAACACCATCAACCAGAAAGGATGAGAGAGAAAGGGAAGGAATTGTTACTTGTTAAGGTGTCGGTGAAATAAGATTGAAGAAGAAAAAATAGGAGATATGAGAGGCGAAAGCTTGTGAAGAATGGTGGGGAGAAAATGTACGATGTGGGGTTTGGAATTTATTGAAAGTAGGGGCTTTTGCGTGCGCGTGTGGACCGTGGTGAAAATGATAGTAGTATTATATTTTTGTAATTTTATGTTGAAAAAATTAGCTGTTAATTTATTGTGCTAGGATTTAGGAGACTTTGTTTTGACCTTTTGTAAAATTGATTAATTTCTTTAATTAGTTAAAAAAAAATTAAAAGAACATCAATTTTCGCCTATTTAATTTGTGGGCTTTTCTAAATTTGGGAAAAGTCTGTCTGCAAAATATATATTAATTTGAAAATTTTAGTCATATTTGACTAATCCTAAGTTTACGAATCTGATATTGACATTGGAGAACTCACACGCGCAGATCAGACTCCCAAAGTTAACTTCACTAACTACGTTCATATCGATATTATATTTAAAATCGATAAAATTAAAAAAACTACGCATTAAAATTAAAACTTCGTCTACGATCTGCTTTCTCTCATATTGCCTAGACAAAATTAGTGGCAATGGTCCAAAACTTTGTAGTTAATAACATAACAATACTCTTAGTGATAAAAGAAAAATGATATATATTTTTGAAAATTTATGTTGATATTGTCCGTTACGTGAACAAGTATTAGTAATAATTTTATTAGATAGATGTATAATAAGTGGGATTCTCTTATAATTTTTTATTAATTTTATGTATTGATAAGTTTTACAATTATAATTCAGTATAAATTTGTCGCAATAGGTAGCAGGACTTGTGATAAAATTAATGGAGTGACAAATTGACAATTACAAAGTTACTATTAATGAGCTATATAAAAATAGGTCATTTTTAAACATTCTCCTCAACCAATAATAACAACCAAACCATCTTATTTCTATACTAAATAGTCATTTTTAGCTCTTCTATTATGGATATATTACTCGGATTGGACCGTGCGGTAGATACTCTTCGGTCTTTAAGTTAGCTCAGGTTTCCTAAATTGGGGATTAAAAAGAAAAAGATTTAGACTTTTACCTTTACAAGCTTTTCAAGGCTTGCCATTTACCAGTACCATGTGACTCACAAGAGGAGAAATTTCATGTTTAAAGTTATAAAGTTGATATTATCATGATCAGTAACTTTCAATTTTAAAAACAATAACTCAGTTCTGAATCTGCTGGGAAAGGTTTTTATTCCCATATTGAAGTAATTTTGAAATTGCTGTTAGGTTTAATAATATTGAGGTATCGCATGATAATCAACTCCCAGAATAGAATAGAACACGAGGAGAAAGATTGAAGTATATATGTTGTAATGGATCATAAATCTAATCGATTAACCTTTTGAGTCAAGATGTGGTTCCAGATGAGCCTATATGCGATATTCCCAACAAAAGAATAGTATTTGATCATGTCCTTGACCATGGGGAGGAGACATAAGTCTAGAATTACTTTTGTAATTAACAAATATGTACAAGGTTTGTGCAATTTGATAATGTCTGACATGTGCTTAAGCTATTCCCTTTACCCTGGGGAGGAGGCATAAACCCAGATTTATTGTGCAATGTAGTGAAACCACATGTACTTGCTGCTACCATCATTTCACTTCAACATATTGTTTAATCTGATGGGGTCTTAGTAGCACTATTTTGTAACTTTAAGCAAGTTAATATCCGGATTTATCTTCCAAACTTTCTCGTCCATTCAGTCTTCCTTTCTTGTTTAGTCTTTAGGCCGACAATGTTATATCAGTAATGTCTTTTCTGGTGCAAAACATGATTTGAAAGTAGAAATCTTATCTTGATTAGTTTTTCCCCATTTTGGTTGAGCTCGAGGTTGTGTACATTAGCAGTTCAAACTTTGGCCCCCATAGAATCAGAATCGTGGCTTCTTATGCAACCATAAAATGAAATTTATTTCGATCAAACTTCAATAATTGAGGCGTTATGGATCATTTACAGTGTAGCTGTAAGATTACAAGATAACCCATTCTAGCACAGATTTTCTGTTCAAAGAACATATTAATTTAAATCATAAGGACACCGTGTTTCTATATGTTCTGTTTTGTTGTACACTACTTTCTTGATATTTTCTTCTGCTTGATACTTTTGGTCAATGTATTAGTAGATATTGATGTCAAAAATAAAGGTCTTCTCCATGATATTGTTTAGTGCTAACTTCTCGAGAATCAAACACTTGAAATGATTAAAATTACAGATCAAAACTCATTAAACAAAATGCAAATCATCGGGAGCAAACTTAAGCTACTTTGTTGCAGTAACAGAATTTTCGGACAAAAGAAACCCATGAATATTATAAATCAAGAAAAGGAAAAAAGAAAATCAAACAGAGAGTTGAAATGTAGAAATATCCTCTTTGGCCATGAATTTCCTTAAGAAATGGAGTTCCTCCACCTTCTAGGTGTTTTTCTAGTCTGTTCTACATTTACCTGAGACCCCGTGTCGTTGTGTTCTATATTTGTCATCTTGGTGATCTTGCTCAGCTTTTTCCAGCCACTAGTCCATGCCGATGTTTGTTTTGGCTTTGCAAGTTTATCAAACTGTCTCTGTAAGGTTCCCATCTCGTTTTGGAGCTCGAGGTACTTAGTCTTGACAGTCTCTAGTTCAAACTTAAGATTGTTAATGTCCTTTATAGCTGTAGCCCATCCTTCTTGAAACGACTGAGGGGTTCCTTCAAGTAATGTTTTCCTGTTTGATACAATAGGTTGGTTGGAATCTCCAGCTTCTTTCAGTGAGTTATTGGCTATTGCGTTGCTTATCTTCACTTGTTCAGAGAAGAGTACTTGTATCACAATTCTTAGTGGGAGACGCTCATTTTGAGCAGCATGCATGCAAGCATCAATGGATAGTTTCTGGCAATCCATCACACGGCAGAGCCGCTTCCTTTCATGCTCTGAGAGTGTTGGATGAGCCTGTCATTTTGGAAAATTGATCCATTTTTTCGAATTAGGTTGTATATATTCACTATATGAGATTACATAGTCATATTAAACTCTTACCGGTCCTCTTTTACCAGCACACCAAGTAAAAGAAAAAACAGAAAATGAGGAAACATTCGGTTCAAACATAAAATATCATTATGATGAACCAAACATTTTCTTTTACGTTATAAGTATGACTCCAGTCTCCAGATATTATTATGTGTGCTTAGATCATCTATATTTGGTAGCTCTTCTAGTACAAGAGAAGTTCAGGCTCTTTTTTTTAGCCTCAATATCATTTTATGAAAATTTTAAGTCACTTATAATATATTCTGTCTACCGGTTTATATGCATATAATTCATGGTGTTTTGATGGCACTTGGCAGATATGGACGCCTCCTCGATCAATTTTAGAATGTTTCTATCACTATGCATGCAGATGTTAGCTAGTTATTCATGCATTCAGGTATGAAAATGGTCATCTTCTTGGTCTATACATGAATCTAATTTTCATGCCTTGGATGAACGCAACAAGTTCACATAAACAAACATAACATTTTAGGATAAATCAGTGATGAAAATTAGAGTTACAAAATAGATTATGAATGAGATTAAATTACCTTAAGATAGGAATCAATTGCTCGATAAAGTCCATCATCACAAGTTCTAGCTGATTCAGGCAAAGCCTCTGCAAGGACCTGAAATTTTGTCAAAGAAAGGTTTCTATCCCTGGACACTTCTGTAAGGTAACTGTCTACAAGCCTTGCCACCCTCATCTTGGCATTGGGGTTATTGCCCCTTCCTTCATACATTGACTGCCTGCTAGGACTAGAACTTTCCGTCTGTTCTTGAATAAGAAAATGCTCCAAAAGACTCTGAACAAGGTCAACATCATACAAAGTCTCACTTTTGCTGTAGGAAGGTATAAGAAGATCTGCCAATGTAGCCTGCTCGAACTGCATTCCAACCCGTTTCTCCAATTCAGTAACCAAAGCAGGAGCCACTTTCAACATAATCGCCATTCTCAACAACCTAAGAAGGAAACTGCATGATACACTATCCTTCTGTGGGGGAATTATGCTTATTAGGCTCTCAATAATCATCCGTTGATCTTTAGTCTGAACAGTTGGTGGATCGTCTTTATTTCCTGCCACGATCATATGCAGCCCCCCTTTCCAGCTACCTCCACTATTGTTACTGTGGCTGCTATTACTCCCTTCATCTACTGATCCTGCTCCCTCTTTTATGAACCCCGGAAGCCATTTGACTGCATAGTGTGTTATAGAAGCGCCAATAAATTCAAATCTCATACCCTTTACCTTAATTGCGGTAATGACCCTAACAAAGTGATCAATCCTGAGAATTGAAACATCTTCAAACCACCAATCTGCAGGAACTTGTTGGTTTCTACTTGGGCTCGAGTCTTTCATTTCATTCCATTTTGGGTTAGAAACATTCGGGGTTTTCCCTGTATATTGCCACCTTATTCCTTTTGGATTAGCACAAGCTTTCCACGCGATAGACTCGCTACATCTCCTAACAATCTGAAGGTTTTCTGCCCAAGGTGATAATTTTTCACAGCTTTTCAATACTAGTATAGAGTCTCTCCATGATGATAACACCACATAACTTAGAAAAGCTTCAGTTTTGAATATAAGGTTGCCTTCTTCCAAATCCTCAGTCATTTCTAGGTACTCTGCAGCGCATCTTAGGCCAGATATATTGGTTGCTGTTAGATCAACTGCAATTCCATAGCAGAACTTTGCTGCTAGCTCAAAGGCCTCTGGTCCACCTGGGAGCTCATCTAAAGCTACCTTGCTCAATCCTGCGTCTCGTGATTCGTATATGATTCTATTCATCTTTCCACTCCGAGAAAGTAGAGGATACTTCCATAAATTGATCATAAAGAAAAAGATAATTAGCCATTTAATCTCAACTTCAGGCTGATGATATTATTCACTTTATAAACTCGAATTCATCAAAATGGAGTTGGTAAATTAAGTGAAAAGTAGGTACCTTGTGCAAGTGGAAACTAACTTCTCCAATTTGAACTAAAAAGTCACTGGGAACATCAGTTGCAACATACCTATTTTGAAGTAAAACAAAGACAAATACACAGTGAGGGGGAAAAAATAACTGATTATGGGAATAAAGCTCATTCCTAACTCTTCCCTTTCTTGACAATGTTGCCAATATTTCAAGAAACAAACTTGTCCTTGGGTGAAATTTAGTCATTCTAAAGCACAAAAACTTAAAACTCCCATTTGGGAACATTATGCTATGAAACTAGAAAAAAGAGAGTCCAAATTGGTTTAAATGTAAACTAGTTTTTCTCTAGTTTCCATTATCAAGCTTAAATAAAGACAAAATATTAATCTATTTCACAATTCTAATTTATCAATTACATAATTATTCTGTATTAAAATTTAATACATACCAAGATTGGCCTCTTTGTTCAAACCCATCTGTCTTGACACCATGCTTACTGGTAGTAAGCACTCCATTGCCATAATCTCTTCCTCCAACTGATTCACTCTCGGAATCCCACATGATGAAAACTAGAAAAACCCACAAAAAAATCTGAGCAGGAATTTTTCTTCAGAGGAAAACAGAAGAAATAAGCAGAGGAGTAATCAGAGGAACTGGATTGGTGAACAAAAAAGAAGAAATCCCACATGGGTTGCTTGGAAATTGGAATTATCTCTAGTTGTCGGCTTCTCACATGATTTTAAGCCTTCTTACAGGCTGTGAAGTAATGGGCTCACTGTTCTTGGAGCATTTGCCTAATAATTCTCTTCTGTAACTCTGGAAATTATTTTTTCTTGTCTTAGCTAATAAGAGTGAGGGATTCATCAAACAAACTCCGGTCAAATTCTGAGTCCGAAACAAAACCCAGTTGAAATCGAATCCATCCAAATGGTAATTACGTACTTGCCGCTGCATGGAGTATGAGCCATTGATTTTAAAGATGAGTTGGGTAGATGAGTTAATCCAGGTCTTTATTAATTTGACTTTTTCAACCAATAATTGTTACACCAATGAAGATTGTCTTGAGTGAAAGAGGCTCTGGTTGCTTAAACAAGCGATATTGATTTCGAGCTCCTTGTGATGCATCAAACTTTCTTAGGAGAGGTCCTTGCTTCGGAGTCCGACCGTACCTTTGGACAAGTTAAAAGTGTGAGTATGTAGTTACCTTGAGAAATAAAAAAAAAAAAATTTGTTGCACAACAAAAAAATTTAATTCAAAATTTAATTTTGAGGATACCCCCTCCATCACAATATGACATTTTCCTTACGTATATTAAAATTTAGCATAAGGGGTGTTTATGAAGACGAGTCAAATAAAACTCTCATTTTCAGAAAGACAATACTTCTTCTTTAGCAATATTGGATGACACCCATATTTTTTTGAATCCTTTTATTATAGTTCAATACTGGCAGCTGATCCAAAGTGGAATTGGTGGCCAGAGTTTGAGAATTTAACTACATTAATATCATGAAAATTGGAAGTGTGAGCCTTGAGGGCCATTACTAATTTAATGAATACAATCATGATAATTTGTACTACACTTTTTGATAAATGGACTACAATCCACAATACTACAATTCCTTCTAATATTTGAGAAAGTTCTGGAAATGGGACCCTAAAGTCTGTTGAATTGTCCTTGTAGTGACTGATTTAGAAATTAGAACCATAAGTGTGACCCTGTTCATGAAAGCTAAGCTGCATTAATTGGAGTTTATATAATATGCCAGAATTGATGTGCCATGCCCAACATCAAACATGGCCTGAAATAGCTGTAGTTAGGATCGTATGCCCTTTTGGAAGAGAAGAAAAGAAAAACTGATGAGATCTTTGTCCATTGAGCTAAATTCCTTTAGGCTTAAGCCTATAACCTTTATCTATTTAAAGATAATTGCATGATTGTATGAGGCTTGATTTGATAACTCAATATATTCTGTTATTAAACATTGACCCACCATCCCCACCCAACCTTCTTTCTTTCTTTCTTTTTTTTTTTTTTTTTTGATAAATAAATCGAATTACAAAGTAAATAGAGTTGAGGTGTTACCTCCTTCGTTTCTAAGTTGAAACCCATTATTCGAGGACATAAATATTTTTAAATAATAGACAAAAAAAAAATATAATATTCTTGACTATATTCTTTAAATCATTAATTTATTATAATAAAAGCATCAAAAAATAGAGAAGAATGGGCTTAATTTTTGGAAAATTCTCCAAATTCGAAAAACGCCAAAATTGGGACAGACCGTCTTAATAACTCACACCCAAATTTGAAAAAATTTATCTTCTCCGATTAACGCAAATCAAAAACTCCCATAAAAGGAGAAGATAAGAGCAATTAAAAAGAAGAATGAAAGAAAAAACTTGAGAGCGGATCTCTTTAGTATAAATTATAGACCCTCCTCCCCATATTTAAAAATATAAAAATATGAAGATTTTGTAGAGAGAAAAGAGAGGCTAGGTTTTTCATTTATAATATTAATTATATTACTATTACTATTATTATCATTGTGATTTTTTTGTTTCTAAATGTTAAGAACTTTTGTACATTAGGGTACTATTTTTACATACATTTTTGATATTTCCACACGATCCTCTCTCATATGAAGGTGGAATAGATAATAGAGAATTATTTGAAAATATCAAAAATACGTGCGAAAATATCAATTTCCTACATCTAATATCTAGTGCACTAACAACATATAATAAAGATTTAAAAATAAAAGAAAGTTGAGATATTGACCAACTTAGTAATACTCATTATGTTTTTTTTTTGTTAATTTGCACACACATCACACTCATATGACACCCCAAGAAAGAGTTATCGCTGCTATAATGGAAGTGGATAATATGAAGTTTATTTTGAAGAAGTTTATTAATCGAAATAAAATCTTGACGTCACGCAGCGATGTTGTATGTGTGTCGAGATTCAGTGGTCGATTAATCGAAACTTACTAAAAAAATAATTTCATGCTAACTGAATCCTGCTATAATGGTTATGTTAAGTTGCTGTTAAAGACATCAGAATAAAGAGATTATAAAAACTAAACCCTCATTAACTACCGACTAAGCAGCATAAAGGCTCACCATACTTGTACATGCACTTGCTACTTTCCTGTCGATTCTAATAACTCCTAACAACTAAAAAGATAAATAAGCAAATAGAGTGATATATATATATATATATATATATATATATATAGGGTTTTATTCACATCAATTGGTTGTTGTGGATCAACTTTTTAGATAAATTTTATTTTATTTTTTTTGACAAAAAAATTTCAGAGTGATGTATATATATATATATATATATATATATATATATATATATATATATATATATATATAAATGTCCTCTAATTACCTTGGACTAATTAACGATAGATTTGATAGGTAGATTATTATATAAGATGGAATTCTTAACTTTGGATGAGCCAATTAATTTAAATATTCGACTGCTGGAAAATGAATCCAACACTATATATATATATATATATATATATATATATTAAACTACAATAAAAAATTGTGTTTGCATAGACATATTGGAAAAATAATAATAAAAATAGCAAAATGCCATATGACAGTAACATAGACCTCCAACAGGACAGGAGGACAGTGATGAAGATAAGGAGAATGGGCCCCAATCATAGTTAGCTCAAGTGGATGATGAGAATGGGGTTTCAATTATTCAATCAACTTCATATATTTTATATTTCTCTCTTCCTTCCGGTCCAAAGAGTGATATTAAACAATTGAAGGAATAGAATAATATGTCGGATTCTTGGCAATCATATAACAAGTCTAATCATTCCTCGCAAAATTTTCTTTCCTATTTCAATTTCAAGAATTGAAAATAAGTAGCAAGATTATGTTTATTTGTAATAATTATATTTGAAATAAGATTATTAATTTTAAATATTTTATTTATTTTAAATTTAAATTTGAAATTATTAATTTAAAATTATAAAATAATTTAATAGTCTTTGTGATTATAATTATAATTCATTATAATTTCTAATTATAATTATTAGAAACAAACATAATCTAAATTCTAATTAACAATAGAATAATAATGCTATTTGCACTTATGTTTTATCATCGTTACGCCTGACAATTGTCGCACAAAAGTATTTTAAATGATAGGTCATTGCAATAATTATATTGTTATAGTAATAAATATCAAAATGTTGCTAATACATATTTACTATGACATTATGAACAACTCAAATACATATTTCATGTGTCTCGCAAAAGAATATCATTTTATTTTTTTGCACTCAATTTAGAAAAATATTATTAATTTAATGTGAATTCATCTAAGTTTTCTTTTCAAATATTGCATAATATTTGAAATTTTATAATTAAAATTGAATACATATCATTTTTAATTTTAAATTAAACTTAATTTATTGATTTATTTTGAGCAGAAGACTATATTGGTCCTCCACATGAATCTTCAATCCCATTTGGAAAGCCTTAACCGTTAACACATATTTTTAATGAAAATGATATATTGTGAATGTCTAGGTCGATTTTTATTTATTTAAATAAATTAATATTAATGGTAATTCTTTTGAAGATATGTGTAATAATTGAGTTTTTCTTATAGTTCTATTGAGTCATGTGTTGTGAAAGTTTTCTTTAATTTATATCATTCATCACTTATCCACATGTTTAACATTTCAAAATTATCTTTAATCTACCACATATTAGTTATCCTGACCTTTCACATTTTAAAATTATCATTAATCTACCACATATTAGTTATCCATTTTTACATTTATTGTCTTAATGTATTAATATCACATATATTAGTGTTGTTCAAATAATGAGTACTTTGTCTAATTATTTAATATTAAGTGACTTTTAATTATGTAATTTTTCATTACTACACTTGCTACGATGACAATTATTGATTTAATAATATGAAATACTGTGTAGTTGCTACTGTGACAATTATTGATTTAATAATATTAAATATTGTGACAATTATTAGTTCAATAATATGAAATACTGTGCAGTTGCTACTATGAGAATTATTGGTTTAATAATATGAAATAGTGTGCAATAATGTGTATTATTGTAGAATATCGTGTGTTACTGTGGAGTATCGCGTGTTACTGTGGAGTAACGAATGTTACTGTTCCTTTATCACCGGGTATTTTAAGAGTTAAATGTAATATTTCCTCCGATAATTTTTATTAAAAAAATTGTTTCTATCGTTTTCTGTATTCGATAATTATTTCGTTGTTGAGTCCACAAATGATTGGTTGTTTCGACGTTGTCGTAGTTTACCGAATATATTCTGCGACATACCTAATATTTCCCGACATACTTTTTATTTCTTATAATTTTCACATATCACCTTTAATTTTAATATTTTTTTATCAAATTTAGCACTTTACTAATTAAAATAATATTTATAAAAAAAATAAATTTTATTTATTAAAAGTTGGGGTATTACAAAAGTAGTTCCGTTTTTCTTTATTAATTCTTTTTTTGTTTGACAAATGTTTACATTTTTGACAAGTGTGTCAATTATTTTTGTTAAATATTTATTATTTTCCCCCAGAAATTGTTTTTCTCTTTTAATAATGGTATAAAATGGCATAATATTCTCATATTTATCATTACAACTTTTTATTACATCATTATTAAATTAGTCACGATAAATAATTAGAGATACATGGGTGGATCCAGCCTCGCAGTTAAATGAGGTCAAATTCGAGAATTTTTTTTTTCTTAAGAATAAAAATTTAATAAAAGGAATCACAAAACTAAATAATACTCAAATATTGTTTACAATAACATTTTTTGAAATTTCATTGCTTGAAATTGTTTAATGATAACCTCATTTTAATAGTTGCAAAAATATCACGCTCAATATAAATTACTAAATAGTTATTTATCCATTCATCTCCCATTTGGTTATGGAGATCCCCTCAATATTAAGGGAAGAGGAGATACCGATGTATGGGTTTGGAACTGAATATTTTGGGCAAAAGATTATGGTTCTTGGGTTTGGGGGTTAACATTTTGCAGGTGAGTTTTTTGGTGAATATCAGCATTAACAGGTTCATCACTAGTCCCTTCGTCTTGGACATTTTCAAGAATAGATTCAAATTTTGTACATTTAGTTATTGTAACCCAATTACGTATGTCCATATCTGACAATCAATAAATATTTAAAAACTAATTCAACATCAAAACAAGATTAATATATAATATGAATAGTCAAGTGTAATTAGCATCAACAATAAATAATCAACATTAAACCAATCATGAACAAGTGAGATATTTTGGATAAGTAGGCCAATCATGTTTTGATACATTTATATCACTTTCATACCAACTTGATAGTCAGAAGCGCACAAGAGAATTTGAAGATGATAAAATTAACCTTTGAAACCTAAAAATGTGTTCACATGGAAATGATCATTAATCATGGCCGCTTGGTGTAATTGTGTCATATTTTTCCCTCTTTTGTTCCTATCATTTTAGTTATATTACTCACTTCATCTCAAAATAAAAGTCTTTATTACTATTTTAGATAATTTTAAATTAAATATCTAATTATTTTAAATAAATCTACTTATTTTAAATAAGTAAACATTTAATTTATTAATTTATACTCGTAACATGTACGTTTCGGGTACTAGTGATAACTTATAACTAAACATACCTATGTACGTTCCAATGGTTTGTGCATGCTAGAGCTACACTATAATTGGAATTTAGTGTAACTTTATCCGATTAATAAAATTTGGGACACCTGACAAAATAGTAAATTTTTCACTAATACAACTCTTTTCTATACATTTTATATGGCATAGATTTATTAAATTTAAGTTTTAACTCCTTTTAATTTTCAACATCGTCCGCTATGATCGGGGAATTAATGAACTCTTTTGTTTTAGGAAAAAAAGAACTTTAATTTCATTAGTGATAACATTTTTGGAAGGAGTGAGAGAATAACATGGGATTAGGAATGAATTATTATACTCCAGTAGACATGGCCTAAAAGCAACCACCCATAATCCCACATATATATATATATATATATATATATATATATATATATATATATATATATATATACGATCTAGGATCAGTGTTGTTTTATTTATCCAATGCTCTTCTTCTTTTTAGCGACGGATTTTGCGTGACGTTGATCATCATACAACCTTCGTCATATATTTTTTAGCGACGCTTATATATGTTGTCTGTTCTTTAAAAGTATAGATTGACGATTATTATATAAACCGAAACCAAATCGTCGAATCCGATCGACTCGAGAAAGTAAAGATATGTAATAAAGAAAAGAAATATCGTTTGATCGCTGCTATCTCTACTCTATATATATTGTATATAGAAGTCTTTTACAGATATAAACCCCACACATAGATGTGGTAGTAATAACTAATTAGGAATACTCCATCCGTAATTTAATATAAGACGTTTTAGACGTTTTATATTTAATATAAGACGTTTTAGAATTTCAAATATTAATTGCTTAGTTTTCAATATTATTTCAAGTATTAAATATAGTTTTAGTTCTCTTTTTTATTTTTTGCCCAATTAATAAATAACACCTTATTTTTTTAATACAAGAGTAATATAAACAATTGATATTATATTTAATATTATATAATTATTTTTTTAATATTTGTATATAATTTTATAACGTTTTATATTAAGGACGGACGAAATATTATTTTGTTGATAGGTCCTCATTTAAGCAAGAAAGGGGCCGGTAAGAGTAGGAGTTGAGGATCTCTGTCTCTTCCCACGCCCGCCCTTGTGTCATTGTGCATGTACACAGACACGGCTACTTGCAGCTGAATTTGACTCCCCTCTTGGATTAATATCCTCCTAATTTTAGGACTCTGATATTTCCACTTCATAATGTTCTTTTATGTATATAACATGCTTTTTAAGATACATATATTTCTTAAATTTTTATGTTACGTTTCGGGACTTAAAAAAATTATTATAAAACGATCAAAATTCAAAAATAAATATATATATATATATATATATATATATATATATATGAATATTATAAGTCATAAATTCAAGTTTGTATGTATATATATGCACGTTTTGACACTTCTTTAGTACAAAGTAAAAGAGAGTATTGGCTAAGGCCTGAGGGTTATTAAAAAAACATAATTACACATTATATGATTAAAACTCTAAAACATTTGTATTTTATTTTTCAACTATATTAAAGATAAATAAAATTAAAAAAAGAAAGAAAGAAAAAGAAAACGGGAATTATGCTCAACAATAAGCTAAAAAATTAACTACAGGCACATCCACGAGTAATACTAGTTGTTTTTCCTTTTGAAGCTTCCTCAATTTTGTTCATCTTCACTTCATGAAGAACATCTTTCGCCCACTCGGCAAAATATGTCTCATTGGTTCCAATTTTGCCGCTTTTATAAATGGACATGCAACGGCGATCATCGTCGGGATACTGACAATGATCGCCGTCAGGGTCCCGCCATGCACCCCGGTGTTTCATCCCGGACCAGCTGGCGATCCAATGGTAGACTAATTGGCCGACACCGGCGAGTTTTAGCCAGCCTTTGGGGAAGAACTCCATAACACTACTGTTTCTATCCATTAGGAACATGTTGGTTAGTTGTGCCCCATGTGGTGATACCAAAATGTCAGTTGAACTCATCAGTTGAACCTGTATAAATATAATTAATCAATTAACATTATTTAATTTTTGTGCATCATTTTAATTTGGAATTTAATTAGTGACACGAAATATACGGTGGAATTTTGTGAGATGGAGTGAAGATAAAGATTGTTGGGAAAAAGTTGTGGATTTTCAAAATAATAATAATTAATAAGTGGTCAAAAACTATTCCCAATGAAGGATTAATTGAATAACATGCACAGGGTGTTCAAAAAAGTAAAAATAATTTTTTTTTAATATTATAATTGTCCACTAAATACTCCCAAGTTTATTACTACCTCCATTCCATAATAACTGTCTTTTTAGAAGAAAAAAATTGTTCCAATTTATTTGTCATTTACAACTTTCTAGGAGAATAAATTATTTATTTTCCTATATCACCCATAACTTCTCTCATTGTCCCAAGAAATTTTCTCCTTTTGTATTAATAATTTTCAACTTCACATAAATGGGTAGTGATGAAATTTCATATAAATTTTAATTCTTAAATGATAGTATTAAATGACTATCTTAATTCATGTACATGGTTAATTTTTTTAATTTTTTTTGCAGTACTATTTATTTTATTACAGATTGTTTTAGTTCTATCTATTTTTAGACAAATGGCCAAAATACCAGTATTTAAAGCTAAAAGATGCATGACCCGCTTTTTCTATACGATTTTGGTGAATTTGTCAAGTTAGCGATGACATGATAATAAAATTATAATGATAAACTTGATGATAGTGTGTCATTATTTGAGGACATTAACATCAAAGATCTTTTTGTGGAAAGGAGTACAATTTTTTTTTGGGTAAAAAGGGAGTACAATCTTTAAATGTAGAAACTAATTAACAAAATTGTGCAAATAACAATTTAAAAAATAGAGTTATTAAAAAGAAAAGAGTTATTTCCAAGAAGCAGCAAGAATATAACCATATACTAACCTGCTCACAGAAAGTGAGATTGTTGGAATGAGCCACCATCAACCGGCAACCTTCCACTTTCCGGCACTCCCCAGCAAATATCCGAACCACCTCGGATTCGTTCCTAAACGACCTCGCTCCGGTCCTCATAAACATAGTCATCCCAATCCTACCTTCACCACCACCCTCCAAACTCACATTACAATAAACCCTAGCCTTGCACCTCATCAAATCATAAACCTCCATCCTCTTTTCCCTAGACATTCCCCCTTCATTATGCCTCATCACCACGGCTTTCTCAAAACAAACCGGTTCGTCGTCCCCAAACCCTTCAAACCCTTCAATATTTAGGGTTTCAGAATAAGTAGCCTCCATTAAATTCCTCAACCAATTCCCTATATTAACCCTGATTTCCCCCCAATGGTACAAAATCCACCTAGAGGGCACCTCACACTCATTTTTAATATGCCATGCAACAAATGGAACCATAGCGGATAAACCATGCCATATATTATCATAATTGTAATGATTATATGAAACAAAAGTTAGCCCTTTTAAAAGTGTGGCATTTTGTGGTAATGCTTCTGGCCATGCAAGTGCATAAGTATTCCATGCACCGTCATGATTATCGCGGCCTTTAATGCATAAAACCCTACCTTTTGAAGATTTTGAAGGGAATTGTTGGTATTGTACTTCACCATTTTCGTGTGTATCATACATAGAGCTCATGAACCACGTGTGGCCTTGTTGGGCTGTGTGGGCATAACGGAGGTCCTTAAGGGGGAGGAATGTAACGCTTTCACGGAGTTTTTCCGTTAGTGATATTAGAGTTTGGTTGCAGTTGTGGAAAGTTAAGGTTGTGTTGATGATTACGTGTTGCAAATTTTGCATGAAGGTCCATGGAGAAGGTGATGGTGAGGCGATGGGAGAAATGGATAGTGGGGTTTGGAGGGATTGGATTTGGAAGAGGATGAAGAGGGTTACGCAGGTGGCGAGGAGGTAGACGGAGAGTTTTGGGGAGTAGAGGGAGGCGACGGAGATGGGGCGGTGGTGGTGGTTTCTTGGGGTGGAGGAGTTTTTTCTTTCTGGTGGTACCTGTAGGGGTAGGAGTTTGGTCATGGTGGAAAAATGGAGGAGGGATCAAATGGGAATTGATATGTTTGCTTGGTGTGATTTTAGGCTAGCCTTTTGATGAAATAATAATAATGCGTCATCTTGGGATCTGCCTAATTTAAGATCTTAGTGCTGCCAAACTTTGAAGTTAGGGAAAAAGACTGTATTTTTATTTTATTTTTAAATAGATGATAATTTTGTACGCAAGCATTTTTATACGCAAAAATGAATAAATATACGCCCTCCGTCCTTAATTATTTGACGTTTTAGAAGTGAAGACAAGAATTAAGATAATATAGTACTCAATTATCTATAATAGCCCTAAATTTTTTGTTGGAATAAGAAGAGTTTTGTTGGGATAAGAAAAGAGAGAGAAAGAGTTTAAAGTATCAAAAAAATAAGAAGAGTAATGAAGGATAATTTTAGAAAAATTATCATTAATTTTCCTAAATTTAAATAAACGTCAAATAATTAAAAATAAATAAAAAATTTTAAAACGTTAAATAATTAGCCACAGAGGGAGTATATTACTATTGCTGAAGTAGTATTAAATGAAACGGATGTATAGCTAATAGATGTCAAAAATAGTGAAAAGCAAGGTCAAAGGCATTGGTGGAGATTCAAGTATAAGAGCATTAACTTGGTGGGTCACGCGTACCTGCATGCGTGTTTTATCACTTGCATCTATGCCTATCAACCTTAATGGAGACAGTATAAGCAAATTATAATTAAAGTAATATAGATAGATTAAATAGCAAACATAAAAAATTTATCATTTTTTTATTTATAATTTAGATAGAAAGCTTAGGGGTAAGGGTGTAAATGAACCGAGAATGAATGAGCAGAGAATTCTTCAATTCATTTCTCAAAATAATAAATTTGTCTTTCGAATTGAATTATATTTAAAAAATTTATTCAGATTAAATTTCATTTCGAATCGAATATTTATATATTACTCGAATTCGATCCGACTCAACTCGAATATTTTTTCAAACTACTCGCGAGCTTCAAATTCAAGCTCGAATTCGAGTCTCCACATAATAATTAGTTTTATAATAAATATAATTATAAATTAAATTTGTTATTTTACTTAAAAATGAAAAAATATATTTATTATTACACTTTGCAAATATAAAATCACAATTAAAATTAAAACAAAAACAAAATAATAACTAATTATCTTAATTTGATTTAAATTTGTATATATTATAAGAGGATATATCGAATATGTATTAACCGATTATATATCGAATCACAATCAAAAATTCGAGTAGTTTGAATGTTAAGCAGTTAAAGTATAACTTCGCTTTCTATTCTACTCATATTTTTTCGAACTATTTTAATGCTCGATTTGAATCATATTATTAACGAATCAAGAGTCTCGCTTTATATTTTTTCGAGTCGAGTCTAATCGAATCGAGCCGTCTTGTGTTGGCTCGCTTACGATACTTTTACTTAGGGGAGCGGACAGACTCAAGAATAATATTACGTTTGGATTGAAATAATAGAATGAGTATTTGAATAAAATAGAGAATTGAATGGAATATATGGAGAGTCGAATTATTCATTTCATTCCGGCTGGAATAAGTCATTTCATACTCTCCCCAAAGCATAAAATTAAGGAATAAGAATAGTTTATTCTATTTCAATAGAGCAACCAAATATAATATTTTTTATTTTATAAAAATGAGTCATTCCATTCTCACCTTCATTCCTTCAATCCAAACGTAACATAAGAGTTTAGGATGAGTCCGAATTCGGGAAAATTAATAAAGCTAATTACATTTTTGTTACATGAAATACTATCAAATTCATAATTTGGCCCCCAAAAAATTTGGGCTTATAATTTACTACATCAAGTACCTAATTTGATACAATTTAGCCCCCCATTTTTAAATTCGGCCAAAATTGGTCAGAATATATGACCCGCCCAAGAATCTGATCGAATTTTGTATATTTAATACCAGTTGATAGTATAAATATACTGTTTGACTTAATTTAAAAGGTGGCTATTTATAATTCCGTTACATCAAGTACCACCATATTCATGATTCGCCCCCCCCCCCAAATTAAAATTATTAAAAATTTAAAATTATTAATATAATATATTTTAGCCCTTTACAAAAAGTAACTAATCTAGTAAAAAAATAAGGTATAAAATTATAAATACAATTTAAACGATAAATACAATTTGTAAAATTTAAGTTGTGATATAATTTGTAAAATTTAAGACATAAAATTTATAATTTATGATATAATTTATAATTTGCAATATTTAAGTTGTAAAATTTATACATATAATTTTTAAATTTAAGACGTAAAATTTATAATTTATAATTTACAAGATTTAAGTTTTAAAATTTATACATACAATTAGTAAAATTTTAGACATAAAATTTATAATTTATAATTTATAATTTGCAAGATTTAAGTTATAAAAATTTATACATATAATTTATAAAATTTAAGACATAAAATTTATAATTTATAATTTGCAAGATTTAAGTTGTAAAATTTATACATACAATTTGTAAAATTTAAGATATAAAATTTATAATTTGTAAAATTTATACATACAATTTGTTAAAATTTCCAAATTTAAAGGAACAAAACAATTTGAAGGATTAGAGAAGAGAGAGCAAATAGGTCATTTTTTCTTTTTTCTTTTCAATTTATTAAATTAAAATTATAAAATTATAAATAAAATTTGTAAAATTTAAGTTGTGATATAATTTGTAAAATTTATACATACAGATTTGTTAAAATTTTTAAATTTGAAGGAACAAAACAATTTGAATGATTAGAGAAGAGGAGAGAGGAGAGAGTAAATGAGTCATTTTTTTTTTTTTTTTTTTTTCAATTTATACAATTTAAAATTATATATATTTATAAATAAAATTATAAAATTATAAATACAATTTGTAAATTTTAAGTTGTGATATAATTTATAAAATTAAAGGGCGTAAAATTTATAATTTATGATATGATTTATAATTTGCAAGATTTAAGTTGTAAAATTTATACATACAATTTGTTAAATTTAAGATGTAAAATTTATAATTTATAATTTGCAAGATTTAAGTTATAAAATTTATACATACAATTTGTAAAATTTATAATTTATGATATAATTTATAATTTGCAAAATTTAAGTTATAAATTTATAAATACAATTTGTTAAAATTTCCAAATTTGAAGTAACAGAACAATTTGAAAAATTATGTGATAGGGAGAGAGAAGAGAGAGCCCGAGTCATTTTTTCCTTTTCAATTTTTTTCCTCCTCTTCTTGTATGCTCTTCCAATATAAAAAGGGTATTATTTAATTAATTAAATTTTGGGCACTTTTGTCAATTGTTTAAGAGTTTAATGTTATTCATGTTAAAAATATAATTTGTATGTTTAAAAGTTTATTGTTTATGTGGTAATTAAGCCTTTTTTTAAATTAAAAAAATCATATTTGGTCATCTTTGTATTAATATTTAATTTTAATAATTTAATATATAATAATTATTTATAAGGATTTATACAAATTTAATACGTCTGTCGTAGCTCAAATTCTTTGGGGGCCTAATCATGAATATGATGGTATTTCATATAGTAAACTGTATTTAGCCCAAATTAATATTTTAGAAAATGAAAATGTTTAATATAGAAAAAAGTTACATATATTTAGTCGGAATTGAATTATAATTTGGAGTTAAACTCTGGGTTATATATATGTTTTGTTTTTTATTTTTAAAACCAGTTCTGTATATGTGCAATTTATTTATATTTTTGACTTCCCAACTACAATAATAGAGCATCTACTATATAAATATGTTATGACTACTTCTTACAGGATCATTGTAAACTTGCTACTAACTACTACTAGCATGCAGAAAGGAGTCAATCACCTACAAGTCTATTTTAATTTTCAAGTATATATAGGATTTTTTTAATAGTTTTTTATGTGAAAGTATTCTAATTAATGTTGAAGTAATTAACTTCAGCTATCCTGAAAACGAGCCGGACTAGTGGGATTTTTCACCAGTTTGGTAAGCAAAGCACATAAAAAAGGAATGGGAGAGAAACTGCTAACTAAAGGTACCTTTAAATAATCCATTGGGATTTCTAATGGCTTGGGATTACAAAAGAGACTTTTTCAGGTCCAAGGCTCTCAAATTCTAGGACCTCTTGCTTGGCATGCTTGGCAAGAGGCCTAGAATATTACCAAGTCAAAGGCTCTCGGTCTCTACAATAAACATTATTGAAAAAGCTAGCCACAAATGTTGCAAAAGCTAATTGGGTCCGTATATACTTCTAGTTGGCATGATTCTTCCAACAGAAACAAAACAAACTTCATTTGCATATTATCATTCATTCATTCATTTCCCACACTCATCATCTGCTGAATCAGAATGTAACTCTTCCATTAATTTCATCATCTGCTAAACCATTTTCAACAAACCATACAAATATTTTGACAAGTTACCAACTATAGCCAAACCAAAGGATAAAAAAGGGGGTCTTCATAAATCAAGCATCACCCACAATTTATAAGTTTAAATGGCATATCAATCTTTTCTCAAAATAAAAAGAAAGAAGCCTAGCTACCAGTTGCCATCATTAAAAAAAGGAGATAGCTAAGCCAGTTAATAATCTCAAACTACTAAATATAAATAGCTACAAGTGGTTAACTAGTTTAGACCGGATACTACTTCAACACTATCTAGAGGCTTAGTATTTTCTGCATCACGCTGCTGCTTCTTATTTTCTTGGAATTCTCCAAGAAAATAAGACACAAAGCCCCAAAGAGCGAGACAGAGGGAAAATCCTTTTTCAATTGTGAATTTCTCATGGAAGATAAAAACAGCCAAGACCTCCGACAAGGGCAGGAGAGCGGCGATTATGACACCAGAGAGCAATGAGGTGTCACAGAAAATGACTCCAACTGCTCCCAAGAAAAATAGTTGCCAAAGAAATGCATCCCCCACTAGTACCAAATAATATAAGCCTTTCCCGAGCTCGTATGTATTTGCCTCTCTGGGAATTGCCTGCAAGGAACTAGTAGTTATACGCAAACAGAATACCTATACAAAATTTACAAACAGAATGATGTCATTCATTTGTGGTTTGTAAAAATATTTTAAAACTGTAGGCACGTTCTTTACTTTTTAGTTTGAGTAATCTACAACCCTTTTTCGAAGTTGTCATTACCACATTAGAATTGAGTTTACATAGTTTTGTAAGTAAAAAAAAAAAAAATCTTCTTCATAGAAAAACGGTTGAATATTAACGGGTTTGGTTTCAGTTAAGTTAAAAATTGTCAAGTCATCTATCAAGGCTATAGGAAAATATTGCATCCGTCTTAGCACAGAGTTGCATACAATGATTTTGTTATTCAACAAGGTAACAACTATACACATGTAAATTTTTTATATAACATTAACAGATTGATCGACCATTTTAATTTCACCAAACATCCACATTAAACTAAGCATATCAGAAAATTACTCTAATGCTAGCTCAAAGTGCCAATAAGTCGAGTGAATTATATGGATACAATTCCATGAAGTTGTCGGCATATGTAAGTCCATAACTTTTTGTTGCATTTAGCAAATGATGCATTTGTATTGGTCCAAAAAGGGTGCTAGATGACAAATATAACAAATGAAACTGTTTCTATAACAAGTGCAACAAAAAGTTATGAACTTACATATGATCAAGACCAAAGTATGACAACTTCATGAAATCAATATCCAAGTTAAATGTTCTATTGCTGAGAGACAGAGAGAAAAAATGCATACCGGAAAGTCATGGTTAATTAACATTCCAATCACGCAGAAGGCGGTAGCAGAGAAGGCCATAACCAGCTGCATCTCCATGACCAGAGCATAAGTAATGGGCTGCTTAACTTTCTTATACAATAGCTCTATCACTGGTAGCACAAACCCATACAAAATCGCAGCTCCAACAGTCATTAAAAATCCTATGATATAGTCCTTTTTGGTTTCATTAGCCGGAACATCAGAACCAGAATGAAACGCAAGCACCACAGCTCCAGCAGTCAACAAAAATATGGAATTAATATGCAAAAAAGTGAACTTCTGCTTAACCAAAATCCAAGCAAAAAAGGCAGTGAAGCCCAATTGGCTAGCCAATACAAGAGAATAAGTTGAGACAGGAAGCTTAGCAACACCAGCACTATCCATATAATCATCTGCACCAGTTAGAACGCCTATGATTACACAAGGTATAATGAGATCAGGGGTGATGAAGAAAAGCCTAGTCTTTGGGCCCCCATATTTTCGACGATAAATGTAAGAGCCCAGTATTGGGAATATGAGGAATGGGAAACCAGCTGTTTCTAATGCACAAGCTAACCATGTTCTGTTTCCGCCTTTCACAAAGTAGAGGCGATTCGTTAGGGGAGCGATGCAGTTGCCTATGCTTAGCATCACACAGTTTAGTACCAGTAGGAATTTCTTCATGTTTTTGCTCATATTTTCGTCTGATTTTGCCGACTGATTGTCCTTAAGGCGACCCTCCTCCATCTTGGAAAGGCTAATATTTATATGAGCACTCAATTACTCAAAATGCTGCTACTTTGATGTAGATTATCTACAGAAACAAAAAAGAAAAAAAAAAGAAAGGTGTTTGTGAGGTAGAACAAAAATGGGCATATACAGAAAATAGGATAGAACCAACCATATCCCAGGAATTCGAGTTGTCATAATCAATAAAAAGAGGTATACAATTCACTAAAGCCCTAAAATCTCAAATGATGTGTTCATGGAAATCAACATAAAACTCAATCTTACAATTATATTACGAGGGGATTTTCTAAATCCTTTCCAATCACAATTCAAATTTCTGGGAAAAATTCAAATTCTAAAGAACATCTGTTGAATATTTATGCACTAAATAATGCCGCCAGAGCAAAAACACAATGCGTTTTCACTTGCTTCAGCGACACTTGTTGCTGGACATTTTTAACATCAAATTAAAAAAAAACTCTTACATCTGAGACACAGTTCATCGAACTATGAATTGCCCACAATTAAGATATTAAAAGCTTATATAACGTTGAATTATCAGGGAAGAAGGCAAAATTTACCTCTAATACAAAATACAATTGATCAAATCTTCTCGAATAAACATCGGCTCATCAAATCAAATAATGCCCGCAATATTTTTGATTTCCAATTTTTCCATATAAACCAAAATTTATCTTTTTAATAATCAAAAAACAGCAAGTGAATACATATGTGTGTGTATATATATATTCAGGCAAGTTCTTAGACGTACCAAAAGAAACGGGCTAGCAACGGAGGCAAAAAATAGCAACAAAAAAAAAAAACGCGGGGGTGTCAAAATGGGTCATGAGGTGGGTCATAAAAAAAAGGGAAGGGAAGGGGAAGGAAAAGGGAAGGGAAGGGAAGGGGAGGGGGGAACATACTTTGAGATGATAAATCAGATCATTTCCACTGAGCAGTTCATTCTCTCCCCGATGCTCTCTCCCCAAATCCTGCCGATTCTCTCTCCCCGATTCTGAGTAGGAAAAAAAGAAGATCGAACAGAACTTGTTGTAAACAGAGAGGTAAAGATTCTGAGCATATGAATCTTGTAATTTCAGTTTGATTTGAAAGAAATATAGGGTTTCTGAGCATATGCTTTTTGTAGTTATGGATTTATAGAAATCGCGAGGTCATTTTGGCTATACCTGTAAGGCGAAGTTCAGATCTACTATTAATAAATGTTATGAATGAAAAACATCTGGAATTTGTACTGTAACACTGTAGATTGCTTGTAGTTCTGCTCTCTCTGTCCTTATGTTATTTCAAGGGCTTTTTCATTGATGATGTTTGACACCGCTTGCAGTTGATTACCAGAATGAAGTAGAAGTAGGAGAGGCACTCACGGAGGCATTTAATTCAGGGCTTGTCAAGAGGGATGATCTTTTCATTACTACCGAGGCAAGAATGTTGTAGTAAACTATTTTCTTTCATTGTCTTGGGTTTTTAGAATTTTTCCAGTTCTAGATTGTGTGGGAACAACAATAGTGTTGACATTATTTGTGCCCGGTTTGCACCTTTGGAATTCAGACCATGGACATGTCATTGAGGCTTGTAAAGCAGGTCTCAAGAAGCTTCATTTAGACTATCTAGATCTTTACCTTGTTCACTTCCTGTTGCAACAAAGGCATCTTTGGTGCTTCCTGCTTTCACTCTCGGTCTCTCACCATTCATATGCATTACATTTCTTATTACATTCTAATCTATCCTAGTTTTACTCGAATTGAGGTTGTATGGTTTGATATCATATTTGGGCTGATCTCTTGAAAAGTATAGAATGTGATAACTAGAAGAAAAAAAATGAGAACTCAGACATACCAAACTGGGTCATTTATGAGTGCTGATGGAGTACTCGGCCTGAAAATAAACTAGAAGCATTAGAATTAGCTAGGCAATCAAATATTTAGCTGATAAATTAGATTTCATTCTCCAATTTGATTACCTACGTCACATTTGTCAATGTGTTTTTTTATAAGAAATTATAGTACTATTACTATAATTGTTAGTTTTTGTGACTTTTGTATAAACTTCATAGTTTTTATGACTTTTGTATAAACTTCATGGATTAGTTTTTGTGACTTTTGTATAAACTTCATGGATTATTTCGTTCTTCATCTATTTCAGGAATGTACATGGGATAGCTACTATTAAGACAAGCTCTTGGCGACTTTTCATGATTGGTCTTCTTTGTGTTTGCAAGTTAAGTGGCGATATATAGCGATGCAAATTAGGTATCGTCACCCATCTTGGGTAGCGCCATAAAGCTTTTACATGGTACATAAATTCAAATCTGACTTACTAATATAAGCGTAAATATGCAATCTGACATAAAGCGTGAGTTTGAATACAAATATTGTCTACTAGATATTATACTGAACTTCGAAAGGTCCTCATTACAACTATTATCACCTTATTTCACGAGAATAGTGAGGACTACTAATCTTATCCTCTGGACCATTACTTACGTTCCCAGGCTAAATCCCATTATGTTCTCATTTCACGAAGAAACGGTGAAAGAAAGGGTGAGCTCAACTAGCCCGATGAAATATTATGACTAAGATAATGCGAGAATAAATTATCATTAGCCTTGACGATGTTAAGCGATAAAATCTGATAGACAACCGGTTTAAGCTGCGGTGGAATAAGCGATCCATTAAAAAGAAATCAGTAGAGAATAAAATCTACTATCTTTTAGGTTTTAAAGGTTTTCATCAATTTTTATCGTTGAGACTCGACAATAAATAAACCACCACATCTAATCATCCACATACCCACGGTCGAGGATTTTCATCAAATTATCGATGGTTAAGCGACTATCTTAGAATCACCCACAGTCATAATCATACCAAAAACTATCCATCAACTGCATTACGAGACCCTTTGAGGACTTTTGTCACATCATTTATATCAAGTCGTGATTATCTTAGAATGATCCACTGGTCATAATCATACTAAGTTCATCTATGCGCGTAAGCGAAGATAACATAATATAACATGAGGATGATGACAATGACATAATAATTCAATAAAACAAGTTCAAAATTATTTAATCCATGAATTATTAACGTCCAATTGTCGACATAATCTTTGTTTACGTAGAGTAAAATTCAAGAATGATCGGAAGAATATTTCCGTGAAAGATCTTTGGATGAAACATGAATATCGAGGATATTCTACTAATTTCATGGAGTATAGAAGTCAAAGTTTTAACCATTTGGGTATAATAAAGAATGGAATAACAAAAGAAATCACCGTGCGTGCGGTGCTTGGCATGAGGCGAGTTATTCAACGAGAATAATAATAACGGAACCGGTCGGTGAAATTCACAAAGCGGGGATGTTCAACCGAGAATAATAAAGATGGAACCCGGATCCGGTGTAAAACACACGAGATAGGATATTCAGCGGAGAATGATAAAAAAGCGGAACCGGTCGGTGTGTAAAACACTGTGAGCGGGATGTTCAATGAGAGAATAATAAAAAGCGGAACCCGGTCGGGTGTAAAACACAGACGGGATGTTCAATGAGAATAATAGAAGAATGTCACCAAGTATAGGGTAAGCCAAGCGTATCTGAGTTATTCAACGAGAATAAAAGCGATGGAATAACATAAGGATTTCACCAGTATAGGGTATCTGGCGTATCTGAGGTTATGTATAGGGTATGCCACTTTTACGAGTTATTCAAACGAGAATAATAATGAATGGAATAACGAAGTTCTCTTGAAGAAAGAATAACACCCACTACTGTAAAAAAATGAATATAGAAGTAGTGAAGTAGCGAATACTCTTCTTCTTTACATAATTTTCTCTCTATAAACTTCTCTATATAATTTCTCTCTCTAGAGTTTGATGAATTAAATAAGAAAATAATGAAGGAATGAGCTTATTTATAGGAAAATGGAATGCGTAGTAACTAATCCATGAGCGGTCCAGTTGATTTACTTTAATCGGCGGTCCATATTTAAAGAAAAATCTTTTAAATAAAATATAATATATTCTATTTATATAAAAACATTTTACTATGCAAACACTTATGCAATCTTATCTGAAACAACATCTGAAACACTATCTGACCTTATCGTAATAAAATATAATATATTACATTTATAGAATAACTTTAATAAAAAGTATTACATTTTATATAAAAAGATGTTTACATTTTATTACGTTAATAATCTGAATAAAACAAAAGCGTCGTTATCATTATAATAATTCATATTATTAATCGTGATAATGGAATCAAAGTGGTGTGACTTCTCACATAAGCATCGATAATCGATCTGGTGTCTTTCTTATGCGACCACGTATTCGTATTCTTTTACTTTTACTACCAAGTAGTTCAACGATATCAACGGTAAAACTTCCGTAGTTATTTGATAAAAAATATTTTTGTCGTTTTCTCGATCAAATGAATAATTACATTATGGGGGTCCACGATGATTGGTAGTTATGCGAATATTCCTGCTTTAAGAATATTTCCAGGCCAATCGAATATAATATAACCAACTTGCATACTTTGCAAAATTTATAAATCTACCCACAACTATAATATTATCTCAAATTCACACCATAATATTAAAAAAATTATTTAAACAAAATTTAAATCTTTATTAATAAAATCTGGGGTCTCACGATCTCCCTCCTTATGGAATTTAAGCCCTCGAAATTAGAAGTGCGATACTGAGTATGATAAAGAGATGAGGATACCTTGAATACCTTTATCGTTTAAAAATATTAAATTCATCTTTGAAATCAGCGAAGATTTCATTAACAATTCATCTTTTGCTACTTCTGAAATAAAGATATATACAAGCTATAAAACCAATAATCTTTGAGACTTCGACTTAATAGTATCACGACCACGAATTATCCATGCACTTTTTGGCGAGGATATTAGTGTTTTCAATCTGATCGTGATTATCTTAGAATAATCCTTGGTAATAATCATACCAATCTATCGATACACTACTGACGAATGACTTTTACCACATCCATGAATTAATATTTCATTCTTTGAGACTTCGACTCGATAATTAATCCATATCATCGAATCATCCACCTTTTCTACGGGCGAGGATATTCATTAGTATCCGACCACAAATTATCCATGCACTACTGGCGAAGATAATTGTGTATTCATTAGTATCACGACCACAAATTATCCATACACTTTTCACTGACGAAGATAATTGTGTATTCATTAATATCACGACCACAAATTATCCATGCACTACGGCGAAGATAATTGTGTATTCATTAGTATCCGACCACGAATTATCCACCTACTACGGCGAAGATAATCGTGTATTCATTAGTATCACGACCCAAGAATTATCCATGTATTCGGCGAAGATAATCGTGTATTCATTAGTATCCGACCACCACAAATTATCCATACGGCTACTGACGAAAGATAATTGTGTATTCATTAATATCATTATCCATACTTTCTGACCATTGTGTATTCATTATCCGACCACAAATTATCCATGCACTACGGCGAAAGATAATTGTGTATTCATTAGTATCACGACCACAAATTATCCATACCTTTACGGCGAAAGATAATTGTGTATTCATTAGTATCACGACCACAAATTATCCATACCTTACTGACGAAGATAATCGTGTATTCATTAATATCACGACCACGAATTATCCATGCACTACTGCGAAGATAATCGTGTATTCATTAGTATCACGACCACAAATTATCCATGCATTACGGCGAAGATAATTGTGTATTCATTAGTATCACGACCACAAATTATCCATTACACTACGGCGAAGATAATTGTGTATTCATTAATATCACGACCACAAATTATCCATTACTACTGACGAAGATAATTGTGTTTTCAATTCTGATTATGATTATCTTAGAAACAATCCAGTATCATAATCATACCAAGTCCATCTATACCTTCTGAGGCCGAGATGACTTTCAACGTAATATAAGCGTGAGGATAATGATATAAAGAATCGATCGAATGAGATAAAGGATAAATATTAAACATTTATAATATAATTTATCCGAGGATTCAAGAATATCCCCATGTTATCAATCATTTAATAATCTCATAATCTAATAACATTAATATTATAACAATATTTTAATCACTTCTTAAATTTATAAATAATTTATCTTAATTGTTTACGCTTTACCATATAATAATGCATTTAATCATTCAAAATGCCATACTCATAAAATATCATCACCAATTATCAAATCCTCATCAAAAAATATGCATATACTACATATAGGATTCTACAGCCATAAAATCCTATTTTTTTCACTTTGTTCTTCACATAACATATTTAACTCATATGTTAAGTAACTAAACTATTTTCATGAAAAATACCAAATCAGTCCCAAAAATATTTCTTTTCTGGGATTTAGCATAATATAGTCCCATAATGAAAATATATTTTTCTCTCGAATTTTAAAATTCATTTACTATTTTTCAAAAATCAATTTCTAATTAATTCCTTAAGAAATTAGCTACCTCAAGTTTAACTCCAAAAATTCCCAAATCTTGGCAGGACCTTACACATGTTAACGTGAGCTTCTAGTTTAAATTTCATGGTCATGAGTTATAGAACTTCGGTTATAGCGTTTTTTAAATCGGAAAAACCTAAATATTGAAATAGTCATAACTTGCTCATTTTAAGTCGAGAATGAGCTCATTTTTGGACAGGAGGTACTTTATACCATATACTTTCATGTCCCAAAAGGCCAGAATTTTTCTCATAATTTAAGTGGCCGAAACAGCCCCTCTAAAATTTCTGGGCGATAGCTTTTTCGAAATTTACAGCTTTGGCCTCCTTTGCTAAAATCAGTCCACAAAAATCTACAACACCTTTTCCAGTAATTCCACTTGGATTAGTTAGGTAACTCATAGATCTAACTCTAGGACTTGACCACACTTCAAAATTCAAAATATAATAGGAGATATGGTCAATTGAATTTCATATTCGTTTTTCACCAAAATCGATTTTCAACTCTTTGTGATTTCTAAGAAACTTTCATGTTTTCACATACCAACCAACATAACTCATCATAAAACTTACTAATACTTCATATACCCATGATTTTCATTAGTCCAATGCTTTTATTATGACTTTCATCATAAACCACGTAAAAGCTGTTCATTTAGTTGAAGAAATATTTGAGGTTTAAGAAATGGGTTTTTGTCTTTGGGGTCGATACAAAATTCGATTTCACGCTCTAGGGTAGGCTAGAAAGTCTTCAAGAATCGCCAAGAAATTTATTAATGATAGAAATATCATTCAAAGCTATTACTCTCATCGAAGACTTGGATAGTACGTCACATTGATACCAAGCTGTGACTTCATCCCTTAACTAGATAGCACCTCACAATGATACCTATAAACTTGCCATCTTCATTCACGATGTCGCCTCTGAAAATCGGCTTGATTGCATTCCACACAAGAAAGTCAACAACGAAAGGTTCGGGGCTCTTTACTTATGGCTTGATATACGATGATTAACTTTAGGATTTGGTTACTTTGAATTAAGTATAAAAGGTTGGTTAGGAATATATAAAAGCTAACAACCTTACAAAAAGAATAATGAGTAGTTAATCAATTGATTTTAAAAATTACCTCAAAGGCAAGTATTTTCAAAGAGATAAGATCGACGAATTAGCGTGAAAGTGTTTATTTGAAACAACAAGATTAATAAGCGATTGGAGGTAACGAAGGTTTCTCCCAACGAAGTTTCAATAGATAAATCAAAGTCTAATTTCTCGGGAGTCAAATTTAAATGTTGAGCATAAGTAAGAGATAAAAAAATGGGTAGAACAGGTATCTTATAAGGTATAGACTTAGCAAAAATTTATAATTAACTAACTTGTGCTAACCGTTCGGTTACCCTTTTTGAGAAGTCATGAAAAAAAACTTCTTCAAAAAACCACAGACTTTGTTTTGTCCAGTATCCGCCTTTGGTGCCACTATCCCATTTGGACTTGACTTTGGTGCCGACAAAATCGAGCTAAATGACCTTCTCTTTCTTGCAATTTCCACTTCTATTATCTTTGCCATGATTACCACCAGAAGTGGTTACCATTCTTAACATGATAATTTCCCCCGATGGTTATCATTGTTACGATGGTAGTTGCCACCGATATGATTATTATCGTGTTGTTGGTGGTTACCTTTTGTTTGAAATGAATCAACACTCTCATGTGCTTCATTGCTTATCTCGGCATTTTCGGATGTCATTCTCAAACAACATCACAAAACAAGGGTTAATTAACATATCACATATTATCCTATACTACGTGAGCCAATTAAATACCAAATAAATTTAGGTAGGTCATCTAGCGAAAAGAATTCCCGTCTCTCCCCTCCTAGTTCTTATCTCACATCTTAGCCGGGGATCGTATCCTAGCTACGATACTGTTGTGGCGCCCCCCAAAATTAGGTATCGTCACCCATCTTGGGTCGCCACTTACGTGGTACATAAATTCAAATCTGACTTACTAATATAAGCGTAGGTATGCAATCTGACATAAAGCGTGAGTTTGAATACAAATATTGTCTACTAGATATTATACAAACTCAAAAGGTCCTCATTACAACTATTATCACCTTTATTTCACGAAATAGTGAGGACTACTAATCTTATCCTCTGGACCATTACTTACGTTCCCAGGCTAAATCCCGGTATGTTCTCATTTCACGAAGAAAAACGGTGAAAGAAAAGGTGAGCTCAACTAGCCCGATAAAATATTATGACTAAGATAATGCGAGAATAAATTATCATTAGCCTTGACGATGTTAAAGCGATAAAATACAATAGACAACCCGTTTTAAGCTGCGGTGGAATAAGCAATCCATTAAAAAGTCAGTAGAGAATAAAATCTACTATCTTTTAGGTTTTAAAAGGTTTTCATCAATTTTTATCATTTGAGACTCGACAATAAATAAACCACCACATCTAATCATCCACATACCACGGTCGAGGATTTTCATCAAATTATCGATGGTTAAGCTACTATCTTAGAATCACCCACAGTCATAATCATACCAAAAACTATCCATCATTTTGCATTCTGACCCTTTGAGGACTTTTGTCACATCATTTATATCAAGTCGTGATTATCTTAGAATGATCCTGGTCATAATCATACTAAGTTCATCTATCTTGCGTAAGCGAAGATAACATAATATAACATGAGGATGATGACAATGACATAATAATTGATAAAACAAGTTCAAATTATTTAATCCATGAATTATTAACGTCAAATTATCGACATAATCTTTGTTTACGTAGAGTAAAATTCAAGAATGATCGGAAAGAATATTTCCATGAAAAGATCTTTGGATGAAACATGAATATCGAGGATATTCTACTAATTTCATGGAGTATAGAAGTCAAAGTTTTAAACCATTTGGTATATAATAAAGAATGGAATAACAAAAGAAATCACCGTGCATGCGGTGCTTGCCATGAGGCGAGGTTATTCAAACGAGAATAATAATAATAACGAACGAGTCGGTGAAATTCACACAAACGGGGATGTTCAACAGAATAATAAAGATGGAACCGGATCGGTGTAAAACACACGAGATAGGATATTCAGCGGAGAATGATAAAAAAGGCGGAACCGGTCGGTGTAAAACACCTGAGCGAGGATGTTCAAATGAATAATAATAAAAAAGCGGAACCGGTCGGTGTAAAACACCAGACGGGATGTTCCAATGAAATAATAGAAGAATGTCACCAAGTATAGGGTAAAATGGCGTATCTGAGTTATTCAATGAGAATAATAAGCGATGGAATAACATAAGGATTTCACCAAGTATAGGGTATCTGGCGTATCTGAGTTATGTATAGGGTATGCCACTTTTACGAGTTATTCAATGAATAATAATGAATGGAATAACGAAGTTCTCTTGAAGAAGAAAGAATAACACCCTACTAGTAAAAAATAACTGAATATAGAAGTAGTGAAGTAGCGAATACTCTTCTTCTTTCTATAATTTTCTCTCTATAAAGCTTCTCTACATAATTTCTCTCTACAGAGTTTGATGAATTAAATAAAAATAATGAAGGAATGAATGAACTTATTTATAGGAAAATGGAATGCGTAGTAACTAATCCATGAGCGGTCCAGATTGATTTACTTTAATCGGCGGTCCATATTTAAAGAAAAATCTTTTAAATAAAATATAATATATTCTATTTATATAAAAACATTTTACTATGCAAAAACAACTTATGCAATCTTATCTTATCTGAAAAAACTTTATAAAACACTATCGTAATAAATAAAATATAATATATTACATTTATAGAATAACTTTAATAAAGTATTCTATTTTATATAAAAAGATGTTTACATTTTATTACGTTAATAATCTGAATAAAACAAAAGCGTCGTTATCATTATAATAATTCATATTATTAATCGTGATAATGGAATCAAAGTGGTGACTTCTCATGGCGCATCGATAATCAATCTGGTAATGTCTTCTTATGCAACCACACGTATTCTTGTACTTTTACTACTGAGAGTAGTTCAACAAGATATCAACGGTAAAACTTCCGTAGATTATTTTAATAAAATATTTTTGTCGTTTTCTCGATCAAATGAATAATTACATTATGGGTCCACCAATGATTGGTAGTTATGCGAATATTCCTGCTAAATAAGAATATTCCCAGGCCAATCGAATATAATATAACCACTTGCATACTTTGCAAAATTTATAAATACTACCCATTTATAATATTATCTCAAATTCACACCATAATATTAAAAATTATTTCGACCAAATTTAAATCTTTATTAATAAAATCAGGGGTCTCATCTGATAGACAACCGGTTTAAGCTGCGGCGAATATCGATCCATTAAAAGAGTCAAGTAGAAAATAAAGTCTACAATCTTTTAGGCTTTAAAAGGTTTTCATCATCATTTGTTATAGTGCGAGACTCGACTTTAATAAATATTCCACATCATCGAATCACCCCTCTGCACTTCTGACGAGGATATTCTTTAGTATCACGACCACAATTATTCATGCATTATGGGCGAGAATATTTGTGTATTCATTAATAATTCGTGATCATGCCAACAATCATAACAACCCCAAAATAGGTCCATTCCATCCAACTTTGTAAGACCGAAAATTTTTAAATAAAAGGAATTTCCTTTATTTTGAAATAGTAAGGGTTGATTTGATTAATGTGGATAGTTAAGGGTTAAATACATGAAATATTTCAAAATAAGCAAGTGGTTATAAAATATTCATTTTGTGTGGGGAATATTAGTTTGGTGCGTGGAATATTAAATGCTTTGTCGGGGAATATTAAATGCGGCCAGTAGCGACCATGTGTGGGCCCATAACGAGAAAGCGATTGGATGAAGAAAAGCGACAAATATAAGTTATTTTTAAATAACGGCGTAGTTATTCTTAGATTAATCTTGTTGGAATACCGGTGGTTAAAACACACTGTCTGGCGTTGTTGAGCAGTAGCACCGCGGTATTGCACCAATTATTGATTCTTACGTGAAGGCACTACTCAATAATGGTTACGATAATTCTTTATTCGATATTTTATTGAGTTAATAATTGCTGTGTTGATATTTTATATTCTTTGTTGTTTGATAATTGTCATTACAGTATCTTTCATTATCGAAGCAATAATTCATATTATCCTGAATAATATTATTAGATAACATTATTGGCAATGTCTAGAAAGTTACATCTAAGGAGAGGTTTGAGTCATCTAATTGCGGCGCCAGATGAAGAAATTCTTATTGGAAAGCCCCTCTTTCACAGGAACTACACAGTTGTCAATATTGTGATTACATAATATTATTTGTGAATAATTAATTATTGATTTATATGATGAGGAAAATATTAATTTTATGTGGATATAGATGGAGAAATTTTTAAAATGACAATTGTTGAAAATTAATATTTTATCTTTTACGATAAAATAATTCATTTAAATATATTATTTTAATAATATATTAACGGTGATATTTTACAATGAATGTGGGATATATGAGTATATGAGGAGGAAGAGTATTTTTGTGGCATTAAATGTTTAACACATGTTTTGTGTGTTGGTGGACCCAATTATTAATAGAAATTTGATTATAGCTTTGTAAAATCGCTTGTTGTGGATTTCGGTCGATTTTTGTTTAGAATTTGGAAAAACTTTCTTCTGCAAAGTTGTAGAGAATTGAATTTCCTATAAAAACTCATGAGATTCGAATTTTCTGATGAAAGGGCTATTTATTATGAATTATTGAAGTTAGAAGCTCAAAATAATTGATTTTGGGAGTTTAAATTATTTTTGTTAAGAAAAACGTTTTTTGTATTTTTTTTTGGACATCATTAACATGTGTGGCTGGTGTTTTGACCAAAAGGTGGGCTAAGGAAAATTTGTATAATTATATTAATATTATATTAAATTTTACTGCTTTGGTGTTCTAAGCGTTTTCTATAAATAGGTGCTTGGGTTAGAATTGAAAATCACACGAGGCTGAAGTTTTCTCTCTATTTCTCTCTCGATATTTTGAGTGTATTCTTGTGAGTATTTTGAGTATACTTTGAGTATTGCTAGAGCGGTGCAAGTTCCTTGACCTTATATACGTTATTTCTAGTAGAAATCTTGATCTTTCGAGGTAAGGGATATTATTTTTTTCGTAATGATATTATTTCTTCAATATCATTATCTTTGAAATATTGATCTGAAGTTTTTATCAAATTTGGAACTTTTTCATGTGGGGTTTACTATTCATGGGTTCTTATTCATGAGTTCTTATTCACGAGTTCTTATTCAGCGAGTTATTATTCACGAGTTCTTATTCACGAGTACTATTCATGAAGCGTGAAAATGTTTTTTTTGGAATTTCTATCTTTTGGTGTCGAGAGTTACTATTCACGTATCGACACTATTCACGATATCTGACCTTATTCAATATCTGACCTTAAATAAAATTTCTTCTTTTGTCCAAAATATCTATTACGGATACCGACTTTGATTGTATCCATGTTTTGATCATTCTTGAATTTTACACCACTATGATTATCTTTGAGGTATTGTTGGACATGGATAAAAGCAGTCTGAATCCTTAATCCTTAATCCTTGTCATTTTGTTTCATTTGGATTCGTTTCTTTAAAAATATTTTTTCATCATCCTCGATCTTAAATGATGATATTATTGAATATCTTTGGCTGTAGTGCAAGATGAATGATTTCTGAAGAATATCTTTGGCACATAGTGCAAAGATGAATGATTTTGAATGAAGAATATCTTTGGCTGTTAATAGTAAAAGATGAGCAGTGTTTAAATGAACATGACCGATGATGAATATCTTTGGCTGTGTAGTGCAAAGATGAATATTTGATTTGAGATGAATATTGATTGATGTTACGAGGATAAAATATTGATGATGGATTTTTAAATTCATAGATTATAGTAGAATTCATTCTCTACGTAACTCTTCATGAATTATTATTTCATTGCGAATAATATTGATCTGAAACTTGTTGTCATTGTATTCTATCGATTTTTTCCTGTTGAAGACTAACGATAATTTGTTGTATATTATCTTAGTCATAATATTCTTCTTGGGGCTAGTTGAGCTCACCCTTTTCCTTGTTGTTCCATTTTTCTTCTCGGGAGGCGAGAATGTAGCGAGTCTTAGTCGAGGGTATGGAATGAAGGTTCTAGAGAGAGTTGTTTAGTAGTCCTCACCATTTTGTAAAATAATGAATCAATAATGTGATGAGGATTTATTTGAGTATAGATATTGTCTAGAAGATAATATTTGTATTCAAACTCACGTTTCTTGTTGTAATAATAAAGTTGTAGTTGTTTACGTACCATGTATTTGGCGACTTCGAAATGGGTGTTGTGTATACATATTTTGGGGCGTCACGGTTGGTATCGAGCTTAGGGATATGATCTCTGGCGGAGATCGGGGAATAGAACTAGGAGGGAGAGGCGAGTAAATCCTTGTTAGTGTGTCCTACCTAAACTTATTTGTTGGTTGGTCGTATTATAGGGGTATTATGTGATTTGTTAATTTATTTAATTAACCCTTGTTTTATGATAGTTTTTAAGAATGGTCTGCTGAGAAGCGTTAACAATGGAGTGAATGAGATCGTGGAGACACCTCTAATTGCCAACCGGGATATAATGTGATGTCGGTGAAGAAGGAATTAGAGATATCCATGTGGTGAGTGAAGAATTGATAGTTGCACTTTGAGATAATCGCAGAGGTGGTAACGGTGAGAGTGAGGAAGAAGAGGAAGAAGAGGTACACGAGAGTTTTATTAGAGGTATTTTATGATCAAAATATAGAATTGCAAAATCGTATTCATGAGTTAGAAGAGCGGGCTAAAGAATTGCGGCGATCGTGGAGCAAAAGGATGCAACGATTCAAGCTTGTGTTACCCGTCGTGATGCTTGAACAAAAGCACTCTTTGGCGAGTATAAGATGATAAAGTTTGGAATCGAAATGAAAGAAGAAATAAGCGAACGAGTGAGAATGAGTGATGCGTGGGTAAAAAAACATTTAGACGCGTTGATATTATGGAAAGAGATGTCCAATCTAAAAGAAAGATTTAACGATGGCGGGAAGGCGTCGGCGAACATCATCGACACCATCAACAAATTCTAGGGAAGAAGAACGATCGCCGGTTAGATCTTCTGAGATGTGGAGAGGAGGGACATATAAGGTCAAAAGCTGTTCAAAGCCTTCCAAGGTATGCTATAATTGTGGAAAAGAAGGACATATCGCTCGAGATTATGCGATATCGAAACCAGTCCAGCGTGAATGGTGACTCAAAAGGATGTCCCGAAAAAGTCAAAGTCAGCGGTTCTTGGAAGGCGTTTGTCGTGGCCGGTCAAAAATCAAGAACCCGAACGAAGTTAGCACGGGTTAGTTAATTATAAATTCTTGCGAAGTATATACCTTACTGAATCTGGGTTCTACCCATTCTTTTATCTCTCTTGCTTTTAGCGCTCAGCGTTTGAACTTGACTACGGAGAAATTAGACTTTGACTTATCATGGAGACTCCATTAGGAGAAACTTTCATTACATCATTTGTTTAGAAATCTTGTTTGATTCGGTTGGCACTATCACATTACACATTAACCTTATTTCTATAGAGATATTTGTTTTTGATGTGATTTTAAGGTTAACTACTCATCATGCCAAAATTGATTATTTTAAATAAGGTTGTTAGTTTTCATATTCTAAGCAACTTTGTTATTGAATTCAAGCAATCAAACCATTGTAGTCAAACATTTTCATATCAAGCCATGAAGTCATTCGTTTATTACGGATGTCAAATTTTCTTAGTCCATGTTATGGATTTGAATAAAGACACGTCGATTTGAATAATATTCTGTTGTTGTTATTGATTTTTCTGACGTATTTCTGAAGAATTTCTTGGCTTACTCCCAAAGCACGATATTTAATTTTGTATCGACTTTGAACCCTCTGACAAAACTCATTTCTAAAATCTCATATCGAATGGCTCTATTGAACTTGAGAGTTAAAATTCAACTATAAATTTGGTACTGAGCCTTTATCTTGTGACTTCCTTTGTGGAATTCACCTAAGCGAACTCTCTGTAGGGGCGTTATATTAGATGCGATAGTAAAGCGATAGGTGTCATTGTGACGTCTTATCCAAGATTGGGATATGAGTCACGATTGAGAAGCAACCTAAGTCGATAATCGAAATACGTAGCTTTCTAGGCTTAGTTGGTTATTATCGGAGATTCGTTGAAGGATATTCTCGAATCGCTATTCAGATTAACTTAGTGACTCGAAAAGATACAAAATTCGTATGGAGCGAGGAATGCGAGAAGATTTTCCAAGAGCTCAAGAGGCGACTCATTTCGGCACATATTCTAACCATACCATTTTGGAAAAGCGAGCGTGGTAGTGACGTGTTGAGTAGAAGATCGTATACAAGTAGAAGTCTGATATTATTTATATAATTTACAAATAATAGAGATGGAGATGAAAACTCTAGGTACCCACGTGATGATATCGACTATAATCGACTTTAATCAATAAAGTTAAAATTTCTCCAAGCCACCGAGGCCGGGTGATGCGTATGAAGAAGAAAGTACAAGAAGGAGCTATTAGGAGGCGAGAATTGATGAAGAAGGAATACTTGAGTCAACTCTGGACTTTGCATTCCTAATGATTTTGATTTGAAGCATAGAATCATGATGGAGGCACACAACACATTGTTTGCAATCCATCACGGAAGTACTAAAATGTATCGTGATCTTGACATACATTTTGGTGGAGCAATATGAGGAGAGAGATCGCGTAGTTTATCTCGATGTGTTTAACTTGCCAACGTGTAAAGGCGGAGCATCTTGTACCTAAAGGTCCGTTGCAACCACTTGAGATTTTGAAATGGAAGTGGGAACACATTACCCTGAATTTCATTACTAATCTTCCTGCGGTTTCTCAAGGCATCAATCTTATTTGGGTTATTGTTGATAGATTAACCAAGTCTGCTCATTTCTTACCGTCTGAGAGACTTATTCCTTGAACGTCTTTCTCTCGTATGTACGTAAATGAGATTGTGAGATTGCATGGCATGCCAGTATCCATAGTTTTAGATCGTGACCCAAGATTCACTTCATGATTTTGGGTTAGTTTGTAGAAAGCTATGGGCACGAATTTACGATTCAGTTTGGCATACCATCCTCAAACGGATGGGCAATCAAAAAGGACTACTCAAACTCTTGAAGATATATTAAAACTCTGTGTCCTAGATTTCAAAGGAAGTTGGGATAAGTACTTGCCATTGGTGGAATTCTCATACAATAATAGTTATTAAACAAATATAGGCATGGTTCCATTCAAGCATTATATGAACAAAAATGTCGTTCTCGATATATGTTGGGATGAGGTGGGTGAAGCAACATTGTTGGGACCCGAGTTAATCACGTATGACTAATGATTCGACAAGCGTATATCTGAAGCGGCACAAGATCGACAAAAGAGTTATCGAATTTTCATCGAAAAGGGCGTGGAATTTAGTGTAGGGGATCATGTATTGTTGCGAGTTGCTCCGTGGAAGGGAGTTATAAGATTTGGGAAGAGAGAAAGCTCGATCCACGATTTATCGGTCCATTTCAAATTCTTGACCGAGTAGGAAATGTAGCCTATAGACTTGCGTTACCTCAAGTATGTCTCGTGTTCATAATGTGTTTCACATATCATACTTAAATAAATATGTGAAAGACCCGAACCACGTTATAGAGTTAGAACAGGACGAGATAGCCAAAGACTTAACGTGTGAGGAGGTTTTGTGTCAAGATCTTGGATAGGAAGGAGCATGTCCTACGCCAAGAAAGGTCATACCACAAGTTAAAGTTTTGTGGAGGAATCATGCTATAGAGGAAATGACACAGGGTTGGAAGCGAAAATGAAAGCGAGGTATCCTCACCTTTTCAAAATACCAGTATGATGCGTCGTCAATTTAGAGGACGAAATTTCATAAGGAGGGAGGTTGTAAGACCAAAATTTTTAAATAAAAAGAATTTCCTTTATTTTGAAATAGTAAGGGTTGATTTGATTAATGTGGATAGTTAAGGGTTAAATCACGCAATATTTCAAAATAAGCAAGTGGTTATAAAATATTCATTTTTGTCGGGGAATATTAGTTTGGTGGTGGAATATTAAATCTTTTGGGGAATATTAAATGCGATGGCCTGCGACGTGTGTGGGCCCCATAACGAAAGCGATTGGATGAAGAAAACGACAAATATAAGTTGTTTTTAAATAACAGGCGTAGTTATTGCCAATTATCTTTGTTGGAATACCCGTTGGTTAAAACACACTAATCTGGCGTTGTTGAGCGATAGCACGCAGTATTGCACCAATTATTGATTCTTACGTGAAAGGCCTTTACTCAATAATGGTTACGATAATTCTTGTTCGATTATTTTATTGAGTTAATAATTCTTTGTGTTGATATTTTATATTCTTTGTTGTTTGATAATTGTCATTACACGATATCTTTCATTATCGAAGCAATAATTCATATTATCTGAATAATATTATTAGATAACATTATTGGCAATGTCTAGAAAGTTACATCTAAGGAGAGGTTTGGTCATCTAATTAATTGCGGCATGATGAAGAAAATTCTTATTGGAAGCCCCTCTTTCTGAGGAAGCTGCACGGTTGTCGATATTGTGATTACATAATATTATTTGTGAATAATTAATTATTGATTTATATGATGAGGAAAATATTAATTTTATGTGGATATAGATGGAAAAATTTTAAAATGACAATTGTTGAAAATTAATATTTTATCTTTTTACGATAAAATAATTCATTTAAATATATTATTTTAATAATATATTAACGGTGATATTTTACAATGAATGTGGGATATATGAGTATATGAGGAGGAAGAGTATTTTTTTGTGGCATTAAATGTTTAACACATGTTTTGTGTGTTGGTGGACACAATTATTGATAGAAATTTGATTATAGCCTGTAAAATCGCGCGTTTGTGGATTTCGGTCGATTTTTGTTTGGAATTTGGAAAAACTTTCTTCTGCAAAGTTGTAGAGAATTGAATTTCCTATAAAAACTCATGAGATTCGAATTTTCTGATGAAAGGGCTATTTATTATGAATTATTGAAGTTTGAAGCTCAAAATAATTGATTTTGGGAGTTTAAATTATTTTTGTTAAGAAAAACGTTTTTTGTATTTTTTGGACATCATTAACATGTGTGGCTGGTGTTTTGACCAAAAGGTGGGCTAAGGAAAATTTGTATAATTATATTAATATTATATTAAATTTTACGCTTTGGTGTTCTAAGCATTTTCTATAAATAGGGTCTTGGGTTAGAATTGAAAATCACACGGCTGAAGTTTTCTCTCTATTTCTCTCTCGATATTTTGAGCGTATTCTTGTGAGTATTTTGAGTATACTTTGAGTATTGCTAGGCGGTTGCAAGTTCCTTGACCTTATACAGTATTATTAGTAGAAATCTTGATCTTTCGAGTGGGGATATTATTTTTTTTTTCAGTAATGATATTATTTCTTCAATATCATTATCTTTGAAATGTTGATCTGAAGTTTTATCAAATTTGGAACTTTTTCATGTCGGGGTTACTATTCATGGGTTCTTATTCATGAGTTCTTATTCACGAGTTCTTATTAAGCGAGTTCTTATTCACGAGTTCTTATTCACGAGTACTATTAATGAAGCGTGAAAATGTTTTTTGTGGAATTTCTATCTTTTGGTGTCGGAGTTACTATTCACGTATCGACACTTATTCACGTATCTATCTGACTATTCATGTCATAAAAATAAAATTTCTTCTTTTTTTGTCCAAAATATCTATTACGGATACCAAACTTTGATTGTATCCATGTTTTGATCATTCTTGAATTTTACACCACTATGATTATCTTTGAGGTATTGTTGGACATGGATAAAACAGAGTCTGAATCCTTAATCCTTAATCTTGTCATTTTGTTTCAATTGGATTCGTTTCTTTAAAAATATTTTCATCATCCTCGGTCTTAAATGATGATATTATTGAATATCTTTGGCTTTTGTGGTGCAAAGATGAATGATTTCTGAAGAATATCTTTGGCACGTGCAAGTGCAAAGATGAATGATTTCTGAAGAATATCTTTGGCTGTAGTCTGCAAAGATGAGCAGTGTTTAAATGAACATGACCGATCGATGAATATCTTTGGCACATAGTGCAAAGATGAATATTTGATTTGAGATGAATATTGATTGATGTTACAGGGATAAAATATTGATGATGGACTGTTAAATTCATAGATTATAGTAGAATTCATTCTCTACGTAACTCTTCTATGAATTATTATTTCCGCTGCGAATATTGATCTGAAACTTGTTGTCTATTGTATTCTATCAGATTTTTCCCTGTTGAAGACTAACGATAATTTGTTGTATATTATCTTAGTCATAATATTCTTTACTGGGCTAGTTGAGCTCACCCTTTTCCTTGTTGTTCCATTTTTCTTCTCAGGAGGCGAGAATGTAGCGAGTACTAGTCGGGGTATGGAATGAAGGTTCTAGAGAGAGTTGTTTAGTAGTCCTCACCATTTTTGTAAAATAATGAATCAATAATGTGATGAGGATTTATTTGAGTATAGATATTGTCTAGAAGATAATATTTGTATTCAAACTCACAGTTTTACTGTTGTAATAATAAAGTTGTAGTTGTCTCTGTACCATGTATTTGGCGACTCAGAATGGGTGTTGTGTATACCTATTTTGGGGGCGTCACACAACCCATTCTGAGTCGCCAAATACATGGTACGTAAAAAACAACTACAACTTTATTACAATAATTGTCGTGCAAAATACAACAACACATATCTTTGTGAGTTTGGATACAAATATATACCAATCATAGCACGTTACTGATGACACCTTACACCTTAAAGGTATAGTCAAAAACTGCTTTTTAGAAATTAGAATCTTTGGGAAGTGCTCAAGAAACCTTCGTACATGGGAGGCCATGCTTTTAGGTTATGGTAGATATCATATGGCCCACGAAATTATCCTTGGTTGACCCAATAGACCCCAAAGAAAAACGAGAAGATTACTATCATATTCTTCCCAATGGCGAGTCTTCTCTTGACATATCATTATCTCCACTTGTCTCTAATTTGGTATTATACTCCAAACAAACACCAAGATTATATAGGTAGTGCTTGTAAATATACTCGGCCCAATGGATGAAACACAACCATGTCTTATGATAACACGAGTTTTGTATGTCATTAGACATCTTGTATGATAGTGACAAAACACCCTTCCAAAGTTGGGTTACGCTCACACCCTATTTAATTCACCAAAAATAACTATTAAATGATGTATAAAATCTGACACACACTAAAGCCCTCAATAAAATTATTTTCATACTCTTTAGGGAGAACCTCAACAACTATAGACCACCGTTCTATTCCTTGTTATCCCCATTGACCCATACACTTTTATTACACGAAAGGAATTGTGAAGTAAAAGGGTGAGCACAACTAACTAGCGATAAAGAATATTATGACTAAAGATAAATAAATTATCAATAGTCTTCATCAGTAATAAATCGAGATTTAGAACATATAGGTAGATGATAAAACTTTTCAACCATAGTTGCGTGAAGCGAAGCGATCCATTAAAAGAGTCAAATAGACTATAAAGTCTATTGTCTTCTCCACGTTAAAAAGTCTACCAACAATATTTTATCCTGTAACATCAATCAACAGTTCCTTTCCACAATTATATGAATAACTTCATAATCATAATTGTGATTCTAAATTCCTCTTCTCATCCGGGATGAAGATAATTTTCATCACTGTCTTTACACGAAACATCAAATATCATGGTTATACCAAATCACGGTTCTGTTTATAATCATACTAATAAATTCATCTTTGCACCACGGTCAAAGATATTCATCAACAGTTCATCTTTACACTACGGGGCTAAAGATATTCAACAACAGTCATCTTTGCATTACGAGCCAAAGATATTCATCAATAATTCATCTTTTTACCTTAGGGCTAAAGATATTCAACAACAGTCATCTTTGCATTCACGAGCCAAAGATATTCATCAATAATTCATCTTTTACACTACAAAGCAAAGATATTCAACAACGAGTCATCTTTGCATTCTGAAGCGAAAGATATTCATCAATAATTCATCTTTTTTCACTACAATTTAAAGATATTCAACAACAGTCGTCTTTGCATTCTGAAGCCAAAGATATTCATCAATAATTCATCTTTGCACTTTATGGCTAAAGATATTCAACAACGAGTCGTCTTTGCATTCTGAGCCAAAGATATTCATATATCAACGAAATACGTAATCATTTCGAAGTTATATAACAATAATTATAACCATGTTGATCAATTCACCTTTGCACTTAAGCTAAAAATATTCAATTGTAAATTCAATGGTCATGATCATACCAATTCAACAATTCAACTTTTGCACTTCTTGGCGAAAGAGAACCTATGGTCACGATCATACCAATAATCTACCCATCTTTACACTCAAGTCGAAGAAAATATCATCATTAGGGTTATAAGAATGTTATATAAAAATAATATAATCAAAACATGGTTTTAATTTCAAGAGTAAGATTCATAAATCAACGATAATTTGGTGGAAGAAAGAAACCAATTTGTTATGAATAGTACCCGTGTTAAATGCGTAGTCCGTATCGTCGTGCGTAAGTAACCTCGACACGAAAAGATAAAGTTTCATAATAAAATTCATATCCATATTTATAACACCTTAATCCAAATGTTATAAATCACTTAGAAATCTCATAATCTAATACTATTAATATTATAATAATATTTTAATCATTTCTAAAACTTATAAACAATTTAATTAAATTGTTTACACTTTACTAATTAATGCATTTAATCATCATAAAATGCCAAACTCATAAGATTTCATCACCAATAACCAAAACCCTCATCAAAATCTGCATATACCTCATATATGATTCTCGAGCCATAAAATCATATTTTCCAATTTTTTTACTTCACATAACATATTTAATTCATTTACTCATAACTAGAACATTTTCATGAAAAATACCAAATCAGTTCTAAAATATTTCTTTTTCTGGATTTAGCATAAAATAGTCCCATATTGAACATATATTTTTCTCGAAATTTTAAAAATTCATTTACTATTTTTCATATGGCCAAAACCACTAGAATATTTAAACATTTATCATAAATTGTACTTTTATCCAAAAATTCAAAATTCACAGTACAATGATATTATATAGATGTACTCTCAATAAAAATTTCATCAATTTTGGAGTTAACCTTATGAGGAGTTATAAATAGTTACTTTTAAAATAGTCTTTTCTCATAAAATCCATAACTCCTAATCTATACATCCAAAATACCTCAAAATAATCATAGTGGTGTAAAATTCAAGAATGATCAAAACATGGATACAATCAAAGCTAGTATCCGAAATAGATATTTTGGACAAAAAGAAGAAATTTTATTTTTAGGTGAATAGTCTTGGTGAATACGTGAATAAGTAATAGTAACTCAAACTTAAAAGATAGAAATTCCACAAAAAAAATCTTCACGCTTCATGAATAGTACTTTCGTGAATAGTAACTCGTGAATAATAACTCATGAATAGTAACTTCGTGAATAGTAACTCATGAATAGTAACCCGACATGAAAAAGTTCCAAATTTGATAAAAACTTGGATCAACATTTCGGTAATGATATTGAAGAAATAATATCATTACTGAAAAAAATAATATCCCTTACTATCCTTACCTCAAAAGAGAAAGACTTACGACGGGATATCGGATATATTGTTGAAGGAAACTTGCAGCGATGAATATCAACTCACCAAGTATCTAAATACTCACAAATTACACTCAATAATCTAGAGAAGAGAGAAAAACTTTGTTTTTACGGTGTGATTTTCAATTCTAACTTAGCCCTCTATTTATAGGAAAATGTTAGCCCAGAAGCGAGACTTGACTGCTACTACGATGGCTTTACACTGCTACTATTCCACCCACCAAAAATCAGCCATCTTCCCCAACAACCAAGAGTGGGGCCCACTCAATTCTAGAATTTTCCACCAAAACCTAATTTAGAATCGATTTACCTCTTAAAATTCATAACAAATCATACGTTCATTTTAACGGTTCAAAATTTGTGGACATATACTCAACTTATATATGTATAACATATCCAAAAATACAACGATCCAACGGTCGGATCAAAATTTATAACTCACATAATATAGTTGAAGAACACTTTGATTTTTTTGGACTATTAGTCCTTCGGACGATTTCATTCAAAATTTCACCACGAAATATCTACAAAAGAATTTTTGGGTGATTCAAATTTCTGATTAGCTTACTTCTAGGGCTTTCTTTTGATATATGGCTCATCTCTTAACTCATTATACACAAAAGAGTTATGGATTTTACAAAATCAAGTAATAAACTAATTTTTCCGAAAATCCCATATTTTGTTCTCCATTTAAACAAATCTTGATAAAACACCTCATCTTTAATTCCTTCACTTATAAATACATAAATAAATCCATCATTTATATCCACATCAAATAAATATTTTCTTATCATATAAATCAATAACTAATTATTCATAAATAATATTACGAGAATCACAATAATGACAACCAGGCGGTTCCTGTGAAAGAGGGCTTTCGATAAGAATTTCTCCTTCTTGGCGCAATTAGGTGACCAAACCTCTCCTTGTGAGAACTTTCTAGACATTGCCAATAATGCTATCTAATAATATTATTCAAATAATATGAATTATTGATCCGATAATGGGAAATCTTGTGCGATTGATAATTATTGAACAACAATAATAAAATATCAACACAAAGATTATTGAATCAATAAAATAAAATATTGAGCAATAATTCTGTAAACAATTATTGAGTAGTGCCTTCTCACGTAAGAATCAATAATTGAAAAAAATCTTTATCAATCTGGTAATCTTCTTTTCTGAACAACGCAGTATTACTTTACTTTACCAATAGGGTATTCCAACGATGTTAATTGTAGCGATTACTGCCGTTATTTATAAAAACATAATTTTGTCGTTTTCTTCATCCGAGCGGTATTCTTACATTATGGGGCCCAAAAATGGTACTGCGTCCAAATACGAATATTCCCAACGGAAAGAATATTCCACGACCAAACGAATATTCCCAAACAACAATGAATATTTTATAACCACTTGTGTATTTTGAAAAAAATTCATATATCACCCTTAACTTTAACTTTTATTAATTTAACCATTTAATGAATAGTAATTATAAGAAAATTGAATACTTTTATTTCATAAAATTGAGGTCTTACAATCTCCCTCCTTATGAAATTTCGTCCCAGAAATTTACGTGCACAGTATTTCAAAGAGTTGAGAATACCTTGCTTTCATTTCAGATTTCATCTTTCCCGTCATCATGATTTCTCCATTGCTCGTCTCTCGTATTTGAGATATCATTCTAGAATACAACTTCAAAACAAGGGTTAATTGAATAAATTAACATATCACATAATATCCGATATTATGACGACGACCAAACAAATAAGCTTAGGTAGGACACACTTAGCGAAGGATTTACTCATCTCTCCCCTCTAGTTCTATTCCCCGATCTCATGGGAGATCATATCCTAAGCTCGATACCAAATGTAACAACCCCAAAATAGGTCCATTCCATCCAACCCATTCTCGAGTCGCCAAATACATGGTGCGAAAAACAACTACAACTTTATTACAACAATTTTCGTGCAAAATACAACAACACATATCTTTGTGAGTTTGGATACAAATATATAAATGTAACTCTGGACACCACTTGGATAACCGTCACAATGACACCTTACATAAAGGTATAGTCAAAAAAAGCTGTTTTAGAAATTAGAATCTTTGGGAAGTGCTCAAGAAACCTTCGTACATGGGAGGCCATGCTTTTGGGTTATGGTAGATATCATATGGCCACAAATTATCCTTGGTTGACCCATAGACCCCAAAGAAAAACGAGAAGATTACTATCATATTCTTCCCAATGGCGAGTCTTCTCTTGACATATCATTATCTCCATTTGTCTCTAATTTGGTATTATACTCCAAACAAACACCAAGATTATATAGGTAGTGCTTGTAAATATACTCGACCAAGTGGATGAGCACAACCATGTCTTATGATAACACGAGTTTGTATGTCATTAGACATCTTGTATGATAGTGACAAAACACCCTTCAAAGTTGGGTTCGCCTCACCCTATTTAATTCACCAAAAATAACTATTAAATGATGTATAAAATCTGACACACTAAAGCCCTCAATAAAATTATTTTCATACTCTTTAGGGAGAACCTCAACAACTATAGACCACCGATTCTATTCCCTTGTTATCCCATCAACCCAATACACTTTTATTACACGAAAGGAATTGTGAAACAAAATGGTGAAACCTGACTAGCTCGATAAAGAATATTATGACTAAAGATAAATAAATTATCAATAGTCTTCATCGATAATGAATCGAGAGATTTAGAACATATGGTAGATGATAAAACTTTTCAACCATAGTTGCGGTGAACGAGCGATCCATTAAAAAGAGTCGAATAGTATAAAAGTCTATTATCTTCTCCACGTTAAAAGTCCACCAACAATATTTTATCCTGTAACATCATCATCAGCAGTTCCTTTCCACAATTATATGAATAACTTATAATCATAATTGTGATTCTAAATTCCTCTTCTCATCCGGGGCGAAGATAATTTTCATCACTGTCTTTACACAAACATCAAATATCATGGTTATACCAAATCACGAGTTCTGTTCATAATCATACTAATAAATTCATCTTTGCACCACGATCAAAGATATTCATCAACAGTTCATCTTTACACTACGAGCTAAAGATATTCAACAACAATGTCATCTTTGCATTCTGAGCGAAAGATATTCATCAATAATTCATCTTTGCATTACGGGCTAAAAGATATTCAACAACAGTCATCTTTTTGCATTACGAGCCAAAGATATTCATCAATAATTCATCTTTTTACTACAAAGCTAAAGATATTCAACAACAGTCGTCTTTGCATTACAAGCCAAAGATATTCATCAATAATTCATCTTTGCACTCTGAAGCAAAGATATTCAACAACGGTCATCTTTGCATTCTGAGCCAAAGATATTCATCAATAATTCATCTTTGCACTATAAATTTAAAGATATTCAACAACAGTCATCTTTGCATTACGAGCGAAAGATATTCATATATCAACGAAATCATAATCATTTCGGAAGTTATATAACAATAATTATAACCATGTTGATCGATTCACCTTTGCACTTAAGCTAAAAATATTCAATTGTAAATTCAATGGTCATGATCATACCGGTCAACAATTCAACTTTTGCACTCTTCGGCGAAAGAGAACCTATGGTCACGATCATACCAATAATCTACCCATCTTTACACTCAAGTCGAAGAGAAATATCATCATTAGGGTTATAAGAATGTTATATAAAATAATATAATCAAAACATGGTTTTAATTTCAAGAGTAAGATTCATAAATCAACGATAATTTGGTCGGAGAAGAAACCAATTTGTTGTGAATAGTACCCGTGTTAAATACATAGTCCGTATATCGTGCGTAAGTAACCTCGACACGAAAGATAAAGTTTCATAATAAAATTCATATCCATATTTATAACACCTTAATCCAAATGTTATAAATCACTTAGAAATCTCATAATCTAATATTATTAATATTATAATAATATTTTAATCATTTCTAAAACTTATAAACAATTTAATTAAATTGTTTACACTTTAATAATTAATGCATTTAATCATCATAAAAATGCCAAACTCATAAGATTTCATCACCAATAACCAAAACCCTCATCAAAAATCTGCATATACCTCATATATGATTCTCAAGCCATAAAATCATATTTTCCAATTTTTTACTTCACATAACATATTTAATTCATTTACTCATAACTAGAACATTTTCATGAAAAATACCAAATCGGTTCTAAAAATATTTCTTTTAAGGGATTTAGCATAAAATAGTCCCATATTGAACATATATTTTTCTCGAAATTTTAAAAATTCATTTACTATTTTTCATATGGCCAAAACCACCGAATATTTAAACATTTATCATAAATTGTACTTTTATCCAAAAATTCCGAAATTCACAGTAGTACACCGATATTATATAGATGTACTCTCAATAAAAATTTTATCAATTTTGGAGTTAACATGAGGAGTTATAAATAGTTACTTTTAAAATAGTCTTTTCTCATAAAATCCATAACTCTAATCTATACATCCAAAAATACCTCAAAATAATCATAGTGGTGTAAAATTCAAGAATGATCAAAACATGGATACAATCAAAGCTAGTATCCGAATAGATATTTTGACGAAAAGAAGAAATTTTATTTTTAAGGTGAATGAATAGTCAAGATATCGTGAATAGTCTTAGTATCGTGAATAATAACTCAAACACCAAAAGATAGAAATTCCACAAAAACATCTTCACGCTTCATGAATAGTACTGTGAATAGTAACTTTCGTGAATAGTAACTCATGAATAGTAACTCGTGAATAGTAACTCATGAATAGTAACCCCCACATGAAAAAGTTCCAAATTTGATAAAAACTTCAGATCAACATTTCAAAGTAATGATATTGAAGAAATAATATCATTCTGAAAAAAAATAATATCCTTACTATCCCTTACCTCAAAAGAAGCGGTAACACTTACGACGGGATATCGGATATATTGAAGAAGGAAACTTGCAGCGATGAATATCAACTCACCAAGTATCTAAATACTCACAAATTACACTCGATAATCTAGAGAGAAAAGAGAAAACTTTGTTTACGGTGTGATTTTCAATTCTAACTTAGCCCTCTATTTATAGGAAAATGTTGTTAGCCCAAGAAGCGGACTTGACACTGCTACACGATGGCTTTACACTGCTACTATTCCACCCACCAAAAATCAGCCATCTTCCCCAACAACCAAGAGTGGGGCCCACTCAATTCTAGAATTTTCCACCAAAACCTAATTTAAATCGATTACCTCTTAAAATTCATAACAAATCATACGTTCATTTTAACGGTTCAAAATTTGTGGACATATACTCAACTTATATATGTATAACATATCCAAAAATTACAACGATCCAGCAGTCGGATCAAAATTTATAACTCACGCAATATAGTGAAGAACACGATTTTTGGACTATTAGTCCTTCTGGACCGATTTCATTCAAAATTTCACCACGAAATATCTACAAAGAATTTTTGGGTGATTCAAATTTTTACTGATTAGCTTACTTCTAGGGTTTTCTTTTGATATATGGCTCATCTCTTAACTCATTATACACAAAGAGTTATGGATTTTACAAAATCAAGTAATAAACTAATTTTTACGAAAATCCCATATTTTGTTCTCCATTTAAACAAATCTTGATAAAACACCTCATCTTTAATTCCTTCACTTATAAATACATAAATAAATCCATCATTTATATCCACATCAAATAAATATTTTCTTATCATATAAATCAATAACTAATTATTCATAAATAATATTACGAAATCACAATAATGACAACCGGGCGGTTCCCGGAAGAGGGGCTTTCCAATAAGAATTTCTCCTTCTTGGCGCATGAATTAGGTGACCAAACCTCTCCTTGTGAGAACTTTCTAGACATTGCCAATAATGCTATCTAATAATATTATTCAAATAATATGAATTATTGATCGATAATGGGAAATCTTGTGCGGTGATAATTATTGAACAACAATAATAAAATATCAACCTGACAATTATTGAATCAATAAAATAAAATATTGAGCAGATAATTCTTGTAACAATTATTGAGTAGTGCCTTCTCACGTAAGAATCAATAATTGAAAAAAATCTTGTCTTAATACTGTGTGCTACTCTTTGTGCAACAACACAGCGTATTACTTTACTTTACCAACCGGGTATTCCAACGATGTTAATTGATAGCGATTTACTGTAGTTATTTATAAAAACTTAATTTTGTCGTTTTTCTTCATCAAACGGTTATTACATTATGGGGCCCAAAAATGGGCTGCTTGCCGTCGTAAATGCGAATATTCCCTACGAAAAGAATATTCCACGACCAAACGAATATTCCCAAATAACAATGAATATTTTATAACCACTTGTGTATTTTGAAAAAAATTCATATATCACCCTTAACTTTAACTTTTATCAATTTAACCATTTCTTGAATAGTAATTATAAGAAAAATTGAATACTTTTATTTCATAAAATTCGGGTCTTACAACAACTCGTCCATCAATGCACTACTACTAATCGAGGATTTTTACCACATCATTTGTAACATTACTATTATGATTACAATCGAATAGTCTCTGGTCATAATCATACCAAGTCCATCTATGCACTCACAAAGCCACGGATGACTTTAAAAAATATAAACATGAGGATGATGACAATGATATAAGAACTCAATAAAACAAGTTCAAGAATTATTTTATCCAGAACTATTAACGTCCCAAAATGATACTTGTTTTGTAGAGTAAAATTCAAGAATGATCGTAAGAATATTTTCATGAAAAGATCTTCGGATGAAACGCAAATATCAAGGATATTCCACTAATTTCATGGAGTATAGAAGTCAAAGTTTTAACTAACTGGGTATAATAAAGAATGGAATAACAAAAGAAATCACCATGCATGCGATAGATCGCACGTAAGGTTATTCCAATGAATAATAAATAACGGAACGAGTGTCGTAAAATTCACACCCAGCGGATGTTCCAACAGAATAATAAAGATGGAACCGGATCCGGTGTAAAAACACATGAGATAGGATATTCCAACGTAATGATAAAGATTTTAACCAGTCCGGTAAAAAACACCACATGTGGATGTTCCAATGAGAATAATAAAGATTTTAACCAGTCCGAGTGTAAAACACACGAGCGAGGATGTTCCAACAAAATAATAAAAAAGATTTTAACCAGTCCTGTAAAACACACACGTGAGCATGGATGTTCCAATGAATAATAGAAGAATGTCACCAAGTATAGGGTAAACCACGTATACAAAAGTTATTCCAATGTAATAATAAGCAATGGAATAACAACAGCTTCTCTTCATGAATAAGAAAGAATAACACCCTTACATTTGGTAGGAGATTGAATACTTTGAGAATTAGTAGTAACAAAATACTCTTCTTCTTTCTCTCTATTCTCTCTATACTTTCTTTCTCTATAGCTTGAATGAATTAAGTGAAAATAATGAAGCCCTAGGCCTCTATTTATAGAAGATTTCTAGCTTAGCACTTTTTCTTAGTGTGAAAAGGCAAGTGGCTCGACGACTAATGATGTGAAAAGAAAAGTGGTTTGACGCTCAGAATGTGAAACGACAAGTGGTTCGGCGCTGTAAAAGGTAATTACTATTAACGAAGGTAAATACTATTGACGAAGGTAAATACTATTCACAAGGGTAATTACTTATCGACGAAGGTAATTACTATTGACGAAGGTAAATACTATTCACAAGGGTAATTACAATTGACGAAGGTAATTACTATTGATTTAAGGTAAATACTATTGATGAAGAGACTCTTAGATGATGACATATAGAGCCCCCATAAAATAATCAAACTTACCACAAATCATTTTTTTCATCAACACATATTTAATCTTTCAACAATTATTAATCATTTATAACTTGTCGTCTCAATTATTGATTTAATACTATAACATATTATCTGAGATGATCTTTGTGACAATAATTGAATCAATAATATAAGAGATATGATGCGTGAATTATTCAGTAGCAATAATTGAGCATAAATGAGTGACTTCTCACGTAAGCATCAATAATCAATACCGTAGTGTCTACTATGCAACCACGCCAGACATCGCTTTACTTTTACCACCGGGTAGTTCAACAGTTTTAATCTGGTAACACCTCCGTAGTTATTTTTATAAAATATTTTTGTCATTTTCTCAATCCGATAATAATTACATTGTGGGGTCCACCAATGATTGAGCCATTATGCGAATATTCCCTAACAAAAAGAATATTCCCCACCAAACGAATATTTTATAACAACTTGCATACTTTGCAAAATTTATAAATATTACCCACAACTATAACATTATATCAAATTTATTCCATAATATTCAAAATAATATTTATAGAAAAATTCATCTTTATTTATAAAAGTTTGGGGTCTTACAACCTCCCTTCTTATGAAATTTTGCCCTCGAAATTAGGGTACGTTACTGCAGTATGTCGAAGAGGTAAGGATACCTTGATTTCATTTGATTCTAACTCCCAAGTCATTTCTTCAACATCGTGGTTCTTCCACAAAACTTTGACTTGAGGTATAACCTCGGAGCGTAGAATATGTTCCTTCTTATCCAAAATTTGAACAGAACCTCTTCATACGTCAAATCTTCCGCTATTTCGTCCTTGTTCTAACTCAATAATATGGTTCGGGTCTTTCACATATTTACGTAACATAGATATGTGAAAAACGTTATGAACACGAGACATATTTGGCGGTAAAAGCGAGTCTATAGGCCACGGTTCCTACTCGATCGAGGAATAAAATGGACCGATGAATCGAGGATTAAGTTTTCCTCTCTTTCCAAATCTTGTAACTCCTTTCCATGGAGCAACTCTTAACAACACACGATCTCCTATATCGAATTCCACGTCCTTTCGATGAAGATCAACATAACTCTTTTTGTCGATTTTGTGAGGTTTTTATACGTTGTTTGGATCGTTTGAATCTTTTCCGTAGTCATACGTACCAACTCCGGTCCCAACAACGTTGCTTCACCCACCTCATCCCAAAGATACTTTGAGAACGACACTTTCTTCCATACAACGCTCAAATGGAGCCATGCCAATATTTGCTTGATAACTGCTTGTTGTAGGAAAACTCCACCAATGGTAAGAACTTGTCCCAACTCCCTTGAAATCAAGGACACGAGTCTTAATAGATCTTCAAGAGTTTGAATAGTCCTCTCCATCGTCCGTCCGTCGAGGATGATATCTTGAGCTAAATCGTAAGTCTGTGCCTCATAGCTTTTTGCAAACTAACTCAAAATCGTGAAGTGAATCTTGGGTCTCGATCGTAAACTATGGATACTTGGCATACCATGCGCCTTACAATCTCGTTTATGTACATACGAGCAAGACGTTCAAGTGTATAAGTTTCTCGATCGGTAGAAAAATGAGCGAGACTTGGTCAATCTATCAACAATGACCCAAATCGCATCAATGCCTTGAGAAACCGTAGGAAGACCCGTGAATTGAAATCCATGGTAATGTGCTCCCACTTCCATTCTGGAATTTCAAGTGGTTGCAATGGACCTTTTGGTACTTGATGCTCCACTTTAACTCATTGACAAGTTAGACACCTTGAGATAAAACAAAGGCTATCTCTCTCTTCATATTGCTCCACCAAAATGTATGACGAATATCATGATACATTTTGGTACTCCCAGGATGGATTGCAAATGGTGTGTTGTGCGCCTCCATCATGATATTATACTTTAAATCAAGGTCGTTAGGAACACAAAGTCTGGAGTTGAATCGAAGTATTCCTTCTTCATCGATTCTTGCTTCCTAAGATAGCACCTTCTTGCACTTTCTTCCTCATACGCGATCTCCTGTGTCCGTAGCTTGGCGGCTTTTAACTTTATCGATTAAAGTCGGTTCTACTCGTATACTCGCTATCATCACATGCGTCCCTGGAGTCTTTAACTCTATCTCCATCCTTTGCAAGTCACACAAAATGGGCCTTTGCGTTGACAATATCGCACTCGTACTTGCATATGATTTTCTACTCAATGCGTCAGCTACCACGTTCGCTTTTCCGGATGGTATTGGATGGTATGATCATAATCTTTCAATGATTCAAGCCAACGTCGTTGTCGCATGTTGAGTTCCTTTTGAGTGAAGAAATATTTGAGGCTTTTATGATCCGTAAAGATCTCCACTTTCTCCCCATACAAGTAATGCCTCCAAATTTTAAGTCAAAAGACAACAAATTGCCAACTCTAGATCATGAGTAGGATAATTCCTCTCATATTCTTTGAGTTGTCGCGAGGCATAGGCTATAACTTTTGCATGTTGCATAAGAACACATCCCAACCCTTTGCTTCAAGCATCACAGTAGATGACAAATCCTTAGAGCCGGATGGTATTGTCGAATGTGTTGAAATAAGTCTCCTCTTGAGTTCTTGAAAACTCTTCTCACATTCTTCGCCTCAACCGAACTTTGTATCTTTCCGAGTCAATTTGAGTCGATGGAGTAGCGATTCGAGAAAATCCTTCCACGAATCTCCGATAATAACCAATTAAAACCGAGAAAGCTACGTACTTCGGTCATCGATTTAGGTTGTTCCCGACTTTGAATAGCTTCATCTTTGTTGGGTCAATGGATATTCCATGACTTGATACCACGTGCCCAAGGAATGCTACTTCTTCGAGCCGAACTCAATTTCTTCAACTTGGCATAAAGCTTATATTCACGAAGCTTTTGGAGTGTCGACCTCAAGTGTTGCTCATGATCTTCATGGCTTTTGGAATAAATAAGGATGTCATCAATAAAGACGACCACAAAGTGATCTAAATATTCCTTGAATACTCGGTTCATCATATCCATGAAGGTAGCAGGGAGCATTAGTCAATCCAAAGGACATGACTAGAATTCATAATGCCCGTCTGCGGAGTTCTCGAAAGCCGTCTTTGGAATGTCGTGGTTCTAATCTTCAATTGGTGATATCCTAACGAAGATCAATCTTTGAAAAGAATTTGGCTCTTGCAACCGGTCAAACAGGTCATCAATACGTGGCAATGGATACCTATTTTTGATGGTGACATGATTCAACTCCCGATAATCAATACAAAGTCGCATACTCCCATCTTTCTTCTTCACGAATAGAACAGAGCACCCCAAGGAGAAAGTACTAGGACGAATAAAGCCAATGTCTAACAATTCTTGCGGTTGGGTCTTTAACTCCTCGAAGTTCAATAGAGCCATTCGATATGGGGCTTTGGAAATAGGTTTTGTCTGGGGTTCAAGGTCGATACAAAATTCAATTTCACGCCTGGGGGGTAGGCCAGAAGTTCTTCTGGGAATACGTCGTGAAATTTATTAACAATAGGAATATCGTTTAAAACCGCGTATTTTTATTTAAATCAGTGACATGAGCTAAGAAAGCTTGACATCCGTTTTTCAATAAACGAATAGCTTTATGGCTTGAGATGACCAAGTGATTGATTTTAATGGTTTGGTCGTTTGAATTCGCATAATAGGTTGATTAGGAATATGAAAGCTAACAACCTTACGAAAAACAATCAATTTTTGCATGATAAGTAGTTAACCAATCAATCCCTAGAATCACGTCAAATGCAAGTATTTTTAATGAAATAAGATCGACGTAATGTGAGGGTGTACCGATTTGAACCAAACAAGACTTATAAACAATGGATGTAATGAAGGTTTCTCCCAACGGAGTTTTCACGAGATAAGTCAAAGTCTAATTTCTCCTGAGTCAAATTTAATCGATGAGCGCAAGTAGGAGAAATAAAAGAATGGGTAGAACCCCAGATCAAATAAAGTATAGACTTCATTAGAGTTTATGATAAGCTTACCCGTGATGACCTCATTCGATTCTTGCTCTTTGGGAGGTCACAACAAACGCCTCCCTCTTGACCACTAGGTTTGAATTTTCCGGGATGGCCTTTGGTGCCTCCATCCTAGCTGAATTTGTCTTCATGAAATGACAAAATCGAGCTAAGTGACCTTCTCTTCCACAATTATAACATGCTTTGACTGCATGATAGCAGCTTGGATCGATGTGTCCCTCTCCTCCGCATTTGAAGCATATGATAGGTGGTCTTTCTCCTTCCTTAACAATGGGTCTTTGGTCTTGACGTCTTTCCACCATTGTTGAATCTCCGCTTCTTGAAATGTCCATTCTTATTGTTTTGGCCTCGATTACCAAAGTGGTTACCATATCCGCCCGTTGATTCCCTCCACGCTTGTTGTCACCGCTCATGACTACTCTCACTGGAATTATAATTTTGTCGGTGCGCTTCTTTTAGTTGTGTTGACTCATTATCGCGTTCCACTAATCGAGCCCTATTTACAACATCCTAATACAAACATAGTTTATGAGAAATAAGATGTTGACGTATTCTCGACTTCAAACCTCTTAAAACATTCGCGCCCATTCTCTCTTCATTATCCACCAAGTGGGGACGAAAACCGATAACTCCGCAAATTTTGCCTCGTCATTGCGACTGGTCATATTGTTTTGTTCCAACTTGATAAATTCCACCTCCTTCAAGTGGCGAATACTTTCGTGAAAGTATTTGTCGTTGAACGACTCTGGAACTTCTCCCAAGATATCTTGATGAAAGAGGTTGAAGTCGTTTCCGATTCCCACCAAGAATCCGCCTCTCGCAAGAACATAAAAAGCGTGAAAGGAACCTTTTGCTCCTCGGAGCATCCCAAGACATCAAATATCTTGGTAATCATTTATCCATGCTTCCGCCTGTAGTGGTTTTGCTCTCCCTTAAACTCCGGTGGTCCCAGCTCCTTGAATTGTTTAGCGGTGACCTTGAGAGTTTTCCGTGTTTCCACCTACGTTTTGGGCAGAGTCGCTCTCGCTTTCTTTGTTGCATAAATTACATAAAGCCTCCGAACATTTGATCATTCATCATTTGGTCGGTGTTGTTGTTTGTATGAGGATTGTCGCCTTCGATGCACATTATCCTCGATTATTGATATGTGGTGAATCAACGATCGCTCTGCGCTCATTCTATTCTCAACATTCTCGGATGTCATTTTCAGAATCGCCACAAAACAAAAGGTTAATTGACATGTAACAAATTATCCTTATCTTCCGACCAACCAATAAAATAAAGCACATAAACTTAGGTAGGTCATACTAACAAGGTATTCCCCGCTCTCCCTCCTAGTACTATTCTCACATCTTAGCCGTGATCATATCCTAAGCTCGATACTAAATCGTGACGCCCCCAAAATTAGGTATACATCACCCATCTTGGGTCGCCTTTACATGGTATGTAATTTAAATACAACTTACTAACATAAATGTGTATAATAATCGACATAAACTGTGAGTTTAAATACAAATATCGTCTACTAGATATTATACAAACTCAAAAAGGAGTCCTCATTACAATTATTATCACACTATTTCACGTAATAGTGAGGACTACTAATGCTATCTTCGTGACCATCACTGCGTTTCCCAGACTCGTCCCAGCCTATATTCTCATTTCAAGAGAAACAATGAAAGAAAGGGTGAGCTCAACTAGCCCAAGAAGAAATATTATGACTAAGATAATGCGTAATAAATTATCAATAGTCTTCAACAATGTTAAACCGATAAAATACAATGATAAACCGGTTTAATCTGCAATGGAATATCTGATCCATTAAAAGAGTCAAGTAGAAAATAAAGTCTACGATCTTTTAGGTTTTAAAAGGTTTTTCATCATCATTATAGTGAGACTCGACTTTAATAAATATTCCACATCATCGAATCACCCCTACACTACTACCAAGGATATTCTTTAGTATCACGACCACAATTATTCATGCACTACGGGCCAAGAATATTTGTGTATTCATTAATGGTCATGATCATGCCAACAACTTTCCATCAATGCACTACTTCTGACTATCGAGGATTTTTACCACATCATTTGTAACATTACGGTCATGATTACACCGAATAGTCTCTCGTCATAATCATACCAAGTCCATCTATACACTACAGTGCCACAGATGACTTTAAAAATATAAACATGAGGATGATGACAATGATATAAGAACTCAATAAAACAAGTTCAAGAATTATTTTATCCAGAACTATTAACGTCCAAATGATCTTGTTTTGTAGAGTAAAATTCAAGAATGATCGGAAGAATATTTTCATGAAAAGATCTTCGGATGAAACGCAAATATCAAGGATATTCCACTAATTTCATGGAGTATAGAAGTCAAAGTTTTAACCAACCGGGTATAATAAAGAATGGAATAACAAAAGAAATCACCATGCATGCGATAGATCGCACAAACAAAGTTATTCCAACGTAATAATAAATAACGGAACCAGTCGTGAAATTCAAATTCACGCAAGCGGGATGTTCCAATGAGAATAATAAAGATGGAACCGGATCCGTGTAAAAAACACGAGATAGGATATTCAACAATGAATGATAAAAAAGCGGAACCAGTCCTGTAAAACACACGATGTGGATGTTCCAACGTAATAATAATAAAGATTTTAACCAGTCCTGTAAAACACATGCATGCAGGATGTTCCAACAAAATAATAAAGACGGAACCAGTCCGTGTAAAACACACGATGTGGATGTTCCAACGAATAATAGAATAATGTCACCAAGTATAGGGTAAACCACGTATACAAAGTTATTCCAATGTAATAATAAGCAATGGAATAACAACAGATTCTCTTCATGAATAAGAAAGAATAACACCCTTACATTTGGTAGGAGATTGAATCTGCGCAAGAAGGTAAAGAACAAAATACTCTTCTTCTTTCTCTCTTATTCTATATATTTTCTCTCTATAGCTTGAATGAATTAAGTGAAAATAATGAAGCCCTAGCCTCTATTTATAGAAGATTTCTAGCTTAGCACCGCTTAGTGTGAAAAGGCAAGTGGCAGCGACGACTAATGATGTGAAAAGAAAAGTGGTTTGGCGCTTGTAATGTGAAACGACAAGTGGTTCGATGCTGTAAAGGTAATTACTATTAACGAAGGTAAATACTATTGACGAAGGTAAATATTATTCACAAGGGTAATTACTATCGACGAAGGTAATTACTATCGATTGAAGGTAAATACTATTCACAAGGGGTAATTACTATCGATGGCGAAGGTAATTACTATTGATAAAGGTAAATACTATTAATGAAGAGACTCTTAGATGATGACATATGAGCCCCCATAAAATAATCAAACTTACCACAAATCATTTTTTTCATCAACACATATTTAATCTTTCAACAATTATTAATCATTTATAACTTGTCGTCTCAATTATTGATTTAATACTATAACATATTATACGATGATCTTCGTGACAATAATTGAATCAATAATATAAGAGATATGATGCGGCAATTATCATAGTAATAATTGAGCATAAATGAGTGAGTGACTTCTCACGTAAGCATCAATAATCAATACCGTATGCTACTACGCAACCACGCCAGACATCGCATTCTTTACTTTACCAACGGTAGTTCAACAGTTTTAACGGTAACACCTCCGTGAAGTTTTTTATAAAATATTTTTGTCGTTTTCTCAATCCGACAATAATTACATTAGGGGGTCCACCAATGATTGAGCCATTGTATGCGAATATTCCCTAACAAAAGAATATTCCCCAGACCAAACGAATATTTTATAACAACTTGCATACTTTGCAAAATTTATAAATATTACCCACAACTATAACATTATATCAAATTTATTCCATAATATTCAAAAATAATATTTATAGAAAAATTCATCTTTATTTATAAAAGCTGGGGTCTTACAAACTTGCTATGCTCAATTATTAGAAATCTGGTTTAGAATCACTACAAAATTTGAATCTCTGGTTCAATAAGAGAAGACAACTCGATGTATAACTTTTTCCTTTATTTTATCGATTAAAGTCGATTACGCTTGTTCCATCCATGTATTATTTGTTATACGAGCTACTTCATAGGAAATTTGGAAAATCAGATTTTAATAAACACAAGGATGTTGGTTTCTTGATATTCTCATCCTATTATGTATTTTTACATTCTCTCCTTTTCTTGAGTTTGAAGCTTGGTAGTCTAGCAGAACTTTCATGTGGGCAATTTTTAGCTTCCTAATAAATGCATTAAAAAAAATAATAATACATGCACAAGTAAACTTTCAAGACATCAATAGGTAACAGTCAGATCACATAAAACAAAAAATTCTCTCTTTTTATTTAGAACTCTTGACACAAGAATAAGGCAGCACGACTAATACGAGTGTTCTAATACAACAACAAATACAAGTCTTGAAGCTAAATAGAATTACAATGGACAGAAGACAAACGTGCACCAAACCATCTCTTTATAGGATGTTACTCCCAATATGGTGAACCCACTCAGATCCCTCATTAATATGAAGAAATAGATGTCTACAATGCTTTATGGAATCTTCCCATTTGTCCTAGATCATACATCATAGAGTTTCTTCTGAACTTTTAAATGTTCTCTATTTTATATCAAATCAACTCCGGAGTAACAATCCTTTGCTGCAGCTCTTTCAGCTACTAATGCGCACCTTGCATTATCTTGCTTTCACTAATGATTGAACAAGGACATAACGATTGAACAAGGACATAATGGAAGACATCGAATGATTGAAGATATCTCTCTAAACATATGTACAAATGTAAGCCCACCATCTACTCTGCAATGAAAAGTCAATCAAAGAATCGTATAAAAAAAGTAACCAATCGAGAGAGTATTTGAAAATATCATGTTCAAAATTTTTCGTGATACTTTATCAAAAAAATCATTATCAAGTAACCACTGAGTGAAAAATGTAAGTATAAAATGAAAAGTATGCAAAAAACTTCATATATCTAGCCCAACTATAACACATTTGATCTGCATGGTCTCTCAAATAATTAAAAGTATGACAAAAGGTGGTAAGAAAACCCACAGTAACATAAACATAACATAAACAGAACTAATATATTGACTCTTTCTGAAGTTAGAATGTCTAAGAACATTACAATCAAAGGTTATGGAGGAACATTACAAGAAGAGTAACCCAACGTACTGGTTGATTCTCCATTGCTATAACGAATCAAACTTACAATCAAAGGTTATGGAGGAAAATATTCAATTAATCAAACGATGAAAACAACTTTTGTCAACAGGATGACTAGCAATCCCAAAAGCATATTGAGATGCAATGACTCGTAAATAAAAATGACTTATAAAAAGTCATATACAAGTCGAGAAATTTGAGCAAATGCAATTTGATTAACATTGATCAAGGCTCAACCAGATATATACATATAAGGTTTGTAGTAACCAAGAAGAAAGCAAGCTCTAAATGTTTACCCAATGGATCCAAATATAAAGATCAGAAATGCTACAAGAGCAAATAACTACCACAACCAAATGACAATAAATATAGTAAATGTCTTTGCTCTGAGAAGAGTAGCAACAGAATATTTGATTGCCTAGCTAATTCTAATGCTTCTAGTTTTGTATTTAGTGCTTTGCATTTTATTCAAAAATATCCACATGTTTTCTCCATTACTAAAACATTGAAGTCTTTATTTGCTTTTGAATATAAATAAATGTAAACAAAAGCATTGACTACGCAATTAAAAATAAGAAATTGAATATGTTCAAGTCCCTCGAACCTTAACCAGAAAATAAAATTTAACCACGAATAGGGTAGAGTGTAATCAGTTTACCATTTGTATACCCATAGCCTTCATGCCCTCATCATTCATGTGTAAAAGGGCAGTCATATCAACCTACAAACCAGTAACAGATCTCAATAATACAGAAATTGGTTGAGCCCAGAGGGAGTAAATTAAATAAACACATAAATCTATATAAAGTTCGAATACTTCCTCTGCTTGAAATGTTATTGAATATTTATCAAGACCCAGGGATAGAAAGAAGCTATCCACCGATTCAACCTGAAGCAAAGATTATTGAGATTATACACTTTCCCCAAAACAAACCCTAGATTTCTTTCAAATCAAATAGAAATTACAAAATTAAGTAGGAATCTCACCTTCCGATTCTCTTTGAAGGAATCTTCCGCTTCTAATTTGCAACAGAACATGCCTTCCGATTTTCTTCAGACTCACTTTGAGAGAGAGAGGGGGGGGCACACGGTCGCTTTGAGAGAGAAAGGGAAGAATGAGAGAACGAGGATGGTTGAACTGATATGGCGCGGGTTATGTTTGTTCAGTTTGTTTTTCCCCCTTTTTTGGCTTTGTGACCAAGCGTCTTGGTTTTCTTTTGCTTTCATCATCATTTTAGTCCGTCGGAGTTGAGTCTCTTTAAGATCCTGCCTTTATATATATATATATAAATTCACGACTTACATGTATAGAGAGAGAGGGGGATTTAGATAAAGCAAGCAAGATAAGAAAGATGCCCGTGACTACTCCAAAAGGAAAACCCTTTGAATTATGGAAGAAAGTAGTAGACAACCATGTTTTTCACAATCCAAAAAGGACACATTGGTCATACTTCCCGCCAAGTACGGGTGGAAACTATTAGAACCTGTTCGGTCCCTTCTAATGGAGTGAGAGAGAATATCTATATATAGAATTAAAGTAGGAGAATATTTAATTTTTGAAAGCACATTTATTATTTATCCACTTACTAAAAATAACAAAATCCAAAAATAGATAAGGAAGATTCCTTGATACATGGATATCTTATATATTGGAGTGGTAAGTATGAAGTTAATTGACCAATATAATATCGATACGCAGGTCGGAAGGTAAGTGTCAACACTATATTGATCAATTAACCAACTTATCATGAAATTAATTTCACGGTAATCGGATCCCTTATATACATGCATATATGTCATATATGTATAACATAATTTAAAAATTATTTGTGAAAACTAATAGACCTATTAAATATTATTTATCATTTTAAAATTTATTTATACATATATAAATATCTCTATATAATATATAAATTTAAAAATATAAATTTTATAAAAATCCATGTATCGATGCGAGAGTACCAATCTAATTAGGTATTCCTTTCATTCCTTAATATAAGTCGTTTTACAAAAGTATTTTTGTCTTTTAATATATGTCGATTGAAAATTTCAAGTAAGCATTAATTGATTAATTTTCAATATTACTCCAAGTATGAAATATAATTTTGGTTCTGTCAATATTTTTGCCCAATAAATAACACCATTTTTTTAATATAAGGACAATATAGACAGTTAATATTATACTTCATATTATACAATTATTTCCTAAATAGTAATACTTATGTACAATTCTAACACAAAAAAGTGACGGAGGAGTATTATAAGTCTTGAATAATAAAAGTAAGCACGCAAAGAGTGGAAATACAGGCTACCAGACTAGATCTGACAATTTAGGCTGAAAACTATATAGTTAATTAAAATCACTCTGATTTATTCGGTTGGTTAACTAGTTTTTAGGTTATGAATTGGTTCAGTTTGGATCCATATTATTAATTAAAAATATGAGTTGGAACTAGTTTAACTAGTTTTGACCCATATTCTATAATACTGCTAGACCAGTATTTCTAAAATATGAAAACTTTGACATATTTGTGTAGATACAACACACTTATGAATTTAGTATATATAATTTTACTATGGACATAATTTCATCAATATTTTATCTAGGGTAATTAAATTACCTCCCCCTCCCCTCACCCCCTTAACCCTCCACCCACACCCACACCCACACCCACACCCATACCTACATCGCACCCTCATCTCCAAAAAAAATAATATTTAATGATTATGTATACCACTATAATAAAAAGGCTTATCAGCGACCGCATATGGTCGCAGATGAGTATTAGCGACCGATTGTGGTCGATGATATTAGTCGCAGGTAATCTGGTCGCTGAATGGACATCAACGACCAATAATAGCGATCGACTAAATTGCTCTTTTTGAGCTTAAAACTCTCTACAGAGCAATTTATCAAACATGATATGGGCATTATTTATATGGACATGTTTCACTAACATTTGTACATGCTTTAAACTATATTCACCTTCCTTATTACTTCGCACAACAACAACTAAAGCTCCTTCTGTGACGCCCCCAAAACAGGTATACATCACCCATCTTGGGTCGCCAAATACATGATACATAATTCAACTATAAACTTCTTTTATACAACTATCGTGTAAAATATACGACAAAACATAGCTGAGTTTTTACATGAATATTGTCTCATAGACAGTATACAAACTCAAATTCAATCCTCATTACACTTATTATCACACTAAGTAGTGAGGACTGCTAAAACAACCCTCTCGGACCGTCACTCCATTCTCCAACTTGTCCCAGCTATATTCTCATTTCCTGAAGAGTAAAAGAAAGCAAAAGGGTGAGCTCAACTATCCCAGTAAGAAATATTATGACTAAGATAATGCAGAATAAATTATCCTTAGCCTTCAACAGTGTTAAACTGATAAAATACAATAAACATTAAGTTTAACTGAAGCGGAATAAGCAATCCATTAGAAGCATCAAGTAGAACATAATGTCTACTATCTCTTCTAGATTAAAAGTCCATCGTTAATATTTTATTCCTGTAATACTCATCAACAGTTCTTTGTTATACCCAAGACAAAAGAACTCTCATCACCTGTCTTCACCTGAACCACCAAATATTATAGTTAAATCCACAATTCATATTTATAATCATATAACTCAACAGTTTCTCCTTGCCACAAAGGCTTATTAGAACGTTTACTAAATATCCTTAACCTAAAGGCTAAAGATATTCAAATGTAATAACAATGATCATACTAATCAGTTGTCTACCTTTGCACTACGGGCCAAAGATATTCAACTATAAAACCAATGGTCATGATCATACCAATCAATTGTCTGTCAGTACACTACGGCCAAAGACATTCAACTGTTAACTAATGGTCATGATCCTGCCAATCACATCATCGAATTATCCATGCACTAAGGGCCAATGATATTCGTTATTATCACAAGTGGTTATGATCATATCATACACCTGTCCATCTTTGCACGTAAGCCAAAAATATACAACTGTAAAACCAATAATTAACAGTCCATCTTTGCACGTAAGCCAAAAATATACAACTGTAAAACCAATAATCAACAGTCCATCTATGCACGTAAGCCAAAAATATACAACTGTAAAACCAAAGATGACTTTCATCACAATATAAGTATGAGGATGATGACAATGATATAAGCATTAATCAAACGAAATCAAGGATAAATATTAAAGACTTTAAATTTATCCAGAGTTTAAAAATATCCAAATTGTCAACATGATACTGCTTTGTGGAGTAAAATTCAAGAATAATATTCATGTACCAAAAATAATTTGGACAGAAAAGAAATATATTTTTCGGGTGAATAGTACCCTGTGAATAGTACCTCGTGAATAGTACCCTGGCATGAAAAGTGTCCCAAATACCCGAGTAAATAATACTAGAGTAAATAGTAACTGGGTGAATAGTAACCCGTGAATAGTAACTCGTGAATAGTACTCCGGCACGAAAAGTGCCCCGAATACCCGAGTGAATAATACTAGAGTGAATAGTAACCAGGTGAATAGTAACTCATGAATAGTACTCCGGTACAAAAAGTATCCTGAATACCCGAGTGAATAATACTAGAGTGAATAGTAACCCTGACACAAAAAGGTAGAAATTTCATAATAAAATTCGTACCAATATTCTGGCATAATGATATTGAAAGAAATAATATCATTTACGAAGAAATAATACCCCTTACGACTGTTGAACAAAAAATAATAATCCTACGAATATTGAACGAAGATGATATTCCTTACGAATATTGAACAAAAATAATATTCATACGAATAAGAAAAATAATATCTCTTCAGAATATGAAATAAATAATACCCCTTACCTCAGAAGAAGACTGGATACTGGAGTAGTGAAGTAGCAAACTACTCTTCTTCTTTCTCTCTATAGATTCTCTCTCTATAGCTTCTCTATCTATAATTGCTCTTGTGAGACTTAGTGAATTGATGAGAATGAAGGAAGAATGAGCTTTTATTTATAAAAAAATATAGTTTCGATAATTGCACATTTTGGGGCTCAAAATATTACAGTACAATACCTTCATCTTTTTCTTCATTTTTAATTTAGTCCTGCAAGTATTATCAAACTTGCACCACCTCCCCTAATAGTACATCATGTGAATTAATAGTTCAATCATGTGAATTAATAGTTATATACATGTGAAAATACGAATTACAGTATAGTACCTCCATCTATACCTCTATTTTTAACTTAGTCATGCAAGTATTATTAATCTTGCACCACCTCCCCTAATAGTACATACATGTGAATCAATATTACACACATGTGAACACATAGTTATAAGCATGTGAATTAATAGCAATTAATTGCTCATTTATCCGATTGGTTAATATAACTTCTAGACATCAATTATTATCGAAATAAATATCGATTTCCACTAACACTAATAATCCCAACACAATGGAACTATCAATTTTATCTTTAATCAACACGAACTTATTCATCATTAATATTATAACTCACAATATTTAACAACCAGGTCATTCCCAGGAAAGAGGGGGCTTTCCGATAAGGATTTCTCCCTATTTGCGCGCAATTAGGTAACCAAACCTCTCCATGACAAAACTTCTAGACATTGTCAATATTGCAAATAATAATATGAATAATTTTGTCGTCTCAATTATTGATTTAATAATATTAAATATTATGCAGATGATACTGTGACTGTAGACACTCGAAATTTTCTACACGCCTATTACTAATATTGCAGGAGGGCAGATTCGTCATTCGGAGATAACCCTGGAAGACAGCTTACATCCATTCCGGATACTACCGGAAGTTCAAGTTCAAAACCCGGGACACATACCGGGAACATCATTTCCAAATCCGGAATACACACCAGAAGGATCATTTTCAACCTCGGAGATAACCCTGAGTTTCGTCCTTGACGATAACCCCAAGGAGTGCTGTTGCAGTTCCGGTGATAACTCCGGAAATGCTTATTTCAAATACATGCTATCAGTTTCAAGCTCAGACATCCCGCCGAGGCACTCATACCTCAGACCCGGAGCTAACACAGGGTAGACAGGTGCTCCCACAGATGACCTTGCGGCATTCAAACACTTGCAGTAGTCCAATCAAAGATGTAACCCTGAACAACGTCTACTTTCAGCTCAAACTAGTGATAACCCCGGTGAGGAGTCAAATGTGACGCCCCCAAAACAGGTATACATCACCCATCTTGAGTCGCCAAATACATGGTACAAAATTCAAATACAAACTTAAAAATACAACTGTCGTGTAAAATACAACAAAACATAAATTGAGAGTTTAAACAAGAATATTGTCTTCTAGACAATATCCACTCTCAATGGAGTCCTCATAGATAGTACACAAACTTAAAATAAGTCCTCAATACATTTATTATCACACTATTTCACAAAATAGTGAGGACTACTAATACAATCATCTGGACCGTCACTCCATTCTCAGACTAGTCCCTGCTACGTTCTCATTTCCTGAAGAGAACAATGAAAGGAAAAGGGTGAGCTCAATTAGCCAGTAAAAAATATTATGACTATAATAATGCAGGATAAATTATCATTAGCCTTCAATAATGTTAAACTGATAAAACACAATAGACATCAAGTTTAACTGCAGCAGAACAAACAATCCATTAGAAGAGTTAAGTAGAGAATAAAATCTACTATCGTCTATGATTTAAAATGTTTTCATCAATTTTTATCGTTGAGACTCAGCTTAATAAATAAACCACATCATCGAATCATCCCTGCACTACGGGCCAATGATATTCTTTAAATCATCAATGGTCATGACTATACCGAATAATCCCTGGTCATAATCATACCAAGTCCATCTCTGCACGTAAGCCAAAGATATACAACCATAAAACCAATAATCAACAATCCATCTTTACACGTAAGCCAAAGATATATAATTCAATAAACAACAGTCCATCTTCGCACGTAAGCCAAAGATAACTTTCATCACCATATAAGCATGAGGATGATGACAATGATATAATATAAGCATTAATCAAACTAAAATAAGGATAATTATTAAAGACTTTAAATTTATCCAAATATTATCAACCACTCATAATCTAATATTATTAATATTATAACAATATTTTAATCACTTCTTAAACTTATAAACAATTTATTTCAATTGTTTACACTTTACCAAATAATGCATTTAATCATTCAAAAATGCCATACTCATAAGATTTCATCACCAATGATCAAATCCCTTATAAATTTTTTTTGCATATACCTTATATAGGATTTTCAACCCATAAAATCCTATTTTCCAACTTTGTTACTTCACATAACATATTTAACTCATTTACTCATAACTAGATCATTTTCAAGAAAAATACCAAATCAGTTCCAAAAATATTTCTTTTCTGGGAATTAGCAGAATATAGTCCCATAATGAACATATATTTTTCTCGGAATTTTTAAAATTCATTTACTATTTTTCAAAAATCATTTTCTAATTAATTCTTTAAGAAATTAGCTACCTCAAGTTTAACTCCAGAAATTCCCAAATCTTGGTAGGATCTTATACATATTAATGTGATCTTCCAGTTTAAATTTCATGGTCATCGGAGTTATAGAACTCCGGTTATAGCGTTTTTCGTCGGAAAAACCTAAATATTGAATGGTCATAACTTGCTCATTTTAAGTCGGAATGAGCTCATTTTTGGACAGGAGGTTCTTTATACCATATACTTTCATTTTTCAAAAGGCCAGAATTTTTCTCATAAATTAAGTGGCCGAAAATGCCCTTTTAATTTTCTGGGCAGTAGCATTTCGATAATTTCCAGCTTTTGACTCATTTGCTAAAATCAGTCCACACAAAAATCTACAACACCTTTTCCAGTGATTCCACTTGGATAAGTTAAGAAACTCATATATCTAACTCTAGAACTTGACCACACCCAAAAATTCGAAATATAATAGGAGATATGGTCAATTGAATTTCATATTCTATTTTTACCAAAATTTGATTTTCAACCCTTTGTGATTTCCAAGAAACTTTTATGTTTTCTCATAATAACCAACATAACTCATCATAACACTTACTAATACTTCATATACCCATGATTTTTCATCAGTCCAATACTTTTATTATGACTTTCATCATAATCCATGTAAATGCATCATTTCCACAATTTAATAAGGAAATGAATACAAAGGATCATTCACCACGCATGTGGTAATCCATGCAGCGAGTTATTCCAATGTAATAATAAAGAATGGAATAATGTATGATTCACCATGCATGCGATAGAGACCGCATGAATAAAGACATGTGTTATTTCTAACATAATAATAATAAAGAATCTGAACCGAATGTCAGCGTGATCCGCACCGGCATGTGATATTCCAATGTAATAATAAATAATGGAACCAGTCCCAAGAAACACATGACATGTGATATTTCAATGAATAATAAATGATGGAACCAGTCCCACAGAAAACGCATGTATAGGATATTCTAATGTAATAATAAAGAGCGGAATATTAGAAGAATTTCACCACGTGTATGCGGTTTCTTTGCATAAACAAAGTTATTCCAACATAATAATGAAGAATGGAAGAACAGAAGAATTTCACCATGTATACGGTACTTCGCATATACAAGTTATTCCAATAGAATAATAAGGAATGAAATAACAATAGCTCTCTTCATGAATAATGAAAAGAAATAATACCCTTTACCTCAAAAGAAGATCGGATATTGAATAATGAGGTAGCGAGACTTTCTTCTTCTTTCTCTCTATAATTTTTCTCTATAATAAATGCTCTATAGCTTTAGTGAATTGGTGAGAAATGAAGAAAGAATGAGCTTCTATTTATAGGAAAATATAGTTTCGATAATTGCACGTTTTGGGGCTCAAAATATTACAAAGACAATACCTCCAACTTTTCTTTCATTTTTAATTCACCATCCAAGTATTATCAAACTTGCACCACCTCCCCTAATAGTAAATCATGTGAATCAATAGTAAATCATGTGACTCAATAGTTCTAAACATGTGAAAAATTAATTACAAGATAGTACTTCTATCTATACCTCCATTTTTAACTTAGTCATGCAAGTATCATCAATCTTGCACCAACTCCCCCTAATAGTAAGTGAATGTGACTCAATAGTAACTCGTGAATAAGAACTCATGAATAGTAACTTTCGTGAATAGTAATCACTACAAGAAAGTGCCCCAATACCCGATTGAACAATATAATCTCCAGACATCAATTATTATCGAAATAAATGTCGATTTCTACTAACACAAATAATCCCAACACAATGGAACTATCAAATTCATCTTTAATCAACACGAACTTATTCATCATTAATATTATAACTCATAATATTTAACAACCAGGTCGCTCCTGTGAAAGAGGGGCTTTCCAATAAGGATTTCTCCCTATTGGTGCGCAATTAGGTGACCAAACCTCTCCTTGACAGAACTTTTAGACATTGTAAATATTGTAATTTAATAATATGAATAACTTTTGTCATCTCAATTATTGATTTAATAATATATCATATAACGCAGAAGATACTATGACAATAATCGAATCAATAATATGAGAGATATGATGCAGCAATTACTGTAGTAATAATTGAGTATAACTGAGTGACTTATCACATAAGCATCAATAACTAATACCGTGTGCTACTATGCAACCACGTGTATTACTGTAATTTTACTACCGAGTAGTTCAACAGTATTAACGGTAAACTTCCGCCGTTATTTTCATAAAAATATTTTTGTCGTTTTCTCAATCCGACAATAATTTCGTTGTGGGGTCCACCAATGATTGTGCAGTTGTATGAATATTCCCTGCTAAAATGAATATTCCTCGACCAGTCGAATATAATACAACAACTTGCATACTTTGCAAAATTTATAAATACTACCCACAACTATAACATTATCTTAAATTCACACCATAATATTAAAAAAAATATATATATTTTGAGTAAATTAAATCTTTATTCATAAAATCTGGGGTCTCACATTCTCCCCTCCTTATGAAATTTCACCCTCGAAATTTACGTACGTACCTGGTATGCCGAACAGATGAGGATACCTTGACTTCATATCAGATTCTAACTCTTGAGGTATAACCTTTGAGTGTTGAATACGATCCTTCTTATTCAAGATTTTAACACGTAATTCCTCAGACGTTAAATCTTCCGCTATCTCGTTCGGTTCTAAATCAATAATGTGGTTCGGGTTGTCCACATATTTACATAACATCGGTACGTGATAAACGTTATGAACACGCAACATATTTGGTGGTAAAACTAGTCTATAGGCCATAGTTCCTACTCGATCAAGGATTTCAAATGGGCCAATAAAATCGAGGGTTGAGATTTCCTCTCTTCGTCGATTCTTGCTTCTAGAATAACGCCCTCTTGAACCTTCTTTTTCACATTCATCAGCTTCGGGTGCGTAGTTTGAGCGGCCTTTATCATTATCGACTAGAGTTGATTCTACTCGTATATTTGATATCACCACGTGGGTCCCTAGAGTCTTAAACTCTATCTTCATCATTTGTAAGTTATACGAAATGGGTCTTTGTGTTAACAACTTTGCACTCATAAACGCATACGATCTTCTTCTACTCAACACGCCACCACCACGCTCGCTTTCCCACGATGGTATTGAATGGTACGATCGTAATCTTCAACAAATTCGAGAAAACGTCTTTAAGCGCACGTTACGCCTGCTTTGGGTGAAGAAAATATTTGAGGATTTTAGAAATGGGTTTTGTACTGAGGTCAATACAAAATTCGATTTCACGCTTTAAGTAGGCTAAGAAGTCTTCAAGAATACGTCAGGAAATTTATTAACAATAGAAATATCATTCAAAACTGTGACTCTCATCCAAGACTTGTATAGCACATGTAATGAAGGTTTTTCCTAACAGAGCTTCAACCGATAAGTTAAAGTCTAACTTCTCTGGGGTCAAATTTAAACGTTGAACGCAAGCAAGAGAGATAAAATAATGGGTAGAACCGGTATCTAATAAGGTATAGACTTAACAAAAATTTATAATTAACTAACCCGTGCTAACTTCGTTCGGGTTACTCACTTTTTGAGAAGTTACGAAAAATGCTCTTCTTGAAACCATCGACTTTGTTTTGTCCGTATCCGCCCTTGGTGCCATCGTCCCAGCTGGACTTGACTTTACTATACGATAAAATCGAGCTAACTGACCTTCTCTTCTTGAAATTTCCACTTCTATTATCTTGGCTATGATTACCACCAAAGTGGTTACCATTCTTGGAATTATAATTTCCCCCACGATGGTTATCATTGTTCCGATGGCGGCTTACTACAATTTGCAGATGATTATTATCGTGTTGTTTGTCATTACCTTTTGGTTGTCTTGACTCATTATCGCGCTCCCAATAATCGAGCCCTATTCACAACATCTGAATATAAATATGAGAAATGAGGTATTGACGTATATCGGGTTTCAAACCTCTTAGAAACATTCGCGTCATTCGCTCCTCATTATCGACCAAATGGGATGCAAACCGAGATAATTCCGTAAACTTAGCCTCGTACTGCGATACGGTCATATTATTTTGCTCCATTGCTTATCTCAACATTTTCAGATGTAATTTTCATACACTGTCACAAAACAAGGGTTAATTGACATATCACATATTATCCCTATACTCTGACCGACCAATTAAATGCTAAATAAACTTAGGTAGGTCATACTAGCGAAGGAATTCCCCTGTCTCTCCCCTCCTAGTTCTTGTCTCACATCTCAGTCAGGGATTATATCCCTAAGCTTTGATACCAACTATGATGCCCCCAAAACAGGTATACATCACCCATCTTGAGTCGCCAAATACATGATACAAAATTCAAATACAAACTTAAATATACAACTGTCGTGTAAAATACGACAAAACATAAACTGAGAATTTAAACAAGAATATTGTCTTCTAGATAATATCCACTCTCAATGGAGTCCTCATAGAAAGTACACAAACTCAAAATAAGTCCTTAATACATTTATTATCATACTATTTTACAGAATAGTGAAGACTACTAATACTATCATCTAGACCGTCACTCCATTCCCAGACTAGTCCCTGCTACGTTCTCATTTCCTAAAGAGAACAATGAAAGCAAAAGGGTGAGCTCAACTAGCCCAGTAAGAAATATTATAACTAAGATAATGCAGGATAAATTATCATTAGCCTTTAACAATGTTAAACTGATAAAACACAATAGACATCAAGTTTAACTGCAGCGGAACAAACAATCCATTAGAAGAGTCAAGTAGAGAATAAAATCTACTATCTTCTATGATTTAAAATGTTTTCATCAATTTTTATCGTTGAGACTCAGCTTAATAAATAAACCACATCATCGAATCATTCCTGCACTACGGGTCAAGGATATTCTTCAAATCATCAATGGTCATGACTATACCGAATAATCCCTGGTCATAATCATACCAAGTCCATCTCTGCACGTAAGCCAAAGATATACAATCATAAAACCAATAATCAATAATCCATCTTTACACGTAAGCCAAAGATATATAATTCAATAAACAACAGTCCATCTTCGCACGTAAGCCAAAGATAACTTTCATCACCATATAAGCATGAGGATGATGACAATGATATAATATAAGCATTAATCAAACTAAAACAAGGATAATTATTAAAGATTTTAAATTTATCCAAATATTATCAACCACTCATAATCTAATATTATTAATATCATAATAATATTTTAATCACTTCTTAAACTTATAAATAATTTATTTCAAATGTTTACACTATACCAAATAATGCATTTAGTCATTCAAAAATGCCATACTCATAAGATTTCATCACCAATGATCAAATCCCTTATAAAAAAAATCTGCATATACCTTATATAGGATTTTCAACCCATAAAATCCTATTTTTCAACTTTGTTACTTCATATAACATATTTAACTCATTTACTCATAACTAGATCATTTTCATGAAAAATACTAAATCAGTCCCAAAAATATTTCTTTTCTGGGATTTAGCAGAATATAGTCCCATAATGAACATATATTTTTCTCGAAATTTGTAAAATTCATTTACTATTTTTCAAATATCAATTTCTAATTAATTTCTTAAGAAATTAGCTACCTCAAGTTTAACTCCAGAAATTCCCAAATCTTGGAAGGATCTTACACATATTAATGTGATCTTCCAGTTTAAATTTCATGGTCATCGGAGTTATAGAACTCCGATTATAGCGTTTTTCATCGGAAAAACCTAAATATTGAAATGGTCATAACTTGCTCATTTTAAGTCGGAATGAGCTCATTTTTGGACAAGAGGATCTTTATACCATATACTTTCATTTCCCAAAAGGCCAAAATTTGTCTCACAAATTATGTAGCCGAAAATGCCCTTTTAATTTTCTAGGCAGTAGCATTTCGGTAATTTCCAGCTTTTGACTCATTTGCTAAAATCAGTCCACACAAAAATCTACAACACCTTTTCCATTGATTCCACTTGGATAAGTTAAGAAACTCATATATCTAACTCTAGAACTTGACCACACCCAAAAATTCGAAATATAATAGGAGATATGGTCAATTGAATTTCATGTTATATTTTCACCAAAATCTGATTTTCAACCCTTTGTGATTTCCAAGAAACTTTTATGTTTTCTCATAATAACCAACATAACTCATCATAACACTTACTAATACTTCATATACCCATGATTTTTCATCAGTCCAATACTTTTATTATGACTTTCATCATAATCCACGTAAACAGATCATTTCCACAATTTAATAAGGAATGAATACAAAGGATCATTCACCATGCATGTGGTAATCCACACAGCGAGTTATTCCAATGTAATAATAAAGAATGGAATAATGTAGGATTCACCATGCATGCGATAGAGACCGCATGCATGTGTTATTTCTAACGAGTAATAATAAAGAACGAAACCAAAGTTAAAGCGTGATCCGCACCGAATGGATAATATCCCAATGACATAATAATAAATAATGGAACCAAGTCCCACAGTAAACGCACGACGGATGTGATATTACGACAGAATAATAAATGATGGAACCAGGTCCGGTGTAAACGCTTATACAGGATATTTCGACAGAATAATAAAGAGCGAAATATTAGAAGAATTTCACCATGTATGCAGTACTTCACATAAACAAGTTATTCCAACATAATAATGAAGAATGGAATAACATAAGAATTTTACCATGTATATACGTATTTATTCAGATATAATGTAAGAGTTATTCCAATAGAATAATAAGGAATGGAATAACAATAGCTCTTCTTCATGAATACGAAAGAAATAATATCCACTTACCTAAAAAAAAATAATGGATATTAGAATAGAATGAGGTAAGTAGTAGACTTCTTCTTCTTTCTCTCTCTATAATTTTTCTCTATAATAAATGCTCTATAGCTTTAGTGAATTGGTGAGAAATGAAGAAAGAATGAGCTTCTATTTATAGGAAAATATAGTTTCGATAATTGCACGTTTTGGGGCTCAAAATATTACAGTACAATACCTCCAACTTTTTTTTCATTTTTAATTCAGTCATCCAAGTATTATCAAACTTGCACCACCTCCCCTAATAGTAAATCATGTGATTCAATAGTTCTAAACATGTGAAAAAATTAATTAAAGTATAGTACCTCCATCTATACCTCCATTTTTAACTTAGTCATGCAAGTATAATCAATCTTGCACCAACTCCCCTAATAGTAAGTGAATGTGACTCAATAGTAACTCGTGAATAGTAACTCCTGAATAGTAACTCATGAATAGTAACTCGTGAATAGTACTCCGACACTAAAAGTGCCCTGAATACCCGATTGAACAATATAATCTTCAGACATCAATTATTATCGAAATAAATGTCGATTTCTACTAACACAAATAATCTCAACACAATGGAATTATTCATCATTAATATTATAACTCACAATATTTAACAACCAGGTCGTTCTCAGGAAAGATGGGGCTTTCCAATAAGGATTTCTCCCTATTGGCTCGCAATTAGATGACCAAACCTCTCCTTGACAGAACTTCTAGACATTGTAAATATTGTAATTTAATAATATGAATAACTTTTGTCGTCTCAATTATTGATTTAATAATATATCATATAACGTAGAAGATACTGTGATAATAATCGAATCAATAATATGAGAGATATGATGCAACAATTATTGTAGCAATAATTGAGTATAACTGAGTGACTTATCACGTAAGCATCAATAACTAATACCGTGTGCTACTATGCAACCACGCTTATTACTGTACTTTTACTATCGAGTAGTTTAACAGTATTAACGGTAAACTTCCGTCGTTATTTTCATAAAAATATTTTTATCGTTTTCTCAATCCGACAATAATTCCGTTGTGGGGTCCACCAATAATTGTGCCATTGTACGAATATTCCCTGCTAAAATGAATATTCCCCGACCAGTCGAATATAATACAACAACTTGTATACTTTGCAAAATTTATAAATACTACACACAACTATAACATTATCTCAAATTCACACCATAATATTTAAAAAAATAATTATTTCGAGAAAATTAAATCTTTATTCATAAAATCTGGGGTCTCACATCAAATGTCATCTTACTACTTCAACGCTCTCTCTCACAAGATGATATCGCAGCATACCAACAAGTAGTCCAATCTCAGATGTAACCCTGAGCAACGTCTACTTTCAACTCAAACCGGCGATAACCCCAACAAAGAGTCAAACGTCATCTTGCCCCCTTCAACACCTGCGCGTTGTCTCAACACTTCATACATACTTACATCCAACAATGTCCTACAAGAACCGAGGAGCTACAATCCTGAGTGACTATTACGCATGGCAGTACCTTGGATAGAATTTGAAGCTTGAAGACCGTGGGCATAGACCCCTCTTCCTGACTTCGTACAACCTCTAATCCATGTCATTGCGTAACTCTCAACACAAGCGGTCCGAAGAAGGTCACATATACCTCGTTCGGATGCTCGGATTGAAGTTCTGCAAGTTTGAGCGGACATTATAGTGCATGAGTGCACGTTTTGAGATAACGGACCATGAGAGGTCCGGATGCACCACGACTCACCGTAGGTATATCATGGTACCCAAGGTGTACTACTGCGCCATCGATCTTTAAATATAGACCTTGGGCCACCATTTTGAGAGAAAAAAGAGAGAGAAAAGGCGAGGAAGCCCTATCCAATTTACTCTGTATACACCCATATTGAGTGTTTCCTCAGTATAAATACCCGTTAGCTCACATATAGCTACTCTTTTATCCGGCGGGAGCTAAGTGTTTATCTACATAGAGTCATAGAAGTCTACTTTGGCATTCTACCGTAAGCCTTCTTATATTCTATAAAGCCTTCTTTCCATATTAAGACACAATCGTTATACACATTGAGAGTCATGTAGTGCGCTTCCTGACTTCATTCTGTGATTTTCATTTATGTCTATATATATATACTTATATATATGTATATATTTTGTATATGGACTAACATTATCGAGTTATGCCTTGATTGAGCCTAGACTTAGGTCTGGAGCGTTTACTTGCTTTTGTATATATATATATTTATATATATATATATATATATAAATTGTGGTCAGACTCTGTCTGATGAGCCTAGACTTATGTCTGGAGCATTTCTCTGCTTTTATATATATATATATATATATAATTATTGTCGAACATATCCGATGAGCCTGGATTTACATCCGGTGCGTTTACTGCTTATATATATATATATATTTATATTTCGTCCTGCCTGGAGTTTACTTCGTAGCAGTTGATTGCTTTTATAGCTTTATTTATATTTCGTCGTGCCTGAAGTTTACTTCGTGACAGTTGATCGCTTTTACAACTTTATTTATATTTCATCCACCCTGGAGTTTACTTCGTGGTAGTTGATCGCTTTTACAGCTTTATTTACATTTCGTCCCACTTGGAGTTTATTTCGTGGTGGTTGATCATGTCCGTTTATATATATTTACCGCTTTTATATATTTACATTTTTGATCCCCCATGGAGTTGCTTCGTGGTGGTTGATCATGTCTGTATATATATATTTACAGCTTATATATATAACTACTTATTGCTTTCCATACAAACTGCAGTATCATGTGAGCCTAGGAATCATGTGATCACAGATTCATCTCTCGAATCTAGATTCTTGGCTTCCATGATGGACATTTTTCACCGTGAAGCGACTTGTATATTATTTACATTATCTCGAATTTCCTTGGATGGTTTTCATGCCCATGAGGAGTTCTAAGATCACAGATATTATTTTATTTTCAAGATGCTTCGCATCTCAAAATAAAAGCAAACAAGCCAAACATTTAATAATAAAATGGAAGTATCAAAGGCCTCAATTACTATTGAGCACAAGGTTTGAAAAACCTCTTTTTATAAAACTTCATTGCTATATCTTGTTTAAAATTGAATTTTTCTATAAATTCAAACCCTATGTATATAGGTGCTTACGATCAGGTACAACACTACTTCCAAATAATTGCACATTGATCCACATACACACACACATATTCATATATAACAGCTTTCTTTGAAAAGTGGCGTACCACCGTGTCAACACGGATGTCTGAGGGTGCCTAACACCTTCCCTCCGCATAATCAAGCCCCCTGCACCTAAATGAATCTCTTGCTTCACGTTGACCTGCTTAGCGTTGTCACATCACTGGGTAAATGTGCAAACCTTTTCGGTTGCGTTGGTACAACCAGTTAAATACACCAACTAGTGACTCTTAAAGTCAAATCGTCGACATTATACATGTCAGACCTTTTTCACTTATTTTTTCAAACAAATCTCACATTAACATGAGAACACCAAAGAACAAGTAACGAAAAGGGACACTAAAAATCCCGACGTCGACAGGTGGCAACTCTACTGGGGACTCCAGTAAGAGGGCTTAAGCCGCTATTACAAGCTTTTCAAAATTGTTATATGCTTGTGTGTGAACGTTGCATTTATATTTATGATGAATGTGTACGAATGCATTTTTACTTACTGCACTATACTATATCTATCTGCAATATTAGTGTTATCACATGTCATCATTTTGCATAAACGATGAGACACAATGTATGTGAATGTATGTTGTGTGGTTCCTCCATCAGGAGGCTATCCTGTCGGTGTTTGATTACTGGACTCGTAGGAAGAATAATTCCAATGAGGCTCAGGAAAGGCACCACCCAGATTTGCTCCAGTTGAAAGACCGGATTAACCTCCCGTCAAGTAGATTGCGATGATCTGGGAACCTTCATGCCAAAAAGCCGCGAGAGAAACCCTAAGATAAGTCAACCTCTGATAAACCAAACGCGGAGGAAAGTCTCTTCATGCTTTTCATTTTCAATTACTTGTAAAAGCATTTGTAAGACCCCAACTTTTTTTTAATAAAGATGATTTTTCTATAAATATCATTTTTGAATATTATGAATGAATTTGATATAATGTTATAGTTGTGGGTAATATTTATAAATTTTTCTAAGTATGCAAGTCGGGGAATATTCTTTTTGTAGAGAATATTCGTACAACGGCACAATCATTGATGGACCCCACAATGGAATTATTGTCGGATTAAGAAAACGACAATTTTTTTTATAAATAACGACGGAGGTGTTATTGTTAAAACTGTTGAACTACCTGGTAGTAAAAGTACAGTAATACGCATGGTTGCATAGTAGCACACAGTATTGATTATTGATGCTTACGTGAGAAGTCACTCAGTTATACTCAATTATTACTACGATAATTCTTTGCATCATATCTCTCATATTATTGATTCGATTATTGTCACAGTATCATCTGCATTATATGTTATATTATTAAATCAATAATTGAGACGACAAAGTTATTCATATTATTAAATTGCAATATTTACAATGTCTAGAAGTTTTGTCAAGGAGAGGTGCTAATTTTTCAGACCGTTGGTTGAAGTTATATTATTGAATCAATATGGACCGCTAGTGGAAAGTTATAATAGTGAATCAATATGGATCGCTGATTTAAAGTTTTAATAGGAAATCAGTATGGACTGTTGCTTTAAGTTTTAATAGTAAATCAATCTGAACCGTCCGTTTAAAAGTAAATCAATCTGGACCATTCAGGAATTAGTTACTATTCAATCCATTCTTTTATAAATAGAAGCTCATTCCTTCATTATTTCTTACGAATTCAATTTGAAACTCTAGAGAGAGAAATTATAGAGAAAGAAGAAGAGTATTCGCTTACTTCACTACTTGATATCCAAAGTGTCTTTTACTAGTAGGGTGTTATTCTTTCTTATTCATGAAGAGAACTTCATTATTCTATTCTTTATTATTCATTTGGAATAAATCGTATCACGCATACCCTATACTTGGTGAAATCCTTATGTTATTCCATTCTTTATTATTCGTTGGAATATCTTGTCTGCATGCGCTTCTGGCTTTGGGACTTGGTTCTGCTTTTATTATTCATTGGAATAACTCGTGATACGCGGACTCCCTATACTTGGTGAAATCCTTATGTTATTCCATTCTTTATTATTCATTGGAATATCTTATCTCGTCTATGTTTTACGCGGACACAGTTCCGTATTTATTATTCGCGGAATATCACGTGCAATGCTTCACGCGGGACTGATTCCATATTTATTATTCTGCTGGAATAACCTCGTCTGCATATATATCTATCACATGCTCGGTGATTTCTTTTGTTATTCCATTCCTTATTATACTCAGTTGGTTAAAGTTTTGACTTCTATACTCCATGAAATTAGTGGAATATCATTGATATTTGCGCTTCATCCAAAGATAATAAATATGAAACCAGTGTCCGTAGAAACGCATGCGGTGATATTCCAATGTAATAATAAAGAATGGAATAATAAAAGAATTTAACCATGTATGTGGTACTTTGCATAAACAGGTTATTCCAACAGAATAACAATGAATGGAATAACAACTCTTACGAGTATTGAAAGAAATAATTATCTTCATGAATATGAAAGAATAATACCCCTTACCTCAAAAGAAGACTGGATATTGGAATAGTGAGGTAGCAGACTTCTCTTCTTCTTTCTCTCTATAATTTTTCTCTATAATAAATGCTCTATAGCTTTAGTGAATTGGTGAGAAATGAAGAAAAAATGAGCTTCTATTTATAGGAAAATATAGTTTCGATAATTGCACATTTTGGGGCTCGAAATATCACAATACAATACCTCCAACTTTTCTTTCATTTTTACTTCAGTCATCCAAGTATTATCAAACTTGCACCACCTCCCCTAATAGTAAATCATGTGAATCAATAGTAAATCATGTGACTCAATAGTTTTAAACATGTGAAAAAATTAATTACAGTATAGTACCTCCATCTATACCTCCATTTTTAACTTAGTCATGCAAGTATCATCAATCTTGCACCAACTCTCCTAATAGTAAGTGAATGTGACTCAATAGTAACTCGTGAATAGTAACTCATAAATAGTAACTCATGAATAGTAACTCGTGAATAGTACTCCGACACGAAAAGTGCTCTTAATACCCGATTGAAGAATATAATCTCCAGACATCAATTATTATCGAAATAAATGTCAATTTCTACTAACACAAATAATCCCAACACAATGGAACTATCAAATTCATCTTTAATCAACACGAACTTATTCATCATTAATATTATAACTCACAATATTTAACAACTAGGTCGTTCCCAGGAAAGAAGGGGTTTTTCAATAAGGATTTCTCCCTATTGGCGGGCAATTAGGTGACCAAACCTCTCCTTGGTAGAACTTCTAGACATTGTAAATATTACAATTTAATAATATGAATAACTTTGTCGTCTCAATTATTAATTTAATAATATATCATATAATGCCGATGATACTGTGGCAATAATCGAATCAATAATATGAGAGATATGATGCAACAATTACTATAGCAATAATTGAGTATAACTGAATGACTTATCACGTAAGCATCAATAACCAATACCGTGTGCTACTACTACGCAACCACGCCAGACATCTTTTCTTTACTACCGAGTAGTTCAACAGTTTTAACGGTAAACTTCCGCCGTTATTTTTATAAAAATAATTCTGTCGTTTTATTACTATGACAATACTTCCGTTGTGGGTTCACCAATGATTGTGCCGTCGTACGGATATTCCCGACAAAAAAAATACTCCCCGACCAAATGAATATTTTATAACAACTTGCATACTTTGCAAAATTTATAAATACTACCCACAACTATAACATTATATCAAATCCATACAATAATATTCAAAAAAAATATTTTGAGAAATTTAAATCTTTATTCATAAAATTTGGGGTCTCACAATCTCCCCTCCTTATGAAATTTTACCCTCGAAATTTATGTACGTACTTGGTATGCCGAACAAATGAGGATACCTTGACTTCATTTCAGATTCTAACTCTTGAGGTATAACCTTTGAGTGTTGAATACGATCCTTCTTATCCAAGATTTTAACACGTATCTCCTCATACGTTAAATTATCCGCTATCTCGTCCGGTTCTAAATCAATAATGTGGTTCGGGTCGTCCACATATTTACGTAACATCGGTACGTGATAAACGTTATAAAAACGCGACATACTTGGCGGTAAAACGAGTCTATAAGCCACAGTTCCTACTCGATCGAGGATTTCAAATGGGCCAATTAAATCGAGGGTTGAGATTTCCTCTCTTCGTCGATTTTTGCTTCTAGAATAACTCCCTCTTGAACCTTCTTCTTCACATTCATCAGTTTTGGGCGTGTAGCTTGAGCGGCCTTTAACTTTATCGATTAAAGTTGATTTTACTCATATATTTAATATCACCATGTGGGTCCCTAGAGTCTTTAACTCTATCTTCATCATTTGTAAGTTATACGAAATGGGTTTTTGTACTGGGGTCAATACAAAATTCGTTTTCACGCTTTGGTGGTAGGCCAAGAAGTTCTTTGAAAATACGTCAGGAAATTTATTAACGATAGAAATATCATTCAAAACTGTGACCCTCGTCCCAAGACTTTGATAGTACGTCACATTGATACTTATCAACTTGCCATCGTCATTCATGACGTCGCCTATAGAAAGTCTAGCTTCAGTGCATTCCACATAAGGAAGTCACCAGAAAAAGGCTCAGAGCTCTTTACTTATGCCTTGATATGACAATGATTGACTTTAGTGGTTTGGTTTCTTGAATTTCGCATAACAGGTTTATTAGGAATATGAAAGCTAACAACCTTACGAAAAGCATAATGAGTAGTTAACCAATCGATTTCTAAAATAACATCAAAGGCAAGTATTTTCAAAGAGATAAGATCGTCAGGTAATGTGAAAGTGTCGATTTGAATCAACAAGATTTATAAACAGTGAAGGTAACGAAGGTTTCTCCTAATGAAGTTTCAACCAATAAGTCAAAGTCTAACTTCTTAGGAGTCAAATTTAAACGTTGAACACAACTAGGTGAAATACAAGAGTGAGTAGAACTAGTATCGAACAAGATATTGAATTCGTAAGAGTTTATAATTAACTTACCCGTAATAACTTCGTTCGGGTTTCTTGACAAACTCTCTCACTTAAAGTACCAGATTTGACTTTGCTAGGGTACATTCCACCCTTAAGTGCTCCGTCACATTCCTAATCCAGGATTTGAATCATTATTCTCCGATCCATATCGAACTGGGGTTGACCGCTCTGCACATGGTAATTCCGAATTCGATGTTGGATTCTCCCAATTGTTGTCCAAAAAGCAAAATCCATTTCATCTATTTTGACTTTATTGGATCAGACGTCTTTTTTGACACTATCAACGCGTCATGCGGCTGTTACCCACGCATCATCTATTCTTCTTCGTTCAGTTGTTTCTACTTTCATCAGAACTTTAATCATAACATTCTCAGATTCTAGCTCTAATATCTTATACTCTGCTAAAGAGTGCTTCTGTTCAAGCATCGCACATCGGGTGACACAATTTTGAATTGTTGCATCTCTTTGCTCCACGACCGCCTGTCGTTCTTCAGCCTGCTCTTTTAACTCATGAATACAGTTTTGTAATTCTAAATTTCGATCATAAAATTCTTCTAATAAATTCTCCTCAGGTTCCTCTTCTTCCTCACTCTCAGCTGCTATCTCTGCAACTAGCTCGGGTGCAACTATTAGCTCTTCACTCACCATGTAGATATCTCTAATTTCTTCTTTATCTGACACCACATTAACCTAATTAGTGATTAAAGGTGTCTCAACGGTCTCATTCACTCCATTGTGAATATTTTCAGCTGCCATTTTCAAACATTGCCACAAAACAAGGAGTAATTGACATATCACAAATTATCCCTATACTATGACCAATAAATTAAATACCAAATAAACTTATGTGAGACCCCAGATTTTATCAATAAAGATTTAAATTTTGTCGAAATAATTTTTAATATTATGGTGTGAATTTGAGATAATATTATAGTTGTGGGTAGTATTTATAAATTTTGCAAAGTATGCAAGTGGTTATATTATATTCGATTGGTTGGGAATATTCGGTTTAGCGGGGAATATTCGTAAAAGCTACTCAATCATTGGTGAACCCCAAATTATTTATCGGATTGATCGAAAAACGACAAAAATATTTTATTGAAATAACGGCGGAAGTTTTACCGTTGATATCTTGTTGAACTACTTTCGGTAGTAAAAGTACAAAGAATCGTGTGGTTGCATAGTAGCACACGGTATTGATTATTGATGCTTATGTGAGAAGTCACTCGGTTTGATTCCATTATTGTCGATTAATAATATGAATTATTATAGCGATAATGACGTTTTGTTTTATTCAGTATTATTAACGTAATAAAATGAAACATCTTTTATATAAAATGAATATACTTTATTAAAGTTATTCTATAAATAGAATATATTATATTTTATTATGCATAATGTTGCATAGTGTTTTGCATAGTGTTGCATAGTGTTTGCATAGTAAAATGTTTTATAAATAGAATATATTATATTTTATTTAAAAGATTTTGCTTTAAATATGGACCGTCGATTAAAGTAAATCAATCTGGACCGCTTCATAGATTAATTACTATGCATTCTATTTTCCTATAAATAGAAGCTCATTCCTTCATTATTTTCTTACGAATTCAATTTGAAACTCTGTAGAGAGAATTATAGAGAGAAGCTATAGAGAAAATCTATAGAGAGAAAGAAGAAGAGTATTCTGGTACTTCACTACTTTGATATCCAAAGTCTCTTTTACTAGTAGGGATATTATTTGTTGTACCGTAAGGGGTGTTATTCTTTCTTATTCATGAAGAGAACTTCATTATTTCATTCATTATTATTATACATTGGAATAACTCGTAAAAAGTGGCATACCCTATACATAACTTTTGTATCACGCAGATACCCTATACTTGGTGAATCCTTATATTATTCCTTTCTTATTTATTACATTGGAATAACTTTTGTATACGCCAAATCCCCTATACTTGGTGATCTTCTTCATTGTTATTCCATTCTTTATTATTCTGCTGGAATATCACATGCATGTGTTTTACACCGACCGGTTCCATTGTTTATTATTCCGCATTTATTATTACATTGGAATATCACATGCATGTGTTTTACACCTTAACTGGGTTCCATTGTTTATTATTCAAAGATTTATTATTCATTGGATCATCCTGCTTGTGTGAATTTCACCTCACCTGGTTCCGTTATTATTATTCTACGTTGGAATAACTTTTATCTATGCAAGCTGCATACATGGTGATTTCTTTTGTTATTCCATTCTTTATTATACCCAAATTGGTTAAAACTTTGACTTCTATACTCCATGAAATTAGTAGAATATCCTTGATATTTGTGTTTCATCCAAAGATCTTTTCATGGAAATATTCTTCCGAGCATTCTTGAATTTTACTCTACAAAGAAGTATCATGTTGACAACTTGGGCGTTATTGGTTCTTGGATAAATTAATTCTTGAACTTGTTTTATTGAATTATTATGTCATTGTCATCATCCTCATGTTATATTATGTTGAAAGTTATCTATGTCTTACGTGCGTAGATGAACTTGGTATGATTATGACCGAGGATCATTCGGTATAATCATGACCTCGCTATAAATGATGTGATAAAAGTCCTCGATGGCACGTAATGCGATGATGGATAGTTTTGGTATGATTATGACCGGGGTGATTCGGTATAGTCATGACCATTGATAATTTGATGAAAATCCTTGACCGTGGTACGGGGATGATTAGATATTGTGGTTTATTCATTAAACCGAGTCTTAGTGATAAAATTTATGAAAACCTTTTAAAACCTAAAAGATAGTAGACTTTATTTTCTACTTGACTCTTTTAATGGATTGCATATTCCATTGCAGATTAAACCGGTTGTCTATTGTATTTTATCGCTTTAACAACTTGTTGAAGGCTAATGATAATTTATTCTGCATTATCTTAGTCATAATATTTCTTCTTGGGCTAGTTGAGCTCACCCTTTCTTTCACCGTTTCTTCTCTTGAAATGAGAATATAAATTTGGACGAGTCTGGGAAAATAGTGATGGTCCCAAAGATAGCATTAGTAGTCCTCACTATTACGTTAAATAATGTGACAATAAATGTAATGAGGACTCCTTGAGTATGGATATTGTCTAAATGACAATATTCCTATTAGAACTCTCGCTTTATGTATTGTCGTATGTTACACTGACGGATGTATAATTAAGTTTGTATTTGAATTTATGTACCATGTAAGTGGCGACCCAAGATGGGTGACGTATACCTAATTTTGGGGGCGTCACAATTGGTATCGAGCTTAGGATATGATCCTGGTGAGATGTGAGATAAGAACTAGGAGGGAGAAACGAGGAATTCCTTCACTAGTATGACCTACCTAAATTTATTTGGTATTTAATTGGTCTCATCGAGTATAGGGATAATATGTGATATGTTAATTAACCCTTGTTTTTGGCAAAGTTTGAGAATGGCATCCGAAAATGCCGAGATAAGCAATGAAGCACATATGAGAGTGTTGATTCACTCAAACAAAAGGTAACGACCAACAACACGATAATAATCATACTGGTGGCAACGGCTATCAGAATAATGATAACCATCGTGGGCGAAATTATCATGCTAAGAATGGTAACCACTTCGGTGGTAATCATGGCAAAGATAATAGAAGTGGAAATTGCAAGAAGAGAATGTCATTTAGCCCAATTTTTTTGTGCACCAAAGTCAATTCTAGCTGGGACGGTGGCACCAAAGGTGGATATGGACAAAACAAAGTCGTTGGTTTTAGGAAGTGCATTTTTCATGACTTCTCAAAAAGCAAGTAAACCGAACGAAGTTAGCACGGGTTAGTTAATTATAAATTGCGAAGTCTATACCTTATAAGATACCGGTTCTACCCATTATTTTATCTTTCTTGCTTGCGTTCAACGTTTAAATTTGACTCCGAAGAAGTTAAACTTTGACTTATTGGTTGAAACTTCGTTAGTAGGAGCCTTCGTTACCGCTACTATTTTTAAATCTTGTTTGATTCAAATAAACACTTTCACGTTACCTGTCGATCTTATCTCTTTGAAAATACTTTCCTTTGAGGTAATTTTTGAAAATGATTGATTAACTACTCGTTATTCTTTTTGTAAGGTTGTTAGCTTTCATATTCCTAACCAACCTGTTATACAAATTCAAAGTAACCAAACCCTAAAGTTAATCACTGTTATATCAAGCCATAAGTAAAGAGCCCCGATCCTTTCGTTGTTGACTTCCTTGTGTGGAATGCACTGAAGCCAGACTTTCTGTAGGCGACATCGTGAATGAAAATGGCAAGTTTATAGGTATCATTGTGAGGTGCTTATCTAGGTTAAGGGATGAAGTCACAGGTTGGTATCAATGTGACGTATTATCCAAGTCTTGGATGAGAGTCACGCTTTGAATGATATTTCTATCATTAATAAATTTCTTGGCGTATTCTTGAAGACTTCCTAGCCTACCCTAGAAACGTGAAATCGAATTTTGTATTGACCCCCAAAGATAAAAACCCATTTCTTAAACCCTCAAATATTTCTTCAACTAAAAGGATCATTTCGTGGATTATGATGAAAGTCATAATAAAAGCATTGGACTAATGAAAATCATGGGTATACGTGGTATTAGTAAGTGTTATAATGAGTTATGTTGGTTATTATAAGAAAACATGAAAGTTTCTTAAAAATCACAAGGAGTTAAAAATCAGATTTTGGTAAAAACGTAACATGAAATTCAATTGACCATATCTCCTATTATATTTCGAATTTTTGAGTGTGGTCAAGTCCTAGAGTTAGATCTATGAGTCTTATAATTTATCCAAGTGGAATCACTGGAAAAAGTGTTGTATATTTTTGTGTGGAGTGATTTTAGCAAAGGAGGCAAAAGCTGTAAAAATCGAAAAAGCTACTGTCCAGATTTTTAAAAGGGAATTTTTGTCCATTTAATTTATGAGAAAAATTCTGGCCTTTTGGGAAATGAAAGTATATGGTATAAAGTACCTCCTGTCCAAAAATGAGCTCATTCTGACTTAAAATGAGCAAGTTATGACTATTTCAATATTTAGGTTTTTCCGACGAAAAACGCTATAACCGGAGTTCTATAACTCCGATGACCATGAAATTTAAACTAGAAGCTCACGTTAACATGTGTAAGGTCCTGCCAAGATTTGGGAATTTTTGGAGTTAAACTTGAGGTAGCTAATTTCTTAAGGAATTAATTAGAAATTGATTTTTGAAAATAGTAAATGAATTTTAAAATTTCGAGAAAAATATATTTTCATTATGGGACTATATTATGCTAAATCCCAGAAAAGAAATATTTTGGGACTAATTTGGTATTTTTCATGAAAATAGTTTAGTTACTGAACATATGAGTTAAATATGTTATGTGAAGTAACAAAGTTGAAAATAGGATTTTATGGCTAGAGAATCCTATATAGAGTATATATATATTTTTTTGATGAGGGATTTGATAATTGGTGATGATATCTTATGAGTATGACATTTTGAATGAATAAATGCATTATATGGTAAAGCGTAAACAATCTGAGATAAATTGTTTATAAATTTAAGAAGTGATTAAAATATTGTTATAATATTAATGATATTAGATTATGAGATTATTAAGTGATTGATAACATGGGGATATTCTTGAATCCTGGATAAATTATATTATAAATGTTTAATATTTATCCTTTATCTCATTTGATTGATTCTTTATATCATTATCCTCATGTTTATATTATGTTGAAAGTCATCTGTGGCATGTAGTGCATAGATGGACTTGGTATGATTATGACCAGGGATTGTTCGGTATAATCATAACCGTAATTGAAAACCCGATTATCTTTGGTCGTAGTGCATGGATAATTTGTGGTCGTGATACTAATGAATACACGATTATCTTTGGCCGTAGTGCATGGATAATTTGTGGTCGTGATACTAATGAATACACGATTATCTTTGGCCGTAGTGCATGGATAATTTGTGGTTGTGATACTAATGAATACACAATTATCTTTGGCCGTAGTGCATGGATAATTTGTGGTCGTGATACTAATGAATACACGATTATCTTTTTTGCACGTAGTCATGGATAATTTGTGGTCGTGATACTAATGAATACACGATTATCTTTGGTCGTAGTGCATGGATAATTCGTGGTCGTGATACTAATGAATACACGATTATCTTTGGTAGTAGAGCATGGATAATTTGTGGTCGTGATACTAATGAATACACGATTATCTTTGGTAGTAGTGCATGGATAATTTGTGGTCGTGATACTAATGAATACACGATTATCTTTGGTAGTAGTGCATGGATAATTTGTGGTCGTGATATCTTAATGAATACACGATTATCTTTGGTAGTAGTGCATGGATAATTAAATGGTCATGATACTAATGAATATCCTTGGCACAGTAGTGCGTTGATGATTCGATGATATGGATTAATTATTGAGTGAGTCTCAAAGAATGAAATATTAATTCATGGATGTGGTAAAAGTCATCTTTGGTCAGAAGTGCATTGATAGACTTGGTATGATTATGACCACGGATTATTCGGTATAATCATGATAGTAGATGAAAAAACACGAATATCCTTGCCGATGAGTGCATGGATAATTCGTGGTCGTGATACTATTAAGTTGCGTCTCAGCATTATTGGGTTTACACCTGTATATCTTTAGCCTGTAGTGCAAAGATGAATTGTTAATAAATACCTTTGGCCTGTAGTGCAAAGATGAATTATTAATGAATATCTTTGGCCGGATTGCAAAGATGAATTTAATGTTTTCAACGATAAAGGTATTCAAGGTATCCTCGCCTCTTTATCATACCAGGTACGTACCCTAATTTCGAGGGCGAAATTTCATAAGAAGGGGAGATTGTGAGACCCCAGATTTTATCAATAAAGATTTAAATTTTGTCGAAATAATTTTTAATATTATGGTGTGAATTTGAGATAATATTATAGTTGTGGGTAGTATTTATAAATTTTGCAAAGTATGCAAGTGGTTATATTATATTCGATTGGTCTGGGAATATTCTTGTTTAGCGAGGGAATATTCGATAACTACTCAATCATTGGTGGACCCAACAATGTAATTATTGTCGGATTGAGAAAACGACAAAAATATTTTATTGAAATAACGGCGGAAGTTTTACCGTTGATCTTGTTGAACTACTCGGTAGTAAAAGTACGATGTACGTGTGGTTACATAGTAAAGACACCTGTATTGATTATCGATGCTTATGTGAGAAGTCACTCGGTTTGATTCCATTATTATCGATTAATAATATGAATTATTATAGCGATAATGACGTTTTGTTTTTTATTCGTATTATTAACGTAATAAAATGCGAAACATCTTTTATATAAAATAGAATACTTTATTAAAGTTATTCTATAAATAGAATATATTATATGTTATTATGCATAGTATTGCATAGTGTTTTGCATAGTGTTGCATAGTAAAATGTTTTTATATAAATAGAATATATTATATTTTATTTAAAAGATTTTGCTTTAAATATGGACCGTCAGATTAAAGTAAATCAATCTGGACCGTTTATAAATTAATTACTATGCATTCTATTTTCCTATAAATAGAAGCTCATTCCTTCATTATTTTCTTACGAATTCACCTGAAACTCTAGAGAGAAATTATAGAGAGAAGCTATAGAGAAAAATCTATAGAGAGAAAGAAGAAGAGTATTCTCGGTACTTCACTACTTTGATATCCAAAGTCTCTTTACTTCTAAGGGATATTATTTGTTGTACCCGTAAAGGGTGTTATTCTTTTTATTCATGAAGAGAACTTCATTATTTCATTCATTATTATTCTGTTGGAATAACCTGTAAAAGTGGCATACCCTATACATAACCTTGTATACGCGGCATACCCTATACTTGGTGAAATCCTTATATTATTCCATTCTTATTTATTCTGTTGGAATAACTCAGTATACTTAATCCCTATACTTGGTGATCTTCTTTTGTTATTCCATTATTTATTATTCTGGCATTGGAATATCACATGCATGTGTTTTACACCGACTTGGTTCCATTGTTTATTATTTCGCATTTATTATTACATTTGGAATATCCTGCTCGTGTGTTTTACACCGCACTGGTTCCATTGTTTATTATTCAAAGATTATTATTCTACATTTGGATCATCCCATCGCTTGTGAATTTCACGACACCGTTCCGTTATTATTATTCTCATTGGAATAACTGCCTATGCTGCACCGCATACATGGTGATTTCTTTTGTTATTCCATTCTTTATTATACCCAGTTGGTTAAAACTTTGACTTCTATACTCCATGAAATTAGTAGAATATCCTTGATATTTGCGTTTCATCCAGTATCTTTTCATGGAAATATTCTTCTGAGCATTCTTGAATTTTACTCTACAAAGAAGTATCATGTTGACAACTTGGACGTTATTGGTTCTTGGATAAATTAATTCTTGAACTTGTTTTATTGAATTATTATGTCATTGTCATCATCCTCATGTTATATTATGTTGAAAGTTATCTATGTCTTACGTGCATAGATGAACTTGGTATGATTATGACCAGGGATCATTCGGTATAATCATGACCTGCTATAAATGATGTGATAAAAGTCCTCGATTGGCTTCGTAATGCAATGATGGATAGTTTTTGGTATGCTTATGACCGTAAGTGATTCGGTATAGTCATGACCATTGATAATTTGATGAAAATCTTGGATCAGGTGAGTGCGGGATGATTAGATATTGTGGTTTATTCATTAAATCGAGTCTTAGTGATAAAATTTATGAAAACCTTTTAAAACCTAAAAGATTGTAAACTTTATTTTCTACTGACTCTTTTAATGGATTGCGTATTCATTACTGCAGCTAAAGCTGGTTTGTCTATTGTATTTTATCGGTTTAACACTTTGTTGAAGGCTAATGATAATTTATTACGCATTATCTTAGTCATAATATTTCTTCTTGGGCTAGTTGAGCTCACCTTTCTTTCACTATTCTCTTGAAATGAGAATATAGGCGGGACGAGTCGGAAATAGTGATGGTCCAGAAGATAGCATTAGTAGTCCTCACTATTACATTAAATAATGTGACAATAAATGTAATGAGGACTCATGAGTATGGATATTGTCTAAATGACAATATTCCAATTAGAACTCTCGGTTTATGTATTGTCGTATGTTACACGACAGATGTATAATTAAGTTTGTATTTGAATTTATGTACCATGTAAGAGGCGACCCAAGATGGGTGACGTATACCTAATTTTGGGGGCGTCACAACTTAGGTAGGTCATACTAGCAAAGGAATTCCCCGTCTCTCCCCTCCTAGTTCTTGTCTCACATCTCAGCCAGGGATCATATCCCTAAGCTTTGATACTAATAATCGTGACGCCCCAAAAACAGTATACATCACCCATCTTGAGTCGCCAAATACATGGTACAAAAATACAAATATAACTTAATAATACAACTGTCATGTAAAATACGACATAACATAAACTAAGAGTTTTAATAAGAATATTGTCATCTATACAATATCCACACTCAATGGAGTCCTCATTACATTTATTATCACACTATTTAATTGAATAATGAGGACTACTAATGTTATCATCTGGACAGTCACTCCGTTCCCCGACTTGTCCCAGCTATATTCTCATTTCCAGAAGAGAACAGTGAAAGAAAGGGTGAGCTCAACTAGCCCAGTAAGAAATATTATGACTATGATAATGTAGAATAAATTATCAATAGTCTTCAACAATGTTAAAATGATAAAATATAATAGACATCAAGTTTAACTGCTGTGGAATAAACAATCCATTAGAAGAGTCAAGTAGAGAATAAAATCTACTATCTTCAATGATTTAAAATGTTTTCATCAATTTTTATCGCTGAGACTCAGCTTAATAAATAAACCACATCATCGAATCATCCCTGCACTATGGGCCAAGGATATTCTTTAAATCATCAATGGTCATGACTATACTGAATAATCCCTGATCATAATCATACCAAGTCCATCTCTGCACGTAAGCCAAAGATATAAAACCATAAAACCAATAATCAACAATCCATCTTTGCACGTAAGCCAAAGATATATAATTCAATAAACAATAGTACATCTTCGCACGTAAGCCAAAGATAACTTTCATCACCATATACGCATGAGGATGATGACAATGATATAAGAATTAATCAAACTAAAACAAGGATAAATATTAAAGACTTTAAATTTATCCAAATATTATCAATCACTTAATAAACTCATAATCTAATATTATTAATACTATAACAATATTTTAATCACCTCTAAACTTAATGCATTTAATCATTCAAAGAATGCCATACTCATAAGATTTCATCACCAATGATCAAATCCCTTATCAAAAATCTGCATATACCTTATATAGGATTCCTAAGCCATAAAATCCTATTTTTCAATTTTGTTACATTACATAACATATTTAACTCATATACTCATAACTAGTGCATTTTCATGAAAAATACCAAATCAGTCCAAAAAATATTTTTTTTTGAGATTTAGCAGAATATAGTCCCATAATGAACATATATTTTTCTCAGAATTTTTAAAATTCATTTACTATTTTTCAAAAATTAATTTCTAATTAATTCCTTAAGAAATTAGCTACCTCAAGTTTAACTCCAAAAATTCCCAAATCTTGGCAGAATCTTACACATGTTAACGTGAGCTTCCAGTTTAAATTTCATGGTCATCGGAGTTATAGAACTCCGGTTATAGCGTTTTTCGTCGGAAAAACTTAAATATTGAAATAGTCATAACTTGCTCATTTTAAGTCGGAATGAGCTCATTTTTGGACAGGAGGTACCTTATACCGTATACTTTCATATCCCAAAAGGCCAGAATTTTTCTCACAAATTAAGTGGCCAAAACAACCCTTACAAAATTATGGGCATTAGTTTTTTGCTATTTTCCAGCTTTTGACTCCTTTGCTAAAAACAATCCACACGAAATTCTACAAAACCTTTTCTAGTGATTCCACTTAGATAAGTTAGTAAACTCATAGATCTAACTCTAGGACTTGACCACACTCAAAATTTTGAAATATAATAGGAGATATGGTCAATTGAATTTCATGTTCCATTTTCACCAAAATCTGATTTTCAACTCTTTGTGATTTCTAAGAAACTTTCATGTTTTCACATAATAACCAACATAACTCCTCATGACAATGACATAATAATTTAATAAAACAAGTTCAAGAATAAATTTTAAAGAGTTATAAGTTAATTTATCTTGAACTCAATAATGTCCAAATTGTCATCATGATACTTCTTTGTAGAGTAAAATTCAAGAATGCTCTGAAGAATATTTCCATGAAAAGATACTGGATGAAGCGCAAATATCAAGGATATTCTACTAATTGCATGGAGTATAGAAGTCAAAGCTTTAACCAACTGAGTATAAAAGAATATATGAAACTGCAAATGGATTTTACGCGCCACGCGAAGAATCCACGTAAATGCATCATTTATGCAATTTAATAAGAAATGAATACGAAGGATCATTCACCATACATGTGGTAATCCACATAGAAAGGTTATTCCAACAGAATAATAAAGAATGGAATAATAGAAGGATTCATCATGCATGCGATAGAGACCGCACAGACAGGTTATTCCCAAAAGAATAATAAAGATTTTAATCGGTCCCACAGAAAACGCATGCATGACAAGATATTCCAACTAAATAATAAATCTGAAACCGTGTCCGGCGTGAAAAGCGCATGCATGTGATATTCCAACAGAATAATAAAGAACGGAACCAGGTCCGACGTAAAATGCACAGACAGGATATTCCAACAGAATAATAAAGAACGGAATAATAGTAAATCATGTGACTCAATAGTTCTAAACATGTGAAAAAATTAATTACAGTATAGTACCTCTATCTATACCTCCATTTTTAACTTAGTCATGCAAGTATCATCAATCTTGCACCAACTCCCCTAATAGTAAGTGAATGTGACTCAATAGTAACTCGTGAATAGTAACTCGTGAATAATACTCCGACATGAAAAGTGCCCTGAATACCCGATTGAAGAATATAATCTCCAGACATCAATTATTATCAAAATAAATGTCGATTTCTACTAACACAAATAATCCCAACACAATGGAACTATCAAATTCATCTTTAATCAACACGAACTTATTCATCATTAATATTATAACTCACAATATTTAACAACCGTGTCGCTTCCTGTGAAAGAGGGGCTTTCGATAAGGATTTAGCCCTATCATGCCGCAATTAGGTGACCAAACCTCTCCTTGCGTAACTTTTAGACATTGTAAATATTGTAATTTAATAATATGAATAACTTTGTCATCTCAATTATTGATTTAATAATATATCATATAATACCGGTAATCTTGTGACAATAATCGAATCAATAATATGAGAGATATGATGCAAAGAATTACTATAGCGATAATTGAATATAACCGAATGACTTATCACGTAAACATCAATAACCAATACCGGTGTGCTACTATGCAACCACGCGTATTCGTACTTTTTACTACCGAAAGTAGTTCAACGCTTTTAACGGTAAACTTCCGCCGTTATTTTTATAAAATAATTACATCGCTTTATTACTACGATAATACTTTCGTTGTGGGTTCACCAATGATTGTCTTTGTCGTCTTTGATATTCCCGGACAAAAAGAATATTCCCCACCAAATGAATATTTTATAACAACTTGCATACTTTGCAAAATTTATAAATACTACCCACAACTATAACATTATATCAAATCCATACCATAATATTCAAAAAAAATATTTCGAGAAATTTAAATCTTTATTCATAAAATTTGGGGTCTCACAGTGTTAGCTGGTATTGGCAAACCATTCTCTGAAATGATCAAGCACGGAGAAATGGCTGAAATGGGATTGAAGTCTGGTAAAATTCAAGACCTAGTAAACTCTTAAAGTCATTCTTGAGCACATCCATCCGAGATCTTATGGAAACAACTCCAAAGGTCCATAAAAAAGAAAGAGGATGATGTTTCCTTGATACTACAAGGTCAAAAAGGCAATCAAAGCGTGCCTCTACAGAGGAGAAACTACTCCCCTTTTCAAGCACAGTCTTCAAACCCTCCATTGCCTAAAGGTGGAGAAATAAAGCGTCCTCGAACGTTCACACCCTTAGAGGACTCGCTCGAGAATATTCTTGCTCTTCTGACTACTCAGAAGAAAATTACACCTCTTTTTCCGCTAGCCAACCCTAATGGGAGGGGTTTTAATGCTGCTCGGAAATGTGCTTATCATGCTGGAGCACCTGGACATGATACTCAAGATTGTTGGGCCTTGAAACACAAGATTCAAGATTTAATAGACAACGGTGAGATCGTGGTCACCAAACCAGATCAACCTTACGTGCAAGACAACCCTCTTCCTTAACACAAAGAAGAGGAGGTCAACATGATCAGTTGGAGCACTGGACAGAGTTCCAATTCTAATGGTGAATCATCCCAAACCCTCAAAGATGGTGTTGACAGATGGGATTATGATAAGTTCCAGTTCACTATTGAACGAAAGATGAAAGCTCTTTGCAAACAAATTGAGCAATTGGCGGAACTGGTGACCCAACAGCATCAAGTCACGCGCCAATTAATCAGGCAGGAGCATACCTATCTCCTTCCATTTGTTATGAATGCTCCATCACCACCTTCAGAAAGAGAAGCTATGGAAGATAAGGTTGCAAAGAGTGCCAATGCTAAAGCCCGTCGAGATTTTGCCAATCAAAGGGAATTTATCTATCTTGGCCAATCTATAGAGGAGATATTACAAATGTTGATCAATGAAGGAAGAATTAACTTCCTTCTGCCTCCAATCAATCCCCGCTCAGGACGATTCAATTCTGATGAAGTGTTTCAATATCATTTGCATTCTCGCGATAACAGCACAGAAGAATGCTGGGCACTCCGCCATCTCATTCAGAATCTTATTGATAGCGGTGTTCTGCAAATAGCAGATGATTACACTGTGCAACTCAAGGGCGGGAATGCATGTCCTACCAAATGGAAGGGATCAGTAGCAGTTATATCCAAAGTGGATGATGGGACTGTCAAAGTATTTCCTATACAACCAATTCAACTCAAAAGAGCTGACAATCCTTTGAAAGTGGCCGCACCAGAGCCAATTTCTTTACCTTTCAGACCACAACATCCTGTTGTCAGCTTACACAAAGTTCTATGGAATTATGGAGAAGCTGAAGGATCCATGTCTCATACTACTGCTACAGTTTCGAGGAAAAATCCACTGTATCTTCCTCAACGGGTTATAAAACCTACTTGTGAAGCAAAGGGGAAGGTTCCCATGAAGAAGATTGAAAAATTCCTCCGCACTATGGGCCACAATGAAGCCAAAGTGGTTTTAAGCTTGGGAGAAGCTCCACACCAGATATCTATACTGGACTTGGTTTTCGCTTCCGAGGATCATCAGAAGATTTTACTGAAGGTTTTAGAAGAAGCCTATTTACCAAAATCAGTGGATGTGGAAAAATTTCAACATCTGCTTGATCACATTTTCAACAACAATGTGATATTCTTCACTAATGACGACATACCTCCCGAAGGGACCGGTCATTGTAAACCATTACATATTACAGTTTTGTCTTCCGGGAACATGCTAGCTGGAGTTTTGATAGATGGAGGCTCATCTCTAAATATCTGTCCTTATGCCACGTTGGTGAAGATGAATGTCAATCTTAAGCGGATCCAAAGCAGTCATACGGTTATCAGAGCTTTTGATGGATCCCGACGAAATGCCGTCGGAAAGATTGAGTTACCAATTGAGATTGGTTCAAATACATTCAATGTATCCTTCCACATCCTCAAGATAGATTCAGGATACAACTTGCTATTAGGGAGACCATGGATACACATGGCTGGAGCCGTTCCCTCCACGCTACATCAACAACTTAAATACATTATCAACAATAGTCTAGTCACTGTCAACGCTGAGCCGGAATGTCCTGAACAAGGAACTCTACCAATCATCAGCTTCAATTCAGAAGTTGAACCGACCAGTTTTCATACTCTGGAAGTGAGTACCACGCAATACCATTCTATTGGAGCGCCACTTCCCATACCCAAGATTTCTGCCGAGGTTATGTCGACCACTCAAGAAATGATGTCATTGGGTTATCAACCTGGACAAGGGCTTGGTAAAGATAAACATGGTATTAAGCACCCTATCCAAGTGTTCAGCCAAATTGAACAAAGTGGACTAGGCTATTCTCGCCGGGATTCGATCCGCGAGAATCCTCATAAGCACAAACAGAGTTCCTTAAGCTTCACTACCACGGCGATTTTACAGACCTTTACCTCATGAGTTGATCTGAGTCTCGAAGAAAGGTGCCGGCCAGTGTTAATAGCCATCTTTGTTTCCTAAACCAAAGCCAATCAAAGCTAAAGAGGTGCTGATTCCTGATCTCGAAATGGAAGAAAAGGAACAAAAACGTAAACATGACATTGCCTTGTTGATGGCAGGCATACGCGTCATTGTTCATGATGAACATACAAACAGATACACCCCAGACGATGATTTCCCAAATGTCATGGTTATCATTCGGGAGAAGGAGGACAATGACGATCCTTCCATCTCTGCAGTCCATCAGGACTTTGCCCTCGACAATTGGAGTAGCACTCCATGCATTGGTCGACGAGGGTAAAATGGGAAGAAAAATCCCTCTGCCCTGTAGATAACTTTAATTACTTGCTTTCCTTTACAGTACTAGCAGTTATTTTATCAAGTACATGCTAACACTTTTGTGTGATCGAACAGTTGCATATATTAAGTGAAAGCATATTTTGTTTCAGGACTCTGAATTTAGATGTGCCTGTACTTGTTGATGAGGTGTCTTCTCTCCACAAGGGCTGTAACTTTGATGCAAAGTTGGACTCAGACTTGATGGACATCCAAGAGGACATTGAGACACCTCAGGAGATTAGGGAATGGATTGCAGACAAACCCAAACCCAATCTTGATCAAACCACTTCTTTCAATCTTGGAACCTTAGACAACCCTAAGCTTATCCAAATTGGTTCAGACCTTACCACAAATCAGCGGAATGACATGGTTGCACTATTAACCCAATTCCAAGATGTGTTTGCATGGTCTCATGAAGACATGGTGGGTTTATCCACGGACATTATTCTTCATCGCCTTCCCATCAAAGAAGGATTCAAGCCAGTTAGGCAAAAACTCAGGCGATTGAAACCTGGATGGAGTTTAAAAGTTAAAGAAGAAATTGTGAAACAATTTCAAGCTGGCATCATCATGGTGTCTACATATCCGGAGTGGATATCCAACATTGTTCCCATGCCTAAACCAGGAGGAAAGGTGCGAGTCTGCGTGGATTACCGGGATTTGAACAAAGCTTGCTTTAAAGATAGCTTTCCCGTGCCATTTATCCACATTTTTATTCACAATACTGCTCAATACGGCATGTACTCCTTTGCTGATTGCTTTGCGGGGTACCATCAAATTATGGTCGTTGAGGAGGACCGTGAGAAAACTGCTTTCATCATGACTTGGGGAACCTTTTGCTATAAACGGTTGTCATTCGGCCTCATCAATGCCGGGGCAACCTATCAGCGAGCTATGGTGGCTCTTTTCCATGATTTAATGCACAAAGAGATAGAGATCTACATGGATGACATCATCGTCAAATCCCGAAAGGAGGATGACCACTTAGACCATCTCAGAAAACTTTTCAACAGGTTGCATAAGTACAACTTGAAGTTGAATCCAACCAGTCGCGCTTTGGTGTTAAGTCGACACAAGTTGCTATGTTTCTGATCGACCACAAAGGGATTGAACTGGATCCTACCAAAATCCAGGCCATCAAGGAAATGCCCATTCCTCAGATAGAGAAGGATATACGGGGATTTTTGGGAAGAATCAACTTCATTAGTAGGTTCATTTCTCAACTCACAGCAACCTATGAGCCAATCTTCAAACTGTTAAGGAAGAACTCCTCCATGAAATGGAATGATGAGTGTCAAAAAGTCTTCCTTACCATTAAAGAGCAGCTGATTAACGCTCCTATTTTGGTACCTCCCAGGGATGATGTTCCCCTGTTCATGTACTTGTCCATAAATGACAATGCCATGGACTGTATGCTGGGGCAAAAAGACGATAGAGGCCAAGAACGAGCTATCTATTACCTTAGCAAAAGATTCAGCATCAGTGAACACAAGTACACTCTGATTGAGAAGACTTGTTGTGCTTTAGCATGGGCTTCCATGAGGTTACAGCATTGCCTCCATGGTCACACAACCCATCTCATATCCCGCGTGGATCCTCTTAAGTATGTGTTCAGTAAGCCCATACTAAATTGTTGACTATCCAGATGGCAGTTGATCCTACAACAATTTGACATCGTCTACGTGACACAAAAGTTTGTCAAAGGTCAAGGAATTGCGGATCAACTGGCCGCCGCACCTGCAGGGGACTAAAAACCCTTGGAAACATACTTCCCTGATGAAGGGGTAATGACAGTTCAGTAACAACATCAGTATGATACATGCCGCACGTGGAAAATGTATTTTGATGGAGTCATTAACGCAGGGCTCTGAGTGAGTAGTTCTAATATCCCATGGGGAGAAGTATCCCGTCATCATCAAATTGCGGTTTATCGGCACCAACAACACAACTAAGTATGAAGGCTGTATCATGGGGCTAAAACTTTCCCGTTCAATGGGCATCAAGTGGTTAACTATCTTTGGGGATTCTGAATTGGTAATCAGACAATCCACAGGAATTTATCAAACCAAAGAATTACATTTACTGCCTTACCATCAGCAAGTTATATAGATGGCTTTGGAGTTCGAAGAAATCTCCTTTTTACACATTCCTCGCAATAGGAATGATTTTACGGATGCATTAGCAATGTTGGCCTCCTTGGTTCATATATCTGACAAGGAAAACATGTAAAGCATCACGTTTGCTCTGCAAAAAGCCCTAGTCTATGGGAATTATGTTGGAGAAGTATCAGATGAACTACCTCCCATCCACAACCCTTGGTATCAGCACATCAAAGAGTATCTGCGAGATGGATCTACACCCGCTGAGGCGAGCCTAACTGAGAAGAGGCGGATTCATCGACTTGCTATGAAATTCTACCTGAGTGGAGATGCAGTCTATAAAAGAGATGCAGGAATAGGTCTCCTCAGATGTCTGGATAAAGACCAAGCTCAGAGACTCATAGATGAAATCCATGGTGGAGTCTATGACCGTCACATGAGCGGACCCTTACTTGTCGAAGATCCTTAGAAACAGGCATTATTGGCTTACACTCAAAGTCGATTTGTGATGATCACGTCAAGAGGTGCTATCAATGCCGATTCATGGGAATGCTATCCATGCCCCTCGAGGAACTCCACATATGAGTTACGCGGCCCTTCTCAATATGGGAATGGACATGATCGGGCCCATCGAGCCCAAAGCCGATAATGGACATCGATTCATTTTCACCATGATCGACTACTTCACCAAATGGGCGACGACATCCTTCCCGGGGTTACTAAAGAAGTTATCATTGCTTTCATCGAAACAATGTCGATGCATCGATATGGACAACTAGAGGTCATTGTAATCGAACAATGCTAAGAACCTCAACAATAAAATGATGTAGGAGTTATGCAGAAAATTCCACATCAAACACCTTAACTCCGTCATCTACCGCCCAAAGATGAATGGTGCTGTTGAAGCGGCTAATAAAAATATCAAAAAGATTATGCAGAAAATGTCCTCCAATCACAAAGGATGGCCTGACCTCTTGCCTCTGACTTTATTAGCCTATAGAACTTCTATGCGTACTTCCACTGGGGCAACCCCCTACTCATTAGCTTATGGGATGGAAGCAGTGCTCCCCATAAAGGTGGAAATGGAATCCCTCCGAGTGTTGATGGATGCTCAGTTGGATGAAGACCAGTGGGTATAAGACATGTAACACCAATTGTCTCTAATAGACGAAAGGCGAACCGCGGCTATCTTCCATGGTCAGTTATATCAGCAAAGGATCGCACGATCCTACAATAAAAAGGTCCAACTACAGCAGTTTAAACAACATGACTTGGTTTTAAAGAAGATCATTGACAACCAAGATCATTCTAAGGGAAAATTCGCTCCTAACTGAGAAGGCCCATTTGTTGTCAAGGAGGTATTGACAGGAGGTGGTCTCAGATTGCAGGAAATGGATGGCGATGAATCCACAGCTTATCAACTCGGACACCATAAAACGGTACTATGTCTGAGGTTACCATCAAACAAACATCCTGGTGTTGATCATCAAATCACCAGTCATTCCGGTTTGGAACCCTCTCTTTTTTACAAACTCTTCTGCCCCTCAGGGAAACATACACTTCAAACCAGCAGCTTGGTTTCACTTCATTTCAAACCTTTCATACAATTTCGGTTATCTTGAAGATGGGATTGAACCTTTCACACTTGCAGTTTATCCTGAAGACGGGATTAAAATTTTATACATTTGCAATTTGTCCTGAAGACGGGATTAAAACTTTTTCCACACCTGCAGTTTATCCCCATTATGGGATCAAACTTTCTTCTCCCCACAGTATAACCTGCTGATGGGATTTACACTTTTCTTTGGCTACGATTAGTCACGAGGCGAACTACATCGACTGATCTCCCCGATACCCGAGTGCGTGTAGGCAACCATATTCTATATGGCGGTCCACAATAAAAAACAACAAAACATTTCTACCCTTTCTTTACAAAAACAACAAAAACATTTCTACACCTATCGCCTTTCACTTTCAAAGATTGAACCTCTTACACCAGGTTCGAACTACGCAGACTTGATCTCCTCTTAAATAGAATGCGTGGCGACCATTCATGGTTCGATCTAACCCCTACCGAACAAAATACTTTTCACACGGTATTGGGATCAACCTTGATTCACCACATTTCACCTGGTTTGGATCAAAGGGATGGAATTACCCAACCTCTTCTCACAAATAGAAGATTCGGTGATCATCTAAGCTGCGATCATGCCTCAAAGAGCAATACCAACCCATAAGAGATGGAGTTCACTAGGCTTCTCACAAATAGAAGTACCGGCGACCATCTGTGGTGCAGTCAATCTCAGAGAGGAAAAACCACCCTCCTCTCCACTTTTCCATACAGATACCAGTCCCAAGACACCAAAGATGGTAGGGATATACAGAAATTAATGATTCATTCTGAGAGATCTTGCGACGTCTCAATGTCCACCTATCAAGGATAAGTTCAGAATGCATCACGATCACAAGGCCCTGAAGAAACAAGCAAATATCAAGCAAGTATCAAGGCATAACTAAAAGGGAAGTGAATCAAAATATATTTTCCTACCATACATATCTTGTTTGATATATACATCCATCTTTGTACATGACAAAATGGCTAAGCTTAGTCAGCAATGCGAGGAAAATACAAAGCTATCTACATATCTGTGTGTATGCGGACTATCAAATCTAACATGGCATCCCTCTCTGAAGACGGAGGTAGCACTGAAAGCTCCTGCCCAAGGGTATCTACACGAGCTAGCAGATCAGAGGCTAACTGCATAGTGGCATAATGATCATCAATGTAAGCACTCATATCAGTAAGACTGACAGTCATCTGGGATCTCACTGAAGTACTGTCTGTAATAGCCACATCCCTAGCAGATAGGGCGGCATCCCGCTCCATAATTAATGCATCCCTGGCTGATCTAGCCTTATCCCTCTCTAACAGAGCGGCGTCTCTCCCATCAAGAGTTGTCAACATTGCGGCCCTAGCCTGATCTCTATCATAGGTCATCAGATGTAAGCTCTGCTCCAAATCTTTGTCTTAATAATCTTGAAATAACAGTGGTACTCGGGGTGGGAGAATCCATCACAAATGCTGGCAGCCCAGCTGTCAAACCATCGGTGGGAATGTCAGCCTCCTCTATAGGCTCCTCATCATCAGAATTAACATCCTGTACTGTGGATACTACCGCAATCAACGCAGTCTCTATCTCCATCCATACGGAAGACTCTGCAGAAAAACCCGATAAGCGATGAGAAAACTTCGCCCAACTCTCACGATCCCAACAGTATACAACACGGATCATCCCTCCGTGATAAAAAGCGGTATGAAGCGAAGCGTTGACTCACTGCCCCCTCATAAGGGTGAAAATCTTGAAACTGGTCAAACTGACACATCACAGCCAGTGGGTGGTAAGTAATCATACCCCTCAATCCAGCCAAAGGAAGATAATCCATGCCCGGAGCATGAGTAATGAAGCTGTAGGGTGAACTAAGCCCTGAACACGATAATATGGCAAATGGATCCCTAATCCTTGCTAGGAAAGCTGACCACGATGTAGCATCTGTACACTCCGTAGGCTAAAAGGAGTACGACATGGCTATATCATAGGTGAAACAAAACCCCTGCCATCTAAGTGTGCTAATCGGTCTCAAGTGTGACATAAACCACACATACAGCATGACCGAGCTAACTGTGAACACTCCTGCCGGATAAGTGCAGTAGTATGTAGCTGACCTCAGAGTCTCTGCAATGATCATCGGTACAATCGTATGACCTTCCCTGAGAGCTCTCACTGCCGTAATGACGCCGATATCTAACTCATCCATGTACTGCGACATGAAGACGTATGACAATACGCACAAAAGCAGTACATCCACTCTGACTGAACGCCAATGATCCTCCGGTGCAGTAAAATCCACGGAATGCCGTGTATAACTATCCTCAGAACCATATCTGTCAAACAGAAAATGCTGGGATATCACGTGGTCGGATGTAATCTCGTCCTGTACCACTCTACGTCTCAATCCGGTGAGAGTCATAAACTTTCTGCTCATGTCTCTGATAGCTATATGCACGCAAGGTGTGAGACCCCAAATTTTATGAATAAAGATTTAAATTTCTCGAAATATTTTTTTTTGAATATTATGGTATAGATTTGATATAATGTTATAGTTGTGGGTAGTATTTTTAAATTTTGCAAAGTATGCAAGTTGTTATAAAATATTCATTTGGTCGGGGAATATTCTTTTTGTCGGGAATATCCGTACGACGGCACAATTATTGGTGAACCCACAACGGAAGTATTGTCGTAGTAATAAAACGACAAAAATATTTTATTGAAAATAACGGCGAAAGTTTTCTTTGTTAAACCGCCGTTGAACTACCCGATAGTAAAAAGTACATGATGTCTGGCATGGTTGCATAGTGGCACACGGTATTGGTTATTGATGCTTACGTGAGAAGTCACTCAATTATACTCAATTATTGCTACAGTAATTGCTGCATCATATCTCTCATATTATTGATTCGATTATTGTCACAATATCTTCTGCGTTATATGATATATTATTAAATCAATAATTGAGACGACAAAAGTTATTCATATTATTAAATTGTAATATCTATATGTCTGAAGTTACATCGAGGAGAGGTTTGGTCACCTAATTGCGCGTCAATAGGGAGAAATCCTTATTGGAAAGCCCCATCTTTCCTGGGAACGACCTGGGTGTTAAATATTGTGAGTTATAATATTAATGATGAATAAGTTCGTGTTGATTAAAGATGAATTTGATAGTTCCATTGTGTTGGGATTATTTGTGTTAGTAGAAATCGACATTTATTTCGATAATAATTGATGTCTAGAGATTATATTGTTCAATCGAGTATTCAGGGCACTTTTTATGTTGGAGTACTATTCACGAGTTACTATTCATGAGTTACTATTCATGAGTTACTATTGAGTCACATTCACTTACTATTAGGGGAGTTTGTGCAAGATTGATGATACTTGCATGACTAAGTTAAAAATGGAGGTATAGATGGAGGTACTATACTGTAATTAATTTTTTCACATGTTTAGAACTATTGAGTCACATGTTTTACTATTGATTCACATGTTTTACTATTAGGGGAGGTGGTGCAAGTTTGATAATACTTGGATGACTGAATTAAAAATGAAAGAAAAGTTGGAGGTATTGTACTATAATATTTCGAGCCCCAAAACATGCAATTATCGAAACTATATTTTCCTATAAATAGAAGCTCATTCTTCCTTCATTTCTCACCAATTCACTAAAGTTATAGAGCATTTATTATAAAGAGAAATTATAGAGAGAAAGAAGAAGAGAAGTCTGCTACCTCTCTACTCCAGTATCCAGCTTTATTCTAAGGTAAGAGATATTATTTATTGTACTCGTAAGGGATATTATTTGTTGTACTCGTAAGGGGTATTATTTCTTTCATATTCATGAAGAGAGCTATTGTTATTCCATTCCTTATTATTCTGTTGGAATAACCTGTCTATGCGAAGTACTGCATACATGGTGAAATTTTTCTGTTATTCCATTCTTTATTATTATGTTGGAATAACATGTATATGCAAAGTTATGCATACATGGTGAAATTCTTCTATTATTCCGTTCTTTAATATTCTATCTAATATATCACATGCATGCATTTTCATGGGACTGGTTCTAATATTTATTATTCAGTTTAATATCTCGTCTGCATGCGTTTACTCTGCACTGGTTCCATTATTTATTATTACATTGGAATATCCTCGTCGATCGTAATTTTGCACGACTTTGGTTCCGTTCTTTATTATTACTGTTGGAATATCACATCTGGTCATGGATCACGCTTTGACTTGGTTCCGCTTCTTTATTATTACGTTAGGAATAACTTTGTTTGTCTTGGTCTCTATCGTATGCATGGTGAATCCTTCTATTATTCCATTCTTTATTATTCTGTTGAAATAACCTGTCTATGTGGATTACCACATGCATGGTGATTGATCCTTTGTATTCATTCCTTATTAAATTATGGAAATGATCTGTTACGTGGATTATGGAGAAAGTCATAATAAAAGCAAGGGATTGATGAAAACCATGGGTGTATGTAGTATTAGTAAGTATTATGATAAGTTATGTTGGTTAATATGTGAAAACATGAAAGTTTCTTAGAAATCACAAAGGGTTAAAAAATCAGATTTTGGTAAAAATGGAACATGAAATTCAATTGACCATATCTCCTATTATATTTCGAATTTTTGAGTGTGGTCAAGTTCTAGAGTTAGATCTATGAGTCTTATAACTTATCCAAGTGGAGTCACTGGAAAAGGTATTGTAAATTTTCGTGTGGACTGATTTTAGTAAAGGATGAAAAATTTGGAAATGCTTAAAAAACTACTGTCCATATTTTTAAAAGGGATGTTTTGGCAACTTAATTTGTGAGAAAAATTCCGATCTTTTGGACATGAAAGTATATGGTATAAAGTACCTCCTGTCCAAAAATGAGCTCATTCTGACTTAAAATGAGCAGGTTATGACCATTTTAATATTTAGGTTTTTCTGACGAAAAATGCTATAATCGGAGTTCTATAACTCTGATGACCTTGAAATTTAAACTGGAAGCTCACGTTAACATGTGTAAGATCCTGCCAAGATTTGGGAATTTTTGGAGTTAAACTTGAGGTAGCTAATTTCTTAAGAAATTAATTAGAAATTGATTTTTGAAAAATAGTAAATGAATTATAAAAATTCCGAGAAAAATATATGTTCATTATGAGACTATATTCTGCTAAATCCCAGAAAAGAAATCTTTTTGGGACTGATTTGGTATTTTTCATGAAAATGGTTTAGTTACGAACATATGAGTTAAATATGTTATGTGAAGTAACAAAGTTGGAAAATAGGATTTTATGGCTTGAAAATCCTATATAAGGTATATGTAGATTTTTGATGAGGGATTTGATCATTTGTGATGAAATCTTATGAGTATGACATTTTTGAATGATTAAATGCATTATGTGGTAAAGTGTAAACAATTGAAATAAATTATTTATAAGTTTAAAAAGTGATTAAAATATTGTTATAATATTAACAATATTAGATTATGAGTTATTTAAGTGATGGATAATATTTGGATAAATTTAAAGTCTTTAATATTTATTGTAAGACCCCAAATTATTAATAAATAAAATTTATTTTCCTCTATTTATTATTTTGAAATAGTAAGGGTTGATTTGATTAATGTGGATAGTTATGGGTAAAATACGCAAATATTTGAATAAGCAAGTGGTTATAAAATATTCATTATTGTTTGGGAATATTAGTTTTGGTCGTGGAATATTAAATCTTTGTCGAGGGAATATTAAATGCGGCCAATGCCTTGATCTTTTATGGGCCCATAACTGAGCGATTGGATGAAGAAAATGACAAATATAAGTTGTTTATAAATAACTACAGTGGTAGTTCTCAATTATCTATGTTGGAATACACGGTGGTTAAAATACACTAATACGCATTGTTGAACAAAGAAGCACTTGGTATTGCACAAATTATTGATTCTTATGTAAGAAAGCACTTTTCTCATAATTATTATAGTAATTACTTATTCAAGATTTTATTTTATTGATTCAATAATTACTTGCATTGATATTTTATATTCTTTGTTGTTTCAATAAATTGTCATTACACGATTATTTTCCATTATCTAGACAATAATTCATATTATCCTGAATAATATTATTGGATAATATTATTGGTAATGTCTAGAAAGTTACATCTCAGGAGAGGTTTGGTCACCTAATTGCGCCAAGATGAGGAGAGATCCTTATTGGAAAGCCCTCTTTTCTTGAGGAGCGGCTTTGGTTGCAAAGATCTTGTGATTCGTAATATTATTTGTGAATAATTAATTATTGATTTATATGATGAGGAAAATATTAATTTTATGTGGATATAGATGGAGAAAATTTTTAAAGTGACAATTGTTGAAAATTAAAATTTTATCTTTTTACGATAAAATAATTCATTTAAATATATTATTTTAATAATATATTAACGGTGATTTTTTTATAATGAATGTGGGATATATGAGTATATGAGGAAGAGTATTTTTGTGGCATTAAATGTTTAACACATATTTTGTGTGTTGGTGGACACAATTATTGATCGAAATTTGATTATAGCACAGTAAATCGCTTGGTTTGTGGATTTGGTCAATTTACTTTTGGAATTTGGAAAACTTTCTTCTACAAAGTTGTAGAAATTGAATTTCCTATAAAAAAAGCGTGAGATTCAATTTTCTGACAAAATGGCTATTTATTGTGAATTATTAAAGTTTCGAAGTTCTGAAATAATTGATTTTTGTAAGTTTTAATTATTTATTTTATGAAAAACGTTTTTTTTATTACTTTTTCTAGAAGGTTGGCATGTGGGAAATGTTAGGAGCTGATTTCCAAAGAGGCGTAAGAAAATTTATTATTAATAATATATTATATTAAATTTTCTGCTTTGGTGTTCTAAGCAATTTCCTATAAATAGGGTGCTTAGGTTAGAATTGAAAATCACACCAGAAACTGAAGTTTTCTCTCTCTATATTATCGAGCGTATTCTTGTGAGTATTTTGAGTATACTTTGAGTATTGCTATACGGTCTTGAAGTTCAAGTCATAGCTATATCCTGGTGTTTATTTAGAAGTCTTGTCTTTTCGAGGTAAGGGATGTTATTTTATTCAAAATAATATTATTTCTTCAATATCATTATCTTAAAATATTGGTTGGAAATTTTATCAAATTTAGAACTTTTTCATGTATCGGGTTACTTTTCATGAGTTCTTATTCATGAGTTCTTATTCACGAAGTTACTATTCATGCGAGTTCTTATTCACGAGTACTATTCACGAAGCGTGAAGATGTTTTTTTGTGAAATTTCTATCTTTTGGTGTCGAGTTACTATTCACGTATACGACCTTATTCACGATATCTGACCTTATTCACGAATCTGACATTATATTCATCTAAAAATGAAATTTCTTCTTTTTGTCCAAAATATCTATTATGGATACAAGCTTTGATTGTATCCATGTTTTGATCATTCTTGAATTTTACTCCACTCTGATTATTTATGAAGTATTTTTGAACTTGGATTGTTTAAAATACGAATCCTTAATATTGTTCTTTTGTTTCACTTTGGATTCGCTTTCTTTGAAATATTTTTCATCATACTCGGTCCTAAATGATGATATTCTTGAATATCTTTGGCAGTAGTAGTGCAAGATGAATGATTTCTTGATGAATATCTTTGGCCCGTAGTGCAAAGATGAGCAGTGTTGAGATGAACATGACTCTTCGATTAATATCTTTGGCCCGTAGTGCAAAGATGAGCAGTGTTTAGGCGAACATGACTAATGATGAATATCTTTGGCTCAGGTGCAAAGATGAATATTTGATTCCAAATATATATTGATTGATGTTACTGAGGGATAAAATATCGACGATGAACTTTTAAATTCATATATAGAAGATAGTAGTTTGCATTCTCTACTTAACTCTTCTAATGAATTATTATTTCATTGCGAAGATTGATTTAAAAGCTGGTTGTCTATTGTATTCTATTAGATTTTTCCTGTTGGAGACTAACAATAATTTGTTGTATATTATCTTAGTCATAATATTCTTTATTTGGGCTAGTTGAGCTCACCCTTTTCCTTTTTGTTCCATTTTTCTTCTCGGGGAGGCGAGAATGTAGCGAGTCTTAGTCGGGGTATGGAATGAAGGTTCTAGAGAGAGTTATTTAGTAGTCCTCACAATTTTGTAAAATAATGTATAAATAATTATGATGAGAATTTATTTGGGTATGTATATTGTCTAGAAGACAATAATTGTATTTAAACTCATAGTATATATGTTGTCGTATTTTGCACAACAAATGTATTAATAAAGTTGTAGTTATTTCTGTACCATGTATTTGGCGACTCAGAATAGGTTGGATGGAATGGACCTATTTTGGGGGCGTCACATTTATCCTTGTTTTCGTTTGATTAATGCTTATATCATTGTCATCATCCTCATGCTTATATGGTGATGAAAGTTATCTTTGGCTTACGTGCAAAGATAGACTGTTGATTATTGAATTGTATATCTTTGGCTTACGTGCAAAGATGGATTGTTGATTATTGGTTTTATTGTTGTATATCTTTGGCTTACGTGTAGAGATGGACTTGGTATGATTATGACCAGGGATTATTCGGTATAGTCATGACCATTGATGATTTAATGAATATCTTTGGCCGTAGGTGCAGGGATGATTCGATGATGTGGTTTATTTATTAAGCTGAGTCTCAGCGATAAAAATTGATGAAAACTTTTTAAATCATAGAAGATAGTAGATTTTATTCTTTACTTGACTCTTCTAATGGATTGCTTGTTCCGCTGCAGTTAAACTTGATGTCTATTATATTTTATCAGTTTAACATTGTTGAAGACTAATTATAATTTATTCTGCATTATCTTAGTCATAATATTTCTTACTGGGCTAGTTGAGCTCACCCTTTCCTTCACTGTTCTCTTCAGGAAATGAAAATATAACTGGGGACGAGTCGGGAAGCGAAGTGACGGTCGGATGATAAGATTAGTAGTCCTCACTATTCTGTTAAATAGTGTGATAATAAATGTAATGAGGACTTCATTGAGTTTGTATACTGTCTAGATGACAATATACGTATTAAAACTCGTAGCATATGTTTTGTTGTATTTTACACGACAGTTGTATAATTAAGTTTTTATTTGTATTTTGTACCATGTATTTGGTGACTTAAGATGGGTGATGTATACCTATTTTGGGGGCGTCACACAAGGTCTGTCCAGCGATAGCATCGTCAATCGTGCATACTCCTCCAAAGTAGGAATCAACTCTTGGGTCCCACACCTCCGGCTCACTCCAGTTAGAGTTGCAAAGGAGGTCTCACAAGCTAAAATGGCAAAATCAGGAATAAAAATGCTACGCGATTGAGCGGAATAACTTGAAATCCTGGTTTCGTATGGGTCAGAATTGAATTCCCGCCATCTCATTTGTATTCGCTTTGAATGCGGTATATCTTATCTTAGATGAGCTCACTTTTCACGGATCATGCTCGACAATACCTCACAAAGGTCGATCTTGAGTCATTGCGAGTCAAAACCTTAAACCTCCTCGGCGGGGTTACAACGCCTTGACTACGAGATGCTAAACCTCCCCGTGGGTTTCAATGTTGAAGTTATCAAATGATCGCATATCACGGCGGGGGTCTAACGTACATCTTTCAAGCATCCAAGTATCCCCGAAGGGGGTCACAACGCACATCTTTCAAGCCTGCAAGTATCTCCGGCGGGGGTCACAACGCATATCTTTCAATCATCCAAGTATTCCCCGGCGGGGGTTACAACGCAATGTAACTATTTATACACACATCAATGAAGGTCAAGCAACCTTGACGTCATGTCAGTCGATGACAAGTAAACCCATCGAAGCAACCTTCCCCGGCGGGGGTTACAACGCAATGCGACCATTGACACATACATCAATGAAGGTCAAACAACCTTGATAATGCACCCAGCAGGGATTTATCCGGTGATACACACATCAACGAAGGTCGAGCAACCGACGGCGGACATGATTATCGGCGTGAACTTTCGGCGAATGAGGGAATATGTTATACACATCCTCAAACAGACAAAGCTTTATCCCCATAGATCTCTTATACACAAGAGGTACTGTAAGACCCCAACTTATTATTAATGAAATTTAATTTTCTCTATTTATTATTTTGAAATAGTAAGGGTTGATTTGATTAATGTGGATAGTTATGGGTAAAATACGCAAATATTTCAAAATAAGCAAGTGGCTATAAAATATTCATTATTGTCGGGAAATATTCGTTTGGTCGTGGAATATTAAATGCTTTGTCGGGGAATATTAAATGCATACGGCCATTAAATGACATGTGTGGGCCCCATAACTTGAAGCGATAGGATGAAGAAAACGACAAAAAAAAAAATAAGTTGTTTAAAAATAACGGGTATAGTTGTTACCAATTAATCTTTAAAATACTTTCGGTGGTTAAAACACAAGAAGCTTTACGGTATTGCACCAATTATTGATTCTTACGTAAAAGGCACTTACTCGATAATGGTTACGATAATTCTTGCTTCAATATTTTATTGATTTAATAATTCTTTGCGTTGATATTTTATATTCATTGTTATAATTGTTATTACATAGTATTTTTCATTATCGAAGCAATAATTCATATTATCTGAATAATATTATTAGATAACATTATTGGCAATGTCTAGAAAGTTACGTCTCTCAAGGAGAGGTTTGGTCACTTAATTGCATGCCACCAAGAAGGAGAAATCTTTATTGAAAGCCCCCTCTTTCTAAAGAACTACACAGTTGCACAAGATCATGATTCTATAATATTATTTGTGAATAATTAATTATTGATTTATATGATGAGAAAAATATTGATTTTATGTGGATATAGATGGAGAAAATTTTTAAAATGACAATTGTTGAAAATTAATATTTTATCTTTTACCGATAAAATAATTCATTTAAATATATTATTTTAATAATATAATAATGGTGATATTTTACAACGAATGTGGGATATATGAGTATCTGAGGAGGAAGAGTATTTTTGTTTGCAATAAATGTTTAAAACATGTTAAACATGTCTGGACCCCATTTATTGACCTAAATTTGATTATAAATTGTAAAATCGCCTGCTTTGTGGATTTCAAATCAATTTACATTTGGAATTTGGAAAACTTTCTTCTACAAAGATGTAGAGAATTGAATTTCCTATAAAAAGTCGCGATTTGAATTTTTTTGATAAAAGAGCTATTTATTACGAATTATTGAAGTTTTAATTATTTTTATTAAGAAAAACGTTTTTATTGTTTTTGGCACATGTGTGGTGAAGTTTGGACCAGATTTGTGTGCGTAGGAAATTTGATTATATATATTATTATTATATTAAATTTTACGCTTTGGTGTTCTAAGCATTTTCCTATAAATAGAAGTGCGTGGGTTAGAATTGAAAATCATACCAGAACTGAAGTTTTCTCTCTATATTATCGAAGCGTATTCTTGTGAGTATTTTGAGTATAATTTGAGTATTGTTATACTGATGCAAGTTCAAGTCATAGCCTATCCTAAATTGTTTCAAATTTAGAAATCTTGATCTTTCGAGGTAAGGGATATTATTTTTTTCGTAATGATATTATTTCTTGAATATCATTATCTTTGAAATATTGATCTAAAGTTTTATCAAATTTGGAACTTTTGGTGCTCTGAGTTACTATTCACGTATCTGACTATTCACGATACGACACTATTCACGAATACGACACTATTCATCAAAAAATAAAAATTTTTCCTTTTAAATAAAAAATATCTATTGTGGATACTAGCTTTGATTGTATCCATGTTTTGATCATTCTTGAATTTTACACCACTATGATTATTTTTGAGGTATTTTTGGACATGGATAAAATAAAATACGAATCCTTAATCCTTAATCCTTGTCATTTTGTTTCACTGGATTCGTTTCTTTAAAAATATTTTTCATCATCCTCAGTCTTAAATGATGATATTATTGAATATCTTTGGCCTGTAGTGCAAAGATGAATGATTTCTGATGAATATCTTTGGCCCGTAGTGCAAAGATGAACAGATGTTTAGATGAGCATAACCAACTGATGAATATCTTTGGCCTGTAGTGCAAAGATGAATTTTTGATTCCAGATGTATGTTGATTGATGTTGCAGGGATAAAAGATAGACGATGAACTTTTAAATTCATACATAGAAGATAGTAGTTTGCATTCTCTACTTAACTCTTCTAATGAATTATTATTTCATTGCGAATATTGATTTAAAATTTGTTGTCTATTGTATTCTATTAGATTTTTCCATGTTGAAGACTAACGATAATTTGTTGTATATTATCTTAGTCATAATATTCTTCTTTGGGCTAGTTGAGCTCACCCTTTTCCTTGTTGTTCCATTTTTCTTCTCGAGGGCGAGAATGTAAATGAGTACTAGTCGGGGTATGGAATGAAGGTTCTAGAGAGAGTTGTTTAGTAGTCCTCACCATTTTGTAAAATAATGTATCAATAATTATGATGGGGATTTATTTGCGTGTGGATATTGTCTAGATGGCAATATCTCGTATTTAAACTCACATTTTATATGTTGTAATAATAAAGTTGTAGTTGTTTACATACAAGTATTGACAACTCGTAATGGGTGATGTATACCTATTTTGGGGGCGTCACGGTTGGTATCGAGCTTAGGATATGATCTCCAGCGGAGATCGGGGAATAGAACTAGGAGGAGAGATGAGTAAATCCTTCGCTAGTGTGTCTACTAAGCTTATTTGTTAGTTGGTTAGTATATAGGGATATTATGTGATATATTGATTTCCTTAATTAACCCTTTTTTTTATGGCGATGATTTGAGAATGTCAACCGAGAATATTAACAATGGAGTAAATGAGATCGTGGAGATGCTCTGTATTTTACCAACGAGGAGAACGTCAATGACAGTCAGCAATGTACCTCCTGTGAACAACACCACCGAAAGCGAGATGATGAACGAGGGATGTTTAGAAGCTTTTTGCGGTTCATGCAAAATCGGGGAGGGAGACTTCGTGTTCAAAATCTGAGGAGGAAATGATAGCGAATTCACGGGTGGTCACAAATGCGCGATTCAAAGAGTTGGGACCACGTAGTGCAGGGGAAAGCGGGATCCGATTTAGGCGAGACGTGAGTCAAACAAATTACCAAGATATTCGATGTCTTGGGATGCGGAGAACGAAAGTTCCATTCGCTACTTTTATGTTCCGTAATGAGGCAGATTACTGGTGAGAATCTATGAAGCGTACCCATCCAGCTGCACTCAGCATGTCATGGGAGATATTTCAGAAACAGTTCAATGACAAGTACTTCACTTTGAAAGTATTAGGCTATATGAAGGAAGTGGAGTTTATTAGGCCGGAAGCGAGAATAACATGGCGGTGTCCTAAAGACGAGGCGAAGTTCGCGAGAGTTATCCGAGTTTGCACCTCATTTGGTGGAGAATGAGGAACGATGGCGCGGATGTTTCTAAGAGGTTTGAAACCCGACATACGTCGAGATCTCGTTCTCATAAATTTTCTCTCTATTCGGATGTTGTCAATAGGGCTCATTGTTAGAGCGAGATAACGAAATGCGTTCAACCGAGAGACCATAACCGAGGATTATCTGAAGATAGCGATTATCGAATAACGATAACCAAATGGAGAAAGAAGATTACGGACAATGGCGGTAACCACTCGGTGGTAATCGTGGCCATGAAAATAGAAAAGCGAGTGGGGAGGAGATTTTAAAGAGAGAGATTTAACAACGACCATTTGAAGACGACAAAGTCTTGGCGTGAATCGGTTCTAGGGAGGAGAACGACCACCTACCGTCGTATGTTACAAATCTGCGGAAAGAGGGACATATCATTTCAAACCGCCTGCAACAGTTTAAGGTATACTATAATTGTGGAAAAGAAGGACATATCGCCGAGATTATGCAGTATCGAAACCAGATCGGTGAATGGTGAATCAAAAGGATGTCCCGAAAAAGTCAAAGTCAACGATTCTTGGAAGAGCGTTTGTCGTGGCCGGTCAAAATCTGAGGAACCCGAACGAAGTTAGCACGGGTTAGTTAATTATAAATTCTTGAAGTTTATATCTTACTAGATAATCTTGGTTCTACCCATTCTTTTATCTCTCTTGCTTTGCGCTCAACGTTTGAACTTGACTACGGAAAAATTAGACTTTGACCTATTTATGGAGACTCATAGAGAAAAACTTTCATTACATTCGTTGTTTAGAAATCTTGCTTGATTCAGGTTGGCACTATCACATTACCTGTTAACCTTATTTCTATAGAGATATTTGTTTTTGATGTGATTTTAAGGTTAACTACTCATCATGCCTAAATTGATTACTTTCGTAAGGTTGTTAGTTTTCATATTCCTAAGCAACCTGTTATTCGAATTCAAGCAATCAAACCATTGTAGTCAAACATTTTCATATCAAGCCATGAAGTCATTAGTTTATTATGGATGTCAAGTTTTCTTAGTCCATGTTATGGATTTGAATAAAGACACGTCAGATGTAAGACCCCAACTTATTATTAATGAAATTTAATTTTCTCTATTTATTAATTTGAAATAGTAAGGGTTGATGTGATTAATGTGGATAGTTAGGGGTAAAATACGCAAATATTTTAAAATAAGCAAGTGGTTATAAAATATTCATTGTTGTTTGGGAATATTAGTTTGGTAGTGGAATATTAAATCTTTTTGGGGAATATTAAATGCACCAGTAGCGACCATGTGTGGGCCCATAACTTGAGCGATTGGATGAAGAAAGCGACAAATATAAGTGGTTTAAAAATAACAGGCGTAGTTATTCACAGTTAATCTTGTTAAAATACTTTGTGGTTAAAACACAAGAAGTACACCGGTATTGCACCAATTATTGATTCTTACGTGAAGAAGCACTTTACTCAATAATGGTTACGATAATTCTTGTTAGATTTTATTTTATTGATTCAATAATTCTTTGCGTTGATATTTTATATTCTTTGTTGTTTGATAATTGTCATTACCCAATATTTTCATTATCGAAGCAATAATTCATATTATCTGAATAATATTATTAGATAACATTATTGGCAATATCTAGAAAGTTACGTACAAAGAGGTTTGGTCACCTAATTGCGCTTGATGAGGAGAAATTCTTATTGAAAGCCCTCTTTCCTGGAGGCGCACAGTTGTCAATATTGTGATTCTGTAATATTATTTGTGAATAATTAATTATTGATTCATATGATGAGAAAAATATTGATTTTATGTGGATATAGATGGAGAAAATTTTTAATGTGACAATTGTTGAAAATTGAAATTTTATCTTTTTACGATAAAATAATTCATTTAAATATATTATTATATTTTAATAATATAATAATGGTGATATTTTTACAACGAATGTGGGATATATGAGTATCTGAGGAGGAAGAGTATTTTTGTTGCAATAAATATTTAAAACATGTTAAACATGTCGGTGACCCCATTTATTATTTGAAATTTGATTATAGCTTGTAAAATCGCTTGTTTGTGGATTTTGGTCAATTTTTGTTTGGAATTTGGAAAAACTTTTTTACGCAAAGTTGTAGAAATTGAATTTCCTATAAAAAGTCATGAGATTCAAATTTTCTGATAAAAGAGCTATTTATTGTGAATTATTGAAGTTACGAAGCTCAGAAATAATTGATTTTTGGAAGTTTAAATTATTTTAAATAAGAAAAACGTTTTTGGAATGTTTGGGGGCATCTTTAACATGTGTTTGATGGTGAAATCAGATTCTAGGCATGCGTGGGAAATTTATATAATTATATTATTAATTTATTAAATTTTACGCTTTGGTGTTCTAGCGATTTCTATAAATAGGGTCTTGGGTTAGAATTAAAAATCACACCGAAACCCGATGTTTTCTCTATATATTATCGGCGTATTCTTGTGAGTATTTTGAGTATAATTTGAGTATTGTTAGACGGTGCAAGTTCCTTCAAAGACTATATACCATTATTCCAAATTTAGAATCTTAATCTTTCGAGGTAAGGGATATATTATTTTTTTCGTAATGATATTATTTCTTCAATATCATTATGTTGAAATATTGATCTGAAGTTTTTATCAAATTTAGAACTTTTGGTGTCGAGATTCTTATTCACGTGTACGCACTTTATTCACGTATATCGACACTTATTCACGAATACTGGACTATTCATGAAAAATGAAAAATTTTCTTTTAAGTCCAAAATATCTATTACGGATACTAGCTTTGATTGTATCCATGTTTTGATCATTCTTGAATTTTACACCACTGTGATTATTTTTGAGGTATTTTTGGGCGTGAATAAAACAAAAGTACTGAATCCTTAATCCTTAATCCTTGTCATTTTGTTTCACTTTGGATCGTTTCTTTAAAAATATTTTCATCATCTTGATCTTAAATGATGATATTATGGAATATCTTTGGCTGTAGTAATTGCAAAGATGAATGATTTCTGAAGAATATCTTTGGCTGTGTAGTGCAAAGATGAGCAGTGTTTAGATGAACATGACCAATCGATGAATATCTTTGGCACAGTAGTGCAAAGATGAATATGTGATTCCGGATATATATTGATTGATGTTACTGGGATAAAAGATGAGCGATGAACTTTTAAATTCATACATGGAAGATAGTAGTTTGCATTCTCTACTTAACTCTTCTAATGAATTATTATTTCATTGCGAATATTGATTTAAAATTTGTTGTCTATTTGTATTCTATTAGATTTTTCCCTGTTGAAGACTAACGGTAATTTGTTGTATATTATCTTAGTCATAATATTCTTTACTGAGCTAGTTGAGCTCACCCTTTTCTTTTTTGTTCCATTTTTCTCAGGAGGCGAGAATATAGCGAGTACGAGTCGGGGGTATGGAATGAAGGTTCTAGAGAGAGTTGTTTAGTAGTCCTCACCATTTTTGTAAAATAATGTATCAATAAATGTGATGAGGATTTATTTGAGTATAGATATTGTCTAGAAGATAATATTTGTATTTAAACTCACAGTTTTACTGTTGTAATAATAAAGTTGTAGTTGTTTCTGTACCATGTATTGACAACTCAGAATGGGTGATGTATACCTATTTTGGGGGCGTCACATCGATTTGAATAATATTCTGTTGTTATTAATTTTTCCCGACGTATTTCTGAAGAATTTCTTGGCTTACTCCCAAAGATGATATTAAATTTTGTATCGACTTTGAACCCATCTGAAACTCATTTCTAAAATCTCATGTCGAATGGCTCTATTGAACTTGAGTTAAAAAATTCAACTATAGAATTTGGTACACGAGCCTTTATCTGGTGACTTCCTTTGTGGAATGCAAGCGCCGCCAGACTTCTCAGTAGGGGACACCATATTCGTATGCGATAGTAAACTAATAGGTGTCATTATAATGTCTTATCCAAGGTTGGGATATGAGTCACGATTGAGAACAACCTAAGTCGGTAATCGAAATACGTAGCTTTCTGAAGCTTAGTTGGTTATTATCGGAGATTCGTTGAAGGATGTTCTCGAATCGCTATTCCATTAACGCAAATGACTCATAGAGATACAAAATTGAATGGAGCAAGGAATGTGGGAAGAGCTTGAAGAACTCGAGAGAGACCCATTTTAGCACATGTTACGACCCATGCCCATCACGAAAAGCGAGCGTGGTAGGCGACGCGTTGAGTGAAGATCATATCTTGGGGAATGAGTACGATGATGTCAAGTATACGCGTAGAGCCAACTTTAATAGAAAAAGTTAAGGTTGCTCAAGCCACCCCCAGGCCGGAGGCGATCGCGTATGAAGAAGAAAGTACAAGAAGGAGCTATTCCTAAGCGAGAATTGATGAAGAAGGAATACTTGAGTCCACTCCGGACTTTGTGTCCCTAACGACTACGATTTGAAGTACAAGATTATGATGGAGGCACACAATACACCATTTGCAATCCATCCTGGAAGTACTAAAATGTATCGTGATCTTGACATACATTTTGGTGGAACAATATGAAGAGAGAGATTGCAAAGTTTATCTCAATGTGTTTAACTTGTCAACGTGTAAAGGCGGAGCATCTAGTACCTAAGGGTCCATTGCAACCACTTGAGATTCCGAAATGGAAGTAGGAACATATTACCATGGATTTCATTACGGGTCTTCCTACGGTTTCTCAAGGCATCAATGCTTTATTGGGTTATTGTTGATAGATTAACCAAGTCTGCTCATTTCTTGCCGAAACGGAGACTTATTCCTTTGATCGTCTTGCTAGTATATGCGTGAATGAGATTGTGAGGTTGCATGGCATGCACTGTATCCATAGTTTGGATCGTGACCCAAGATTCACTTCAAGATTTTGGGTTAGCTTGCAAAAAGCTATGGCGCAGGATTCTGATTGATTCGGCATACCATCCTCAAACGGACGGACAATCGAGAGAGACTATTCAAACTCTTGAAGATCTATTAAGACTACGTGTCCTGAGACTTCAAGGGCGGTTGGGATAAGTATTTACCATTGGTGGAATTCTCCTACAAACAACGAGTTATCGAGCAAGTATAGGTGTGGCTCCATTCAAGCATTATATGGGCGAAAATGTCGTTCTCGATATGTTGGGATGAGGTGGGTGAAGCAACATTGTTGGGACCCGAGTTAATCGTATGACTCACCGAAAAGATCCAAATGATTCGACAGCGTATACAAACGGCACAAGATCGACAAAAGAGTTATCGCGGATCTTCATCGAAAGGGCGTGGAATTTAGTGTAGGGGATCATGTTTGTTGCGAGTTGCTCCATGGGAAGGGAGTTACAAGATTTGGGAAGAGAGGAAAGCTCAATCCACGATTTATTGGTCCATTTCAAATTCTTGACCGAGTAGGAAATGTAGCCTATAGACTTGCGTTACGTCCGGTATGTCTCGTGTTCATAATGTATTTCACATATCATACTTAAAATATGTGAAAGACCGAACCACGTATAGAGTTAGAAGCCGGACGAAATAGCCAAGACTTAACGTATGAGGAGGTACTGTTAAGATCTTGGATAGGAAGGAGCATGTCCCACGCTGCAAAAGGTCATACCACAAGTTAAAGTTACGTGGAGGAATCATGCTATAGAGAAATGACACAGGAATTGGAAGCGGAAATGAAAGCGAGGTATCCTCACCTTTTCTAAACACCGTATGCGTCGTCAATTTCGAGGGACGAAATTTCATAAGGAGGGAGGTTGTAAGACCCCAACTTATTATTAATGAAATTTAATTTTCTCTATTTATTATTTTGAAATAGTAAGGGTTGATTTGATTAATGTGGATAGTTATGGGTAAAATCACATAAATATTTCAAAATAAGCAGTGGTTATAAAATATTCATTGTTGTTAGGAAATATTCGTTTGGTCGTGGAATATTACGTACTATCGGGGAATATTCGTATGTTGTTAGTATGTGACCATGTGTGGGCCCCATGTGAAAGATTGGATGAAAAAAGACGAAAAAAAAAATAAGTTGTTTAAAAATAACGGCGTAGTTATTACTGATTATCTTGTTAAAATACTACGGTTGGTTAAAACACAAGAGTATACGATATTGCACCAATTATTGATTCTTACGTGAAAGGCCTTACTTTCGATAATGGTTACGATAATTCTTATTCGATATTTTATTGATTTAATAATTCTTTGCGTTGATATTTTATATTCTTTGTTATAATTGTTATTACACAAGTATTTTTCATTATCGAAGCAATAATTCATATTATCTGAATAATATTATTAGATAACATTATTGGCAATGTCTAGAAAGTTACATCTAAAGAGAGGTTTGGTCACCTAATTGCTTGTGCTAAGAAGGAGAAATCTTTATTGAAAGCCCCTGCTCACAGAACTACACAGGTTGCCGATCTTGTGATTCTGTAATATTATTTGTGAATAATTAGTTATTGATTTATATGATGAGGAAAATATTGATTTTATGTGGATATAGATGGAGAAAATTTTTAAAATGACAATTGTTGAAAATTAATATTTTATCTTTTTCTGATAAAATAATTCATTTAAATATATTATTTTAATAATATAATAATGGTGATATTTTTACAACGAATGTGGGATATATGAGTATACGAGGAGGAAGAGTATTTTTGTTGCAATAAATGTTTAAAACATGTTAAAAATGTCGGTGGACCCCATTTATTGACTGAAATTTGATTATAGCTTGTAAAATTGTCCGTTTGTGGATTTCGGTCAATTTCTGTTTGGAATTTGGAAAAACTTTCTTCTGCAAAGTTGTAGAGAATTGAATTTCCTATAAAAAGTCGCGTGATTTGAATTTTTTGATAAAAGGGCTATTTATTACGAATTATTAAAGTTCCGAAGCTCCGAAATAATTGATTTTTGGAAGTTTTAATTATTTTTATTAAGAAAAACGTTTTTATTGTTTTTGGCACATGTGTGGCTGAAGTTTGGACCAGATTTGTGTGCGTAGGAAATTTGATTATATATATTATTATTATATTAAATTTTACTAACTTTGGTGTTACTAAGCGTTTTCCTATAAATAGGGTCTTGGGTTAGAATTGAAAATCACATCGAAATGAAGTTTTCTCTCTATATTATCGAAATTTATTCTTGTGAGTATTTTGAGTATAATTTGAGTATTGTTATACTGGTGCAAGTTCAAGTCATAGCTTTATATCCCGTGTTTCAATTTAAATCGATCTTTCGAGGTAAGAGATATTATTTTTTTCGTAATGATATTATTTCTTCAATATCATTATCTTTGAAATATTGATCTGAAGTTTTATCAAATTTGAAACTTTTGGTGTCGAGATTCTTATTCACGTATCTGACCTTATTCACGTATCGACCTTATTCACGAATCGTACTATTCATTCATCGAAAAATAAAATTTTTCCTTTTAAATAAAATATCTATTGTGGATACTAGCTTTGATTGTATCCATGTTTTTTGATCATTTTGAATTTTACACCACTATGATTATTTTTGAGGTATTTTTGGATATGGATAAAACAAAGTACGAATCCTTAATCCTTAATCCTTGTCATTTTGTTTCAATGGATTCGTTTCTTTAAAATATTTTCATCATCCTCGGTCTTAAATGATGATATTATTGAATATCTTTGGCACATAGTGCAAAAATGAATGATTTCGATGAATATCTTTGGCCGTAGTGCAAAGATGAGCAGTGTTTAGATGAGCATGACCCGGTGATGAATATCTTTGGCTGTAGTGCAGATGAATTTTGATTCGGATGTATGTTGATTGATGTTGCGGGGATAAAAGATGAGCGATGAACTTTTAAATTCATACATAGAAGATAGTAGTTTGCATTCTCTACTTAACTCTTCTAATGAAATATTATTTCATTGCGAATATTGATTTAAAATTTGTTGTCTATTGTATTCTATTAGATTTTTCCTGTTGAAGACTAACAATAATTTGTTGTATATTATCTTAGTCATAATATTCTTTCTTTGGGCTAGTTGAGCTCACCCTTTTCCTTGTTGTTCCATTTTTCTTCTCGGAGGCGAGAATGTAGCGAGTACTAGTCGGGGTATGGAATGAAGGTTCTAGAGAGAGTTGTTTAGTAGTCCTCACCATTTTGTAAAATAACGTATCAATAATTATGATGGGAATTTATTTGCGTGTGGATATTGTCAGATGGCAATATCTCGTATTTAAACTCACAGCTTTATATGTTGTAATAATAAAGTTGTAGTTGTTTACATGCAAGTATTGACAACTCGGAATGGGTGATGTATACCTATTTTGGGGGCGTCATGGTTGGTATCGAGCTTAGGGATATGATCTCTCTGGCGGAGATCGGGGAATAGAACTAGGAGGGAGAGATGAGTAAATCCTTCGCTTTAGTGTGTCCTACCTAAGCTTATTTGTTAGTTGGTTAGTATATAGGGATATTATGTGATATATTGATTTCCTTAATTAACCCTTGTTTTATACGATGTATTTGAGAATGTCGTGAGAATATTAACATGGAGTAAATGAGATCGTGGAGATGCTGTCTTTACCAACGAGGAGAACGTCTGACAGGTAGCAATGTACCTCCCGTGAACAACACCACCGAAAGCGAGATGATGAACGAGGGATGTTTAGAAGCTTTTTGCGGTTTATACAAAAATCGGGGCGAGGAGACTCGTGTTCAAAATACGAGGAGAAATGATAGCAATTCACGGGTGGTCACAAATGACAGCGATTGAGTTGGGACCACGAGTGCAGGAAAGCCGGATCCGATTAAGAGCGGAGGCGTGGGTCAAACAAATTACCAAGATATTCGATGTCTTGGGATGCGGAGAAACGAAAGTTCCATTCGCTACTTTTATGTTCCGTAATGAGGCAGGCGATTCTTGGTGGGAATCGTGAAGCGTACCCATCCACCGCACTCGGCAAAGATGTCATGGGAGATGTTTGAAAATAGTTCAATGACAAGTACTTCCACGAAAGTATTCGTCGTATGAAGGAAGTGGAGTTTATTAGGCTGGAGCGAGAATAACATGGCGGTGTCCCAAAGACGAGGCGAAGTTCGCGGAGTTATCCGTGTTCACCTCATTTGGTGGAGAATGAGGAGCGATATAGCGGATGTTTCTAAGAGGTTTGAAACCCGACATACGTCGATATCTCGTTTCTCATAAATTTTCTCTCTATTCGAGATGTTGTCGATAGGGCTCGGTTGTTAGAAGCGAGATAACGAGTACATTCAACCCGAGAGACCATAACCGAGGATTATCTAGAAGATAGCGATCATCGAATAACGATAACCAAATGAGAAAGAAGAATCTGAGACAAAGCGGTAACCACTCTGGTGGTAATCGTGGCCATGAAAATAGAAGAAAGCGAGTGGGAGGAGATTTTAAAAGAGAGATTTAACAACGACCATTTGAAGGCAGCGGTCTTTGGCAAGAATCGGTTACTAAGGAGGAGAACGACCACCGGTCGTATGTTACAAATCTTGGGAAAGAGGGACATATCATTGGCCCGCCTGTTTTAAGGTATGCTATAATTGTGGAAAAGAAGGACATATCGCAAAGATTATGCAGGTATCGAAACCCGATCCAATGGAATGGTGACTCAAAAGGATGTCCCGTAAAAAGTCAAAGTCAACGATTCTTGGAAGAAGCGTTTGTCGTGACTTAATCAAAATCGAGGAACCCGAACGAAGTTAGCGGATTAGTTAATTATAAATTCTTGCGAAGTTTATATCTTACTAGATCTGGGATTCTACCCATTCTTTTATCTCTCTTGCTTGCGCTCAACGTTTGAACTTGACAACGGAGAAATTAGACTTTGACCTATTTATGGAGACTCCGTTAGGAGAAACTTTCATTACATCCGTTGTTTAGAAATCTTGCTTGATTCAGGTTGGCACTATCACATTATCTGTTAACCTTATTTCTAGGTAGCTACTTGAGGTTGAAGAATGATTACAAAAACTAAGTTCTTTATTTACCAAATTATTTTTTACAAATATTTTATATTTTTAAACATCATGAATTTACTTCAGAGACTCTCCCCTTTGTTGATTTCTTTCTGAATTAATTTTCTTTGTTCTATATAAAAATTAATATTTTCATATAAAAAATAATATTTCTACATGAATCTCTTTCACGTATTTCTACATGAAATAAAAAAAATAATATTTCTACATAAATTTTGATATTGATCAAAATTTGAGACATTTTCAAACTATGCAGAGTTACAGGATATAGTTGTCTCCTCTCAATCGTACAGCCGAAAGAAGCACTCCAAGCGTCAATAAATAAAATTTTTTATTAATGTATTTTGACCCCCTCTAAAAACGTTTCGGTTCAGCCACTGCATATTGGTATGACCCACGTGCAGAGCAAGTCATGTGGATCATACCAATATGTATGTGAGTGTATATGAACAGTTTTATGTGATAGTAGCATTATTCGAAAGAAAACATCTCTCGATCAACAAATCGATATTAGATTGGTCAATTATCCAAAATTAACTTCATACTAATTACTCTTGAAATATAACTTCAAAAGCGCCAAATTTTAGTTTTCCCAAGAGTATCAACACCAATAATTTCTATTATTAAAAGCATTTGGGATAGATTTGTTTATATTTAATTTTTTACTTTTTCTTCTTAGAGTTTAACGTAATTTTATCACAAAAAAGGGAGTAATTTTAAGACTTTTACATTGGTTTTTATGGATACAGATAACTAGATTTCGTTAGAAAACTAAGAGGGGAGCTGCCTTTTAAATTTTAAAACCTACTTTTAAGATTAAAAAAAAACTAATATAATATCAATTCGAATTGAATCCAAACAAACTTGAAAAATAAAATTATTTTTTTCTTATTAAACTTTATAACTTATCTGGTAGAGCAGTGTTGTAGTACTGAAATGTCTTTTACGGTACAACTTAGGGAGTGTTTGATAAAATTACATGAAATAGTTGTGAATGTTTAAGTAATTTGAATGAGCTGAATAAAACATAATTCTGAATATTAAATTAAAAAATGATTTAATAATTGACATGTCTAAAATATCTGAATAACAGATTTTTATTATTTTACCCCTCTGAAAAAATCAAAATTATTATAAATTTATTTAATATTATTTAATATAATAGTTGATATTGTAAAAAAATTAATAAATATAAAATACTTCATCCAGTTCATTCCATCAAAAAAAAATTATACTTGACCATTCATCCCAAAAATCGATTTATTTAGCCATTCGAGATTTATTTTTATTCAAAATAAGCGTCTTTAAAAAGATCGATCAGATTCAATACTATTCACCATTCAACTTCATTCAGCTCTAAACAAACACCCCTTTTGTTGGTCAAAAGTTCCTCCCCATTAAATGCTCCGCCCCTTGAATTTCGCCCATTGAATTCTGCCTGGGCATTTTCTTTACTCCCTCCCTCTCCTTCCATTCGGCTACATATAAAGGCAGCAAGTGGAAGAAAAAAACACCAGCACAAAACAATACACTCTCATCCGAGAGTTCTAAGAGAGAAAGAAAAAGCTTTTCTAAAGCTTAAGAAATAGAGAGAGAAATATAGTTCAAATAAAAGAGAGTTTTATTTGGGTTCCATCACATAGTTATTGTGGTGAAGTAATTTTGGTTTGTACTCAAATTAAGATATCTTTGTATTCTCTCAGATATTATAGTGAATTATTCGGAGTTTGTCCCGTGGTTTTTACCTCTTAGTTTTAGAGGGTTTTCCACGTAAAAATCTTGGTGTCTCGTGGTTGGATATTTTCTACTTATTTCCTGCAGTGGTTATTATTTTGGTGGAACTGCAAATTTAATCTGTTTGGCATGTGCTGATATTTTATCTGTCTAATTTATCAAAGATAACAGTATTTGGGAGGTGATTCTTTCCCAACAACTGGTATCAGAGCTAAGGTTATTTGCTCGGTTGTTTTTGATAAATTTTATGGAGGAATCAGTCGGAGCCATGATTAAATTGACCTCTTCAAATTTTTCGATCTGGAAGCCCAGAATGGAGGATATCCTTTATTGCATGGATTTGTATGATCCGTTGGAGCTCAAAGGAAAGAAGCTCGCGGATAAGTCTGAGGCTGATTGGAATAAAATGAATAGGAAGACTATTGGTCACATCCGGCAGTGGATTGGTCAAAGTGTGTTCCACCATGTTTCGCAGGAGACGGATGCTCACACTTTATGGACAACACTAGAATCTATGTACGAGAAGAAGAATGCACAAAATAAAATTTTTGTCATTCAGAAAATTGTGAATCTAAAGTACAAGGACGGGAGCAGTGTGTCGGAGCATATGAGTGAGTTCCAAGGTTTGGTAAACCAGTTGACCACCATGAAATTGAATCTTGATGATGAGATTCAGGCTCTTTTGCTTCTTAGTTCGTTGCCAAACAGCTGGGAGACTTTGGTGGTGTCTTTAAGCAATTCAGCTCCAGAAGGAAAAATGACTATGCAGATGGTCAATGACAATCTTCATAATGAGGAGACAAGGCGAAAGAAGCAAGGCGTAAATTTTGAGACACATGCTCTTGTCACAGAGAACAGGGGCAGATTAGGAGATCTCACAAAGGAGATACAAGTCGCAGCAAAAGTAAAAATCATAGGAGCAAGTCAAAGACCAGACAAGGTGAAACGTATCGATGCTTCCATTGTAATAAGGAAGGTCATTACAATAGAAATTGCAGAATCTGGTTAGACAAGCAGAAAAATGGTGAGCAGGGAAAGGTAGAGGAGAAGAACACTACAGCCACAGTCATCGAAGACGTTAGATTCTTTCATTTGGGGAAGAAGAATGCTTGCATGTTGATGATCAGAAAGTTGATTGGGTGGTTGATCTTTGGTGCCTCGTGTCATGTTACACCTAAGAGAAATTTTCCTGAACTTCTGGTGGAGACTTTGGGTACGTGAGAATGGTAAATACTGATCAGTCCAAGATTATTGGAATTGGTGATGTTTGTATTCAGACAGGTGTTGGTTGCACTGGTACCTTGAGGGATGTTAGACACGTTCCTGATTTACGTCTCAACTTAATTTTTGGCATGGCCTTAGACAGAGAAGGCTATGAGAATCACTTTGGCAGTGGAAAATGGAAGCTTACCAAGGGCTCTATGGTGATTGCAAGAGGTGTTGCTTGTTGTTCGTTGTACAAGACTCATGTGAAGATGTGTTCTAGTGAGTTGAATGCAGTTGAGGATGACTCTTCGCCAAACTTATGGCATTGGAGGCTTGGCCACATGATTTAGAAAGGGTTGCAATTATTAGCAAAAAGCTCACTCATTCCTTTTGCTAAAGGTACTGTTTTAAGCCCTTGTGATTATTGTTTGTTTGGGAAACAACATAGAGTTTCTTTTAGTAGTTCAGCTAAAAGAAAATCAGAGCTACTAGAGAGAGTATATTCTGATGTATGTGGACCCATTGAGGTTGAGTCTTTGGGTGGAAATAGGTATTTTGTTACCTTTATTGATGATGCTTCGCGGAAGGTGTGGGTATTTTTGTTGAGAACAAAAGACCAAGTATTCCAACATTTTCAGAGTTTTCATACTATGGTTGAAAGGGAGACTAGAAAATCGTTGAAGTGTCTTCGTAGCGACAACGAAGGGGAATACACTTCTAAGGAGTTTGCTGAATATTGCAGTAAGCATGACATTCGGCATGAACAGACTGTTCCTGGTACCCCACAGTATAATGGTGTGGCTGAGAGAATGAACCGCACTATTATTGAGAGAGTGTGATACATGTTGAGAATGGCTAAACTGCCTAAGTCATTCTGGGGTGAAGCTGTCCGTATTGCTTGTTATCTGATTAATAAATCTCCATCAGCACCGTTGGATTTTAAGATTCCATAAAAGATTTGGAGTGGTAAGGATTTGTCTTATTCTTATTTGAGGGTATTTGGGTGCAAGGCTTTTGCACATATCCCCAAGGAACAAAGATCGAAACTTGATGACAAGTCTACTCCATGTGTATTTGTTGGCTATAGAGATGCCGAGTTTGGATACTGGTTATGGGATCCAGTGCAGAAGAAATTATTCAGGAGCAGAGATGTGGTGTTTCATGAGCACCAAAATTATGAGCATTTTGATAATGCTACACAGCCCAGAGATAATAGAGTTCCAGACCTCAGCGAAGTTCCATCTCCAGTATAGGATGCCATAGTTGGAGAAGGAGGTCAGAATGAAGATCTGCATGATGGTGATGGGTCCGATACAGAAAGTGTTGATCAGGGGGAGCAACCTGATATTGAAAAACCTCAGCTAAGAAGATCCACTAGAGAACATGTGCCATCAGTCAGATATCCTTCATCTGAATATCTTTTAGTTGCTGAGAAGGGGGATCCAGAGGATTTTTAGGAAGTCAAGACTCATAAGGAGAAGGGAAATTGGCTAAGAGCTATGCAGGATGAGATGGATTATTTGCACAAGAATCACACCTATGAGTTGACTACACTTCCGAAAGGTAGGAAAGCATTGAAGAACAAATGGTTGTTTAAGCTTAAGAAGGATGGTGAAAAACTAGTGAAGTACAAGGCTCGATTAGTCGTCAAGGGTTTTGCTCAAAAACAAGGTATTGACTTCGATGAGATTTTTTCTCCAGTTGTGAAGATGACTTCTATTCAAGTAGTGCTGGGATTATTAGCTAGTATGGATCTTGAGCTTGAGCAGTTGGATGTGAAGACTGTTTTTCTTCATGGTGATTTGAAGGAAGAAATCTACATGGAATAGCCAGAGGGATTTGAAGTTAAAGGGAAAGAACACTTGGTTTGCAAGTTGAAGAAAAGTTTGTACAGCCTGAAACAAGCCCCAAGGCAGTGGTACATGAAATTTGATTCATTTATGGTGGATCAAGGTTATAATAGAACAGTTGCAGATCATTGTGTGTATGTTAAAAGGTTCCCAGATGGTAACTTCGTTATTCTGTTGCTATATATAGATGATATGTTGATAGTTGGGCCGAATGCTGATATGATTCGCAGGCTCAAGGGTGAGTTGTTCAAGTCCTTTGATATAAAGGACTTAGGTCTATCTAAACAGATTTTGGGTATGAAGATTGTTCGTGACAGGAAAGCCAAGAGGTTGTGGTTGTCACAAGAGAAGTATGTTGAGTGGGTGCTTGTAAGGTTCAACATGGGTGATGTTAAACCAGTTAGCACACCACTGGCCAATTATATTAAGTTGACAAAGTGCATGTGTCCTTCTACCAAGGAAGGAAGAGATGATATGGCAGCAGTTCCTTACTCCTATATTGTAGGGAGTCTTATGTATGCAATGGTTTGAACGCGGCCAGATATTTCTCATGCAGTTGGCGTTGTGAGCAGGTATTTGTCAAATCCTGGCAGAGAACATTGGGAAGCAGTTAAGTGAATTCTCAGATACTTAAAAGCTATTTCCAGTTTATGTTTGGTTTTTGGTAGTACGAGTCCAGTCTTGGCGGGTTTCACGATCACCGATACATAGCGAGTTACGAAGAAGAAGTCTACTTCGGGGTATTTGTTTACTTTTACAGGGGGGGTAGTATCATGGCAGTCCAAATTGTAAAAGTGTGTTGCTTTGTCTCTGGCGAAAGAGAATACATAGTCGCTTCTTCAAGCGAAGCGAAGAGATGTTGTGGTTGAAAAGGTTTCTCCAAGTGTTGGGTTTAAAACAAGATGAGTATGTGGTTTATTGTGATAGTCAGAGTGCAATTGACTTGACCAAGAATGCCACGTATCATAATCGGACCAAGCATATTGATGTTCGTTATCACTGGCTTCGAGAAGTGATGGAAAAGGAATTGATGAAAGTGAAGAAAGTACATACCGGCGAGAATCCCTCAGAAATGTTGACAAAAGTTGTTACTCGTGACAAGCTGGAATTTCGCAAGGAATTGGCCGGGATAGAATCCAAGTGACGGGGTCACGGAGATTACCTCCTCTAATGGGTTCGGAGGGGGAGATTGTTGGTCAAAAGTTCCTCCCCATTAAATGCTCCGCCCATTGAATTCTGCCTGGGCATTTTCTTTACTCCCTCCCTCTCCTTCCATTCGGCTATATATAAAGGCAGCAAGTGGAAGAAGAAAAACACCAACACAAAACAATACACTCTCATTCAAGAGTTCTAAGAGAAAAAAAAAGCTTTTCTAAAGCTTAAGAAATAGAGAGAGAAATGTAGTTCAAATAAAAGAGAGTTTTATTTGGGTTCCATCACATAGTTATTGTGGTGAAATAATTTGGGTTTGTACTCAAATTAAGATATCTTTGTATTCTCTCAGATATTATAGTGAATTATTCGGAGTTTGTCCCGTGATTTTTACCTCTTAGTTTTAGAGGGTTTTCCACGTAAAAATCTTGGTGTCTCGTGGTTGGATATTTTCTACTTATTTTCTGCAGTGGTTATTATTTTGGTGGAACTATAAATTTAATCTGTTTGGTATGTGCTGATATTTTATCTGTCTAATTTATCAAAGACAACAGTATTTAGGAGGTGATTTTTTCCCAACACCTTTACTTGTATCCAATTATATTGTTTAACTTAAATATGTTTTTTAAGAAACTTACAACATATAAGTTAATAATATATTATTTGGTGCAATTTCCTTTAATAAGCTATATATTATTAGGCTATAAGTTTAAAACGTTATAAACAAGTTTTAGAAGATGATTATTTGATTATAAATTTTGCAGACATTAATTTATTTAATTTTTGGAAGAGTATCCTTGAATACATATGTAATTATATTTTTGAATTTTGATTGTCAATAATGTGAGTATCATAATTGATTGAGATAATCTATAGTTACGTGACGAAATTGTAGACTTACCAAAATATTTATATAAAACGCGTTTTCAAATTATTTAAGATTGAATTGAATTCTCAATACATTTACATTTTTCTTTATGTACCATGAAAAATTAGTTTTTAAAACTACAACATTAATGCTAAGCTTAATTTAACCAATTAATGCATTTTAAACAATTATCACTTTTTAAAGAAATACTTTTAAAACTATTTATGAGTATAATGGAATTCTCAATATATCGTATTTTCTAATTCCTATACTAATCTATCTATATACATATATAATCAGGCAAAATTAAGTTTTTTAGTTTTTCGTCTTTGGTATGAAACTATAATTTAACTACTACTAAAATACTTTATAAAGTCTCTTGATTTTATTTTATTAACTAATATTAAAACACTTTTTTAACCTAGAGTTTAACTAGAACTAAAATATTGTCTATGATCCTGAATTTTTTTAAAGTAACTTATTATTTTATAATAATTTTATTTTTATAGAAGTCTTACTAATATTAATTGATTCTCATGAGTCTAAATTAAAACACCAACAGATAATTGTTAATATATTTAACCACGGTATATCATATAGTAGTAAATTATTCTACTATTATATCATAATTATTCACAAACTAAAATATTAAAATATAATTAAGCTATATTAAGTTGAAGCAATTTAAATTAATATTTACAACATAAACAACATAAATCTATATAATAATAATAATAATAATAATAATAATAATAATAATAAGGCAAAACTTGGATTTTTGGTCATTGATATATGGTATAGGACTATAATTTAACTATTACTAAAATACTCTCTTTAATTTTACTCTCCTTCAATTTATTTATTAATTTTAAATAGGCCTACAATTTAACTACAATTAAAATATTTTTAATGTGCAAGAAAGAAGGAGAAAATAAAAGAAGAAATTACATAATATATAGTAAGTATCTCTAATACACCTTCCGTCTGAAGGTCTTAATTTTTTTTATTTAAATAATTAAATTTCTAATGCATATAGTCACCCACTTGATACGTAGCAAGGCAAAATTAAGTTTTTTGCCCCTTGGTCTTTGCTATTGGACTGGAATTTAACGACTAATAAAAATACTTTTTAAAGCCTCTTGATTTTATTTTATTACCTAATGGTAAAATAGTTTTCAAACTTAGAATTTAACTATAACCAAAAAACTTTAGAGTAACTTATAATTATTTTATAACAATTTTATTTTTTATAGAAGTCATTTATTAATATTGATTCTCATGAACCTAAATTAAAATACATACAAATCATTGTTAAATATTTAACAATGATATATCATATAGTAACAAATTATTTTACGACGGACCTTATCTCCGACGTGTATATATACGATCGAATTTCCAACGGAATATTCCCTCGGAAATAAGCTATTTTCGATGAAATATTCCATCGGAATTAAGATTTTTTCTTGTAATGAGTGACACGCACGTGTGTGTTGTCTTTTCACCAATATAATTATTAAGCACATTTTCAACTGCCATTCTCCTTATCCTTAAGGGTTTTAACAAACTCCTTGGGTTTTCACTCTACAAATATCAACATTGTCAATCCATGTTAGAACTGATGCACTTAACGATTTTTCTAATCGTAGAGTTGAGTGTTCAGTCATAAAGTATCTGACTAGACAAACTTTACGTTTTACACTTAACTTCAGTGCACTTTACGATGCTTTTATTTAATTTAGAAAGACGTTTTCGTTTCTTCTTAGCTTGACGATCTCCAGCTTTGCTCTATTTCTTCGGTCATTACTTGTACTCTACGATCTTTGAAATTTGACTTGACAATTCAGCAAACTTAGAATACCAGTAGTTCTAGCTCTACGATTTTTAAATCTATAATCAACAAGTTCTACGATTACCAACAGACTCTAAAATCTTCAGAACTATGATCAGTAGGTTCTACTATCTCCAACTATTTAGACTTAAGTTTTATACATCAGGTTTACTTTACGAAATAGATCAATCTAATAAGTATGATCTCTAAATTAATGCCTTTTACACCAATTTTATTTTAAGGACTATACAAAAGCTACTGATTATAAATATTCATTAATTACACATGTCATCGTCAAATCTAAAAACATGCATTGTACTAACAGACATAAATCTTATATTTATATATCTATACGGTCCCTTTCTCTAGTGAACCTTAAACAGTGAATCAAAAACGAACCGGATATAGCAACTGTTTTTTGAGCTATAGCTGTAAGACCCCAACTTATTATAAATAAAATTAAATTTTCCTCTATTCATTATTCTAAATTAATAAGGTGTTAATTTGATATAATGCTTTAGTTATGGGTGAAATGTGCAAATTTTGCAAAATAAGCAAGTGGTTATAAAATATTCATTCTGTCGTGGAATATTCGTTTGGTCGTGGAATATTCTTTTTATCGGGAATATCCATACGACGGCGCAGTCAATTGTGGACTCCATAACGGAGTAACTGTCGAATGAAGAAAACGACAAAGTTTGAGTTTTTATAAATAACGGCGTAGTTGTTACCGTTAACACTGTTGGGTTACCTGGTGGTTAAAATACAGTAATATGCATAGTTGCACAGTAGCACACGGTATTGCACAGTATAGTTGAATTATTGATTCTTACGTAAGAAGGCACTACTCAATAATTATTACAGTAATCACTGTTCAATATTTTATTTTATTAATTCAATAATTGTTGCGTTGATATTTTATATTATTGTTGTTTGATAATTGTCACACGACAAGATTTCCCATTATCGGATCAATAATTCATATTATTTGAATAATATTATTAGATAGCATTATTAGCGATGTCTAGAAAAGTTACATCGATGAGAGGTTTGGTCACCTAATTGCATGCGCCAGTAAGGAGACATCCTTATTGGAAAGCCCCCTCTTTCTTGGGAACGGTCTAGTTGTCATAATTGTGATTCTGTAATATTATTTGTGAATAATTAGTTATTGATTTATATGATAAGGAAATATTTATTTGATGTGGATATAAATGATGAATTTATTTATTTATGTGGTTATAAATGAAGGAATTAATGCTGAGGTATTTTATCAGTATTTTGTAGGAACGGAGGTATTAAAAACCATCCGTTTGTGGATTTCAGATATTTTCTGTTTGGAATTTGGAAAAGCTCAAAGCCACAAAGTTGTAGAGAATTCGATTTCAGGTAGAATGGACATAAAATTCGTATTTTTCTAATAAACATGTTATTTTCTATGAATTATTGAAGTTTTGAAAAATAAAATAATTTTTATTAAATTATGGGTGGGACCCACTTATGTTATAAACATGTGGGCTGCTGAATTTTCTTCCTAGATGGCTGCTAGTGGCTTGGTTGATGAAGGTTGGCGTAAAAGAAAGAAAAAGAATTAATAATATTTTATTATTTAGTCTCCTTTGGTGTTCTAGCATTTTTCTATAAATAGACGCTTATGTTAGAATTGAAAATCACACCAGAAACAAGTTTTCTTTCTCTCTAGATTATCGAGCATATTTTTGTGAGTATTTTGATACTTTGAGAGTTACTGTTTGGTACAAGTTTCCTTCGGCTTTATATCCGATATTCCGATCAGAAGTACCGTTATTTTGAGGTAAGAGATGTTATTTTCTTCTTAAATGATATTATTTTCTTCAATATCATTATGCCAAAATATTGGTTTGAACTTTTAATCAAATTTGGATCTTTTTGTGTCGGGGTTTACTATTCACGTGATCTCGACCTTATTCACGAATCTGACCTATTCAAAGAAAAATGAAAATTTTCCTTTTGTCCAAGATGTCTATTATGGTTACTATCTTTGATTGTATTCATGTTTTGATCTTTATTTTTTGAATTCTGCTTCACAATTGGTTATTATGAAGTATTATTGATCTTGGATAAACTATTATACTGAATTCCTAATATTTGTCCTTCCGTCTCAATGGATTCGCTTTTCTTTAAAATATTTTCATCATCCTCGGTCTTAAATGATGATATTCTTGAATATCTTTGGCTTTGTAGTGCAAAGATGAATGATTAATCGATGAATATCTTTGGCCGTAGTCTGAAGATGAGCAGTGTTGAGATGAACATAATGGACCGGTGATATAAATGAATATCTTTGGCCTATAATGTAAAGATGAATATTTGATTAAAGATGTATATTGATTGATGTTACGAGGATAAAATATTGATGATGGACTTTTAAATCTTAGAAGATAGTAGAATTCATTCTCTACGTGACTCTTCTACTTTGGATTCTTTGTTTACATTGCATTTGTTGATCTAAAACTTGTTGTCTATTATATTCTATTAGATTTTTCCCTGTTGAAGACCAATGATAATTTTTTGTATATTATCTTAGTCATAATATTCTTTACTGGGCTAGTTGAGCTCACCCTTTTCCTTTTTGTTCCATTTTTCTTCTCAGGAGGTGAGAACATAACAGGATCTAGTCGGGGTATGAAGTGATGGTTCTAGAAAGATGTTTTAGCAGTCTTCACTATTTCTGTAAAATAGTGTTTGAATAATTATAATGAGGACATATTTGAGTGTTGATATTGTCTAGAAGATAATATTTGTATTTAAACTCACAATATGTGTTGTCGTATTTTGCACGACAATTGTATTATTGAAGTTGTAGTTTGCTTTCTGTACCATGTATTTGGCGACTCAGGAAGGGTGTTGTATACCTATTTTGGGGGCGTCAAAGTTGGTATCAAAGCTTAGGGATATGGTCTCTGGTAGAAATCGGGGAATAGAACTAGGAGGGGAGAGATGAGTAAATCCTTCGCTAGTGTGTTATATCTAAGCTTATTTGTTGGTCAGTCATAATATATGGATATTATGTGATATGTTAATTTGTTTAATTAACACTTGTTTTATGGCAGTATTTAAGAATGGCTGCTGAGAATGTTAACAATGGAGTGTATGAGACTGTGCAACAACCTTTAGTCACAAACCAGGAGAACGTGCAACAGGAAGGCAATATTTCTCCTGTAAACAACGCTACCGAGCAAACGATGAATGATGGAATGTTTAGGAGCTTTTTGTAGTTCATGCAAAATCAGATGAGGGAGACTCGTGTACAAAATACGGGTGAAAGTGATAGCAACGCGCGGTCTATCACAACCAAGTTGTTCAAGGAGTTGGGACCACCAGATTTCTAGGGAAAGCCCGATCCGATTAAGGCAGAAATGTGGGTCAAGCAAATTACCAAGATATTCGATGTCTTGGGATGCACGGAGGAACAGAAGGTTCCATTCGTCACCTTTATGTTCCGTGGAGAGGCAGATTACTAGTGGGAATCCGTGAAGCGTACCCAGCCAGCCGCACTCAACATGTCTTGGGAAAGATTTCAGAAACTGTTCAATGACAAGTACTTTCCTGAAAGTATTCGTCATATAAAAAAGGTAGATTTTATTAGACTGGAACAGAACAACATAACGGTGTCTCAGTACGAGGTGAAGTTCACGGAGTTATCCAGGTTTGCACCTCATTTGATAGAGAATGAGGAACGTATGACGCAGATATTTCTAAGAGGTCTAAAACCCGAGATTCGTCAATACCTTATCTCTCATAAATTTTCTCTATATTCAGATGTTGTCAACAGGGCTTAATTATTAGAGCGAGATAGTGAGTATGTTCAACCGAGTTGCCACAACTAGGGTCATACGGTGACAGCAGCCATCAGAACGATGATAACCAGCGAGAAGGGAAAAATACGGACAAAGGCAATAACCACTCGGGGGGTAATCGTGGCCATGATAATAGGAGAGGTGAGTCAAGTGGAAATTTCAGAAAGAGGAGATTCAACAATGACGGGAAGACATCAGCCAAGAAAGACCAACAACAAATTCTAGGGAGGAGAACAACCGCCGATTAGGTGTTATAAATGCGGGAAGAGGGACATATCATTGCCGCCTGATAATCCAAGGTATGTTATAACTGTGGAAAGGAGGGCCATATAGCTCGAGACTACTCTGTAGGAAAACCACGTTCAGCAGGGATGGTGACTCCAAAGGCTGTCTCGTATAAGTCAAAATCAGTGGTTCCTGGAAGAGCGTTTGTCGTAACTGGCCAAAACGCAAGGAACCCGAACGAGGTGATCACGGGTAAGTTAATCTTGAATTCTTGCGAAGTTTATACCTTACTAGATACAGGTTCTACCCATTCTTTTATCTCTCCTACTTGTGCTCAACGTTTAAACTTGACTCCGGAGAAATTGGACTTTGACTTATCTGTTGAAACTCCGTTGGGTGAAACCTTCGTTACATCTACAATTTATAAATCTTGCATGATCCAAGTTGGCACTATCACATTACCTGTTGATCTTATCTCTTTAAAGATACTTGCTTTTGATGTGATTTTAGGAATTGATTGGTTAACCACTCATCATGCCAAAATTGATTATTTTCGTAAGGTTGTTAGTTTTCATATTCCTAACCAACCTATTATGCGAATTCAAGAAACTAAACCACTAAAATCAGTCATTGTCATATCAAGCCACAAAGCTATTCATTTATTAAAAAACGGATGTCAAGCTTTCTTAGCCCATGTTATGGATTTGAACAGAGACAAGTTAGATTTGAATAATATTTCTGTTGTTAGAGAATTTCAAAGAACTTCCTGCCTACCCCGTAACGTGATGTTGAATTCTTTATTGACCTTGAACCGCACAAAACCCATTTCTAAAACCCCATATCGAATGGCTCCTAATGAACTTCAGGAGTTAAAAGTCCAACTATAGGAGTTATTAGACATCGGTTTCATTAGCCTAAAATACATCTCCTCGGGGTTCTCTGTTTTATTCGTAAGAAGAAAGAGCGGGAGTATGCGACTTTGTATTGACTACCGAGAATTGAACCATGTCACCATCAAGAATAGGTATTCGCCACCTCGCATTGATGACTTGTTCGACCGATTCAAGGAGCACAATTCTTTTCAAATATCGATCTTAAATCCCGGATATCATCACCAAGATTAAAAGCGAGGATATTCCGAAGACGCCTTGAGAACTAAGATGCGGGCATTATGAATTCTTAGTTATGTCTTTTGGATTGACTAATGCTCCTGCTGCTTTCATAGATATGATGAACCGTGTATTCAAGGAATATTTGGATTAGTTCGATGTTGTCTTTATTGATGACATCCTCATCTATTCCAAAAGCTGTGAAGATCATGAGCACCATTTGAAGCTGATACTTGAAAGGCTTCGTGAAAACAAGCTTTATGCCAAGCTAAAGAAATGTGAGTTTTGGCTTGAGGAAGTAGCATTCCTTGGGCACGTGGTATCAAAACATGGATTATCTGTTGACCCAACGAAGATTGAAGCAATACAAAGTTGGGAGCAACCAAAGTCGGTGACCGAAGTACGCAGCTTTCTGGGCTTAGCTGGTTATTATCGGAGATTCGTGGAAGGATTTTCTTGAATTGCTACTCCGTTAACTCAGCTGACTCGGAAAGATACAAAATTCGTATGGAGCGAGGAATGAGAGAAAAGTTTTCAAGAGCTCAACATGAGACTCATTTCGGCACCTGTTCTGGAAATACCATCTGGTTCGGATGGATTTGTTATTTACAGCGATGCTTCAGGCAAAGGGTTAGGATGTGTTCTCATGCAACATGGGAAAGTCATAGCCTATGCCTCACGACAACTCAAAGAATATGAGAGGAATTATCCTACTCATGATCTAGAGTTAGCAAAGCCGATCATCAATTCGCGTTGAAAATTTGGAGACACTACCGTATGGGGAGAAAGTGGAGATCTATATGGATCATAAAAAGCCTCAAATATTTCTTCACCCAAAAAGAACTCAATATGTGGCAACGACGTTGGCTTGAGTCATTGAAAGATTACGATCACACTATTCAATATCATCCCGAAAAAGCGAACGTAGTGGTGACGCATTGAGTGTAACATCATATCTTGAGTGAAGTGCGATATTGTCAACACAAAGGCCCATTTTGTATGACTTGCAAAGGATGGAGATAGAATTAAAGACTCTGTGGACCCACGTGATGATGGTGAATATCTGAGTAGAACCGACTTTAATCGATAAAGTTAAAGTTTGCTCAAGCTACGGACCAACAAACGATGCGTATGAAGAAGAAAAATGCAAGAAGGAGCTATTCCAGAAGCAAGAATCGATGAAGAAAGAATACTTCGAGTCAACTCTAGACTTTACGTTCCTAACGATTCTGACTTGAAGCTTAGAATCATGATGGAGGCACACAACACCCCGTTTGCAATCCATCTTGGGAGTACCAAAATGTATCATGATCTTCGACATACATTTTGGTGGAACAATATGAAGGGAGAGATCGCGGAGTTTATCTCGAGGTGTTTAACTTGTCAACGAGTAAAGGCGGAGCATCAAGTGCCAAAAGGTCCATTACAACCACTTGAGATTTAGGAATGGAAGTGGGAACACATTACCATGGATTTCGTTACAGGTCTTCCCAAAGTTTCTCAAGGCATAGATGCGATTTGGGTTATTGTTGATAGATTAACCAAGTCTGCGCTTTTTTCTTCCGATCGTGTGAGACTTATTCCTTGAACGCGTCTTGCTCGTATGTACGTGAATGAGATTGTGAGATTGCATGGCATGCCAATATCCATAGTTTTGGATCGTGACCCAAGATTCACTTCAAGATTTTGGGTTAGCCTACAGAAAGCTATGGGCACAGATTTACGATTCAGTTCAGCATACCATCCTCAAACGGACGGGTAATCGAAAAGGACTATTCAAACCCTTGAAGATCTATTAAGACTCTGTGTCCTAGATTTCAAAGGAAGTTGGGATAAGTACTTGCCACTGGTGGAATTCTCCTACAGCAACAGTTATCAAGCAAGTATAGGCATGGCTCTGTTCGAGGTGTTGTATGGACGAAAGTGTCGTTCTCCAGTATGCTGGGACGAGGTGGGAGAAGTAACGTTGTTGGGACTAGAATTAGTACGCATGATTACAGAAAAGATCCAAATGATTCGACAACGTATTCAAACCTCACAAGATCGACAAAAGAGTTATGCTGATCTTCATCGAAAGGACGTGGAATTTAGTATTGGGGATCATGTATTATTACGTATTTCTCCATGGAAGGGAGTTACAAGATTTGGAAAGAGAGAAAAGCTCAATCCAAGGTTTGTTGGTCCATGAAAGGGGGTTATATTGATAAATCGGGTAATTAATCGGATAAATGAGCAATTAATTGCTACTAATTCACATGCTTATATAACTATTTGTTCATATGTGTGTACTATTGAATCACATTCTTGTACTATTAAGGGAGTTGGTGCAAGATTGATAATACTTGCATGACTAAGTTAAAAATGGAGGTATAGATGGAGGTACTATATTGTAATTCAAATTTTCACATGATTATAACTATTGATTCACATGATTGAACTATTGATTCACATTATTTACTATTAGGGGAGGTGGTGCAAGTTTGATAATACTTGCAGGACTAAATTAAAAATGAAAGAAAAGTTGGAGGTATCGTAGTGTAATATTTCGAGCCCCAAAACATGCAATTATCGAAACTATATTTTTCTATAAATAGAAGCTCATTCTTTCTTCATTTCTCACCAATTCACTAAAGCTATAGAGCAATTATTATAGAGAAAAATTATAGAGAGAAAGAAGAAGAGAAGTCTGCTACCTCTCTACTCTAGTATCTAGTTTCTTTCTAAGGTAAGGGGTATTATTTCTTTCGTATTCATGAAGAGAGCTTCTGTTATTTCATTCTTTATTATTATGTTGGAATAACCTGTCTATGCAAAGTATCGCATACATGGTGAAATTATTCTGTTATTATATTATTTATTATTCTGTTAGAATATCCTGTCTGTGCGGTCTATCGCATGCATGGTGAATTCTTTGTTATTCCATTCTTTATTATTCTGTTGGAATATCCTGTCTCTGCGGTTTCTGGCGTGACACAGTTCCATTCTTTATTATTCATTGGAATAACTCATGCATGCGATTACATCACATGCATGGTGAATTCTTTGTTATTCCATTCTTTATTATTCATTGGAATATCATGTATGCAATGCGATTCTTACGTGACCGGTTCCATTCTTTATTATTTTGTTGGAATATCCTGTCTGTGCGATTTATGCATGACCTGGTTCCAGTCTTTATTATTCTGTTGGAATATCCTGTTTGTGCGGTTTACACCTGGTTCCATTCTTTATTATTCTGTTGAGAATAACCTGTTTGTGTGGTCTATCGCATGTATGGTGAATTCTTCTGTTATTCCATTTTTTATTATTCTGTTGGAATAACCTGTCTATGTGGATTACCGCATGCATGGTGAATGATCCTTTGTATTCATATGAATAATATTTTCATTCAAAAAAGTTTTTACCAGGGGCAGTTTTGTAATTTTTCTGATCCTAAAAAATTTTGAAAAAATTTGAAATGATAAATTGATGAGTTTTCTAGATTGTGTCCAAAAATGGTGATTTTTGGATGTATAAATTAAGATTTATGGATTTTATGGGAAAAGACTATTTTAAAAGTAAACCCTTATAACTCTTTGTGGTTAAATCCAAAATTGGTGAAATTTTTATTGGGAGTACATGTATATAACAGGAGTATACCCTGTAAATTTTGGAATTTTTGGACAAAAGTACAATTTATGATAAATGTCTAAATATTCGACAGTTTTAACCATATGAAAAATAGTAAATGAATTTTAAAAATTCCGAGAAAAATATATGTTCAATATGGGACTATATTCTGCTAAATCCTAGAAAAGAAATATTTTTGGGACTGATTTGGTATTTTTCATGAAAATGAACTAGTTATGAGTAAATGAATTAAATATGTTATGTGAAATAACAAAATTGGAAAATAGGATTTTATGGCTTGAGAATCCTATATAGGGTATATGCAGATTTTTGATGAGAGATTTGATCATTGGTGATGAAATCTTATGAGTATGACATTTTTAAATGATTAAAATGTATTATTTGGTAAAGTGTAAACAATTGAAATAAATTGTTTATAAGTTTAATAAGTGTTTAAATTTTATTATAATATTAATAATATTAGATTATGAGTTTATTAAGTGATTGATAATATTTGGATAAATTTAAAGTCTTTAATATTTATCCTTGATTTCGTTTGATTATTGCTTATATCATTGTCATCATCCTTATGCTTATATTGTAATGAAAGTCATCTTTGGCTTACGTGCATAGATGGACTTGGTATGATTATGACCATGGATTATTCGGTATAATCATGACCGTAATGTAACGAATGATGTGGTAAAAGTCCTCATTGGTAGGTAGTGCGTTGATGGACGCTTTTTGGTATGATTATGACCGAGGATTATTCGGTATAGTCGTGACCATTGATGATTTAATGAATATCCTTGGCCCGTAGTAGTGCGAGGATGATTCGATGATGTGGTTTATTTATTATTAAAGTTTCAGTCTCGGCCGATAAAAATTGATGAAAACATTTTAAATCATAGAAGATAGTAGATATTATGCTCTACTTGACTCTTCTAATGGATTGCTTATTCCATTAGATTAAACTTGATGTCTATTGTATTTTAACAGCTTAACATTGTTGAAGACTAATGATAATTTATTCGCATTATCTTAGTCATAATATTTCTTCTTGGCTAGTTGAGCTCACCTTTTTTTCACCTTTATTCTCTTCAGAAATGAGAACGTGGCAGGGACTAATCGGGGAACGGAGTGATGGTCCAGATGATAGCATTAGTAGTCCTCACTATTACATTAAATAGTGTGACAATAAATGTAATGAGGACTCCATGAAGTGTGGATATTGTCTAGATGACAATATTCTTATTAAAACTCTTAGATTATGTTTTGTCGTATTTCACACGACAGTTGTATAATTAAGTTATATTTGAATTTTGTACCATGTATTTGGCGACTCAAGATGGGTGATGTATACCTATTTTGGGGGCGTCCACGATTAAACCGTTGAACTACCCAATAGTAAAAATACGATGTCTGGCGTGGTTGCATAGTAGCACACCGGTATTGATTATTGATGCTTACGTAAGAAGTCATTCGGTTATATACTCAATTATTGCTACGATGATTTATACATAATATCTCTCTTATATTATTGATTCAATTATTGTCACAATATCATCTGCATAATATTTTATATTATTAAATCAATAATTGAGACGACAAAGTTATTCATATTATTATTTGCATTATTGACGATGTCTAGAAAGTTCTATCGAGGAAAGGGGTTTGGTCACCTAATTGCGTGCCAATAAAGAGAAATCTTTATCGGAAAGCCCCCTCTTTCCTGGGAATGATCTGATTGTTAAATATTGTGAGTTATAATATTAATGATGAATAAGTTCGTGTTGATTAAAGATGAAATTGATATTTCCATTATCTTGGGATTATTAGTGTTAATAGAAATTAACATTTATTTCGATAATAATTGATTTTTGAAGGTTATATTGATCAAACGGGTAATTAATCGGATAAATGAGCAATTAATTGCTATTAATTCACATGCTTATAACTATTTGTTCACATGAATGTACTATTTATTCACATACATGTACTATTAGGGGAGGTGGTGCAAGTTTGATAATACTTGCAGGACTAGATTAAAAATGAAGAAAAAGATGAAGGTATTATACTGTAGTATTTCGAGCCCCAAAACTTGCAATTTTTGAAACTATATTTTCCTATAAATAGAAGTTCATTCTTCTTTCATTCTTACCAATTCACTAAGACTCACAAGAGCAATTATAGAGAGAGAAGCTATAGAGAAAAAGAAGAAGAGTATTCTGCTACTTCACTATTCTAGTATCCAGTCTTCTTCTAAGGTAAGGGATATTATTTTTGTTCAGTATTCATAAGGAATAATATTTTCTTCCATACTCTGTAGTATGTGAGTAATATTATTTTGTCTCATATTCTTGATTATACCCTCATTTTATTAAAGTATTGCTTCTATACTCCGTAAAATTAGTAGAATATCCTTAAAATTTGTGCTTCATCTAGTATCATTTCACAAGGATATTTTTTGCACATTCTTGTTAAATTTTAAGCTTTTCATCTCGTAGTCATCGTCCCATGAGTACTATTCATTTATCTTGTATCTTATTCACAAAGTACTTATTCATGGGTACTATTCACGAAAGTACTATTCACGAGTACTATTATTCATAAAGTACTATTCACGGGTACTATTCCCAAATCATCGCTCATGGGTACTATTCACCTTGAGTACTACGTAAGTCAAAAATTAATTTCTTTTCATTCAAATCATTTTTGATCTGATATCATTCTTGAATTTTACTCCACAAAGCGATGTCATGTTGGCGATTTGATCATTATTGAATTACGGATAAATTAAATTATAATCTTTAAAATTTATCATTTGCTTTCTTTTAATTGAATTCTTATATCATTGTCGTCATCATCCTCACGCTTATATTGTGATGAAAGTCATCTTTGCTTACTACGTGCGTAGATGAATTTGTTGATTGGTATGATTATGACACGGGATCATTCTTATAATCATGACGTAATGTTACAAATGATGTGGTAAAAGTCGTCGTTGGCACTGTAGAGTGCATTGATGAACGATTCTTTGGTATGATCATAACCATTGGTGAAAACACGAATATCCTTGGCCGTAAGTACGTGGATAATTCGTGGTCGCGATACTTAATGAATATCCTTGGCCGTAGCTGTGTAGGGATGATTCGATGATGTGGTTTATTTATTGTCGAGTCTCAACGATAAAATTGATGATAAACTTTTTAAATCATAGAAGATAGTAGATATCATTCTCTACTTGACTCTTCTAATGGATTGCTTGTTCACCGCAGCTAAACTTGATGTTTATTGTATTTTATCGGTTTAACACCGCCAAGGCTAACGATGATTTATTACAGTATTATCTTAGTCATAATATTTCTTCTTGGGCTTTAGTTGAAATTTCACATTTTTTTTACTGTTTTCTCTTGAGGAAATGAGAACGTGGCAAGGACTCAATCGGAAATGGAGTGATGGTCCAAATGGTGTCATAGTAGTCTTCACTATTCTATGAAATAGTGTGATAATAATTGTAATGAGTATTCCATTTGAGTTTGGATATTATGCAGAAGACAATATTAGGTAAAAACTCTCAATTTCATATCAGATAATTAAGTTTGTATTTGTATTTTCACTACAACAAAACTATAAAAAGACAACACTTAAAAGATGACGTTTTTATAAAAAACGTTGTAGTATTTTTTTTACAACATTTTTAAAAAAAAATTTGTAAATACATATAAAAAAACATTATCTATTTATAAGAGTAATTTTTGATTTTAAATAGATAACATTTTTTTAAAAAAACGTTATGTTTGTAAAAAACACGGAGCTCTTAAATGAAGTTAAAATTAAAACACGGAGTTGAGTTATATGTCTAATTTATTTCTTCGCTATGTCTTTCTCTGCTAGATTTCCTCATAAAACCAAAACCCTAGTTATCGATCTTTGCTGCCAAAGTTGGACCCATCTCAAGTCGTCAACGTGGGCGACAAATGGATCTGTTCCTGGTGGTGGTGGGTCGAGCTCAGAAATCATCGATTCGAGCCAAGACGATAGATCAGAGGGGTTGTAGTGAACGGTATCACATGCGAGATGAGAAAGACCATCTTGTTGAGCTTGGCCCATAACTTCTTCGAGGTGCTCAAGTTTCTGGGCAACATTCGTCATGTCAGATGACCGGACTTTATAGCCCAGAACAGCCAAAAGCTCATCAACTCCGGCGTCTTGTTCAATTTCCTCCCACATCTTAGATTTCCCATTTGAATACACGCCGCTATTGTTGACGGAGGAGCTAGCACCGATGCCACCACCACAGTTTGTGCAGAAGGTGCTACGATTAGGTTGTGGGTAGTCTCTCTTCATGATTTGGGGGGATTTTTTCTCTCCCTAAGAATGGTTTGGTTTAGGGGTTTGAGAGATTATTGTGTGAGGGGACTCGGAAAACGAATGAGGGGATTGAATGGGTGAAGAATTTGGGCATTGGGGATTAGACAGCTCTGCTTGGTTCTGTTCTGTTCTGTTTAAGGCTACCCCTAGAAGCCAACCATGGTAATTAAATCATTCCATTCTTTTCTTAATTCATTTCTAAATTCTAATTTTGCTTCTATTTCTCTTTCTTGTGTTGATTTTTAGTGACTAACACCAACTGTTGGCTGATATTTCGTTCCGCTCAATGCTCTTATAAGGTTACCCAAATTATTTATTAAATAAAATATACGTAATACCTATTTTTGGTGATAAAGGCACTTTGGACTAACTTTTATTTCTACAGGTTTGCAAACGATTTCAAGTCATTGCATTCTTGGTGCTGGCGCATTCACTTTTCAGTATGAAGCTGTTATTGGTTGCAAATGATCAGTAACATTGTACATTCAGTTATTTCTCAGGTAGCAGATTAAAGCTTTTTGTAAATTCTATTGAAATCATTTGATTCGGTAAGTGGAAGCACTGCCAAAAAGCTGGCGTAATATTAAACCTTTTTCATTCAATTTTGATTTGAGGTTTAAGATATCTTTTTGATATTATTGAGAAATAGGGAAGAACATCAGGTTATTCATGTAATGACTTTAATTGGTTGAAACATGGCTTCAACCATGTAGCTGTGAAGAAGAGGCAAGAAATTGCCGAGCAAATGAAAGATATATCAAAGAACTTTGAGGTTAGATATTATTATTGATCATGATAATTTTTATCTCTTATGACTGGTCTAATCTGACTTTATTTCTTCTCTTTGCCACGGCCTCCGAATTAAAGGTCACTAATGCTTGGTGTTGTGGATTGGGGTTTCCTGGGTTTATCCACCTAATAGTGATGAGGAGAAGAAGATGCTTAGTTGATTTTTTTATCCTTATTGTAATTCTCAGGTCTGTGTGAGAGTGGATGTGCTGCAATTATGGATTCAAGGACATCCTTTCTAGCTGGTCCAACCGTACGCGTGGACTCAGGAGGATTCACCGATTCAGGCTCTGTTTGTATAGTGGATCTCAATATTCAAGGTGAAGTTTTCATTATTTTTGCTGTTTTTTTACCTTTTACTGGTAAGAGGATGAGTACTTTGTTTATTGTCATCTGTGCAGTCCTGGAATTGAAACGGTGATTGAAGGTCAAAACATGGGGAACTTACAAACTGATGAGAATGTTGTATGTAGTACCTGTGAGGCAATCGTAAATATATCTATACACATTATACATTAATATATCACATTATTCACATTAATTAAATAAGGAATATAATTATTACTTTTTATCTTTCCAAGTTTATGCATTGTAATTAAGTTTCTATAACAAAAATCTTGGCCCCTAACATGAAGTTTCTATTTTCTTGTGTTGGCTGCTCTTTGGAATATTGTTATGTTGAACTGGACAGTTTATCTTGGTGAGTTGTAATTAAGATTTGAAGTTGATTTATTATTATGGTCAAACCTCATAAAATAACAATCTTGGTGCTGTAAATCTTTCAGGAGCTTATGATGAAGAAGAATCTGCAGTGCGAGCATATGACTTGGCTGCACTAAAGTATTGGGGGACATCAACTTTCACCAATTTCCTGGTATAATCGTCAGCTGTGATGTTTATATTTTATACTAGTGGATTTATTTGTATATATAAAAGTTCCAAGTTCTCACCAACATTTTTGAATTTTCTTCATCAGGTCTGATTACAACATAGAACTTGGAATTATGCAGAATTTAACAAAAGAAGAGTACCTAGCCTCACTAAGAAGGTTGCACTTCTAACACTTTATCTATCTAGTTAATTACATGTAACATAAGTCTATATATTTTATTGTAACATTGATTTGGTTTTTTTTTCTTTGTTACAGAAAGAGTAATGGCTTTTCAAGAGGGGTGTCCAAGTACAGAGGAGTCGCAAGGTAAATTCTAGTGCATACAATGAAATAACTCCTTTATTATTGTTGAGGTAAATATAGGATTCTAAATACTCCTATTGTCTTTGGGACTAAAAATGCAGGCACCATCACAATGGAAGATGGGAAGCTAGAATAGGGAGAGTTTTTAGGAATAAGTATCTCTACCTCGGAACCTACAGTAAGTTACCAAGTTTACCTGAGTATGATGCAATGAGTCGTATCGTATTCAATATGATAAAAAAATATAATAAAAGAGAAGAGTTTTTGTTTACCTAATCAACAAGTGGCTTATCTGTAGGTACTCAAGAGGAGGCTGCTAGAGCTTATAACATTGCAGCAATAGAGTACAGAGGGATTAATGCAGTCACAAATTTTGACTTGAGTACTTACATCAGAAGGCTGAAGACTTTGTTGCCTTGAGTGAAGGAAGAAACAGGAGGGAAGGGTGAACTCTCTTGAACATAACACTTTATATAGAGCTTGATTGATTAAAGTTGTTTCTCTTGAACATAACACTTTATGTTGTTGTTATAGCTACAGGCTTATTTTGTATGAGTAGGATGCAACTTTGTAGTACCCAAATAGTACATGTTATTGTGCAGTATATGAGACCTTTATGGAAGGTTTCTTCTAATATTTTAATTACTGCTAGCAGTGGCAGGATTATAAATGCCCTTGATCTCCCAATTATAATGTGTTGATTTGGTTAAATTAATTCAATACCCATGCTTTAGCTTTGTTTGGTGTTGTGGTTTTGTAGTTCAATTTTAAGGTTTGTTTCAAACCATTTTTTCATTCTGTTCTAGCAAACAGGTGCTAGTATACTTTAATAGTGTCTAAAGCTTTATTTATGCAATTATGTTGGATACAGTTTTTACTAAAATTTTTTTGAAGATAAGAATGTTTGTCGAAACTATAGAATTGTGTGGTTGGATTACTTGGAATCTTTGATAAATGATTGAAGTTACAACTCTTTTAATCTTTCAGGCTACAATATGCTAATCTTTTAGGCATTAGCATATTGCAGGTGCATTGATAATGTAGGTGAATCACAACTTTTTTTTTTCTCTTTTTTTTTAATCTACAATATTTTTAAAACGTTGTGTAAATATGCCTAAACGTTGTCTGATATATTAAACTACAACATTTTTATCTAGAAAACATTGTGGAATCATACCTTCTACAACGTTTTTAAGCATCTGCTAATTTATGAAAAACAAATCTACAACGTTTTTTTTTAAAAACGTTGTGTAATGTCTTCTTCTGACGTTTTAAAAAGCGTTGTGTAAAGTCATCAAAATAGATAACACCCTTAACCACGACGTTTTTCTGACTGAAACCACAACGTTTTTTCCACGTTGTCTATTTACTATTTTGTAGTAGTGTTTGTACCATGTATTTGGCGACTCAAAATAGGTGATGTATATCTATTTTGGGGGAGTCACACTGTATGCTATAGCGGCAGAAAAATTCATCGTTATAACCGGTTCGTTTTTAGTTCGCTGTTTAAGGTTCGCCAAAAAAGGGATCGTATATCTATATACATATATAATTAGGCAAAACATGGATTTTAGGTCTTTAGTCTTTGATATAGGCTAGAATTTAACACTACTAATTAAAACACTCTCCTTAAATTTATTTATTAATTAATTTTAAATAGGTCTACAATTTAAGTATAATTAAAACACTTTAAAGAAGAAGAAAATAAAGGAAAAAACAACATAATATATATTAAGTATCTCTAATACTCTTTCCGTTTGAAGATGGTCTTATTTTTATTTATTTAAATAATTAAATTTCTAATGAATATAGTCACCCATTTGATACATAATTTCCTTAAGTATATATATATATATGATCAATATTAAAAAGATTATGCTTAAACTAAAAATCAATATAATAATAAAATTTTATTAAATTGCTAAGTGATAAATCAACACGGTCATAACATTATAGTCCATACACATCGTTTACCATACACTTCATTTTATATCTTTTTTTTTTTGTAACTATTCTTTAGTTACCATAATATTATTTATTTTAAAGCTAAAAGTCATTATACTAACTTATTATTCTACAACGATTTTATTTTTAAATAATTATATATTAAAAATATAAGATAAATGGGAAAATAATAACTTATAATATTAAAAAGCGTAGTGTATATTACAAAATATATATATATATATATATATATATATATATATATATATCAATGATTAAACTTTATTTACCAAATTTGTTTTAGTTGGGAGATCTTAAAGTTAATTAATGTTAAAATAAATTCCTCACTTATATTATAGTGTAAGACCTCAACTTTTATGAATAAAAATGAATTTTCTATAAATATCATTTTGAATATTATGGAATAAATTTGATATAATGTTATAGTTGTGGGTAATATTTATAAATTTTGCAAAAATACACAAGTTGTTATATAATATTCGATTGGTCGGGGAATATTAAATGCAACTACACAATCATTGGTGGACCTAGCAATCGGAATTATTGTCGAATTGAGAAAACGACAAAAATATTTTTATGAAAATAACGACGAAAGTTTTACCGTTAACTGTTGAAACACCCAGTGTTAAAAGTACAGAAATACGCGTGGTTGCATAGTAGCACACGATATTGATTATTGATGCTTACGTGAGAAGTCAATCAGTTTTGTTCAATTATTGCTTCAGTAATTATTGCATAGTATCTCACGTTAATTGATTCAATTATTGTTGATATTTTATATTGAGATGACGAAGTTATTAATATTTTTATTGCATAGTATTATTTCTTTTGTATTCATGAAGAGAACTTCTATTATTTCATCTTTATTATTACATTGAAATAACTCAGATATCGCCAATTTCTACCCTATACTTGGTGAAATTCTTACGTATTCCATTCTTTATTATTCTGTTGGAATATCCTCATGCATCTTCTGTGGGACACGGTTCATCTTTTTATTATTCTCATTGGAACATCCTGTTGGTGTGAATTTCACCGACCGGTTCCCGTCGTTTAGTATTCTCGTTGGAATAACTGCCTATACATCGAAGTCTGCATGCATGGTGATTTCATTGTTATTCCATTTTTATTATTCTGTTGAATATCCATCGGTTGCATGTATTACGCTGACTGATTCCGTTATTTATTATTCTGTTAGAATAACATACATGTAAGTCTGCATGCATGGTGATTTCTTTTGTTATTCCATTCTTTATTATACTCAAATGGTTAAAGTTTTGACTTCTATACTCCATAAAATTAGTGGAATATCCTCGATATTTGCGGCTCATCCAAATCTTTTCATGAAAATATTCTTCCGAAGCGTTCTTGAATTTTACTCTCTGAAAGAAGTATCACGTTGACAATTTGGACTTTATTAGTTCTCCGAATAATTTAATTCTTGAACTTGTTTTATTGAATTCTTATATCATTGTTATCATCCTCATGTTTATATTTTTTGAAAGTCATCTACATGGCGCAGTAGTGCGTAGATGGACTTGGTATGATTATGACCGAGGATTATTCTAATATAATCATGGTAGTAATGTTACAAATGATGTGGAAAAAATCCTCATTGGCCCGTAGTAGTGCATTGATGGACGCTTTTGGTATGATTATGGCTATGGATTCTCTTGCCAAGGGAGCAAAGATGAATTGTTTTATGGCGTGATCGGGACCGGTTGATGAATACACGAATATCCTCGACCGTGATGCATGGATAATTTGTGGTCGTAACTAATGAATATCCTCGGGTAGTAGTAATTGCGGGGATGATGTGGGTTATTTATTAAAATTCGAGTCTCGGCGATAAAAGTGATGAAAAACCTTTTAAATCATAAAAGATAGTAGATTTTATTCTACTTGGCTTTTTAATGGATTACGTTTCATTTGCAGTTAAACTTGATGTCTATTGTATTTTATCGATTATATATTTGTTGAGGACTAATGATAATTTATTCTACATTATCTTAGTCATAATATTTTTACTTGTCTTTAGTTGAGCTCACCCTTTCTTTCACCGTTTCTTTCGAGAAATGAGAACGTGCTGCACTAAATGAATCGGGAGCGGAGTGATGGTCCGAGATGGTGTCTTAGTAGTCCCCACTATTCTGTTAAATAGTGTGATAATAAATGTAATGAAGACTAAATTGAGTGTGGATATTGTCAGATGACAATATTTGTATTAAAATTCTGACGATGTATTTTGTAAGTATTTTACTGCGATTGTTGTATAATCAAGTTGTATTTGAATTTAGTACTATGTATTTTCATGCATTTCAAGATGGGTGATGTATACTTATTTTGGGCGTCACATATAGTTACTAAAATTTAGGTACCTTTTAAAACTAAAAATCGTGATTTATAATTTATTATTATACAATAATTTTATTTCATATAGAATTTTTAAACATCAAGTTTAGACTTTTAAGTTCTACTTATTTTGAACTCTAAAAATTATACATAAGTTTGAAGATTGAAAATAGCAAAAAAATATTAAATTTAAAAACTGAATATTAAACTCAATTGTGAGTTTTTGATACAAATGTATTGTAGCCATTTTAATACTAATAGTAATTTAATTTGAAATTCAAAAAAAATTCATAATCATTATGTATATAATAAGTACATTAAAAATTAAAAATAATTTTATTAAAAATAAACTCGCAATTCGAAGCTAGTTAACATAAGGATAATACATAAATATCTCATTAAAATCCAAGATCCACCGAACAGACATTTGATGGCAATTGAGAGATCAATATGACATCTAGGATAGGATAGCATGCAATGGATAATATTTTCAATTATTGTGTATATTTTACAAGATATATACAAAGAGTTTATATATTGTATCAAAAAAAAAATTGAATGAAATTATAAAATTATTTTGATCAAATTTTTTAATACTTTGTTATATTTAGTTTTTAATTATTGATTTTCAGCAGTTAATTGATTAAAATCTTGAGCTTACAATGAGTAATGATTTCCTTGTGGGTCTTGGCATATAATTTGTAGTTCCATATTCCTTAGCAATGACCAATTAATAAGGTCTAGACTGGTTAAGATTGAGATAATTGAGTTTATTTATTCTATTATGAAAAGTTTTTTTCTTCTGTATAAGAGGCTACAATTTTAAAATTATATTGTATTCTTTTTAAAAAGTGGGACTTTCAAAAAAAATAAAATTCCTTAACAAAGATTGTTTTTTACTTGGAAAACCAAAATCCTACATCAACAAACTTCTCACATGAAGTATTTCTATTCTAGTCAAGTTACAATTTTCCTTCTTCTATTTTGTTTTTCAAATAAGGAAAATATGCTCTTTTTCTAATAAAAAAAATAAAAATAAAAGGGAGGATATAAATTTTATTATCTAATAAATAGAATTGCAAGTAATTAAGCCAAAAATAACAAAAGGGTCCTCCTGAATGGTACTAGTGGCCTTGGCAGTTAATGAAGACAATTGGAAAGCATATTTTCTTCCTATACACACAACATAATATTACTGCTTTGGTAGCCTAACACGATCTAAGCAGGATTTATTGTCAAGCTGGTTGCTTTGCTGTAGCTGCACAAACTCCTTGTATTTCATTGGCATGTAGGCTGGTGGGTTGTTTTCACTGTCAACCAACGCCGGTGCTGGTCTAACAATTGTGTCGAGCGATGGTCCATTGGCTATGGCTATAGATATTCTTTTAGTTTTGTTGTTCACAACTGCTCGATGCACAACACTCCTATACCTTCCATTGCTCAATATCTAGCACAAAAATTAAAGAAGTTGGATCAAAAAGGAAGAGAGAGAGAGAGAGAGATGTTTACAAAATATGCATGATTTTGTTGTGGATATAAGTTAATTAATTACCTAGCTACTACTAGTAAAAGTTTGTTGAAAATGGGGTTTAATTAATTTGATTGCAAAATCAAGGAGAATATGTGAGTGTGTAACTTATGAAATCACTAGAATTAATCATGGAGTTGATATACATGGACTAATTAATTTCCAGATTTTTATCACATGTATATATGTAACATTGCTGATTTTCAATTACCAGTCCTAAGATCAAACCACGATATCTTCTACTTTGTTTGTTCTAAAATTAAAATTTATTTTATTCTTTAATATATTCTAAAATTAGAGATACCTTATAATATTTTTATTTTTAAACTATTAAATCACACAAAATCCATGACATGTGATTACTTAAAAATAATATATATGTATTTTTTTGGGGGCATGACTTGATTGAATTTTTCATACACAAAATTATAATACCCAAGTCTCACCTCGAAAAATGTGGGATAGACTAACGTATATTATTATAAAGGTCTTCTAGAAAATAAATTTATTTTTATTAAAAGAAAAAAAGAAGTTTACCTCAAGGTGATCCCGGTGTTGACCAAGAAAGAGTTAGGAGGGGCATTGACATTAACCCATTTTCCATTGTGCTGCAGCTGAAGTCCCCCTACTCCATTCTGTATGAGGAGTGTCAAGAGGCCATGGTCTGAATGTGGCGGCATTCCCAATGCAAGTTCAGGCTGTGGGCAAGGCGGGTAGAGATTGGCAATGAAGATTTGTAAGCTGGATTCTAAATCCAAGAATTTGTCAATGTAGGATTCTTCCAGTCCTAGGCTCACTGATATCCCTCTAAGCAATTGCCTTGCCGTTTCTCCAGTTATTTTGCAGTACTCTAATGAAAGCTCGCTGCCATAGTATCATATCATATCAACTAGAATTATATACATATCATATCAACTAGAATTATATATAGTCCACCCAAACAGAATTACAAAATAATATTGAAAAAGAGCTATACTAAATTAGCAATTGGGCTAGCTAGCTACTAAGTAATTAATTAATTATTTGAGATTACATTTGTTTGTTTGTAAAAATGATACTCCAGATATAACAATTTGTACTAATTTATTATCAGTTAATTTTGAGGCTTATAACGTTATTCCTCAAGTTATTCACCTTGTGTTTAATGATAGTGTGAGACTGGGAATTTTTATTTATTCTTTTTCTTTTTTCTGCTATTTTGTTAAAAATACAGTTTTTCTTATACTAGCTCTATCAGTTAGGTTTACTTTTTGGATGTATGTTGTATTTATGGATGATGGCTGTAGATGCTTAAAGAAGACCGCACATATAAAGTTCCAAAAGAAATTCAACTTTTGTGATGAATGAAATGTTCCTAGCTACAAGTTCAACTTGCTTTCTAATCCTTATCAGTATGTTTTCTTGTATATTAAAGATTCAAGCAAGAAAACAGAGACGTGCAGCATCAATACAAAATATCTTATCTATATAGCTAGAGCTTATGATAATTTTTTTTATAAAAAAAAATTGTGTGTTTTCAATTACAATAAGTCTACTATCATATACAATATACCGCTCACATGCATATTGATATAGCTCACTTGAACGGTTATATGTGATAGTAGATTTATTCTTTAAATTAAATAACAATTAATGTTATAAATTGGCTTAAATATAGAGTATGAATTAAAGAGTCTTTCTTGTATTAATTATATGTAACGACGAGTCAAATTATAAATTTAAATAATATATATATATATATCATATTAAGTTTGCATTTAAAAGTATATCTCAAATTAAACTTAAAAATAAACATTGGTCAAATATTAAAATATGATTTATATGTCGATTAATATTACGACTAACCTAAACTCCTAAGCGATAAAGATATAATAATAACATGCTGATCACTTCTTTATTATCTAGTGTCACATACATGCATTTCTCATATTTAATATTGACATAAATCTCTGGCCACATGTAACAATACTCTTTTATAACGGATGAAATAGTCCCTCCATCTCCAAAGGATAACTAAAAGTATTTTTATTTTCTAAAGGACGAGATTTAAATATGTCATTTAATAGAATCTATTAATTAATATAAAAAAAATACGATCTCTGTTTTTAAAAGATTGTCGTTTAAGGTTTTAGAAAGTTGAAAACTATTAATAAAAGAGAGATAATTTTTTGGGACAATGAGAGAAGACATGAGTAATATAGAAAAGTAAATAATTTTTTATTCTCCTCGAAAGTTATAAACTACAAACATTTTGGAATAATTTTTTTTTTAAAACGACAATCTTTTAGGAACGGAGGGAGTACTTATCTGTTTTATATAATCTTGTTTTTACCTCTTTACTCTTATTTTTATTTTTTTTGATGTGTGTGTACTTTGCTCAGTTTTTGGGATCGGAGAGAGTATTTTTTTGTGTTTACCTAGGTTTGTTGGGAGAATGAAACTTCGGATGCACAAAAACCTTAAGAAAATCCCTCCAAAAGAAGATTTTCTCCTTTGATGTATTGAAGCTAGTACCACACCTGATCGGATCAAGCACATCCTTCCCTTCATACTCCTGCTTCTCCTCTTCCGTTAGATTGAAAAATTCATTACACCAATCTATAACACCCTCCATGAGTGTTCCTGGCACGCCATGATTAACTACCTGATCAATTTATACACAACAAATCAATATAACTAAGGTTGAGAAATTTGTGTAATTCTTCTTAATCATGAGTTTTACAACAGGAAAGGATCATATTTCCGCTCCAAAATTTTCCATTTGCGGTCCACTGTAAAACAAAATTTGAATCGTTGTAACCTTGCAGTGGAGCACGAATGGAGAAGTTTAATTTTATAACGTAAAAACCATTTTCCTTTATGATTTACCAAGAAGAAGCCCCAGTCTTGACAAGCTCTACCGAGGTCCTGGATCTCTTTGGATCGTTGATCATGATTCGCGGAAGTTAACAAGGAAAAATCAATGATGGGAATTGAATCTTCAAGCTCAGATGCTATGGATTCGTCGGGGTTAATGGAGTGGGCATAATTGGAAGGAATGGAGTTGAGATTATTGGATGATTCAGCTACAAGTTTGATGCATGTCATCTTCAGTGTTTCCATAGGAGGAGTTCCCACTAGTGTGATTTGGGGTGATATAGTCATAAGGGGCAGGAAGGAGTTTGTATATATGCTTAAAGTGATTAATCTTGAACTGTGGTTTGGTGTATGTGTAAGGAGGAAAGTGTGTTGTTACCGTTGAGAGAAAAACAAACAAAACAACACTAATAGCACAACAGAACAATTTAATCCTCCCCTCATGTAAACTCAATAAGAAAAATAATCCAATTAATAATTGAAAATAAGCACACACAAAAACACAAACAAATTTTTACCTGAAAACCTCCCTCGATGTGAGGTGTAAAAATCATGGGACCATAGTCCACCAAATCTTCTACTATCAACAATATGGACAAGAAAATCGTGTCTTGCTAGCTAGTTAGGGTTTTGTATTGACTGAGGAGGAGAGAAATCCACGAAGAGTACATAATTGATTGATTGATTGAAGAGGGGAGAAGAACATGTGGACGATTACTCCAACGACACATGACAGAACTCTCAGAATTTGAAAACCGTGTTGGGGTAGCAGGGATTCCAAGAGCCTTCTTAAGTGTTTCGAGTTGAGAGAATGTCCACGTCTTGAGTGCTTTGAGAGAGAATGTCCAAGTCCCAAGTCACCAAAGAGGTCCCTTCCTTCCTAGAATGGAAAGGGTATTTATAGAGTTTCCTTGTAACTTAAGTAGTCACATGTCAGACACATGTTTTCAGAAAAATTCCAGAAATACCCTTTAGTCATTAAAATAATGCCCATATCGCCCTGTCCTTCTAGCTACCAATCTAATCCCTCAATCAATTCTCAAAACGAGCCGCCTACACGAGCCTTCTACTCCGGGACACGTGGAAGCTTCTCCCGGGTCTAGCACATTTATTTCTGACTTTTTCGTCTTCATTCAATTAGGTTATGCATGCGAACCCTAATTTGTACATTTAATGAGACCGTGGAACCCTAATTGTGCATTCAATTCAATTAGGTCACATGAACACTAATTTGCACTTGGGTCCATAAACAATAATGTGCAATACAAAGTTCTCCCTAGCAACAACTAGAGGCATAAACCATCAACAACCATCAAGAATAACATATTCTTGACATACATCTTCAACAAGAAGAATAACAAAAGAAAACTTAAAACTCCACCAACTCTCATAAAAAATGTATCAACAATATAAATTAAATCCTGATACTAGGAGACTTAGACACTCAATCTCACCGTTCAGATTGAAGACCAACAAGTTATGGCGTCACCAACCAAAAATCTGTCCAATCGAACCACGAATGACCTTTCGATCGCTAAGTTGAAAAATACTGCACTATTTCCTACGGGAATCAATTTTTCCTTTTTCTTTCTTCCGTTTTGTTACTAGTTCTTTCTGTTTTTTCCTAAAACCTATGTTATATCATCCATATGGGTCAATAGACCATATGAGCTACTAATTGGGCCTACCCACACATGTGAGGGAATAACCTAACAAATCCCCCTTCAAGAGGCTATGTGGAGGGGTTCGTCTCCCGGTGCTCAATCTACAATACTTAAGTTTTTCCATTGACAATATCTTTGTCATCATATCGGAACCATTATCTTCGGTATGATCAATTTTCTGAAGTTCTAGCAACTTTTCGTCAAGAACATCTCTAATCTAATGATATCTCATCAATATGTTTTGATTTGTAAAGAAATGATGAATTCTTATCAAGGTGCATAACACTCTGATTGTCACAAAACAATACGTACTTCTTCTGTTTTAATTAATCCCAACTCGTTCAAAAAATTCTTCAACCATAGAAACTCCTTACTCGCTTTAATAATACTGCAATAAACTCTACCTCTATTGTAGAAAGTGCAACACTACAAGAAATCACACATTTTATGACAAAATTTTTGCCAGGCACAAAATTTTGTCACAATTTGTTAATTAATAATTACGAAATTCATAATCGTCACTAAAACTTTTGCTTTTGTGACGACTTTTACTTTTGTTACTATTAATCATTTATATCGTCACTAATTTACACATTTGATGACGATTAACAAAATTTCGTCACAAGTTATTTTGGAGGTAGAATTTCATACCAAAATTTTGGAGGAAAATTTTTTAGTGACATTTTGTAATAATTGATGACAGTATTTATTGTCACAAAATATTTCTTTCGATGACAACATAATAGTTTGTCATTAATTATTTGTAACATTTAGTGACAATGTGCTTTCGTCACTAATGTTCACATTTAGTGACGCCAAATACAAATTAAATCCACAATTTTATTTGGAGGCAAAATTTTGGAGGGAAATTTTTTAATGACGAAAAAATAATAATTTATGACAATTTGTATTGTCATAAATACCAATTTTATATGATGAGATAATAGTGCGTCACTAATTAGATGCGTGGATAAGTGACAAAAATCGTTCGTCATAAATGCTTATATTTAGTGACAAAGTACGTAATATCGTCACAATTTTATTTGGAAGCAAAAATTTTCTGAAAAATTTTGGAGGGAAATTTTTTAAAGACGAAAAAATGTTAATTTACGACAAATTATATTGTCATAAATACCAATTTTATATGACGAGATAATAGTTCGTCACTAATTAGATGAGTGGATAAGTGAAAAAATTTGTTCGTCATAAATTCTTATATTTAGTGACAAAGTACGTAATATCGTCACAATTTAGAGGCAAAAAAATTTAAGAAATTTTGGAGGCAAATTTTGTAAAAAATAAAAATTAATAAATTATGACAATTTTTATTATCACAAGTACCAATTTTATATGACGAGATAATAGTGCGTCACTAATTAGATGAGTGGATAAGTGACAACATTGGTTCGTCATAAATTCTTTTATTTAGTGACAAAGTATGCAATGACGTCACATTTTTATATGGAGGCAAAAATTTTCTCAAACAAACTTGTATCCAAGCAACATCACTGGTCTTTCTTTTATCATTGGATGCCTCCATTTAGTCAAAAAACCAACCAACCGCACCTATTAAGTCGCACTAATGGCCGTTACGACGTAGACGCTTCCTCTTCTATTAATCCCACTACAAAAAATAGACATTTAGCAACGATTTATCGGGCAACATAATTTTTCATTCGTTTCTGTGACGCCCCCAAAATAGGTCCATTCTATCCAACCCATTCTGAGTCGCCAAATACATGGTACAGAAATAACTACAACTTTATTATTACAACATATAAACTGTGAGTTTAAATACAGATATTGTCATCTAGACAATATCCACACGCAAATAAATCCCCATCATAATTATTGATACATTATTTTATAAAAATGGTGAGGACTACTAAACAACTCTCTCTAGAACCTTCATTCCATACCCCACTAGTACTACTTTACATTCTCGCCTCCACGAGAAGAAAAATGGAACAAAAAGGAAAAGGGTGAGCTCAAACTAGCCCAAAAAGAATATTATGACTAAGATAATATACAACAAATTATCGTTAGTCTCCAACGAGGAAAAATCTAATAGAATACAATAGACAACCGGTTTTAAATCAACAATCTGCAGTGAAAACAACAATTCATTAGAAGAGTTAAGTAGAGAATGCAAACTACTATCTTCTATATATGAATTTAAAAGTTCATCGTCGATATTTTATCCTGTAACATCAATCAATATATATCTGAATCAAATATTCATCTTTGCACTACAGCCAAAGATATTCATCACCGGGTCATGTTCGTCTAAACACTGCTCATCTTTTTGCACTACGGGCCAAAGATATTAATCGAGAGGTCATGTTCATCTCAACACTGCTCATCTTTTGCACTACGGCCAAAGATATTCATCAAGAAATCATTCATCTTTGCACTACAAAAGCCAAAGATATTCAATAATATCATCATTTAAGACCGAGGATGATGAAAATATTTCAAAGAAAACGAATCCAAAGAAACAAAAGAACAAATATTAAGGATTCGTATTTTAAACAATCCAAGTTCAAAAATACTTCATAAGTAATCAGAGTGGAGTAAAATTCAAGAATGATCAAAACATGGATACAATCAAAACTAGTATCCATAGTAGAAATTTTGGACAAAAAGAAGAAATTTCATTTTTCTATTGAATAGTGCCGTATTCGTGAATAGTGCCATATCGTGAATAAGAACTCACACCAAAAGATAGAAATTTCACAAAAAAAACATCTTCACGCTTCGTGAATAGTACTCGTGAATAGTAACTCATGAATAAGTAACTCTCATGAATAGTAACCCGACATGAAAAAGTTCCAAATTTGATAAAAATTTCAACCAATATTTCGGCATAATGATATTGAAGAAATAATATCATTTTCTAATAAAATAACATCCCTTACCTCGAAAGACAATGCTTAGTTGAAACACCTGATATAGGCTATTACTTGAACTTGCAGCCGTATAACAATACTCAAAGTATATTCAAAATACTCACAAGAATACGCCGATAATATAGAGAGAAAACTTCGAGTTTAAATGTGATTTTCAATTCTAACCTAAGCACCCTATTTATAGGAAAATGCTTAGAACACCAAAGCAGAAAATTTAATAAATTAATAATATATATATATATATTTTTCCAACGCAAACTTAATTTGCCCAACATCAGCCACCAACCAGCCCACTACACAAGACTAACAACAAAAAAAATGTTTTTCTAATTTTAAATATTTTAAACTTCCAGAAATCAATTATTTCGGAGCTTCGGAACTTCAATAATTCATAATAAATAGCTCTTTTATCAGAAAATTCGAATCTCGCGACTTTTTATAGGAAATTCAATTCTCTACAACTTTACAGAAGAAAGGTTTTCCAAATTCCAAACAGAAATTGACCGAAATTCATAAACGGGCGATTTTACAGGCTATAATCAAATTTCGGTCAATAATTGTGTCCACCAACACACAAAATATGTGTTAAACATTTAATGCCACAAAATACTCTTCCTCCTCATATACTCATATATCCCACATTCATTATAAAAATATCACCAAGTAATATATTATTAAAATAATATATTTAAATAAATTATTTTATCGTAAAAAGATAAAATATTAATTTTCAACAATTGTCACATTAAAATTTTCTCCATCTATATCCATATAAAATTAATATTTTCCTCTCATCATATAAATCAATAATTAATTATTCACAAAAATATTACAGAATCACAAGATCTTGCAACCAGTAGTTCTCCTGGAAAGAGGGGCTTTCGAATAAGGATCTCTCCTTCTTTGGCGCTTAATTAGGTGACCAAACCTCTCCTTGAGGCGAACTTTCTAGACATTGCCAATAATGTTTTCTAATAATATTATTCGAGATAATATGATTTATTGCTCGATAATGGAAAATCTTGTGTAATGACAATTTATTGAAACAACGAGTAATATAATATATCAATCAAAGAATTATTGAATCAATAAAATAAAATATCTTGAATAAGAATTCTCGTAACAATTATTGAGTAGTGCTTTCTTGCGTAAGAATCAATAATTGGTGCAATATCTGTCTTCTCTTATTCAACAACGCGTATTAGTGTGTTTTAACCACCGGTATTCCAACAAAGATTAATTCAGTAAATAACTACGCCAGTTATTTATAAACAACTTATATTTGTCGTTTTTTCATCCAATCGCTTTTCACGTTATGGGGCCCCATAAAAAGATCATACTGGTCGTACAAATATTCCCCGACAAGCATTTAATATTCCACGACCAAACGAATATTCCCTTAAGCGATAATGAATATTTTATAACCACTTGCTTATTCAAATATTTGCGTATTTTACCCATAACTATCCACATTAATCAAATCAACCCTTACTATTTCAAAATAATAAATAGAGGAAAATAAATTTCATTTATTAATAATTTGGGGTCTTACAGTTTCAGTTTCTGAAAGGCTTTCATTTTTCGTAACGAAATTCATAGGTTGTTGCAAAATTTCGTTGCCAATTTGTTAGTGGGAAATTTTTTTGCCTATTTAATTTTTTTTGTTGCCGATGTTATTTCTCCTCATCTTGGGGGGAATTTTTTTTTTTTGTTATATTTCGTATCTAATATAGGCTACAGTCATTGTCAATAATTTTTTTTCATTGCGTATTTTGTATAATTTTTTGCAACGACTACTAAATTGTTTCCCAAAATTAAGATAAACCCAATAAGCATGTTTCGACCTTTTTTTTTCCAAAACGCATCATTTTTCAATTCAAAATTATTATTTATTTGGACGCAAACTTATAGAGTGAAATGTTTCACTTCCTCTGTCTCAAAATAAGTGTCCAGTTTTAATTTCTTGGTCAGATTTATAATTTTTGAAATTAAAATTGAACACATATAGATATATTTTCTAATTTTAATAAATTAAAGTTTGTAGTAAATTGAATGTAATTTATAATGACTATATTCTCTCACTTATAATTTTTTTTAAAAAGTAATTAATTTCTAAAATAATTTATATGAATTTTTTTTTGTAACTCATTTTTTACATATATAAGTTTTGACAATGGTTGAGCAAAGAACCGAAATTGCCTCCGAAATCACACAAAAAACGAGAAAAAACATATTTACCCCATTGTGATCGTCGTGTTTTAAACAATTAGGAAGCCTCATAATTTAAAACTAGATTTTGTAATTACAAATAACAATAATGGAGTACTATTTAAAATGTCTCCAGACCCATAGGAAGCCTCATAATTACTTTACAAATAAAAAGTAGGGTTCATATTAATTACAAATACAATCGACCTACCTTCTCTTTCCTCTTTTCTCGTATCAGAGGCAAATTTATAGAGAGATAACGGGAGTGGGGAGGAAAATCAAGGCTTTGAGGAGTAGTCTAATGGCGCCTGGTCAAAAAGTGGGCTCTGTGGTGCCGTGAACAGGCGTAGAGAGGCTTGGTGGAAGATGATAAGCTAGTCTTTGAGACCACCAAGGGGTGGAGCCTATTACGAGTTTCGACGAGATGGGAATCAAAGACGATCTGCTCGAGGATCTACCAAGATAAGCTTCGAGAAACCCTCCGCTTATTCAACAGAGGGCGGTGCTTCCCATTATTTCGGTCGTGACGCCATTGCTCGAGCTCAATCCGATCTAGAAGACCTCTATGATTGCCCTCGCCATTTGCCGATTGCCGACACCACTCCGGAGAGTAAGCTTTTGTTTCCTCTAAAATTTATATTCAAGATTGTGTTATGGATGAAAACCATGGAGAACTATTTCTAATTTCTATTGTCATTCATTTCTGGAACTTTAATATGTGGCTCAGATGTGTATCGCAAGGTTTTACTTTCAAAACCATAGATTTTTGAAATTTGGAGAAGGACTAGTTAAAGTTTTATCAATAAGCCTAATTCTATTATAATCTTCCTCAATTTAGTTTCTAATTCAAAGCTTGAATTTGTGACTTTCCATCTATTTTATTACCTTTCGAAAAACAACCTAGGTTATTTTTGTAAATTTATTAGTGTTGAATAATAATCATATTGAATTATACAGAGATTCATCCTATAAGTTTACACACAATTTTATAACATGCTAGTCTGAACCAGGGGCACCAACTCCTAGGCATTTTCCTTGGTGAATTTGTAGACAATTTTAATATATATTCGTATATACCTGAAATCATTTTTTTTTTCAAATGAACAACAAGTTATCAATTAAGTCACCAATTTTTGACAAATTGTAATGAGAATCAACGTCTCAAAAAGGATGATGTTGAATTGCTTCAAACTAAAATTTAAGGATAATTCATGTCTAAACAAACCTACTATTGCGTTTAATGAATATGCAAATGCAAGTGAACAACCATATACAAGTCTAACACATATATGAAGTGTAAAGTTTCTAAATTATAAATTGGTAGATGAAAATTTATGCTATTTGGATTTTGAACTAATATTGTTTCTATGATTTCTCATGAAAAAATTCTTACCCGCCTAAGCAGCCTATACCAAACAGAAAGAGATGTAGCAGTTGTTGCCACCTGAAGCGCTAGGGTTGGATCAATTGGGGACAATCGCTTGGGCGGCTGGCACTCATATCGTGTTTCTAAGACTGCATTTAATCAGCATATGATTTCTTGTAAACTGTCTTTGCTATTTTTTTGGTGCCCTCAATGTCTGAATGAAAGTAATCAAACATTTTTGACTACTTTGATTTTAACAGAAAAGTGGAAAAGTGGTGCATAGAACATATTAAGCTTAAGACAAAAATAAAAAGACCCTGAACAGTAATCCTGAGTTAACTACAATTGAAAGTTTCTAAATGAGAAGAATAAATTACTTATATTGACTAGAAAAAGAATTAATGGAAATAACCATCGAACAGGATAAAACACAGATTATATATACATAATTCAATTCATTTGCATGATTAACTGCAATATAACAAACTTGTTACAAGCGGCCAGCTTATGCGTTGTACTGCTATCTCATGCTAATTTAACTTTAACATTATGTGCATCACATAAAATATATAGACTTATAAAATATTTTATTTCTTATTTTATTAATTACAAATTTTCTTTTGGTGCCTATCAACTTCCCTATATCTGACTTGTATACTTCATACTTCATTCCATGCAATGCGTGTTAACAATAATAGTGACTTGACATCACATCTTAAAGAAGTTTCATCAAACAATAATGCACCATTATTTCTTCAAGTATTTTCTTTACTGAGTGCCAACACAAAACAAAACTAATATAGACATCCTAACCAGCTTGAAGCAATCCAAGTTCAATCTTTGTGAATCAAAACCTTTATAAACATCAAGAACAAGAATATCATACTACATAATTTTGAATAATGAAATTGTACATTTTTGGTATCCTTATTTCTATATTAAGTTTTTGATTGGTAAAGCTTATTCGAAAGTATCATTTTCTTGCCTAACAACCAATGGCCATATCCATTTTCATGGCAATACATATACATTGATGTTTCTTTGTGACAAAATATGTATCAGTTGAATTTGCCCGAAAGAAGGATCTAATCATTTGCCTTTTATTGCACCCAGGCACGGTGGACACCGATCTCTCTAAGCCATTTTAAAAATATATTCCAGAAGGTAATCTTTTCACCAAAAGAGTTCTCAGTGCAGAAGCTCTTAAGCGTCATCAACAATGCCAAGATCCACGACAATGGGAAGTTTTTTGCTTTGGGATGGTCAAGAAACTCCTTGGTAAACTGATAGATTTTTATTCCGAATATAGATCTTTAGAATTAAGTTTCTTTTAGTGAAAGTTCGGGTTTTAAACCGCTTTATTGAAAAACACGCTTTGATTAGATTGTTATTACTTGTTCATCAAAAAAACACAGTTTGATTAGGCGTTTCTACCTAGACCAATCTTTAGAGTAATGCTAGTTCTCCTCCCTATTTTGACATTTGTCATGTATTTTGTAGGGTCCAAGCTTTGATATTGTCACTTCTGGGGAGCTGGCAAATTTCAACAAAAATGTATTGATGATCTAATTACATTAATATACTGAGCCCATGCATGTATTGGAGGTAAAAGCGTGGGTGAAGATATTAGGAAGCTAGAATACGGTTGTTCGTGTTTTTCCGAACTCTGTGAGAGTTTGTGACATGATCAAAAGGAGAACATTAAGAACCGTAGCTATAAAGTTATTAATTACGGTGAGTTATTTTCTATACTTGATGATGTCAATAGACTCAATGCATGTATATATGTATATAATAGTATAACATGTTCAATATATATATATATATATATATATATATATATATATATTAATTACTCCCTTTATTTCAAAATATTAGATCACTTGCCTTGATAAAATGTTAGAACAAAGGTAGTGTGATTATACTGTGATTTTGCCTAATCAATATTGATATTAACCTATGAGATGTTACTTATTATGTTGACCTGTAATCTGTTGTGGAGTTAATTATTTGCATGTTATGTATAGATTTTCTCTTTAAACTCATTGCTCATCCACATCATGTTTATCACCCACACTCATAACTGATTTTCTCTTTAAACTCATTGCTCATCCACATCATGTTTATCACCCACACCCACACTATCGGTGTATCTTGTGCTTATGGGTTAACTGGAGTACTATGTCAACTGGGTATTAATTTTACGGCTTAGTAAGACTTTTTTGGTGATTTTTGAGCCTTAAGAGGTATGAATTGTTATGCAGGTTGTTTTAATTTCTGCCACCCTTCCTAATGAAATTTTGGAGATGACGAGCAAATTTATGACAGATCCTGTATGAATCCTTGTGAAATGTGATGAGTTAACCCTGGAGGTAAGTTATTGTATTATTTTGAGATCAGCTGCCTAAAAGCAGGTCAATAATTCATTAATTTGGTGGTGTTTCCGTCGTCTATTGTATCTCTTTTTTTTTCTTCTATTTTATAAAACTTTATTGTCTTCTTCTATATATATTAATGTTTTTAATTGTTTTCTGTCATGGCAGGGAATCAAGCAATTCTTTGATGCTATAGGGGGTAGTGGCAATGGTGCCGAAACAGGATCAAAAGTATCCCATTGAGTGGTTATGACAACTGAGCCTGATGCTGAGTGTCTTGCTGGTTGTTGTCGCTGCTGCAACATTTGAAACGATAAATGCTCACCTGAATGCCTTGATTGTTGCTATTGAGTTGGGGATGCAATTTTCCCATCTGAATATCTTTGTTATTAATGCTTTTGAATTGGTTATTACTGCTTCTACGGCTGCTGCATTGGACTATTATGAGTTCCATCGCTGCTCGATAATGAATTTTTCACCTTTAACATATCTTGAGTTCTAACGCACTTCTGCACTCTTTTTACCTTCAAATTGATAGAAAATATGAAGTTAATCTTTGAATCTATGGAAATTTTTGAACCTCTCTTCCCTTTTTGGGTTTCCCTTCTAAATAGTTTTTTAAGGGTCTCATGTTTTGTAGTTATTTATCAGTATTTCATATTTTTTTGGTTGTAGGAACAATTATGAAGACAAGTACAGGAGACATAACTGTACAACTCAAGAATTCAGAACAAGTTGGAAAACAATCCAGAATTCCTATGGTTGATTAAGGCATCACTAGCCCAGGGACAGAAAGAGCCGAAAATAATTCCTGACCAGCTTGTCGACATTCAAAACTTTTGAACTTTCTTTATGGTCATGTTTAAAAAGTTGGATATTTTGTTTATAATGTTATACTTGATAAATTATTGATGTTAAGTAGAATGGATGATACTTTGGATTCTAATTTTTCTATTTTGGTTAAATATGATGGAAAATGGAAATTTAGTTATTCTATTATTGGTGTTTTTTATCATTACAATCATTTTGGTTAAATATTATTGGTGTAATTTTTTTTCTTATTTCTAGATCTATAATTTTTTATATTTAGTTTTTCATTTAGTCACAACAACTAATTTTGTCACTATTATTAACTCTTTACTGTGATTTAGATGTATTGTCACCATAAGTATTCAATTAATGACATTGAAAAATATGTCCCCAAAAATAACTCTTTGGTGACAAATTATTTTGTAATATTATTTAAAATATGAAATGACAACGACATAATTGTCATGTTAAATATAGTATTAGGTGACGAATTGTTCTATCGTCATTTATTTTATTATTTTTGGTGACGATAAACACAATAATATGACGAAAGAATAATCATAAATATGACAATATTTTTGTCATTAAAATTAGATGATTTAAATAAAGTAACATATTTTCGTCACTAAAACAATATCATTTAATGACGAAAAAAGATTTTCGTCATTTAATGCACTAAGTTTTGATGACGAAACATAATATAGAGTGACAAAAGTTTCATTCAAATAGTGACGCTATTAACGTCACTAAAAGTAATTAATTATAGTGACAATGGTGTAGATCATCACCATAAGTTAAAACATTTAGTGACGACATCAAATATTGTCAAATATACCTAATACCACGCTCATACGGTGACGGTCTCTATGACGATTAACACTCGTCACCAAATGTTTTAGTGACGAAAAATGAATTTTATGTGACAAATTTTAGCGTCATTTTTTGTGTAATTTCTTGTAGTGCAACACACTTTTATAGTTTAGACTTTTATGACACACAACCCCACCACCAAAAGAACTCATATAACATGAATTATATTTCTGAGTATTGAGAATTATATTTCCGAATCATATAACATGAATTATATTTCTAAATGTCAAAAGGAATTCTATGTACACACCATGATATAGATTAAACTTCCTACAGCTGAGGTATATGAAACTCTTTCCATATTGTTAACGCTTGAGTTTAATAATAGTAGCGTCTAATCACGAATCCACGCTATAACAACACCAAGATATATAACAGATCACATTGAAAGCTTGGCCGGCTTATGCCGCCAGAGATAACTCGGTGTGAGAATAAGTCTGTTGTTACAAGGTTTAATAATGGAGGCTAAGTATTTAGTGCTCAAAAGTAGGTATTACCTGTTAATTATAACCTGAAAGTAGTATGCACACAAGCCAATCATGTTTGATGATAAAGCATACACTTTGTAACAATCTTATTCATTTATTAATAAAAAGTATTAATTTATTAAAGGCTTTTAATTATCTACATGATGTTGTTTTATAATATGTGATAAACCCATAGTTTTAAGCAATGCTTTTAGAATAATGATGATGATCATTCTAATGAGATCTAAATTCTTAGAAAGCTTAAAACTAAAATAGTTCCCAATCGTTGGATTACTAAATTGGGGATTAGTGAATCCGGATACATTGGTACATACGTTGCTTGCTCATTGGATGAGGATGATTGATCTCATAATCATTTGTGTGGAGACACTAAAGCAAGTATGTAGGTGCTTATTAGAGAATAAGTTCACTAAACGTGGCTCGCTAAGGAATGCCTAATGGAGTTTTACTTGCCTCTGTCAATAGGAATTCTCAGTAGTGATAGTAAGACTAAGTGATCCTTTGGACTTGAGATCATCATAGTATCTTGTGTATGATGAATTATACTTTGACTTATTCCTTAAGACCCTTAGGGTATATTAAAGGGTATGCTTGGGTATAATAAGTTGTACATGGAGATAATGTATGATCAATAAAGAATCTCCCACTTCTAGTAAAAGAAGAGAAATGTCCTATGTGATTCGATAAATGACAACCCAATAGTCATTGGCCAAGGAAGAATGAAATTAGAAAGGAGTTTCTAATTTGCATTATTTGGAGTTGTGCATTTAAGAGTCGAAATACATATAATTAAATAAAATAAGACTTGACAGTAATTCCATATCTTATATTTAATTGGGACATTGTATGGTGGAAGGATTGAATTGTACGGTAACTATTTACTCAAAGGTTCTTTTATGATTAATGTTGAAATCTATATTATCTAGAAAGTCGTTAATCGCTAGGGAGGCTTATTCCTATTGTAGAATAAAAATTATTTATTTAAATAAATTATTAGTTTAATTTATTTATTTAAATAAGATTAGAATTATTCTAATTGATTTATTCACAACCGGTTTAATATGAAGAACCTAAAGGGTCACACCATAAAAGGAAGAATAATTATTTAAGAAGTTAATGGCATAATCATAATAATAAGTTAAGTATATTTAATTTAATCTACGGTGATAGAATAAATTAAATAACTTAATATTTATTATTTAATATTTTAAAAATATTAAATATAAATTAATAAGAGGAGTCTTATTATTATTATTACTATTATTATTATTTAATTCCTAAAGGAGTTTGGAAATTAATTAATAAAAGTACTCTCAAATATCCTAATAAGATTAGGAGGCTAATTAATTAAAAGAGTTTAATTAATTATTCCTAATAAGATTGGGAGCCTAATTAATTAAAGGATTTTAATTAATTAAAATAAAACCCAACTCCTTAATTGTTAAAGAGGGTTGCCCACATCTATAAATAAGATGAGTTTTATTATGAGTGTAGATGTTGTTGACTTTTTCACAACAGACGTGATTCCAATTGTTAGAGAGTACGCTCTTTTTCTATGAGAGATAGAAAAACTAGGGTTTTGCCAAACACCCATCTTCTTGAATCTTTATTCTTTCTTGGTGGATCACCTCTAGAGGCCAAACACTTGGGTGGCTAACGTTGATCAAAGGAAGGAACCAAACCCGGTGGATTCAAGTTGAACGCGAAAGGATTTGGAGGTGAACTTGTACCTGAGGAAGCTCGATCTTCAAGGGTATGATTTTATTCTTTATCTTTTCGTTTAATTAATAATTATGCATAAAGGATGATCCGGGTATATGGTTTGTAAAATTTTAAACTCTAATTTTTACACGTTTCCGCTTATTTTATGCAATTTGATTGCATTCATGAATATTACAAACCTAACATAACCTTGGCCTTATATTTATAGTACTCTCTCCACCTTAGAATCCTTCTCCGAGACGGATTAGGACTCCTAGCCATGGTAGTTTCCATAACTTGGGTCCAACACAATCTCTTTAAAAGGTGCAAGTGGAATCCAATCCAACCGCTACCTTTGGAGTTACCTTACTCAATTATGATTAGGATCCTGAACTCAGCACGTAGGAAAGCCCACTGTGCAGGCCCAAACAATCCCACTATCAGGTCTGGGCTTCGGCCCAAAGGACTCGAAGGCCCGACCCCAAACACCACACAACAGGGTAAGGTTCCAGCCCGAAATTAATTGGACACTGAACCTAAAGTGTATCCACCAAGATGAGGCTCCGGCCCAGAAGGACTCGGACGCCGACCCAAACACCTCCGACTTCACCATGGGCTTCGGCCCAATGGACTCATAAAGCCTTTCTAACGCCAGGCTTTCGGCCCACGTGAGGGTCGACAAAATGCTCCCGAACATTGCCCCCCAGTCTCTGATTATAATGTACTTATAATTAGAGACTTGAAAGGTCAAGTATACGAAAAGTCATGACAGCTAATGATGAGTTATCGGGGGAAGCCAAACGGTCTATCCTCGATATTCAAAATGTTGCACGCCTCTTTACGCCTGGACCTACCTTAAGCCTTTAATAGCCGCCCTTGGGCTCTGTGCTAACGAGCTTATAAAAACCCCCTTCCCCCCATCACTGTCACTTTTCCTGAATCTTCTCGTCTCCAAATTTTCTGCTAAAATTTTCCGGCAAGGCGATTTCTGGCAAGTACTTAGCTCCTCCCCATTCTTGCTAATTTTAATAACTCCACTCGTTTTCAAGCTCCATTCTTGTCCGTTTTCTTCCTAAAAACTCACATCTTGTGTTTCGTTCCTTAAAATATTACACCAAATGGCTGATTCTAGCATTCTTCCTCCTGTCAACGAACCAGTCCCCCCCTCAGTGACCACCGGAAACCTAGTTCCAGTCGATCTACCGGTTGCTCCAACAAACAGCCCGACCTCTTCAGCTCTTCCCACTTCGATAAGTGTTGAGGCCAGAATTCGAAACGCCTACCACTCCTCGGAGGAGTTTTCTCATCTCCACACCTTCGTCCATCACACCCTCTCAAATCTCTGACATCTGAACCCTATTCAAAATCCCAAAAGAATATAAGCTTCGGATACCTCAGCCCGATGAAAAAATGTTCTAGAGGCCCGAAGGTGAGTGGATGGCCGTTCCCTTGTACAACTTGATGTATGGAGTTCGGTTCCCTCTTTACAAATTCATCTCCTCCTTCCTCTACTTTATTGGAATCGGGTTCGGACAACTTGTACCGAACTCCTTCATTCATCTAATCTCCTTTATCGCCTTGTGTCAAGAGATCGGGATCACTCCAGGTCCCAATTTTTTCTTCGCCCTATTCACTGTAACCGGGTCGAAAGAGCCTGGTTTAAAGCAATTGAATAAAAGACCCACCCGAACCGCTCCTGTCTAGACCCCTTCGAGCAACAAAGGGTGGCATGACAAGTGGTTCTTCATCAAAGGGACCGATCTCCAACTTCTTCCACCTTGGCCCATCCAGAAGATCCCATAGCCAAAATTTCTAAATTCTCGAAGGATCGAACCGATGCTTTCAAGGCTTTTTACAAGAAGTGGAGCAGAACCAAGTGGAGTCTGACCGTTCTCTCCAGTGAAGCCTGGTTGTACAAACACGGTTGTAAGTCTCTTACTTCAGTCTAATTCACTGCTCTTCTAATTCTCATTCCTTATGTTTCGATGCTTTATGCCTTGACTCCTTCGTATTGCTGCGCAGTGACCATTTTCAAGTCTAAAGGTGTCGACGACACCCTTACCCCTCTTCTAACCGTCACCGGACCAATCAGACCCCCGGTGACCGACGATGCTCATGACGAGGATACCATCCCGATCACTGAGCTCTCTCTGGGATCCACCTCGGGGCCCGACCCCCCAACAAACAAAGTTGCTTTGAAGATGAACCGAGCGAAAAAGACAGCTTTGTTGAAGAAGTCCAAAAAGCTTTCTAAGCCGGCCTCCAAAGCCGTCTCATCGTCTCTTCTGAAGCCGACCCTTCCACCGCCCCCTCCTCAAACCGAGGTGGTCGAGGATTCAGAGGACACCGAAGAGGTTCCTCTCGAACCTCGATCCAAAAGACCCCGAGTAGCCGAAGATTCTGAACAACAATCGAAACAACAAATTGTTGTTGCCGATCCCGTCACCGCTGCCACCCCCACCTCCTTGCCGAGCTCTTCCCATGAATCGCCAACCACCTGTTGGCCGAAGAGTCCTTCGGAAGTGTTCCCCTTCACCCTTTTCGATCACTTCAAATTATAGGGTGACGACGAGCGGTTCAAGGGTTTCTCTTCCGAAGAGTACCTGGTCGCCTATGTCCACGCCCAGTGTCAGGTAAGTCTGGGTTTCAACTCTATTTTGTGATTATAGCTTGTACTTTTACTTCATCTGCTGAAATATGTTTTTGTTGTAGGCCAACGTCATTCTCGTCCGAGCCATCCCTCCATTGACCCGAACCACAAAAAAGGAATTTCAGCTGCGGGCAGATGTGCAGTTACTCGAGGCAGAGGTTGGTGGCTTACGCGCCGACCTTAGGAAGGAACGGGATCTCCTTGCTGAGACCCGAAATAAGGCATCCCGAGCCGAAAGTTATTCTGAGAAGCTCGAGAAAAAGTACGCCTCGCTTCTGGTAGAGAGGGACAATCTGCTCGGGGAGGTCAAGGATCGGGAGAATGCCGTTGACATCATCACCAAGAAGTTCTCTGAGATACACAACAAGATGATGCAATTGATCAAGGAGAATAACACTCTAACCGCCACTGTCAACGGCTTTCCCGAATGCTATTACTGAATATGAAGAGTCTGATGCCTTGAATGAGAAGGTTATGGCCCAATTTGGTGATGGGTATGAGGCTTATCGTGAAAAGGCTCAGGCTAAATTGGCTGCTGCTGGGCTCGACGCTTCCATCCTCGATTCCTCTGATGAAGAGTCTGAAGCTGAGGATGACCCTTCTTCGGAATAGATATCGTTAGTACTTGTAATAATTTTTTGTATTTTCCTTTGTATTTTGCTTGTACTCTGCCCGAATCGTAAGCGATCGGGTTTTGCAAAAATTTCAAAGTATAAATAGAATATCTTTGTTTATAAATTTTTGTTATCAGTTACACTCGTGACTAATCTCGATCGGTTATGCCTTCCCGAACCTTTTGATCGGATTGTGCTTGAAGCTTGTCTGATTTAAAAAATGTAAAGTTTTCTCGATCAGTTATGCTCGGGACTTATCTCGATCAGCGGTGTCTTTCCGAACCTTCTGATCGGATAGTGCCCGAAGCTTATCCGTTCGAGTATTAAGAGAAATATGAATATAGATGAAGTTAAGCTTCTCTAAAGAAAACTTTCATTTATTTCACTTTAAGATTGAAAGGTTACATGAATAAAGAAAAGAATGACATAACTATTACTGGTAAAATTTTCTAAGTCTTTCAGCATGCCATGTATTCTTTACTTCCGAACCATCCATTGCTCGAAGCGGGTATGTACCTGACTTCGGCACCTCTACCACCTCATAAGGTCCCTCCCAATTAGGCATTAACTTGCCAGTGTTCTAGGGGGTTGATGCTTCTGACTCCCGGAGGACCAAATCGCCTACTGCAAACCTCCTCGGCTTCACCTTCTGATTATAGTGTCGGGCTGTTCGCTGCTGATAGATAGCCAACCTCATCACAGTTGAATCTCGAACTTCCTCCAACAGATCCAAGTTTGTTTTCAAACCTTCATCATTGTACAGCTCTTTGTACTGACTGAGTGCATCGGTCCCGTATGCCAGTCTGAACGGAGAGTCCCCGGTCGTCGTCCTCGGAGTAGTCCGATATGCCCACAAAAAAGACAGCAACTCTTCGGGCCACCGACCCTTTAATTCATCCAACCTTCTTTTGATCCCGTTGAGCAGGGTTCAGTTGGTCACTTCTACTTAACCATTCGATTGAGGATGAGCGACCGAGGTCTTGCGATGCTGGATCCCCAAATCTTTCAGAAAACCCTCGAACTTTGATCCTACGAACTGTCTGCCATTATCTGAGACCACTGCCATCGGGATGCCTAAACGATAAACCACCCCTTCTTTAAAAAATTTCAAGCATTCTTGTTCGGTGATCTTCTGCAGTGGTTTAGCTTCGACCCATTTCGTCATATAGTCGATAGCCACGATGTGACGCCCCCAAAATTAGGTATACATCACCCATCTTGGGTCGCCACTTACATGGTACAGAATTTAAATACAACTTATTAACATAACTGCCGTGTACAATACGACATAAACTGTGAGTTTAAATACAAATATCGTCTACTAGATATTATACAAACTCAAACAAAAAGTCCTCATTACAATTATTATCACACTATTTCATAGAATAGTGAGGACTACTAATGCTATCTTCAGGACCATCACTCGTTTCCCCGACTCGTCCCAGCTATATTCTCATTTCTCAAGAGAACGGTGAAAGAAAGAAAGGGTGAGCTCAACTAGCCCAAAGAAGAAATATTATGACTAAGATAATGCGTAATAAATTATCAATAGTCTTCAACAATGTTAAACCGATTAAATACAATAGACAACCGCTTTAATCTGCAGCAATGAATATGCAATCCATTAAAAGAGTCAAGTAGAAAATAAAGTCTACTATCTTTTTTAGGTTTTAAAAGGTTTTTCATCATCATTATAGCCGAGACTCGACTTTAATAAATATTCCACATCATCGAATCACCCCACGCACTACTACCAAGGATATTCTTTAGTATCACGACCACAATTATTCATGCACTACTACGGGCAAGAATATTTGTGTATTCATTAATGGTCATGATCATGCCAACAACTCCGTCCATCAATGCACTACTACTTAATCGAGGATTTTTACCACATCATTTGTAACATTACTACCCATGATTACAATCGAATAGTCTCGGTCATAATCATACCAAGTCCATCTATGCACTACATGTGCCACGTATGACTTTAAAAAATATAAACATGAGGATGATGACAATGATATAAGAATTCAATAAAACAAGTTCAAGAATTATTTTATCCAGGAATTATTAACGTCCAAATTATCAACACGATACTATTTTGTAGAGTAAAATTCAAGAATGATCAGAAGAATATTTTCATGAAAAGATACTGGATGAAACGCAAATATCAAGGATATTCCACTAATTTCATGGAGTATAGAAGTCAAAGTTTTAACCAACTGGATATAATAAAGAATGGAATAACAAAAGAAATCACCATGCATGCGATAAACCGCACAGACAGGTTATTCCAACAGAATAATAAAGAACGGAACCAGGTCAGGTGAAATTCACACCGACAGGATGTTCCAATAGAATAATAAAGATGGAACCAGATTCGGTGTAAAACACACATGTGACGCCCCCAAAATAAGTATACATCACCTATTCTGAGTTGTCAATACATGGTACAGAAACAACTACAACTTTATTATTACAACAGTAAAACTGTGAGTTTGAATACAAATATTATCTTCTGCATAATATCTATACTCAAATAAATCCTCATCACATTTATCGATACATTATTTTACAAAAAATGGTGAGGACTACTAAACAATCCTTTCTAAAACCTTCATTCCATACCCCGACTCGCATCGCTTATATATTCTCGCCTCCCGAGAAAAATGGAACAAAAAGGAAAAGGGTGAGCTCAACTAGCTCAAGAAAGAATATTATGACTAAGATAATATACAACAAATTATCGTTAGTCTTCAACAGGAAAAATATAATAGAATACAATAGACAACAAATTTTAAATCAATATTCGCAATGAAATAATAATTCATTAGAAGAGTTAAGTAGAGAATGCAAACTACTATCTTCTATGTATGAATTTAAAAGTTCATCGCTCATCTTTTATCCTCGTAACATCAATCAATATACATCTGAATCAAATAATCATCTTTGCACTACAGTGCCAAAGATATTCATCACCGGTCATGTTCATTTAAACACTGCTCATCTTCTGCACTACGGCCAAAGATATTCTTCAGAAATCATTCATCTTTGCACTACAGTGCCAAAGATATTCTTTAAGAAATCATTCATCTTTGCACTACAAAGCCAAAGATATTCCATAATATCATCATTTAAGACCGAGGATGATGAAAATATTTTTTTTAAAGAAACGAATCCAAAGAAACAAAATGACAAGGATTAAGGATTAAGGATTCGTACTTGGTTTTATCCACGCCCAAAATACCTCAAAAATAATCATAGTGGTGTAAAATTCAAGAATGATCAAAACATGGATACAATCGAGTTAGTATCCGTAATAGATGTTTTGACGAAAAAGAAGAAATTTTATTTTTCTATGAATAATACCGTATACGTGAATAAGATCAGATACGTGAATAAGTGCCGATATACGAATAGTAACTCCGACACCAAAAGATTGAAATTCCACAAAAACATCTTCACGCTTCATGAATAGTACTCGTGAATAAGAACTCGTGAATAAGAACTCATGAATAAGAACTCGTGAATAGTAACTCGTGAATAAGAACCCATGAATAGTAACTCCACATGAAAAAGTTCCAAATTTGATAAAACTTCAGATCAATATTTCAAAGATAATGATATTGAAGAAATAATATCATTACTGAAAAAAATAATATTCCTTACCTCGAAGATCAAGATTTCTAGCTTAGAATAATGGTATAGTCTTTGAAGGAACTTGCACCGCCTAGCAATACTCAAAGTATACTCAAAATACTCACAAGAATACGCCGATAATATAGAGAGAGAAAACTTCAGTTTGGTGTGATTTTCAATTCTAACCTAAGACCCTATTTATAGAAAATCGCTTAGAACACCAAAGCGTAAAAATTTAATAAATTAATATATATATATCAAATTCATACATACCAACCTTAGAATTCAGATCCTAGCATTTCCCACATGCCACCTTCTAGAAAAGTAAGAAAAAAACGTTTTTCATAAAATAAATAATTAAAACTTTCAAAAATTAATTATTTCGAACTTCGAACTTCAAAATTCATATATTAATAGCCCTTTCATCAGAAAATTCGAATCTTGCGAGTTTTTATAGGAAATTCAATTCTCTACAACTTTACGAAGAAAGTTTTTCCAAATTCCAAATAAAAATCGAATCAAATCCACAAACCAAGCGATTTTACAAAGCTATAATCAAATTTCAAATAATAAATGGGGTCCACCGACATGTTTAACATGTTTTAAACATTTATTGCAACAAAAATACTCTTCCTCCTCGTATACTCATATATCCCACATTCATTGTAAAAATATCACCATTAATATATTATTAAAATAATATATTTAAATAAATTATTTTATCGTAAAAAGATAAAATTTCAATTTTCAACAATTGTCACTATAAAAATTTTCTCCATCTATATCCACATAAAATTAATATTTTTCTCATCATATGAATCAATAATTAATTATTCATAAATAATATTACGTAATCACAATATTGACAACCAGCAGCTCCTGGAAAGAGGGCTTTCCAATAAGAATTTCTTCATCATGCGCAATTAGGTGACCAAACCTCTCCTTAGATGTAACTTTCTAGACATTGCCAATAATGTTATCTAATAATATTATTCAGATAATATGAATTATTGCTTCGATAAAGAAAAATACCGTAAATGACAATTATCAAACAACAAAGAATATAAAATATCAACGCAAAGAATTATTAACTCAATAAAATATCTCGAATAAGAATTATCGTAAACCATTATTGAGTAGTGCCTTCACGTAAGAATCAATAATTGGTGCAATACCGCAGTGCAACCGCTTCAACAACGCCAGACAGTGTGTTTTAACCACCGGGTATTCCAACAAAGATAATCTGTAATAACTACGCCAAGTTATTTTTAAACAACTTATATTTGTCGCTTTCTTCATCCAATCGCTTTCACATGGGGGCCCACACATGGTCGCTACTGTCGCATTTAATATTCCCCTCGACAAGATTTAATATTCCACGACCAAACGAATATTCCCCGACAATAATGAATATTTTATAACCACTTGCTTATTTTGAAATATTTATGATTTAACCCTTAACTATCCACATTAATCAAATCAACCCTTACTATTTCAAAATAATAAATAAAGGAAATTCCTTTTTATTTAAAAATTTTGGGTCTTACAACCTCCCTCCTTATGAAATTTTGTCCTCGAAATCGACGTGACGCACTGGTGTTTCAAAAGGTGAGGATACCTCGCTTTCATTTCCGCTTTCCAATTCCTGTGTCATTTCCTCTATAGCATGATTCCTCCACAAAACTTTAACTTGTGGTATGACCTTTCATGCGTAGGGATGCTCCTTCCTATCCAAGATCTTGGCGACAGTACCTCCTCATACGTTAAGTCTTCTACTATCTCGTCCGGGGTCTAACTCAATAACGTGGTTCGGTCTTTAACATATTTACGAAGTACGATATGTGAAACACATTATGAACACGAGACATACTTGAGGTAACGCAAGTCTATAGGCTACATTTCCTACTCGGTCAAGAATTTGAAATGGACCAATAAATCGTGGATCGAGCTTTCCTCTCTTCCCAAATCTTGTAACTCCTTCCATGGAGCAACTCGCAACAATACATGATCCCCTACATTAAATTCCACGTCCCTTTCGATGAAGATCCGCATAACTCTTTTGTCGATCTTGTGCCGCTTTGTATACGCTTGTCGAATCATTTGGATCTTTTCGGTAGTCATATCGTATTTAACTCGGGTCCCAACAATGTTGCTTCACCCACCTCATCCCAACATATTGGAGAAACGATTTTTCGGCCCATATAATGCTTCAATGGAGCCACACCTATACTTGCCTCGATAACTCATTGTTGTAGGAGAATTCCACCAATGGTAAATACTTATCCTAACTACCCTTGAAGTCTAGGACACGTAGTCTTAATAAATCTTCAAGAGTTTGAATAGTCCTCTCCGATTGTCCGTCCGCTTGGGGATGGTATGCGAACTAAATCGTAAACTGCGCCTATAGCTTTTTGCAAGCTAACCCAAAATCTTGAAGTGAATCTTGGGTCACGATCCGAAACTATGGATACAGTATGCCATGCAACCTCACAATCTCATTCACGTATATACTAGCAAGACGCTCAAGGAATAAGTCTCCGATTGACAAGAAAGAAATGAGCGCACTTGGTTAATCTATCAACAATAACCCAAATAGCATTGATGCCTTGAGAAACCGTAGGAAGACCCGTAACGAAATCCATAGTAATGTGTTCCCACTTCCATTCCGAATCTCAAGTGGTTGCAACGACCCTTAGGGTATAAGATGCTCCGCCTTTACACGCTTGGCAAGTTAAACACATCGAGATAAACTTTGCAATCTCTCTTCATATTGTTCCACCAAAATGTATGTCAAGATCACGATACATTTTAGTACTTCCAGATGGATTGCAAATGGCGTATTGTGTGCCTCCATCATAATCTTGTACTTCAAATCGAGTCGTTAGGAACACAAAGTCTAGAGTGGACTCAAGTATTCCTTCTTCATCAATTCTCGCTTAGGAATAGCTCCTTCTTGTACTTTCTTCTTCATATGACGCCTCACCTGCCTGGCGGGCTCGAGCAACCTTAACTTTTTCTATTAAAGTCGGCTCTATGCGATATACTTGACATCATCGCACTCGCTCCCGCATATGATCTTCTACTCAATGCGTCACCACCACGCTCGCTTTACCGGATGGTATCAATAGTGTGGTCGTAGTCTTTCAATAGCTCGAGCCAACGTCGTCGCCACCGCATGTCGTGAGTTCTTTTTGAGTGAAGAAATATTTAAGGCTTTTATGGTCCGAATATATCTCCACTTTCTCCCCATATAGATAGTGCCTCCATATCTTTAGCGCGAAAACGATCACCGCTAACTCTAGATCACGAGTAGGATAATTCCTCTCATACTCTTTTGTTGTCATGAGGCATAAAGGCTATGACTTTCCCACGCTTGCATGAGAACACATCCTAACCCTTTGCTCAAGCATCGTCAGAGATAACAAATCCATCCGAACCGGATGGTATTGTTAGAACAAAGTGCCAAATAAGTCTCCTCTTAAGCTCTTGAAACTTTTCTCGCATTCTTCGCCCAAACGAATTTTATATCCTTCCGAAGTTAATGAAGTTAATGGAGTAGCGATTCGAGAAAACCCTTCCACTGAATCTCCGATAATAACCAAATAAGCCCAAAAGCTACGTATTTCACCACCGACTTTCTGCTGCTTCTAACTTTGATTGCTTCAATCTTCACGGATCAACAGATACTCCATGTTTCGACACCACGCGCCCAAGGAATGCTACTTCCTCGCCGTAACTCGCATTTCTTCAATTTGGCATATAGTTGGTTTTCACGAAGCCTTTGAGTACCAAATTTCAAATGGTGCTCATGATCTTCACGACTTTTGAATATATGAGGATGTCATCAATAAAGACAACAACGAATCGATCCAAATATTCCTCAATACTTGGTTCATCATATCCATGAAAGCCGCAGGAGCATTAGTTAGTCCGAAAGACATGACTAAGAATTCATAATGCCCATACCGAGTTCTCAGGCGCTTGAATATCCTCGCCTCTAATCTTCACCGATGATATCCGAATCGAAGATCGATTTTTGAAAAGAATTGTGCCCTCTGAATCGGGTCAAACAAGTCATCAATACGAGGTAGAGGATACCTATTCTTGATGGTGACATGGTTCAATTCCCGATAATAATCAATACAAAGTCGATACTCCCGCTTTTCTTCTTTACAAATAAAACAGAGCACCCCAAGGAGATGTACTAGACGAATGAAACCGATGTCCAACAATTCCTCGAGTTGGACCTTTAACTCCTCGAAGTTCAATAGAGCCATTCGATATGGGGTTTTAGAAATGGGCTTTGTACCAGTTCAAGATCAATAAAGAATTCAACTTCACGCTCGGGGTAGACCGGAAGTTCTTCGTGAAATACGCCGTGAAAAGTCAATAACAACAGAATATTATTCAAATTTGACGTGTCTTTATTCAAATCCATAACATGGGCTAAGAAAGCTTGACATCCGCTTTTTAATAAACGAATAGCTTTATGATTAGATATGATGCAGTGATCGATTTTAATGGTTTAGTTGCTTGAATTGCATAAACAGTCAAGGTTAGAATATGAAAACTAACAACCTTACGAAAACAATCAATTTTGGCATGATGAGTAGTTAACCAATCAATCCCTAAAATCACATCAAAAGCAAGTATCTTTAAAGAGATAAGGTCAATGTGTAAGGTAATGGTGCCAACTTGAATCAAACAAGATTTATAAACAAAGTGGATGTGATAAAAGTTTCTCCCACTGAGTTTCCACAGATAGGTCAAAGTCTAATTTCTCCTGAGTCAAGTTTAAACGCTGAGCACACGCAGAGAGAGATAAATGAATGGGTAGCACCCAGATCAAGTAAGGTATAAACTTCGTAAGAATTTATAAATAGCTTACCCGTGATCACCTCGTTTGGGTTCCTCGCATTATGACCACCACAACAAACGCTTCTTCCCTAATCGCTGACTTTGACTTTTCTCGATGTTTTTGAGTCACCGTCCCTCACTGAACTAGGTTTCGCCATCGCATAATCTCGAGCGATATATGTCCTTCCTTTCCACAATTATAGCATACCTTGAACTGCTTGGGCGCTTTGACCGATATGTCCCTCTTTTCCGCATTTGTAAAGATACGACCGGTGGTCGCTTCTCCTCCCTTAGAACCAATTCTGCCACGCTTGAAGACCGCCATCTTCACATGGTCGTTGTTAAATCTCCTCTTTTAAAATCTCCTCCCCGACTCGCTTCTTCTATTTTCATGGCTATGATTACCACCGTAGTGGTAACCATTTTGTCCGTCTCGCTTTCTTTCTCCGCAGGTTATCATTATTCTGTTGACCGCTATCTCTCGAGTACGATCCTCGTTGTGGTCCTCAATTGACCGTATCTGCGTATCTCGCCTAATAATTGAGCCCTGCTTACAACATCCTAATAAAGAGAAAATTTATGAGAAATGAGATAATCGACGATGCGGGTTTCAAACCTCTAAGAAACATCCGCCATACGCTCCTCATTCTCCACCAAATGAGGTGCAAACTCGATAACTCGCAAACTTTGCCTCGCATCGAGACACCGCCATGTTGTTTTGTTCTAATCTGATGAACTCCACTTCCTTCATACGACGAACACTTTCGTGAAAGTATTTGTCATTAAATAGCTTCAAACGCCTCCCAAGACATGCCGAAAAGGGCCGGATGGGTACGCTTCACGATCTCCACCAAAGAGTCCGCTTCGCCACTTTAACATAAAGGTGGCGAATGGAACCTTCTGTTCTCCGTGCATCCCAAGACATCGAATATCTTGGTAATTTGTTTGACCCATGTTTCCGCCATGATCGGATCTCGCTTTCCTTAAATTCGTGGTCCCAACTTTTTGAATCGCTTGGTTGTGATAACCCGTGAATTGCTATCATTTCTCCTCAGATTTTGAACACGAGTCTCCTCGTCTCGATTTTTGCATGAATCGCAAAAAACTTCTAAACATCCCCTCGCTCATCATCTCGCTTCAATGGTGTTGTTCATGAGAGAACATTGCCACCTGCTGCACGCTCTCCTCGCTGGTGAGTACAGCATCTCCACTCGGCCTCATTTCCATTGTTAATATTCTCACGACATTCTCAAATACCGCCATAAAACAAGGGTTAATTAAGGAAATCAATATATCACATAATATCCCTATATACCGACCAACTAACAAATAAGCTTAGTAGGACACACTAGCTAAGGATTTACTCGCCTCCCTCCTAGTTCTATTCCCCGATCTCCGCCAGAGATCATATCCCTAAGCTCGATACTAACCGTGACGCCCCCAAAATAGGTATACATCACCTATTCTCGAGTTGTCAATACATGGTATGTAAACAACTACAACTTTATTATTACAACAAGAAAACTGTGAGTTTGAATACAAATATTATCTTCTGCATAATATCTATACTCAAATAAATCCTCATCACATTTATTGATACATTATTTTACAAAAATGGTGAGGACTACTAAACAATCCTTTCTAAAACCTTCATTCCATACCCCTACTTCGTGCACGCTTATATTCTCGCCTCCCCGAGAAAAAAATGGAACAAAAGGAAAAGGGTGAGCTCAACTAGCTCAAGAAAGAATATTATGACTAAGATAATATACAACAAATTATCGTTAGTCTTCAACAGGAAAAATATAATAGAATACAATAGACAACAAATTTTAAATCAATATTCGCAAGCTGAAATAATAATTCATTAGAAGAGTTAAGTAGAGAATGCAAACTACTATCTTCTATGTATGAATTTAAAAGTTCATCGCTCATCTTTTATCCTCAGAACATCAATCAATATACATCCGAATCAAATATTCATCTTTGCACTATAAAGCCAAAGATATTCATCACCGGTCATGTTCATTTAAACACTGCTCATCTTCAGACTACGGCCAAAGATATTCTTCAGAAATCATTCATCTTTGCACTACTGTGCCAAAGATATTCTTAAGAAATCATTCATCTTTGCACTACAAAAGCCAAAGATATTCCATAATATCATCATTTAAGACCGAGGATGATGAAAATATTTTTTTTAAAGAAACGAATCCAAAGAAACAAAATGACAAGGATTAAGGATTAAGGATTCGTATTTGGTTTTATCCACGCCCAAAAATACCTCAAAAATAATCATAGTGGTGTAAAATTCAAGAATGATCAAAACATGGATACAATCGAAGTTAGTATCCGTAATAGATGTTTTGACGAAAAGAAGAAATTTTATTTTTCTATGAATAATACCGTATACGTGAATAGTGTCAGATATCGTGAATAAAGCCGATACGCGAATAGTAACTCTCGACACCAAAAGATAGAAATTCCACAAAAACATCTTCACGCTTACATGAATAGTACTCGTGAATAAGAATCGTGAATAAGAACTCATGAATAAGTAACTCGTGAATAGAAACTCATGAATAAGAACTCCATGAATAGTAACCCCGACATGAAAAAGTTCTAAATTTGATAAAACTTCAGATCAATATTTCAAAGATAATGATATTGAAGAAATAATATCATTACGAAAAAAAATAATATTCCTTACCTCGAAAGATCAAGATTTCTAAATTGTAATAATGGGTATATAGTCTCAAGGAAACTTGCACCGCCTAGCAATACTCAAAGTATACTCAAAATACTCACAAGAATACGCCGATAATATAGAGAGAGAAAACTTCAGCTTCGGTGTGATTTTCAATTCTAACCCAAGACCCTATTTATAGAAATCGCTTAACACCAAAGTTAGTAAAATTTAATAAATTAATATATATATATATCAAATTCATACGCCAACCTTAGAATTCAGATCCTAGCATTTCCCACATGCCACCTTCTAGAAAAGTAAGAAAAAAAAACGTTTTTCATAAAATAAATAATTAAAACTTTCAAAAATTAATTATTTCGGAGCTTCGGAACTTCAATAATTCATAATAAATAGCCCTTTCATCAGAAAATTCGAATCTCGCGAATTTTTATAGGAAATTCAATTCTCTACAACTTTACGTAAGAAAGTTTTTCCAAATTCCAAATGAAAATCGACCGAAATCCACAAACCAAGCGATTTTACAAAAGCTATAATCAAATTTCAAATAATAAATGGGGTCCACCGACATGTTTAATATGTTTTAAACATTTATTGCAACAAAAAATACTCTTCCTCCTCAGATACTCATATATCCCACATTCATTGTAAAAATATCACCATTAATATATTATTAAAATAATATATTTAAATGAATTATTTTATCGTAAAAGATAAAATTTCAATTTTCAACAATTGTCACTATAAAAATTTTCTCCATCTATATCCACATAAAATCAATATTTTCTCTCATCATATGAATCAATAATTAATTATTCATAAATAATATTACAGAATCACAATATCGACAACCAGTGCGCTCCCTGGAAAGAGGGGCTTTCCAATAAGAATTTCTTCTCATCAAGCAATTAGGTGACCAAACCTCTCCTTAGATGTAAACTTTCTAGACATTGCCAATAATGTTATCTAATAATATTATTCGATAATATGAATTATTGCTTCGATAATGAAAAATACTTGTGTATGACAATTATCAAACAACAAAGAATATAAAATATCAACGCAAAGAATTATTAACTCAATAAAATATCGAATAAGAATTATCGTAACCATTATCGAGTAGTGCCTTCTTACGTAAGAATCAATAATTGGTGCAATACTGCAAAGTAATCGCTCAACAACGCGTATTAGTGTGTTTTAACCACCGGGTATTCCAACAAGATAATTAATCGAATAACTACGCCAAGTTATTTTTAAACAACTTATATTTGTCGCTTTCTCCATCCAATCGCTTTCCACATGGGGCCCACACATGGTCACTACTATCGCATTTAATATTCCCCGACAAAGATTTAATATTCCACGACCAAAACTAATATTCTCGACAATAATGAATATTTTATAACCACTTGCTTATTTTGAAATATTTATGTATTTAACCCTTAACTATCCACATTAATCAAATCAACCCTTACTATTTCAAAATAATAAATAAAGGAAATTCCTTTTTATTTAAAAATTTTGGGTCTTACAACACAGATAGGATATTCCAACATAATAATAAAGATTTTAACCAGTCCTGTAAAACACACGCATGTGATGTTCCAACGAATAATAATAAAGATTTTAACCAGTCCTATGTAAAACACACGAGATGGTGATGTTCCAATGTAATAATAGAAGAATGTCACCAAGTATAGGGTAAACCACTTATACAAAAGTTTATTCCAATGAATAATAAGCAATGGAATAACAACATTCTCTTCATGAATAAGAAAGAATAACACCCCTTATTTGGTAGGAGATTGAATATCGCAGCGAAGTAAGTAACAAAATACTCTTCTTCTTTCTCTCTTATTCTCTCTATACTTTCTCTCTCTGTATAGCTTGAATGAATTCGTGAAAATAATGAAGCCCTAGGCCTCTATTTATAGAAGATTTCTAGCTTAGCACCGCTCGTGTGAAAAGGCAAGTGGTCGATTGACGGAAAAGTGTTCGACGCTTTCAGTAATGTGAAACGACAAGTGGTTCGACGTCTGGTAAAGGTAATTACTATTAACAAAGGTAAATACTATTGACGAAGGTAAATACTATTCACAAGGATAATTACTATTGATTTAAAGGTAATTACTATCGACGAAGGTAAATACTATTCACAAAGGTAATTACTTATCGATTTAAGGTAATTACTATCGACGAAGAGACTCTTAGATGATGACATATGAGCCCCCATAAAATAATCAAACTTACCACAAATCATTTTTTTTCATCAACACATATTTAATCTTTCAACAATTATTAATCATTTATAACTTGTCGTCTCAATTATTGATTTAATACTATAACATATTATATAGATGATAATTTGTGACAATAATTGAATCAATAATATAAGAGATATACGATGCGTTATCAGTAGTAATAATTGAGCATAGTGAGTGACTTCACGTAAGCATCAATAATCAATACCGCGTGTGCTACTATGCAACTACGCCAGACATCGCATTTCTTTACCACCGGGTAGTTCAACAGCTTTTAATCTGTGAACACCTCCGCCAGTTATTTTTATAAAATATTTTGTCGCTTTCTCAATCAATCCGATAATAATTTCGCTAGGGGTCCACCAATGATTGAGCCATTGTATTTAATATTCCCTAACAAAAAGAATATTCCCCACCAAACGAATATTTTATAACAACTTGCATACTTTGCAAAATTTATAAATATTACCCACAACTATAACATTATATCAAATTTATTCCATAATATTCAAAATAATATTTATAGAAAAATTCATCTTTATTTATAAAAGTTTGGGGTCTTACAACCTCCCTTTCTTATGAAATTTCAGCCCTCGAAATTAGGGTACGACTGGTATGTCGAAGAGGTAAGGATACCTTGATTTCATTTCGATTCTAACTCCCAAGTCATTTCCTCAACATCGTGGTTCCTCCACAAAACTTTGACTTGAGGTATAACCTTGGAGCGTAGAATATGTTCCTTCTTATCCAAAATTTGAACAGAACCTCTTCATACGCCAAATCTTCCGCTATTTCATCCGGTTTCTAACTCAATAATATGGTTCGGGTCTTTCACATATTTACGTAACATAGATATGTGAAAAACGCGCAGAACACGAGACATATTTGGAGGTAAAGCGAGTCTATAGGCCACAGCTCCTACTCGATCGAGGATTAAAATGGACCGATGAATCGAGGATTAAGTTTTCCTCTCTTTCCAAATCTTGTAACTCCTTTCCATGGAGCAACTCTTAACAACACACGATCTCCTATATCAATTCCACGTCCTTTCGATGAAGATCAAGATAACTCTTTTGTCGATTTTGTGAGGTTTTTATACGTTGTCGGATCGTTTGAATCTTTTCCGTAGTCATACGTACCAACTCTGGTCCCAACAACGCTGCTTTCACCCACCTCATCCCAAAGATACCGAGAACGACACTTTCTTCCATACAATGCTTCAATGGAGCCATGCCAATACTTGCTTGATAACTGCTTGTTGTAGGAAAACTCCACCAATGGTAAGAACTTGTCCCAACTCCCTTGAAATCAAGGACACAGAGTCTTAATAGATCTTCAAGAGTTTGAATAGTCCTCTCCGATCGTCCGTCCGTTCCGAGGATGATATGCCGAAAGCTAAATCGTAAGTATGTGCCCATAGCTTTTTGTAAACTAACCCAAAATCGTGAAGTGAATCTTGGGTCTCGATCGAAAACTATGGATACCTGGCATACCATGCGCCTTCTACAATCTCGCTTATGTACATACGAAGCAAGACGTTCAAGTGTATAAGTTTCTCAGATAGGTAAGAAATGAGCGACTTGGTCAATCTATCAACAATGACCCAAATCGCATCAATGCCTTGAGAAACCTTAGGAAGACCGCAGAATGAAATCCATGGTAATGTGCTCCCACTTCCATTCTGGAATTTTAAGTGGTTGCAATGGACCTTTTGGTACTTGATGCTCCGCTTTAACTCGTTGACAAGTTAGACACCTTGAGATAAACAATGCTATCTCTCTTCATATTGCTTCCACCAAAATGTATGATTTAATATCATGATACATTTTGGTACTCCCGAGATGGATTGCAAATGGTGTGTTGTGCGCCCCATCATGATATTATACTTTAAATCGTGGTCGTTAGAACACAAAGTCCGGAGTTGACTCAAGTATTCCTTCTTCATCGATTCTTGCTTCCTAAGATAAGACCTTCTTGCACTTTCTTTCTCATACGCATCGCCTCCGTGTCCAGAGCTTGAGCGGCTTTAACTTTATCGATTAAAGTCGGTTCTACTCGATACTCGCTATCATCACATGCGTCCCCAGAGTCTTTAACTCTATCTCCATCCTTTGCAAGTCACACAAAATGGGCCTTATACGACAATATCGCACTTTCGTGACTTGCATATGATTTTCTACTCAATGCGTCACCTACCACGCTCGCTTTTTCTAGGATGGTATTGGATGGTATGATCATAATCTTTCAATAGTTCAAACCAACGTCGTTGTCGCATGTTGAGTTCCTTTTGAGTGAAGAAATATTTGAGGCTTTTATGATCCGTAAAGATCTCCACTTTCTCCCCATACAAGTAATGCCTCCAAATTTTAAGTGCAAGATAACAAATTTGCTAACTCTAGATCATGAGTAGGATAATTCCTCTCATATTCTTTGAGTTGTCGCGAGGCATATAGGCTATAACTTTTCCATGTTACATAAGAACACATCCCAACCCTTTGCTCAAGCATCATCAGAGATGACAAATCCTCCCGAGCGGATGGTATTGTCGTACAAGTCTTTGAAATAAGTCTCCTCTTGAGTTCTTGAAAACTCTTCTCACATTCTTCGCTCCAACCGAACTTTATATCTTTCCGAGTCAATTTGAGTCAATGGAGTAGCGATTCGAGAAAATCCTTCCATGAATCTCCGATAATAACCAAATAAACCGAGAAAGCTACGTGATTTGGTCCATCGATTTAGGTTGTTCCCAGACTTTGAATAGCTTCAATCTTTCTTTGGGTCAATGATATTCCATGACTTGATACCACGTGCCCAAGGAATGCTACTTCTTCAAGCCGAACTCACATTTCTTCAACTTGGCATAAAGCTTATATTCACGAAGCTTTTGGAGTGTCGACCTCAAGTGTTGCTCATGATCTTCACTATTTTTGGAATAAATAAGGATGTCATCAATAAAGACGACCACAAAGTGATCTAAATATTCCTCAATACTCGGTTCATCATATCCATGAAGGCGGCCAGGGAGCATTAGTCAATCCAAAGGACATGACTAGAATTCATAATGCCCGTCATCGAGTTCTGGAAAGCCGCCTTTGGAATGTCACGGTTCTAATCTTCAATTGGTGATATCCTAACGAAGATCAATCTTTGAAAAGAATTTGGCTCCTTGCAAATCGGGTCAAATAGGTCATCAATACGTGGCAATGGATACCTATTTTTGATGGTGACATGATTCAACTCCCGATAATCAATACAAAGTCGCATACTCCCATCTTTCTTCTTCACGAATAGAACAGAGCACACCCCAGGAGAAGTACTAGGACGAATAAAACCAATGTCTAACAATTCCTGCGCAGCTGGGTCTTTAACTCAAAGTTCAATAGAGCCATTCGATATGGGCTTTGGAAATAGGTTTTGTATGGGGTTCAAGGTCGATACAAAATTCAATTTCACGCCTGGGGTAGGCCAGAAGTTCTTCGGGAATACGTCAGAAATTTATTAACAATAGAATATCGTTTAAAATTGACGTATTTTTATTTAAATCATGACATGAGCTAAGAAAGCTTGACATCCGCTTTTCAATAAACGAATAGCTTTATGGCTTGAGATGACCGTGATTGATTTTAATGGTTTGGTCGTTTGAATTCGCATAATAGGTTGATTAGGAATATGAAAGCTAACAACCTTACGAAAACAATCAATTTTTGCATGATAAGTAGTTAACCAATCAATCCCTAGAATCACGCCAAATGCAAGTATTTTTAATGAAATAAGATCGACGAATAATGTGAGGGTACCGATTTGAACCAAACAAGACTTATAAATAGTGGATGTAATGAAGGTTTCTCCCAACCGGAGTTTCCACAGATAAGTCAAAGTCTAATTTCTCCGAGTCAAATTTAATCGATGAGCGCAAGTAGGAGAAATAAAAGAATGGGTAGAACCCAGTATCAAATAAAGTATAGACTTCATTAGAGTTTATGATAAGCTTACCCGTGATGACCTCATTCGATTCTTGCTTTTTGGGAGGTCACAACAAACGCTTCCTCAGCACTACTGGGTTTTGAATTTTCCGGGATGGCCTTTGGTGCCTCCATCCTAGTTGAATTTGTCTTGATGGAACGACAAAATCGAGCTAAGTGACCTTCTCTTCCACAATTATAACATGCTTTGACTGGCATGACGCAGCTTTGACCGATGTGTCCTCTCCTCCGCATTTAAAGCATATGATAGTGGGTCTTTTCCTTCCTTAAAAATGGGTGCCAGGTGTGACGCTTTTCACCATCATTGAATCTCCGCTTTCTTGAAATGTCCATTCTTATTGTTTTGGCCCTGATTACCACCGGCGTGGTTACCATATCCGCCCGTTGATTCCTCCACGCTTGTTGTCACCGCTCGATGACTACTCTCACCGGTATTATAATTTCTTGCTTACCGCTTCTTTTTTAGTTGTGTTGACTCATTATCGCGTTCCATGAATCGAGCCCTATTTACAACATCTCGAATACAAACACACTTTTATGAGAAATAAGATGTTGACGATTCCCGCTTTAAACCTCTTAAAAACATTCGCGCCATTCTCTCTTCATTATCCACCAAGTGGGACGAAACCGTGATAACTCCGCAAATTTTGCCTATCGTATTGCGACACGGCCATATTGTTTTGTTCCAACTTGATAAATTCCACCTCCTTCATGTGGCGAATACTTTCGTGAAAGTATTTGTCGTTGAATGCTCTCTGAACTTCTCCCAAGATATCTTCAAGACAAAGAAGTTGAGTACGCTTTACCGATTCCCACCAAGAATCCGCCTCTCTCCGCGCAACATAAAGGCGTGAAGGGAACCTTTTGCTCCTGAGCATCCCAAGACATCAAATATCTTGGTAATCTGCTTTATCCATGCTTCGCCAAGTGGTTTTGCTCTCCTTAAACTCCGGTGGTCCCAGCTCCTTGAATTGTTTAGCGGTGACCGCCAGAGAGTTTTCCGTGTTTCCACCTACGTTTTGGATGTGAGTCGCTCTCTTCATTGTTGCATAAATTGTATAAAGCCTCCTGAATATTTGATCATTCATCATTTGGTCGTTGTTATTGTTTGCATGAGGATTGTCGCCTTCCCGATGCACATTATCCTCGATTATTGATATGTGGTGAATCAACGATCGCTCATGTTCTCCATTGCTATTCTCAACATTCTCGGATGTCATTTTCAGACATCGCCACAAAACAAAAGGTTAATTGACACGTAACAAATTATCCCTATCTTTTGACCAACCAATAAATAAAGACATAAACTTAGGTAGGTCATACTAACGAAGGTATTCCCCGCCTCTCCTCCTCCTAGTACTATTCTCACATCTTAGCTGTGGATCATATCCCTAAGCTCGATACCAACCGTGACGCCCCAAAATTAGGTATACATCACCCATCTTGGGTCGCCACTTACATGGTACGTAATTTAAATACAACTTATTAACATAACTGTCGTGGTATAATACGACATAAATCGTGAGTTTAAATACAAATATCGCTCTACTAGATATTATACAAACTCAAACAAAAAGTCCTCATTACAATTATTATCACACTATTTCACGTAATAAAGTGAGGACTACTAATGCTATCTTCGTGACCATCACTCGCTTCCCCAACTCGTCCCAAATATATTCTCATTTCACGAAGAGAACAAAGAAAGAAAGGGTGAGCTCAACTAGCCCAAGAAGAAATATTATGACTAAGATAATGCGTAATAAATTATCAATAGTCTTCAACAATGTTAAACCGATTAAATACAATAGACAACCAGTTTAACTGCAGCGGAATATGCAATCCATTAAAAGAGTCAAGTAGAAAATAAAGTCTACTATCTTTTAGGTTTTTAAAAGGTTTTTCATCATCATTATAGCCGAGACTCACTTTAATAAATATTCCACATCATCGAATCACCCCGCACTACTGACGAAGGATATTCTTTAAGATCACGACCACAATTATTCATGCACTACGGGCCAAGAATATTTGTGTATTCATTAATGGTCATGATCATGCCAACAATCGTCCATCAATGCACTACGACCACCGAGGATTTTTACCACATCATTTGTAACATTACTACCATGATTACACCGAATAGTCTCTCGGTCATAATCATACCAAGTCCATCTATGCACTACAGTGCCACACGTATGACTTTAAAAAAATATAAACATGAGGATGATGACAATGATATAAGAATTCAATAAAACAAGTTCAAGAATTATTTTATCCAGAATTATTAACGTCCAAATTATCAACATGATCTTTGTTTTGTAGAGTAAAATTCAAGAATGATCGTAAGAATATTTTCATGAAAAGATATCGGATGAAACGCAAATATCAAGGATATTCCACTAATTTCATGGAGTATAAAGTCAAAGTTTTAACCAACCGGATATAATAAAGAATGGAATAACAAAAGAAATCACCATGCATGCGATAAACCGCACGCATGTTTATTCCAATGAATAATAAAGAATCGGAACCAAAGTCGTGAAATTCACAAGCGGTGATGTTCCAATGTAATAATAAAGATGGAACCGCATCCGGTGTAAAACACATGATAGATAGGATATTCCAATGAATAATAAAGACGGAAACCAGTCCGTGTAAAACACATAAATGGGATGTTCCAACGAGTAATAATAAAGACGGAACCAGTCCTGTAAAACACATGCATGTGATGTTCCAATGTAGAATAATAATAAAGATTTAAACCGTGTCCTGTAAAAACACATGCATGGATGTTCCAATGTATAATAGAAGAATGTCACCAAGTATAGGGTAAACCACTTATACAAAGTTATTCCAGCATGAATAATAAGCAATGGAATAACAACAGCTCTCTTCATGAATAAGAAAGAATAACACCCTTACATTTGGTAGGAGATTGAATACCGCAGCAAGCAGTAAGAACAAAATACTCTTCTTCTTTCTCTCTATTCTCTCCATACTTTCTCTCTATAGCTTGAATGAATTAAAAAAATAATGAAGCCCTAGGCCTCTATTTATAGAAGATTTCTAGCTTAGCACCGCCGTGTGAAAAGTGAAAGTGGCTTGATTGAATCGGTTTGACGTGGTTCTTTGTAATGTGAAACGCGACAAGTGGTTCGACGTCTGGTAAAGGTAATTACTATTAACAAAGGTAAATACTATTGACGAAGGTAAATACTATTCACAAGAATAATTACTATCGATGAAGGTAATTACTATCGATTTAAGGTAAATACTATTCACAAGGGTAATTACTATCGACGAAATTACTATCGTAATTACTATCGATGAAGAGACTCTTAGATGATGACATATGAGCCCCCATAAAATAATCAAACTTACCACAAATCATTTTTTTTTCATCAACACATATTTAATCTTTCAACAATTATTAATCATTTATAACTTGTCGTCTCAATTATTGATTTAATACTATAACATATTATACGTGATGATAATTGTGACAATAATTGAATCAATAATATAAGAGATATGATGCAAAGAATTCTCGTAGTAATAATTGAAAGCATAAATTTGAGTGACTTCTCACGTAAGCATCAATAATCAATACTGTAGTTACTACTATGCAACTACGGCAGACATCTTGTATTTTTTACCACCGGGTAGTTCAATAGTTTTAACAGTAACACCTCCGCCGTTATTTTTATAAAATATTTTTATCGCTTTCTCAATCCGATAATAATTACATTAGGGGTCCACCAATGATTGAGCCATTATGCGAATATTCCCTAACAAAAGAATATTCCCAGAGCAAACGAAATATTTTATAACAACTTGCATACTTTGCAAAATTTATAAATATTACCCACAACTATAACATTATATCAAATTTATTCCATAATATTCAAAAATAATATTTATAGAAAAATTCATCTTTATTTATAAAAGCTGGGGTCTTACACACTATCACAAAACTAACTTGTCCATTGGCCTTCGACAGGGGCCCTAGGATGTCGATCCCCATACAATGAGGAATCGGGATAAGGCCGAATCTGACTCTTCGGGAGGTTGATGTGGGATTGTGCTATTCAGCTGACACTTGGGACACCTTCTGACAAATTCCTTGGCCTCTGTGTAGATAGTCGGCCAGTAATACCCTTGCCTCAAAATCTTATGTGCCAGTGACTTTACTCCAATGTGATCCCCACAGATCCCTTCATGTACCTCCTGGAGAGTGTAATCTGCCTCTGATGGAGTTAAGCATTTGAGCAGTGGAGAGCTAAAGGCTCTTTGGTACAGATCCCCATTAATGAGGACGAAGTTTGAGCTTCGGTGTTTGATTTGTCTTACTAGGATTCGGTCCGAAGGGAGGGTCCCATCTGCCAAATAGGAGATATACAGCGTGAGCCAGCAGTCAAGTCGGTCCAAAGCTAGCACTTCTATCTTTGGAACACTGGGCCTTTCTAGAACATCCAGGTATACCGATTCGTTGAAGGAGCTTGCTTCGGTTGTTGCCAATCTCGCTAAGGCGTCTGTTATTGTATTATCTGACCGATCCACCCCTTGACAACTGTGCGATGCGAAGTATGCGAGCTTATCCTTTACTTCGGCCAGATACTTTGACATTCTTGCCCCCCGAGCCTTATATTCACCTGACAACTGTTTGACCACCAGCTGCGAATCACTGTAGATGACCAACCTCTGTACCTCCAAGCTCCCGGCCAACCGTATTCCTGCCAGGATGACCTCATACTCTGCTTCGTTATTCGTGGCTTTAAACTGAAATCGAATAGCCTGCTGGACTTTGAACCCTTCGGGACTTGTCAGAATGACCCCTGCTCTACTGATGTCCAAAGTTGATGATCCATCCACATACAACGTCCACGAGTTCGTCCTTTGTTGAGTTTCGGCCACCGTGTTCACGTCTGGCTCTGTGAAAGAACATTCCACGATGAAGTTTGCCAATGCCTGACCCTTGATCGCCATTCGGGGATGATACTCTAGCAAATTGTGTTAGCTCCATCGCCCATACTGCTAGCTGTCCCGACACATCTGGCTTATGCAATATCTTTTTTAACGGTTGATCCGTGTACACCACCACCACCCGACCTTGGAAATAATGTCAAAGCTTCCTGCTCACAACTATTAGAGCATATGCGAATTTTTCCAGATTCGGGTATCTTGTTTCTGCATCTCGAAGGACATGACTGATGTAGTATACCGGGAACTATTTTCCCCCTTTGTCTCTTACCAATGCCGCTCCAACCGCCATCGGACTTGCTGCCAAGTACAAAAATAAAGGTTCCGAAGGGATCGGTTTCATCAATGAATGGTCTTAAACTCGATATTTTTGATCCTTGGAGCAGCGTCTTCGCACTCTAAAGTCCACTGGAAACTCTTATCGTTTTTCAGCCCCTTGAGAGTGTCAAAAAAGGGCAAACACCTTTCGGATGACCTTGACACGAATCTCTGAAAGGCAGCTATCCGGTCCGTCAACCTCTGCACATCTTTGAATGTTCTTGAAGATTTCATGTCTAAGATCACCGAAATCTTCTCTAGGTTGGCTTCGATTCCCCTTTTGCTGATCAAGTATCCCAGAAACTTTCCTGAGCCCAAACCGAAGGTACATTTGGTCGGGTTCAGTCGTAATTTGTGCTTCCTTACCGTTTCGAAGCAGTCTTCTAGGTCTTCCAAATGATCCCGGACTGACATGCTTTTTACGATCATGTCGTCCACGTACACTTTCATACTCCGGCCTAGCTGCTTTCTGAATACAAAGTTCATCATCCGTTGATAAGTTGCCCCCGCGTTCAGCAATCCGAATGTCATCTTCCGATACGCATATATAGCCCGATGAGTGATGAAGCTAGTCTTTGGGATATCATCCTTGTGCATCGAGATTTGGTGATATCCCAAAAAAGCGTCCATGAAACTTAACATTCCATACCCCGAAGTGGCATCGATCAGCTGGTCTATGTTGGGTAGAGGATAGAAATCTTTTGGGCATGCCTTATTCAGATCCGTGTAGTCGATGCACAACCTCCACTTCTCATTTTGCTTCTGAACCAAAACCACATTCACCAGCCATTCGGGATAGTCGATCTCGAAGATGAATCCCGCCTCCAGCAATTTACCAATCTCTTCATCTATGATCATCTGTCTTTCCGGTGCGAAGATTCTTCTTTTCAGATCACCGCTTTTCTCTTGAATTCAGATGTCACGATCTGTAGCTTACCAATTACATTGGGCATGTCACTAGGCTCCCACGCGAAGATATCGGCATACACCCGAAACAAGTCCACCAGACCTGTTCGTAGCGGTTCTGTTAATCCTGCCCCAATTTTGATCAGTTTTTCTGGATTCCCGGGTAACAACTCCACATCTTCTGTCTCTTCTGCCGGCAGTGCCATCGGTTCAGTACTGCTCTCAGTGAATGGCTCTATCTCAATGGTCATTGTCTATTTCTGTTTGCTGACCCCGACCCCTGAGGAAATCAAGGTATTCCGATAACACCTTCGGGCAATGTCCAGATCACCTTTTACCTCCCCGATCCCGTTTGGTGTCGAAAACTTGATTTTGAAGTGAGGTATAGACATCACTGCCTGCAATGCTGCTAATGTCAGCCTCCCCAAGATGGCGTTGTAGGCCGAATCCACTTGTACTACCAAAATTTTTACCATTATTTTTGCTTCCTGAGGTGTTGTGCCGAACCTGACCGATAATTCTATCATACCTAACACATGTACCAGGTCGCCACTAAAACCGTATAACGGACCCTCTCCTCCCAATTCCATTTTCTTTCCTCCCAGATCCATCCTCTGATAGGCATGCGTATAGAGTATGTCAACCGAGGACCCGTTATCGATTATCATCCTTTTCATGTCAACTGGCCCGACCTGTACAGTTATTACCAGCGCCCCATCATGTGGTTCAATATGGTCGGTAGGATAGTCTTCATCCAAGAAAGAAATGGATACTCCTGAATATGCCTTATCCTTTCTGGGCGATGTACCAGCTACCGACAATACGGTCTCGAGATGCCCATTCCTCTTCCTGCCGGTTACATGCCCTATCGACCCGCCCGATATCACATCGATAACCCCTCGGGCTTGTGGGTGCAGTTGCGGCTGTGCTTCCCGAGTTGGTTCCCCGTTCTCCTCCCGGGGGGCTTTTGAACTTTCTCGACCAACCACATACTGCACCAGTTGCCCATTCTGGACGTTCTTTTCTATCAGATCCTTCAGGTTGTTGCACTCTTTCGTCGTGTGCCCCCGACACTGATGATATGTACAATGCGTGTTCTGACCCCTCTTCCCAAGCTTCGGGATCGCTTGACATGGTTTGAAAAAGGGCTTGTTCCGCATCTCCTCCAGTATTTTAGCCCGGTCCGTGTTGAGGGCAGTGTAGACTTTGTTGACATTTTTACTCGAAAAGGGTGGTCGTCCGCTGTCCAAACCTCCCCCATTGTAGTTTTTCTTATTGTAATTATCTGACCTCCCTTGATTATCTGACTTCTGATAACTCTGCTTATCTCGATCCTTGGACTTCTCATAAGATTGGGAGTGCGGTTTGAAGTTCCCCATTGCCTCTTCAATTGCTATGTGGCCTTTGGCTCGGTGGAAGGCCTCTGTCAAATCTGCCGGAGGGTTGATCACTAGGTCCTTCATCAGCTTCTTTGATTTCCCAATGTCTAATCCTGTTGTGAAGAATCCCAAGGCTTGCAGGGAATTCAACTCCGCCACCGATCCCACAGCCTCCCGGAACCTTCTGACATACTGACCCAGGTTTTCATCTGACCTCTGCCTGACCTGCATGAGTGAAGCTGTGATCTTTCCTCGCTTCTTGTTACTCCTGAACCGAGCGTGGAATTTCTCCCGAAGATCATTTCATGAATTAATTGACCCCACCGCCAGGGTCCCCATCCATTCTCGGGCGCTCTTCTTCAGAGTAGTTGCGAACATGTGACACTTGGCCGCATCAGAATGGCCGTAGTATGTCATCAGCCTGTCATACCCGTCTGAGTGGTCGTACGGATCCCCCAACCCATCATAAGTCTCCATCGGGGGCATTTTCTTTTTGGGGTCGGCTGTCTTTTGATTAATCTCCGACGAGAAAGGTGACCCCAAGCAAGCCGAAGATATCCCCATCGAATTCTTGGCCGACAGCAACTTCTCCAACTCAGCCACCCTTCGAGCGAGGGGGTCGATCTCCTCTTTTTGAGGGGACGATCTGTGTCTGTCCCTCCCGTATTCGGGGGACGCGTCCCGCCTCCTCGGTCCCGATCCGCTGGACGCGTTAAATGCGTTGCTCATTGAATGGCTCCTCCTTCGGCTCGGCCATCCCTCGAACGGCTTCGATACCTACTTCTTCCCTTATCTGTTTCTCCCTGCCGGGGTGACCGGGATCGACTCCGATGCCTGCGCCTCTTTGAGGATGCCTCCTGTTCTCCAGCCATATCAGCCATCTGCCGCTCGAGTTCGTCCTGCTGAAGACGCAGGGCCATCATGGTATCCTTGTTCTGCTGCATCTTCTTCTGAAGGATAAACTCTCTCTGATCTCGACTGCCTTCGCCTCGGCTCTTTCCATGCACCTCCAGTGCCCGCGAATGATTCTCGTCTGCCCGACTAGCCTGGTTAGGGGTACTGCCAGGCCGTCGTGGAAGAGTCTTTTTTCGGGGAGCCAAATAGGTTCCACCTGATCTCTTTGGATCCTGAAACCTAGTCTGTCTTTCACTGACCCTCTCACCTGGGTGGTCTGGTGTGTTTTAGCTTTTTCGTGGTCAGAGATTGCATACTCCATGCTCGTCATAGCCTCTTACCAGAGAAATCTGACTGTGATTATGGGAACACTAAAAGCCCTCCTTCTAGCGCCAATGTTAACGCCAAGTTTTGGTAAATGGCGTCGATCACGTAATTCACGCCATTAGAACTCGCACAATAACAGATCACACAGAAGCTTGACGGCTTATGCCGCCGGGGGATAGCTCTGGTGTGAGAATAAATACAGGCTATTACAAGGTTTAACAATGGAGGCTAAGTGTTTAGTGCTCAAAAGTAGGTATTATCTGTTAATTATAACATTGGCCTTATATTTATAGTACTCTCTCCACCTTAGAATCCTTATCCAAGACGGATTAGGACTCCTAGCCATGGTAGTTTCCATAACTTGGGTCCAACACAATCTCCTTAAAAGGTGCAAGTGGAATCCAATCCAACCACTACCTTTGGAGTTACCTTACTCAATTATGATTAGGATCCTGAACTCAGCACGCAAGAAAGCCCACTGTGCAGGCCCAAACAATCCCACCATCAGGTCTGGGCTTCGGCCCAAAGGACTCGAAGGCCCGACCCCGAACACCACACAACAGGGTAAGGTTCCGGCCCGAAAGGACTCGGACACCGAACCCGAAGAGTATCCACCAAGATGAGGCTCCGGTCCAAAAGGACTCAGACGCCGACTCGGACACCTCCGACTTCACCATGGGCTTCAGCCCAATGGACTCATAAAGCCTTTCTAACGCCAGGCTTTCGACCCACGTGAGGGTCGGCAAAATGTTCCCGAACACATATCTTTTTTATCTTTATCAGTTGAAGGATATTGTGTTGTGGTTAACTTAAAATGGGAAGCAATAGGACTGTTGTGACGCCCCCAAATTCGAGTCTTTTGAACCTCAGATTCTGTGTTCACTGTACAACATACACATCTCATTCGTGATGAAGAACTCGTGAATGAAACTAGATCTGTTCTGCTTTCCAACTTAGCAATCACTGCATTTTTTTTAACTGTGTACGTTACACCCCAGATAGACTATTATTTTTGGCCAACAGTTTTAATCCATTTCCACTTATGTGACCAAGTCTCTTATGCCACAACTTTGTTTAACTATTATTCTCCGCTGCATTAACAATGTATGTAGTACCATGTTGAACATTTCTTACTTTTAACCATAATTATATAGAACCTTTAGTAAGTTTCCACTGTCCATCACCAAAGACGTTGCAAAATACATCATCATCAGGTGACTATCATCATGTATTTAGATTTAGTGAATTTATCTGTGAATAAATTCCATTTATCTATTCAATAATCTCGTTCATTTTTTTTAACTTATTAATTTAAATCCCAGGTGGTCAATGCAACTAGGGGTTACACACATGTAGACGTTTGCTATTAATTTGACCAATTTATGGTCAATGTATCCTTAACGTCACTGAAATAGGATCATCCCATTGTCCATATATAAAAAGACGGGGCACCTAATGGAAAGGAACATGGTTTTCAAACAGTTAATTATGGATTTGGTCACTTTGGTTTTATATATATATGTTTAATTAGCTCTAATTAACACATCTTAATTAATTCCATCGTCATCATAATAACGTGACCCAATAATCTTGCTAATTATATATGTCGAAAATCATGAAGACAAATTAATAAATCAAACATCAGAATGAATGTATATATCAATTCCTTCCCGATTGGATTAAGCTACCCATGATCACAAATTGTGCCTTAACATTTACTTCTCCCCTTAAACAATGAATGATACAATACATACGTACCTTGACGTGGATTACGTAAAAGTAAAATCCATGCATGCATGCATGGGAAAAAAACACAAACATAATTAACCCACGTAAATCAACAACCAAAACTACAGCAGATCCTCCAACGTTGTAACTTGTTTAACAAGCATTTTCGAACCCTTACATCCAGCAGAAATCGAAGCCGATTTTCTAAACGTAGGCGCCTTCAAAAACTTAAGCTTAGAGGCCGTCGATACCGACCTTTGAAATGTCATAATTTCCGATAAGCTCTGAGTCGGAGCCGGAAGAGGTTCCGCTACATCAATGCTCCACAATACTTTTTCTTCGAATCTAGACCGAGGAATATCATGCGTTATCGTGTTCCTCCACGGCGGTAGGCCCCCGTTCGGCCGTAAAAGGCTGCCGGATCGGGTCCTTAGCCGGACTTGGAATCCGTCTCGTAATGGTTCCCAATCGGTCATTGACATATCGGTTGGTTCCGGTAGGAATTGTTTGACCACCATTTTTCCGGCCACCCATGGGACAAATAAAGTGTTTGTGGCAGCTAGGTATGTTCCGTAACAACTTTTGAAGCGTACAAAATTTTCTTCGCCACCGATTTCGACCGTCCATACCGATTTATTGGACGATCCGTCACGGTCTTGGGAGACGGTTTCTTGATCATTTTCTGCCACTACGTATCGGTCTTTGACTGATCTGAGGCGGACCGTTTTGGCATTTTGAAAAAGTTCCATTATTTTAATCTGTACGTACTCAAACCTTATATATTTATCAATTAAGCTAATGAATTCTTTCTTTAACAAATGTAATAGAAAATTGAATAAAAGAATTGTGGGGGATCATATCATTTAATTCTAGACACGTACCTGAATCAATTAAGTATGCGTTTGGATATTCAAAGAATAATGCAAATGTTCAAATGAACAGTACCTACGAAAATTTATAGGTTGAAATTAAAAGTGGTATGTGATCATCAGAATAACGAAATCTTAAACAAGCTGTTTAAGATTTCATTATTCTGATCTTTAATTAATCAAGATCTAGAGAGGCCGAAAGGAAAGAACGAAATATAAAGAAATACAAGCCAAGAAGTAGCCTTAAATTTTACTTATTACTCCATATATATATATATATATATAGAGAGAGAGAGAGAGAGAGAGAGAAAGAGATGCTATCCTTTTGGCAGGAAACCGAAATAATAGAGTTTTAATAATTAATATCCATATAAATATTTAGAAATAAATATAAGAATGAAGTAATTTTGTCCATATATCTCTTTATTCACTTATTAACTCTCATCCGTCTTCCACTAACACTTTCATTCTCACCACCATTTCTCTCTCTCTGTCTCTCCTAATGAATATAGATTTGACTTTTTGAAATTAAAAGTATCATGAGAATTTTATATTGACTTGAAATTGTGCTACCATGAACCCCAATTCCCTTTTCTTAGTAAACAAATCAAGTTCTCAAATAGAGCACAACTCAAATTTGTAGCAAAATTGATGCATCAAGTTCTATAAAATGTATTTTGTATAATTGTATTCCAATAGTGTTGCAACATGTGGCATAAGAAAAGGTTCGGGTTACCATGAAATTAAATCCATGATAAGTTGGTTAATTGACCAATACAGTACTGACACACAAAAAAAAAGATCACCTCTCGTCCGCGTGTTGACACTGTATTGATGGTCAATTGACCAAAATTAACTTCATACTAACCATCTTCTAAGAAAACCATGATATATCATGATGATACAAGTACAAAAATTTACCAACAGTTTCTTTTCTCTTTAGAAACCTGAAACTGTGCAAAAACAACAAAACAAAACAATTCCTTGTGAGCCTATATCTACATGACTTGGTATATACTCCCTCCCTACTACCATTTTCAATCGAAATTACAAAGAAAGTAGGTTTCCTTTTTTCGGACCCAGGGATTTGCTTAGAACATACCATTTCATAACTCAATGTAAACTTGATTAATATCTAACTATAACCTATTAAAAATCCCAACTTGATGAGATTTTTTGAGATATCACAGTTTTGAGGATAACTCGCTTGAAAATTGGTACCAAATGAAAGAAAAGGCCTCAAGAAGGTGGAACAGAGTTCTTGCTGTGCCTTGAAAACAAGGCCTTCCCACTGTAAGAAAATGATCTTTTGATCAAAACAGGCTCTTTTTGCAGTGAATTTCCTGATGAGGAATCAATCATCTTTGGAACAAAACCCTTATTCAAATCATTAGCTTTAACCATTCTTCTATCCCAAATTCCAGCAGAATGTATTGGATTAGCATTTATTTCGACAGGACTTGCTGATACAAAGTCCGTTGAAACTGATCTTCTTATTGGTTGAACCTCATTCACCTCAACCTGATCAATATTCCCCAATTCTTCCTTGTCAATTTCATTACTCTTGATTCCATTTTCGCTTCCTGATGTACCTTCTTCCTCAATACAAACCCTCAATTCGGAAGCCCCCTCTTCAATTTCCCTTCCATTTTCACCATTATTCACCAAAATTCCAACTTGGGTATCCTCCAAACCATTAGAATTATCAATACTCTGTTCCGGAAACGGCAATCCGCCTACATTACTCATAATTCCGACCCGGCACAACGGACAATTAGTGTGTGATCCAAGCCAAGTATCAATACAAGGTATATGAAAGGCATGATTACATTTTGGCAATAATCTAAGAGTTTCATCTTCTTGAAATTCATTCAAACAAACAGAGCACTCTGTTCCTTCCACAAGACCTTCACCTCTTTTATACTTACAAATTGTGATGGCACTGATGACTGATGGCTGAAGCCCAATAGTTCTGATGTACCAAATCGGATGATCCAATACAGGCCCATGATCTTCATCAAGAAATTCATCATGGGTTTCTTCTGATTCTGGCTGTGGACTTGATCTTTGCCTTGATCTGCATCTGTACCAAGCTATAAAACACTTGTAAATGGTGAAACAGAGGAAAAGAGAAAAAAGGGTAAGAAAAATCAAAAGAAAGATAATTAGAGGGGCTGAGATTTGGCTGTGGTGGTGTGGAGGATCCACCGGAGGAGTGATTAATTCAGGCGGCGGCGGCAGCGGTGGGATGTGGGATAAGATTTTATTGTAACAATTTGAAATGCAAATTGAGAAGCAAGATAAGGGACATAAACCATGTGGGTTTTTTATTGGGTCGCAATATGGTTTACAGAATTGGGTTGTTTTTATATAGATTGAATCTGTAAATAATTTTCTATGAGAAAAGGCCATGGATTATTAGGAGGAATGGAGAGAGATGGGGGGTGGCCTTAGTTTTGAGGAGAGAGAAAACATATTTTTTTGTTACAGGGAATTTGATGGGGTTAACGATGAAGGAGATGCAATAGTTTTGTTCTTTCTCTAAGGGGATATTTATGCTGTTTTGACTTTTCCTTGTGCTCGCATTTTCATGGCGGCTGGTGGTTACTAGTTGCAGGCCTGGGGTCGGCATGAGTTCAAAGCCAACTGTCCGTATTAAAAGCATATTATAATTTTAAAGAATTGTAGTTTGATTGAAATTTCATTGTTTTTTGCTATTTTCAAGCTAATTAATTGTGGCAAACATAATTTTTTTTTTTTTACCATACACTTCCTTTCTAAAATAAGTAGGGGAACATGAAGTTAATTTTGGTCAATTGACCAATACAATATCGATACACAGGTCGCGGAAGGTGATTTATCTCTGCGTGTCAACATCGTATTGGTCAATTAACCAACTTACCATGGTAACTGTAAACAACAAAAAGCATTTCATTTGATTTTTTTCTAATTAATTTATAAAATTTTAAAATTAAATTTAAAGTGTAAAACTGTTGATCACCTCCGGATACTAGTTATCAAGTTGAAGTTGGTTTGTTATATTTTAGTGTGAACCGATTTTATTTTTGATTATTTTATGTTTCAAGCTGGGAAAGTATAAGGAAAAGATTTGATCGAAAAATAAATAATGTAGATTTGATTTATAGTCTTTCATTATTTGGTCTAATTGTCACTCAGTCTTACTGAATTAATTCACCACCGGCCTAGAAATTGACCAATTGAGCCAAATGATATGACTGGTCTAAAAATCGACATTATATTGATAAAATGATACGACGAGAGTGATTAACATAAAATTAAATTTGATCAATTAATTAATATAATATTAATTTCTAGACCGGTCATATCATTTGGCTCAATTAGTCAATTTCTAGACCGGTGGTGCAATATAAATGAATATTTGCGGCGTTACCATTTCTTAAAACTGGAACCCTCCAATTATTGGTATTTGAGCTGATAGAGAGAAGAACTAACCAGGTCCTCAAGATTTATATTTTTACAAGACGTTATTCACACATGAATGTGATCTCATTTATTATTATTTGAAAACACAAAGAAAAATATCCTCCTACATTACAAATATAAGTCATTTTGATTTTCTAAAATTAACTTAAAGAGTAATGCTAAGTATACAAATTATACACAAAAATCGTGCACATAAAAAAAAGGAGAGAATAAGAAGTGAGACCTACGATTATATATTTTACACATTTTTATTGATAAGCAATATACTAGTCATAATTAATACAACATTCTTGCCATTTTGTGAGTTCAGTTATATATATATATATATATATATATATATATATATATATATATATATACAAGGAAATTTTAATTCGAAAATTTTCAGAAAATTTGGATAGAAAATAAAATAAATAAAACTTTTCAAGAAAAATATGTCTTAAGATTTTCTAAATAAAAATAAAATGAAAGCCTAAAGGAGTAGTTAAAGTTATGTATTCTCCACCAAGTAATGATGATAGGTATAGCTTGCAAGGAATAGGTGACTTGCTTAGCTATTTATGTTGGGTTTTCGCTTAAAGTGATGTAACATAATAATACATGATCAAATCCAACATCATATATACCTTGGCGTGTTTACAACATTCACTATTTTTAACGGCTGCCAACTTGCTTTTTTGAGCACTTTCTACACACAAAAAAAGGCATTAAAAGATGGAGGAAAATTTATCAAACATGCCTGCCTGCCCACAAGAAGTTCTTATAAGTAGCATCATTTAGACGACTATCACAAAATTACAATAATATATAAAAATTAATTGGTTTTATAATTACTCAAAAATTATTCATTAATTATGCCTTCAAGAAATCCTTGGGCTACTTACAAACTTGGTAGTTTGGTTACATTTTTGTATCGTTATAGAATTTGCAGCTCGAGTCATGATCCGTCTCTGGGATACAACCATGGCTTGTGGATTTCAAGGCCGCTTGGTTATGGTAGCTCCATGCATCAAGGACGTAGGTTGTTCAGCGCCAGTAGCGTGGTGTACAGAAAATATGATGAGATTGATATGTGATTAATTCTCCATCCTTCACTTTTCTTTACATCATCAGAATTTTTCTAGGGAAATCTGAATTAATTATAAGATCTTCGTAATTTGTATTCTTGTAGGTTAAAGGAGGATAACGACAAGTTTCAAGTTCAAACATCTGTGCCGGTTCCTCCAAACCCTAACTTTTCTCTTTCAACTTGGTATGAACATCTAAATCTAGTACTGTCTCACTTCTTATCTCATATATATACGTACGTACTATATATGTATTATATATTTTCATGCATCATCGTGCATATATATATACTTCATTTACTTTTTCACAGTATTTGACCTGACACCTATATGCATAGAATGAGATGGCAGATGAGACACGAGATCTGAATTCACATATATTTTAGTTACATATCTCTCTTCAGTCCATAAATTTAGAGTTTTATTTAACTTTTGGACTATTTTTTAAGGCATATTAAGGTTCGTATGAAACTCTGTTTGTATTAGTTGAAAACAGTTTGTTTTATGCAAATCTGAATAGAACTAGAAAAAACACATGGAAGTCTAGCTCATTTGGGGAAGGAATTAATGATGTGAGTATATATATATATATATATATATATATATATATATATATATATATGTGTGTGTGTGTGTGTGTGTGTGTGTGTGTGTGTGTGTGTGTATTTCCCACGTAAAATATCATCTCTAACTTTTTCATGAAGTCAGTTATAATATAGAAACTCACATTTTCAATAATTGGTTCATAACACGGTCTTTCAATTTTGCAGGGGAAAATGGTTTGTTGGATCTATATTGTCCCTGCTGCTGCCTTTTTTGAAGAAAAAATGGGATAATTTGCTAAAGTTGGAAGGTATATTATGTTAGAATTTAAGAACACACATATAAATTATATGAAGAATGAAAAAAATAAAAATGCGCGTTATACTTTGGTTCATCAATTTGGTTAGTCTTATTTGTCTAATGTATTCATTATATGCTCTACAATGATATACACACCAAACAATATAAAAGTAACAAAAAAATCTAGTTGCTATAACATAAGTTTAAACTCAATACATTAGTAAAACTATGACTGTACTACTAATAAATTCTCAAGCCCAATTGCACCTTGCGCTTGGTTTCCAAGGGACACTGTCCACTTGCAACATCTGCCATGTTCACCAGCGAGTTAGACAGTCACTCGCTCATCGGGGAGCAAATCCCCCGACTATCCTCACATAATGACCATTAGTCGAACTCGCAGAACAACGGTATATATTCACCCTGATTCATTTTGAGCGAGTTCAAATGTGTCTAAGTATTTACTCTGAAGAGTTTATATACATTCTATGCACTAGCAATGTAATTAATAAAACTAATTTAAACACATAAAGTACTAGTTCTATAATTGTTTAATTATATATGACTAGATAAAACATATAGAAACGTACTGAATTTAAGAATGATCATTTGGAAATTATGATGACAATTTTCCAGATGATTAATTACTCCACTAAAATGGAAAATATATATTTTTCAATTAGTATTTATGAGTTATGCTAATTGAAACAAATTAAGGTAAGCCAGAGATATATTTCAAACTATTGGCATATCATAATTACAGGGAAGTTGGAAAAGGCTGCTGAAGAGGTGGTATATGTGGCCGAGGTGGTAGAGAAGGTGGCGACTACAACGGAGAAAGTATCAGCAGAGGTGGCGGATAAGCTTCCGGGGGATGGCAAACTTAAGCAAACAGCTTTGATGGTAGAACATATATCCAATACGGCTGCTGCTGATGCTCAACTAACTGAACATTTTATTGATAAGGTATATTCTTTCTTTTCTATTCTTTCTTTTATTTTATATTTTAGTAATTGGCTGCCTTTTCCTCCTAATGACTATATATATATATATATATATATATATATATATATATATATATATTTTTATAGCTTTTCATTAAATTGATTATAAAAAGTGTTGCATTAACCAATACATTATAGAATTTAATTATTAAATTGTAATATTTTTTTTATAACCAATGCAATAACAAGCTATAGAACTGAGTATTCCCTCTTACTTATCTTTTCCAAAGGTTTTTGTAATTCTTTCTACTAAAACTTATTTCATTTTCTTTTTTTTTTTTGTTTTACTTTAAATGGAATTTCAGGTTGCTAATTTGAAGCAAGACTTTGAAGAGTTGGAGAAAATGGTTGAGCCTGTTATTGATCGGATCGCAGAAGTAAAACATGGTTGATTTTAGTATGCAAAAAATCTTTTCCCATGCCAGCCCATTTTACCAATTAAGTATATATATATATATATATATATATATATATATATATATATATATATATATATTTTGTCCCCCGCAAGGAAAAGGAAAATTTAAAAAGAATAATAACACATGAACTTGTATATAAATATCCTTGTGGGCCGAATTGAAACTGAATGGTTAATTTTTTTCACGTACAAAGGTATAAATAATTCCATGATATAAATACATGTCGATCTATTAATTTTGATCAGCATTCAATAACTTCTGCTGAGAGTTTTGAATTTTAATCTTCTTTATATTTTAAATTCAAGAAAAATGTAAGGGAGACGATTTCCTTTCTCATAGTTGGGAGGTTTTGAAAGAAGGGAGGACATAATTAGGTTTGAGAATTAATTAAGAAAGAATTTGTCTTCGCTCATGTTTATGTTCTTTGTCTCTTATTATAAACTCCCAACCCAACTTGTTAACGTCAAATTTTGTACGCATGACGAAATCACCAAAACAACATGTCAAAATCACGCTAACGGTTGATTGTATTGTTGTGAAATCAAACTCACGAAATACATTCACATAAACATAAATAAAGAGATATAAATATATATATGAACACAAAAATTTACGTGAAAACTCAATTGAAAAAAAAATCGAGAGAAATCCACTATAATAATATTGGGAGTACAAGTTGTGAAGGACTCCTTTTGTAGAATCACCTAATAACTACTAAATCCAATTAGGAGTAGGAGTCCTAATTAAACCTACTTATCCCACCAAATAAGGAAACACAATCTTTATTTAATAAGGACTCTCTCAATGTCAAAATAAATATATATTATGGGTCAACAGCAAATCTAGTCCATTAAATAAATTGGTTACACATTGATTAGACCCAAATAATCACACTCCAATATTGCCCCCTAGTCTCTTATTTATAAGGAACTTATAAATAAGATAGTATTCAAAAAGTCTCCGTGAAATTTTTATCCTCAAAATTTTTATCCTCGGGATTTTTATCCTCCCAAATTTTTATATTCTCTCCGTCTCTCTTATTATAAACTCCCAACCCAACTAATGAAATAATTAAGAATAGTAGTTTTCAGCAACTTGTTATTCCTATTTAGAGCATTCACAATATTTTTCTCAATTAACTATCTATCCCCAATTTTAAAGAATATATCAATAAATTATTATCTAACAGTTTTTTTATCCTTATTTGACTCTCTATTTTAATCCATATATATGAATTTACTCCTCAGTGTGAGGGAGTCAAAAAACTGTTCCCTATATATGCAAAATGACATTTCACACCCTTATTTAAGTGGACAACTCATCAATCATACACATCTTGACATTTTTTACTACTTCATTTTTAAATTATAAAATTAATATTGGCTTATTTTTAAAAATTAATTTCAAACGTATTCAAATTTAAATTTGATATAAATTTATTTAATTTATGTCAATATAATTATAAATATTATAAAATATTATTAATTATAAAATTTATTATTTTCAAATTTTAAATGAATCATATTAATTTTAAATTTAAAATATTACAAATTAACTTTTTAAAAGTTAATATTGATCTTACGATATTTACATTCCATAATCCACTCAATACTCACTCCATAAATTATTTAAAATTTAAAATAAAATATAAATTATTTTACAGTGGAATACAATTGATAAATTATACTCTCTCTTATAAATTATAAGATTATTATTAATTTGATGTTTAGACTATTGGAACTTTCAAATTTTAACTTTTAACTTTTAAATTTCATTATTTAATGAATCAATATAAGGAACATGTTGGGTACATTGTAAAAAAATTGAATTTCTATTTTACAGAATGACTCAATAACACTACAGAGTAAGAATAGAGATACGGAAAAGTAATGATAGAGATACGAAATTGTTATGAATGCTCTTAGTATTTTTTGTGATTCAATTTATCTAAGAAACACGGCTCATTATATATTAAGAATAAGAATGTTTTTGCCAACACGGCTCTTAGTTCCAAACAAATGGTACACCCTTGTTGCATAAGTAAATGCATACGAGCAAAAGATTCAATTCGTCTAGCTAAGCAAAATATATCCACTCGTTGAATTTTCAATTAATGTATCATTTATAAATCCAATTTTTTTTACTCTTAAAATATGTTGTATTTATTTCAATTAAAATTTTACAGAATTCAATGATTTGTGTATAATTTAAATACATATAAAAATATTTTTTAAGAGTCAAAACAAAAAATAAAATAAAATAAAAAAACTGGACCGATCGGTAGTAGTAGGTACCCCTAGACTTACTAAGTTTCCAATGTGGGGACAAAATACAACGTTAATTAAGTTTGAAACAGTATTACTTAATTCAAATGGATCATATATATAAATATATATGGGAGCGGATCAATAGCACTATGTTTTTTATATAATTTTTTATTATTATAAAATTTAAACATTCTTAATGGCTAATATTAAAATTGATTTTTAATTATAACTAAATAAAAAAAATAAAGATTATGGTAACATACTAGAGATAGGTGAGAGTTGGATGATACATCTTGGACTTTTTCCATCTGACAGTTTGACAGCTCTAGGTTGAAGTTTTAGACATGAAAAAGATGAAGATGAAAAGCTCCAAGTTTTATTTTTATTTTTATTTAGTTATAAATTAAAAATCAGTTTTAATCTTAGACATTAAGAGTGTTCAAATCCAATAGTCAACAAATTATGTAAAAAACTTAGTACTTAGTGTCATATACATATATATATATATATATATATATATATATATATATATTAGCAAAGTCATAAACATTTTTTAGTGGAGTCAAAGTTATTACTCAGCTATAAATAATTTAGCGGGAGTTCGGGAGCAGCGCCTCCAAGCCAATTTTTTTTAATACTTTTTAACTTTCGGGTTATACACACACACACACACACATATATATATATATATATGTATGTATATATATATATATATGAAAATATAATAAGTAATAATATATTAATATGTGGTATATATACATTATATTGACTCATAATAGACTTTTTTAATTATAAATATATGTTATAATTTTATAACACTCCCCTTGGATGTCAATTGTATAGTCATACGTATTGAAAGTTGCATCATTAAAAAATTACCAGGAAAAATCTAATGGGAAAAAAAACATTGGTTAAGGAAAAAAGAGTGCAGCTCATATTAGCTCCCCCTCATGAGTGTATTCTTAAGTCCTTCAGCTGTTGCATTCCAATATTGTGACGCAATCCTTCAAACGTTGTAGTTGGTAGTGCTTTGGTGAAAAAATCTGCTAGATTATCTTTTGATCAAATTTGTTGAATGTCAATGTCACCACTGAGATTAGGCTCATTTATAGTATGACGCAAATCCATATTTTTTTCATAAAAGGAATAAATATATAATAAGTTCATAATAAGGCATAATATTAAAAACACAAACCAACACTAAATGAACAAAATACATTGAAATATATTAGCATAAAAGAAATACACTTAAAAAGGATTAACATAATTTTGAACTAATTATTTTCATTACAAGAAATATCAACTTGCTCATTCTTTTGCTCAAAGAAATCTACAACGTCAAGGTGTGTCATATCCAAAGGATCAAAATAAATATCATTATTATCTTGATATGGATGAGAAAATTTTATTTTTATATTCTTCTCCTTTCCTTTCAGTGAGGACTGATATAAATGTGACGCCCCTAAAATAGGTATACATCACCCATTATGAGTCGCCAAATGCATGGTACAAAATTCAAATATAATCTTTAATATACAACAAGAGAGCTGTAAGTTTTAATACAAATATTATTTTCTAGACAATATTCACTCTCAGAATAAGTCCTCATTACATTTATTAACACACTATTTCACATAATAGTGAGGACTACTAATGCTTATCCTCCTCGACCATCACTTTCGCTCCCCGACTCGTCCCAAATATATTCTCATTTCAAGAAGAGAACGGTGAAAGAAAGGGTGAGCTCAACTAGCCTAGTAAGAAATATTATGACTAAGATAATGCGAGAATAAATTATCATTAGTCTTCAACAATGTTAAACCGATAAAATATAATAGACATCAAGTTTAATCTGCAATGAACAAAGCAATCCATTAAAAGAGTAAAGTAGAGAATAAAATCTACTATCTTTTATGATTTAAAAAGTTTTTCATCACTTTTATCATTGGGACTCAGAAGACCTCAAAATTTTTAAATAAAAAGGAATTTCCTTTATTTATTATTTTGAAATAGTAAGGGTTGATTTGATTAATGTGGATAGTTAAGGGTTAAATATGCAAATATTTCAAATTAAGCAAGTGGTTATAAAATATTCATTATTGTTTGGGAATATTCGTTTGGTCGTGGAATATTCGTATCATTACAAGAATATTCGTATTTACCACGCACCATATGTGTGGGCCCCATAACTGAAAGCGATTGGATGAAGAAAACAACAAATATAAGTTGTTTTTAAATAACGCAAGTAGTTATTACCGTTAATACTCGTTGGAATACCCGTGGGTTAAAACACACTAATACGCTGTTGTTGAACAAGAAGACGCTGTATTGCATCAATTATTGATTCTTACATAAGAAGGCACTACTCAATAATGGTTACGATAATTACTTGCTCAAAGATTTTATCGAGTTAATAATTGTCATGATTGATATTTTATATTCTTTGTTTCAATAATTGTCATTACACAAGATCTTTCATTATCGAAGCAATAATTCATATTATCCTAATAATATTATTAGATAACATTATTGGCAATGTCTAGAAAGTTCTCGCTCAAGGAGAGGTTTGGTCACCTAATTGCTTGGCCAAAGAAGAAGAAATTCTTATTGAAAGCCCCCTTTCCTGAACCTGCACGGTTGTCAATATTGTGATTCTCAGAATATTATTTGTGAATAATTAATTATTGATTTATATGATGAGGAAAATATTGATTTTATGTGGATATAGATGGAGAAAATTTTTAAAATGACAATTGTTGAAAATTAATATTTTATCTTTTTATTATAAAATAATTCATTTAAATATATTATTTTAATAATATATTAACTGATATTTTTACAATGAATGTGGGATATATGAGTATATGAGGAGGAAGAGTATTTTGTGGCATTAAATGTTTAACACATGTTTTGTGTGTTGGTGGACCACAATTATTAATCAAAATTTGATTATAAATTGTAAAATCATCCGTTTGTGGATTTCTTCAATTTCTATTTGGAATTTGGAAAAACTTTCTTCTGCAAAGTTGTATAGAATTGAATTTCCTATAAAAACTCATGAGATTCAAATTTTCTGATGAAAGGGCTATTTATTATGAATTATTGAAGTTCAAGTCTCAAATAATTAATTTTTGTAAGTTTTAATTATTTATTTTATGAAAAACGTTTTTATCATTTCTTTTTCTAGAAGGTGGCATGTGGGAAATGCTAGGATCTGAATTCTAAGGTTGGCGTATGAATTTGATATATATATATATATATTAATTTATTAAATTTTCTGCTTTTTGTGTTCTAAGCAATTTCCTATAAATAGGTGTTTAGGTTAGAATTGAAAATCACACCGTAAACCCAAGTTTTCTCTCTATATTATTGAGCGTATTCTTGTGAGTATTTTGAGTATACTTTGAGTATTGCTAGACGGTGCAAGTTCCTTCAAAGACTATACCCTAGATTCTAAATTTGTAAGATCGATCTTTCGAGGTAAGGATATTTTTTTTCAGAATGATATTATTTCTTCAATATCATTATCTTTGAAATGTTGATCCAAGTTTTTATCAAATTTGGAACTTTTTCATGTTTCTGGGTTACTATTCATGGGTTACTATTCATGAGTTACTATTCACGAAGTTACTATTCATGAAGTTACTATTCACGAGTTACTATTCACGGTACTATTCATGAAAGCGTGAAGATGTTTTTGTGGAATTTTATCTTTTGGTGTTCTGAGTTACTATTCACGATACTAAGACTATTCACGATACTGACACTATTCAATTTAAAAAAATAAAATTTCTTCTTTTTTGTCTAAAACATCTATTCGGATACTAACTCGATTGTATCCATGTTTTGATCATTCTTGAATTTTACACCACTATGATTATTTTTGAGGTATTTTTTGGCGTGGATAAAACCAAGTACTTAATCCTTAATCCTTAATCCTTGTCATTTTGTTTCACGGATTCGCTTTCTTAAAAATATTTTCATCATCCTCGATCTTAAATGATGATATTATTGAATATCTTTGGCCCAGTAGTGCAAAGATGAATGATTTCAAGAATATCTTTGGCATGTAGTGCAAAGATGAACAGTGTTGAGATGAACACGACCGATTGATTAATATCTTTGGCTCAGTAGTGCAAAAAGATGAACAGTGTTTAAATGAATATGACTAATCGATGAATATCTTTGGCTCAGAGTGCAAAGATGAATATTTGATTCCGGATGCATATTGATTGATGTTACGTGGATAAAATATTGATGATGGATCGTTAAATTCATAGATTATAGTAGATTTCATTCTCTACGTAACTCTTCTATGAATTATTATTTCAACTGCGAATATTGATCCGAAACTTGTCATTTATTGTATTCTATCGATTTTTCCTCGTTGAAGACTAACGATAATTTGTTGTATATTATCTTAGTCATAATATTCTTTATCGGGCTAGTTGAGCTCACCCTTTTCCTTGTTGTTCCATTTTTCTTCTCGGGAGGCAAGAATGTAATGAGTACTAGCTTGGGTATGGAATGAAGGTTCTAGAGAGAGAGTTGTTTAGTAGTCCTCACCATTTTGTAAAATAATGAATCAAAAATTATGATGGGGATTTATTTATGTGTGGATATTGTCTGTAAGACAATATTATATTTAAACTCATTAAGATATATTGTCGTATTTCACACGACATTTGTATTATGAAGTTGTAGTTTGCTTCTTGTATCATGTATTTGGCGACTTTCGAATGGGTGTTGTGTATACCTATTTTGGGGGCGTTACATTAATATCGAGCTTAGGGATATGATCTCCGCGGAGATCGGGGAATAAAACTAGAGGGGAGAGACGAAAAAATCCTTCACTAAAGTGTGTCCTACCTAAGCTTATTTGTTAGTCAGTCAAGATATAGGGATATTATGTGATATATTGATTTCTAATTAACCCTTATTTTATGACAAGATTTGAGAATGTCGAATCGAGAATATTAACAAAGGAGTAAATGAGACCGTGGAGATGCTGTCTTCTACCAACGAGGAGAACGTGCAACAGTCGGTAATGTTCCTCCCGTGAACAACACCACCGAAAGCGTATGATGAACGAGGGATGTTTAGAAGCTTTTTGCAGCTCATGCAAAATCGCATTTGGGAGACTCGTGTTCAAAATACAGGAGGAAATGATAGCAATTCACGTGGTCACAAACCAAGCAGCTTCAAAGAGTCGGGACCACCGTGCAGGGGAAAGCCGGATCCGATTAAAGTGAGACGGAGGCGTGGTCAAACAAATTACCAAGATATTCGATGTCTTGGGATGCACGGAGGAGAACAGAAAGTTCCATTCGCGCCTTTTATGTTCCGTGGCGAAGCGACATCGGTGGAATCATGAAGCATACCCATCCAAACGCACTCAAAGATGTCATGGAGACGTTTGAAAAGCAGCTTCAATGACAAGTACTTCCCTAAAAGTATTCAATCTATACGAAGGAAGTGGAGTTTATTAGACTAGAGCGTAATAACACGATTTGGTCCCAAAGACGAGGCGAAGTTCATGAGTTATCCAGTTTCAGACCTCATTTGGTGGAGAATGAGGAACGATGACGCGGATGTTTCGAGAGGTTTGAAACCCGACATACGCCAAGATCTCATTTCATAAATTTTCTCTCTATTCAGATGTTGTCAATGAGGGCTCATTGTTAGAAATGAGATAACGAGTATGTTCAACCGAGGGACCATAACCAGTGATCATATCAAGATAGCAGCCATCGTAATAACGATAACCAATGGAGAAAGAAAAAATACGATTAAAGGCGGTAACCACTCCGTGGTAATCGTAGCCATGAAAATAGAAGAAGCGAGTCGAGGAGATTTTAAAAGAGAGATTCAACAACGACCATGTGAAGACGCTTCAAAGAAGAGTAACTAGTTTTAAGGAGGAGAACGACCACCTATCAGTATGTTACAAATGCAGAAAGAGGGATATATCACCCCAAACCCGCCTACAACAGCTTAAGGTATGCTATAATTGTGGAAAAGAAGGACATATCACTCGAGATTGTACGATATCGAAACCCAAATCCAATGGAATGGTGACTCAAAAGGATGTCCTAAAAAGTCAAAGTCAATTCTTTCGAAGAGCGTTTGTCGTGACCAAAAAAATGCAAGAACCCGAACGGTTAGCACGGTTAGTTAATTATAAATTCTTAAGTATATACCTTTACTAGATATCTGCTTCTACCCATTCTTTTATCTCTCTTACTTTACTTCAACGCTTAAACTTGACTCGAGAAATTAGACTTTGACCTATCTCGTGGAGACTCCATTAGGAGAAACTTTCATTACATCCGTTGTTTAAAAATCTTGCTTGATTCAAGTTGGCACTATCACATTACCTCGTTAACCTTATTTCTATAGAGATATTTGTTTTTGATGTGATTTTAAGGTTAACTACTCATCATGCCGAAATTGATTATTTTCGTAAGGTTGTTAGTTTTCATATTCCTAAGCAACTCAAGTATTCAATTCAAGCAATTAAACCATTGTAGTCAAACATTTTCATATCAAGCCATGAAGTCATTCGCTTTATTACGGATGTCAAGTTCTTAGTCCATGTTATGGATTTGAATAAAGACACGCCGATTTGAATAATATTCCTCATTATTGATTTTCCCGACGATTTCAAGAAGAATTTCTTGGCTTACTCCCAAAGCTCGATATTAAATTTTGTATCGACTTTGAACCCAGACAAAACTCATTTCTAAAATCTCATATCGAATGGCTCCTATTGAACTTCGTGAGTTAAAATTCAACTATAGAATTTGGTACCGAGCCTTTATCTTGTGACTTCCTTTGGGAATTCACCTAAGCCGACTCTCCGTAGGGACGCCATATTCGCAAGGCGATAGTAAATCGATAGGTGTCATTGTGACGTCTTTATCCAAGATTGGGATATGAGTCACGTTTGAGAGCAACCTAAGTCGAAGAATCGAAATACGTAGCTTTCAGGCTTAGTTGGTTATTATCGGAGATTCGTTGAAGGATATTCTCGAATCGCTATTCCATTAACGCAAATTTAACTCGTAGAGATACAAAATTCGAATGGAGCAAGGAATGTGGGAAGAGCTTGAAGAACTCAAGATGAGACTCATTTCAAAGACATGTTCGATCATGCCATCCTGAAAAGCGAACGTGGTAATTGACGGTGAGTAGAAGATTATATGCGGAACGAAAAGTGCGATGATGTCAAGTATACGACAGAGCCAACTTTAATAGAAAAAGTTAAGGTTGCTCAAGCCACCGAATTCGAGTTGATGCGTATGAAGAAGAAAGTACAAGAAGGAGCTATTCCTAAGCGAGAATTGATACTTGAGTCCACTCTAGACTTTGTGTTCCTAACTAACGACTCGATTTGAAGTACAAGATTATGATGGAGGCACACAATACGCCATTTGCAATCCATCCTGGAAGTACTAAAATGTATCGTGATCTTCTACATACATTTTGGTGGAACAATATGAAGAGAGAGATTGCAAAGTTTATCTCGATGTGTTTAACTTGCTAACGTAAAGGCGAAGATCTTGTACCTAAGGGTCCGCTGCAACCACTTGAGATTCCTGAATGGAAGTGGAACACATTACTATGGATTTCGTTCTACGGGTCTTCCTGCGGTTTCTCAAGGCATCAATGCTATTTGGGTTATTGTTGATAGATTAACCAAGTCTGCTCATTTCTTACCGATCACGAGAGACTTATTCCTTGAACGCCTTTTCTCAGTATGTACGTAAATGAGATTGTGAGATTGCATGGCATGCCAAGATCCATAGTTTTAGATCGTGACCCAAGATTCACTTCATGATTTTGGGTTAGTTTGTAGAAAGCTATGGGCACGAATTTATTTATCTGGTTTGGCATACCATCCTCAAACGGATAGCAATCGTAAAGGACTACTCAAACTCTTGAAGATATATTAAAACTCAGTGTCCTAGATTTCAATGGAAGTTGGGATAAGTACTTGCCATCAGTGGAATCCTCATACAATAATAGTTATTAAACAAATATAGGCATGGTTCCATTCAAGCATTATATGGACAAAATGTCGCTCCCCAATATGTTGGGATGAGGTGGGTGAAGCAACATTGTTGGGACCCGAAGTTAATACGTATGACTAATGATTCGATAACGATACAAAACCGCACACAAGATCGACAAAAGAGTTATGCGGATCTTCATCGAAAGGACGTGGAATTTAATGTAGGGGATCATGTATTGTTGTCATGAAGTTGCTCCATGGAAGGGTGTTACAAGATTTGGGAAGAGGAAAGCTCAATCCACGATTTATCGGTCCATTTCAAATTCTTGACCGAGTAAGAAATGTAGCCTATGTAGACTTGCGTTACCTCAAGAGTTTGTCTCGTGTTCATAATGTGTTTCACATATCCGTGCTTCGTAAATATGTGAAAGACCCGAACCACGTTATAGAGTTAGAACCCACGAGATAGCCAAGACTTAACGATGAGGAGGTACTGTCAAGATTTTGGATAGGAAGGAGCATGTCCTACATGAAAGGTTATACCACAAGTTAAAGTTTTGTGGAGGAATCATGCTATAGAGGAAATGACCTCGAGTTAGAAACGGAAATGAAAGCGAGGTATCCTCACCTTTTCAAACACACTGTGCGTATGTCAATTTCGAGGACGAAATTTCATAAGGAGGGAGGTTGTAAAGACCCTCAAATTTTTAAATAAAAAGGAATTTCCTTAATTTATTATTTTGAAATAAGAAGGGTTGATTTGATTAATGTGGATAGTTAAGGGTTAAATATGCAAATATTTCAAATTAAGCAAATGGTTATAAAATATTCATTATTGTTTGGGAATATTCGTTTGGTCGTGGAATATTAAATGCGGTCGGGAATATTCGCATTTATGGCGCAGCGACATGCGTGGGCCCCATAATGAAAAGCGATTGGATGAAGAAAACGACAAATATAAGTTGTTTTAAATAATCTACGTAGTTATTACTCAATTATATCTTTGTTGGAATACCCGGTGGTTAAAACACACTAATACGCGTTGTTGAACAAAGAGCATACCAGTATTGCACCAATTATCGATTCTTACGTGAAGAAGGCACTACTCAATAATGGTTACGTAATTACCGCTCAAAGATTTTATCGAGTTAATAATTCTTTGCGTTGATATTTTATATTCTTTGTTGTTTCAATAATTGTCATTACACAAAGATCTTTCATTATCGAAGCAATAATTCATATTATCTAAATAATATTATTAGATAACATTATTTGCAATGTCTAGAAAGTTCTGTCTAAGGAGAGGTTTGGTCACCTAATGCATGGCCAAAGAAGAAGAAATTCTTATTGAAAGCCCCCTTTCCTGAACCGCCTCGTTGTCAATATTGTGATTCCGTAATATTATTTGTGAATAATTAATTATTGATTTATATGATGAGAAAATATTGATTTTATGTGGATATAGATGGAGAAAATTTTTAAAATGACAATTGTTGAAAATTAATATTTTATCTTTTCCGATAAAATAATTCATTTAAATATATTATTTTAATAATATATTAACTATGATATTTTTACAATGAATGTGGGATATATGAGTATATGAGGAGGAAGAGTATTTTGTGGCATTAAATGTTTAACACATGTTTTGTGTGTTGGTGGACACAATTATTGAATCAAATTTGATTATAAATTGTAAAATCATCCGTTTGTGGATTTTGGTCAATTTCTATTTGGAATTTGGAAAAACTTTCTTCGCAAAGTTGTAGAGAATTGAATTTCCTATAAAAAATTAAGAGAGTCAAATTTTCTGATGAAAGGGCTATTTATTATGAATTATTGAAGTTCAAGTCTCAAATAATTAATTTTTGTAAGTTTTAATTATTTATTTTATGAAAAACGTTTTTTATCATTTCTTTCTAGAAGGTGGCATGTGGTAAATGCTAGGATCTGAATTCTAAGGTTGGCGATGAATTTGATATATATATATATTAATTTATTAAATTTTCTGCTTTTTGGTGTTACTAAGAATTTCCTATAAATAAGGTGCTTAGATTAAATTGAAAATCACACCGTAAATCTGAAGTTTTCTCTCTATATTATCGATCGATTCTTGTGAGTATTTTGAGTATACTTTGAGTATTGCTAGACGGCAGTGCAAGTTCCTTTCAAAGACTATATCCGGTAGATTCTAGCTGTAAGTCTTGATCTTCGAGGTAAGGGATATTATTTTTTTGTAATGATATTATTTCTTCAATATCATTATCTTTGAAATGTTGATCCGAAGTTTTATCAAATTTGGAACTTTTTCATGCTCTGGGTTACTATTCATGGGTTACTATTCATGAGTTACTATTCACGAGTTACTATTCACGAAGTTACTATTCACGAGTTACTATTCACGAAGTACTATTCACGTAAGCGTGAAGATGTTTTTGTGGAATTTCTATCTTTTGCGTTTGAGTTACTATTCACGATACTCAAGACTATTCACGATACTGAGACTATTCAATTTAAAAAATAAAATTTCTTCTTTTTGTCCAAAACATCTATTCGGATACTAACTCGATTGTATCCATGTTTTGATCATTCTTGAATTTTACACCACTATGATTATTTTTAGGTATTTTTGGGCGTGGATAAAACCAAGTACTTAATCCTTAATCCTTAATCCTTGTCATTTTGTTTCACTTGATTCGCTTTCTTAAAAATATTTTCATCATCCTCGCCTTAAATGATGATATTATTGAATATCTTTGGCCCATGTAGTGCAAAGATGAATGATTTCAAGAATATCTTTGGCATGTAGTGCAAAGATGAATGTGTTAGAGATGAACATACGACCGATTGATTAATATCTTTGGCCAGTAGTGCAAAGATGAACAGTGTTTAAATGAACATGACCAATCGATGAATATCTTTGGCCATAGTGCAAGATGAATATTTGATTCCGATGCATATTGATTGATGTTACAGGGATAAAATATTGATGATGGATCGTTAAATTCATAGATTATAGTAGATTTCATTCTCTACGTAACTCTTCTATGAATTATTATTTCACTGCGAATATTGATCTCAAACTTGTTGTCTATTGTATTCTATCGATTTTTTCTCGTTGAAGACTAACGATAATTTGTTGTATATTATCTTAGTCATAATAATATTCTTCTTCGGCTAGTTGAGCTCACCCTTTTCCTTGTTGTTCCATTTTTCTTCTCGGGAGGCGAGAATGTAGCGGTAGTACTAGTCGGGTATGGAATGAAGGTTCTGTAGAGAGTTGTTTAGTAGTCCTCACCATTTTTGTAAAATAATGAATCAAAAATTATGATGGGGATTTATTTATGCGTGTGGATATTGTCTAGAAGACAATATTATATTTAAACTCACAGATATATATTGTCGTATTTCACACGCATTTTGTATTATTGAAGTTGTAGTTTGTAGCTTGTACCATGTATTTGGCGACTCGTAATGGGTGTTGTGTATACCTATTTTGGGGGCGCATACGACTCAACTTTTAATAAATAATCCACATCATCAATTCATCCCCGCACTACGAAGCCAAGGATATTATTTAGTATCATGACCACGAATTATCCATGCACTACGGGCTAAAGATAATCAGGTTTTCATCAACTATTCCCGATCATGCCATAAAATAATTCATCTTTGCTCCCTCGTCAAGAGAATCCATAGTCATAATCATACCAAAAATTATCCATCAATGCACTACGGGCCAATGAGGACTTTTTCCACATCATTTGTAACATTACTACCGTGATTATACCGAATAATCCCTCGGTCATAATCATACCAAGTCCATCTATGCAATACAGAGCCACGTATGACTTTCAACATAATATAAACATGAGGATGATGACAATGATATAAGAATTCAATAAAACAAGTTCACGAATTAAATTATCCAGAACTAATAACGTCCAAATTGTCAACACGATACTTCTTTGTAGAGTAAAATTCAAGAATGCTCGTAAGAATATTTCCATGAAAAGATATCGGATGAAGCGCAAATATCAAGGATATTCCACTAATTTCATGGAGTATGAAGTTAAAACTTTAACCAACGGAGTATAATAAAGAATGAAATAACAAAAGAAATCACTATGCATACGGTTATTGGCAGATGCATGAAAGTTATTCCAATGTAATAATAAATAATGGAACCAATCAGTGTAATACGCACCTTGCGTGATATTCCAAATGTAATAATAAAGAATGGAATAACAATGTAAATCACCATGCATGCGGTAGATTGCAGACGCATGTGTTATTCCAATGTAATATTAAATAACGAATTCAGTCGTAAAACGCATGACGTGATATTCCAATAGAAAAATAAAGATTTTAACCGTGTCCGCGTAAAACGCATGTATGACGAGGATATTCCAAATGTAATAATAAAGAATGGAATAATGTAAGAATTTCACCAAGTATAGGTAGCTCAGCATGTATACAAAAGTTATTCCAATGTAATAATAAAGAATGGAATAATGTAAGTTCTCTTCATGAATACAAAAGAAATAATACCCTTACAGTGTACAACAAATAATATCCCTTACCTTAGAAGAAGAGTATCGGATATAGAAATAGTGAAATGTGAGAACACTTTTTTCTTTCTCTTTATAGTTTCTCTCTCTCTAGAGTTTCAAATGAATTAAGTAAGAAATAATGAAGGAATGAGCTTCTATTTATAGAAGAATGGACCTAATAAGAACTAATTCATGAACGGTCCAAATTGATTTATTTTTAAATCCGACGGTCAGATTTAAAACAAAATCTTTTAAATAAAATATAATATATTCTATTTATAATCTAATAAAACGAATAACTTTATAAAAGTATTCTATTTTATATAAAAAGATTTTACTACGCAAAATACTATGCAGCACTATGCATAATAAAATATAATATATTCTATTAAGTTATAAAAGTATTCTGCTTTTATATAAAAAGTTTTTCTGCTTTTATTACATTAATAATACTAATAAAACAAAACTTATATATATATATATATATATATATAACAATCAACAATAATTGAATCAAATAACGTGAGATACTATACAACAACTCTCGTAGTGAGCAATAATTGAACAAAACCGAGTGACTTCTCACGTAAACATCAATAATTAATACCGTGCTTACTACGCAACCACGCCAGACATCGCATTTTTTACTACCGAGTAGTTCAACAGTATCAACGGTAAAACTTCCGCCGTTATTTTCAATAAAATATTTTTATCGTTTTCTCAATCCGATAATAATTCCGTTGTGGGGTCCACCAATGATTATGCTGTCGTACGAATATTCCTTGTTAAAACGAATATTCCTCGACCAATCGAATATTATATAACAACTTGCATACTTTGCAAAATTTATAAATATTATCCACAACTATAACATTATTTCAAATTCACACCATAATATTCAAAAAAAATATATATTTCGAGAAAATTAAATCTTTATTCGTAAAATTTGGGATTTTACATATATCAACAAGATTTTTGGCCGTACGGCAGGTACGAGATTAATGTCCTTTCATTCCACACCGATAACAAATATTTTCTTCCTTCTTGGTATCTCTGTTATTTAATTATATTTTTTCCCTTTTCTTGTTTCTCCTCATTCTTTGAAGATTTGGTATCATGGTTACGGTAATTAAATCGTCCTCGCCCATGGCCACCACCACGACCTCTATTACGACCACGACTATAATTATTATATAACATTCACTTCAGGGAATGGAGCTGAATCAGTCGGTCGTGATTCATGATTTTTCATTAAAAGCTCATTATTTTGTTTAGCCACAAGGAGACATGAAATCAGTTCAGAGTATTTCTTCAAACCCCGTTCTCTATATTCTTCTGAAGAGACTGTGCAACAGAGCCCAAAGTTCATGGGGTGTCGTCCGCTTTACTTAAGCGGGCATTAGGTAGATATTTTTTGCCGTCAAATCTGGGCCTTTTTGGCCCGGACCGTACACTTTTTGGGCCCAAAAAATGTCAAAAATAGGCATAAATCACCCTCGGCCTGCCCGTGAACCCGCGAGCCTTGCGCTTACAATTTACGGCCCGCCAAAACCCGGGCCGTTTTTGTGACGCCCCCAAAATAGGTATACATCACCCATTCTGAGTTGTCAATACATGGTACGTAAACAACTACAACTTTATTATTACAACAAGAAAAAAGCGTGAGTTTAAATACAAATATTATCTTCTGTATAATATCTATACTCAAATAAATCCTCATCACATTTATTGATACATTATTTTACAAAAATGGTGAGGACTACTAAACGACTCTCTCTAGAACCTTCATTCCATACCCCGAACTGTACTCGCTTATATTCTCGCCTCCCGAGAAAAATGGAACAAAAGGAAAAGGGTGAGCTCAACTAGCTCAAGAAAAGAATATTATGACTAAGATAATATACAACAAATTACCGTTAGTCTTCAACAAGGAAAAAATCTAATAGAATATAATAGACAACAAATTTTAAATCAATATTCGCAGCTTGAAATAATAATTCATTAGAAGAGTTAAGTAGAGAATGCAAACTACTATCTTCTATGTATGAATTTAAAAGTTCATCATCTATCTTTTATCCTCAGTAACATCAATCAATATACATCCGAATCAAATATTCATCTTTGCACTACAAAGCCAAAGATATTCATCACTTGGTCATGTTCATCTAAACACTGCTCATCTTTGCACTACACCCAAAGATATTCTTCAAATCATTCATCTTCTTGCTACTGTGCCAAAGATATTCAATAATATCATCATTTAAGACCGAGGATGATGAAAATATTTTTTAAAGAAACGAATCCAAAGAAACAAAATGACAAAGATTAAGGATTAAGGATTAAGGATTCGTACTTTGTTTTATCCATGTTCAAAAATACCTCAAAAAAATGATCATAGTGGTGTAAAATTCAAGAATGATCAAAACATGGATACAATCAAAGCTAGTATCCGCAATAGATATTTTGGACAAAAAGAAGAAATTTTATTTTTCTATGAATAGTGCAGATATCGTGAATAGTGGTCGTATCGTGAATAGTAGTCTCACACCAAAAGATAGAAATTCTACAAAAACATCTTCACGCTTCACGTTAATAGTACTTTGAATAAGAATCGTGAATAGTAACTCATGAATAAGAACTCGTGAATAAGAACTCATGAGTAGTAACCCCACATGAAAAAGTTCCAAATTTGATAAAAAGTTCCAACCAATATTTCAAAGATAATGATATTGAAGAAATAATATCATTTGAGAAGAAAATAACATCCCTTACCTCGAAAGATCGATTTCTAAATTTGAAACACCTGGATATAAGCTATGACTTGGACTTGCACCGATAGATAGCAATACTCAAAGTATACTTAAAATACTCACAAGAATACGCTTTACGATAATATAGAGAGAGAAAACTTCAGCTCGTGTGATTTTCAATTCTAACCCAAGACCCTATTTATAGAAAATGCTTAGAACACCAAAAGCGTAAAATTTAATAAATTAATAATATTATTTTTTTCAAATTTCCTACGCCCACTAATTTGGTCCAAGACATCAGCCACCATGTGACAAAACATTAAAAACGTTTTTCTTAATTTAAATAATTAAAACTTCCAAAAATCAATTATTTCGGAGCTTTGGAACTTCAATAATTCATAATAAATAGCCCTTTTATCAGAAAATTCAAATCTCGCGAGTTTTTATAGGAAATTCAATTCTCTACAACTTTGCGTAAGAAAGTTTTCCAAATTCCAAATGAAATTGACCAAATCCACAAACGGGCAATTTTACAAAAAGCTATAATAAAATTTCACCAATAAATAGGGTCCACCGACATGTTTAACATGTTTTAAACATTTATTGCAACAAAAATACTCTTCCTCCTCAGTATACTCATATATCCCACATTCGTTGTAAAAATATCACCATTATTATATTATTAAAATATAATAATATATTTAAATGAATTATTTTATCGTAAAAGATAAAATTTCAATTTTCAACAATTGTCACATTAAAATTTTCTCCATCTATATCCACATAAAATTAATATTTTCCTCATCATATGAATCAATAATTAATTATTCACAAATAATATTACAGACTCACAATATCGACAACCGTGCGCCTCTCAGAAAGAGGGGGCTTTCCAATAAGAATTTCTCCTTATCATGCCGCAATTAGGTGACCAAACCTCTCCTGTATGTAACTTTCTAGACATTGCCAATAATGTTATCTAATAATATTATTCAGATAATATGAATTATTGCTTCGATAATGAAAAATATTGTAAATGACAATTATCAAAACAACAAAGAATATAAAATATCAACGCAAAGAATTATTAACTCAATAAAATATCGAATAAAGAATTATCGTAATCATTATCGAGTAAAGCCTTCTTACGTAAGAATCAATAATTGGTGCAATACCGCAATATCTACTATGTTTTAACCAATTTATATTTTTTAACAAGATTAATTGGTAAATAACTACGCCAAGTTATTTTTAACCAACTTATATTTGTCGCTTTCTTCATCCAATCGCTTTCACATGGGGTCCCATATATGGTCAAGCTACTGGCTGTCATTTAATATTCCCCGACAAAGACGTTTAATATTCCACGACCAAACGAATATTCCTCGACAACAATGAATATTTTATAACCACTTGCTTATTTTGAAGTATTTGCATATTTTACTCCTAACTATCCACATTAATCAAATCAACCCTTACTATTTTAAAATAATGAATAAAGAAAATTAAATTTCATTAATAATAAGTTGGGGTCTTACAACCTCCCCTCCTTATGAAATTTCGTCCTCGAAATTGACGTGACGTACTGTGTGTTTCAAAAGGTGAGGATACCTCGCTTTCATTTCCGCTTCCAATTCCTGTGTCATTTCTCTATAGCATGATTCCTCCACAAAACTTTAACTTGTGGTATGACCTTTCATGCGTAGGGACATGCTCTTTCCTATCCAAGATCTTGACAGTACCTCCCTCATACGTTAAGTCTTCGGCTATCTCGTCCTGTTCTAACTCAATAACGTGATTTGGGTCTTTCACATATTTACGAAGTATGTATATGTGAAACACATTATGAACACGAGACATACTTTGAGGTAACGCGAGTCTATAGGCTACATTTCCTACTCGGTCAAGAATTTGAAATGGACCAATAAATCGTGGATCGAGCTTTCCTCTCTTCCCAAATCTTGTAACTCCCTTCCATGGAGCAACTCATGACAATACATGATCCCCTACACTAAATTCCACGTCTTTCGATGAAGATCCGCATAACTCTTTTGTCGATCTTGTGCCATTTGTATACGTTGTCGAATCATTTGAATCTTTTCTAGAGTCATACGTATTCAACTCGGTCCCAACAATGTTGCTTCACCCACCTCATCCCAACATATTGGAGAGCGACACTTTCGTCCCATATAATGCTTCAAATGGAGCCACACCTATACTTGCTCGATAACTGTTGTTGTAGGAGAATTCTACCAATGGTAAATACTTATCCCAACTGCCCTTGAAGTCTAGGACACAAGGTCTTAATAAATCTTCAAGAGTTTGAATAGTCCTTTCCGATTGTCCGTCTGCTTTGAGGATGGTATGCCGAATCAATCGTAAATCCGCGCCCATAGCTTTTTGCAAGCTAACCCAAAATCTTGAAGTGAATCTTGGGTCACGATCCAAAACTATGGATACAGGGCATGCCATGCAACCTCACAATCTCATTCACGTATATACCAAAGAAGACGCTCAAGTGAATAAGTCTCCGTGATCCGCAAGAAATGAGCGCAGACTTGGTTAATCTATCAACAATAACCCAAATAGCATTGATGCCTCGAGAAACCGTAGGAAGACCCGTGAACGAAATCCATGGTAATGTGTTCCCACTTCCATTTCGGAATCTCAAGTGGTTGCAAAACGGACCCTTAGGTACCGATGTCTACTTTTACACGCTGACAAGTTAAACACATCGAGATAAACTTTGCAATCTCTCTCTTCATATTGTTCCACCAAAATGTATGTCAAGATCACGATACATTTTAGTACTTCCAGATGGATTGCAAATGGTGTATTGTGTGCCTCCATCATAATCTTGTACTTCAAATCGTAGTCGTTAGGAACACAAAGTCTAGAGTGGACTCAAGTATTCCTTCTTCATCAATTCTCGCCCTAATAGCTCCTTCAGACTTTCTTCTTCATACGCATCGACTCCGGCCTGGGGCTTGAGCAACCTTAACTTTTTCTATTAAAGTTGGCTCTATGCGATACTTGACATCATCGCACTCGCTCCTCAAGATATAATCTTCTACTCAACGCGTCACCACCACGCTCGCTTTCCAAGATGGTATCAAATAGTGTGGTCGTAGTCTTTCAATAGCTCGAGCCAACGTCACCGCCAGCATGTTGAGTTCTTTTTTTGAGTGAAGAAATATTTAAGGCTTTTATGGTCCAAATATATCTCCACTTTCTCCCCATATAGATAGTGCCTCCATATCTTTAGCGAGAATACGATCGCCGCTAACTCTAGATCATGAGTAGGATAATTCCTCTCATACTCTTTTAAGTTGTCGCGAGGCATAAAGCTATGACTTTCCCACGCTGCATGAGAACACATCCTAACCCTTTACCTCAAGCATCATCAGAGATAACAAATCCATCCGAACCAGATGGTATTGTTAGAACAGTGTCAAATAAGTCTCCTCTTAAGCTCTTGAAACTCTTCTCGCATTCTTCACTCCAAACGAATTTTGTATCCTTCCGAGTTAATGAAGTTAATGGAGTAGCGATTCAAGAAAACCCTTCCATAAATCTCCGATAATAACCAAATAAGCCCAAAAAGCTACGTACTTCAACACCGACTTCGGTTGTTCTAACTTTGTATTGCTTCAATCTTCACGATCAACAGATACTCTATGTTTCGACACCACGCGCCCAAGGAATGCTACTTCTTCAAGCCGTAACTCGCATTTCTTCAATTTGGCATATAGTTTGTTTTCACGGGCCTTTGAGTACCAAATTTCAAATGGTGCTCATGATCTTCACGACTTTTGGAATATATAAGGATGTCATCAATAAAGACAACAACAAACCGATCCAAATATTCCTTGAATACTTGGCTCATCATATCCATGAAAGCAAAGGGAGCATTAGTCAAGACGAAACGATATGACTAAGAATTCATAATGCCCGCATCGAGTTCTAAAGGCGCCTTTTGGAATATCCTCGCCTAATCTTCACCGATGATATCCGTAATCGAAAATCGATTTTTGAAAAGAATTGTGCCCTTGCAACCGGTCAAACAAGTCATCAATACGAGGTAGAGGATACCTATTCTTGATGGTGACATGGTTCAATTCCCGATAGTCAATACAAAGTCGCATACTCCCGCTCTTTCTTCTTTACAAATAAAACAGAGCACCCCAAGGAGATGTACTAGGACGAATGAAACCGATGTCCAACAATTCCTCAGAAGTTAGACCTTTAACTCCTCAAGTTCAATAGAGCCATTCGATATGGGGTTTTAGAAATGGGCTTTGTACTGTGTTCAAGATCAATAAAGAATTCAACTTCACGCTCGGGGTAGACCGAAGTTCTTCGAAATACGTCAGAAAGTCAATAACAACAGAATATTATTCAAATTTGACGTGTCTTTATTCAAATCCATAACATGGGCTAAGAAAGCTTGACATCCGCTTTTTCAATAAACGAATAGCTTTATGATTAGATATGACAATGATTGATTTTAATGGTTTAGTTGCTTGAATTGCATAAACAAAGTTGGTTAGAATATGAAAACTAACAACCTTACGAAAACAATCAATTTTGGCATGATGAGTAGTTAACCAATCAATCCCTAAAATCACATCAAAAGCAAGTATCTTTAAAGAGATAAGGTCAATGTGTAAGGTGATGGTGCCAACTTGAATCAAACAAGATTTATAAACAAAGGATGTGATGAAAGTTTCTCCTAACTGAGTTTCCACATAAAGTCAAAGTCTAATTTCTCCTGAGTCAAGTTTAAACGTTGAGCACATGCAGGAGAGATAAATGAATGGGTAAAGACCCAGATCAAGTAAGGTATAAACTTCGCAGAATTTATAAATAGCTTACCCGTGATCACCTCGCTTGGTTCCTCGATTTTGACCAAATACAACAAACGCTTCTTCCTAATCGTTGACTTTGACTTTTCTCGATGATCTTTTTTGAGTCACCGTCCCCACTGAACTAGGTTTCGCTACTGCATAATCTCGAGCGATATGTCCTTCCTTTCCACAATTATAGCATACCTTGAACTGTTGTGGACAGTTTGGACTGATATGTCCCTATTTCCCGCATTTATAGCATATGACCGGTGGTCATTCTCCTCCCTTAAAACCAGCTACGCCGCAAGACTGCTGCTTCTCTATATGGTCGCTGTTAAATCTCCTCTTTTTAAAATCTCCTCCTCGACTTTCGCTTTTCTTTTTCACGGCTATGATTACCACCAGTGAGTGGTTACCATTTTTGTCCGTCTGCTTTTCTCCGTCAAGTTATCATTATTCTCATTGATCGCTATCTCCGGTACGATCCTCGGTTATGGTCCTCACCGACCGTACTCAAGTATCTCGCCTAATAATTGAGCCCTGCTTACAACATCCGAATAGAGAGAAAATTTATGAGAAATGAGATATCGACGATGCCGGGTTTCAAACCTCTCGAAACATCCGCGTCATACGCTCCTCATTCTCCACCAAATGAGGTACAAACTCGATAACTCTGCAAACTTTGCCTCGTCTTCGAGACACCGCCATGTTGTTTTTGCTCTAATCGATGAACTCCACTTCCTTCATACGACGTTAACACTTTCGTGAAAGTATTTGTCATTAAATAGTTTCAAACGCTTCCCAAGACATCGCCGAAAAGCGTACCGGATGGGTACGCCTCACGATTCCCACCAAGAGTCTCTGCCGCCACTAACATAAAGGTGGCGAATGGAACCTTCTTTCCTCCGTGCCCAAGACATCGAATATCTTGGTAATTTGTTTGACCCATGTTTCCGCCATGATCGGATCCGCTTTCCTTAAATTCGTGGTCCCCAACTCTTTGAATCGCTTGTGTGACAACCCGTGAATTGCTATCATTTCTCTCAGATTTTGAACACGAGTCTCCTCGTCTGATTTTGCATGAATCGCAAAAAAGCTTTTAAACATCCCTCGCTCATCATCTCGCTTTCAGGGTGTTGTTCACAGAGGAACATTGCCACTGTTGCACGCTCTCCTCGTTGGTGAGTACAGCGCTCTCCTGGGCCTCATTTCCATTGTTAATATTCTCAATCGACATTCTCAAATACCGCCATAAAACAAGGGTTAATTAAGGAAATCAATATATCACATAATATCCCTATATACCCACTAACTAAAAAATAAGCTTAGTAGGACACACTAGCGAAGGATTTATTTACTCGCCTCCCCTCCTAGTTCTATTCCCCGATCTCCGCCAGAGATCATATCCCTAAGCTCGATACCAACCGTGACGCCCCAAAATAGGTATACATCACCCATTCGAGTTGTCAATACATGGTACGTAAACAACTACAACTTTATTATTACAATAAAAAATCTGTGAGTTTAAATACAAATATTATCTTCTGTATAATATCTATACTCAAATAAATCCTCATCACATTTATTGATACATTATTTTACAAAAATGGTGAGGACTACTAAACGACTCTCTCTAGAACCTTCATTCCATACCCCTCACTGCATTTCGCTATATTCTCGCCTCCCCGAGAAAAAAATGGAACAAAAGGAAAAAGGGTGAGCTCAACTAGCTCAAGAAAGAATATTATGACTAAGATAATATACAACAAATTACCGTTAGTCTTCAACAGGAAAAATCTAATAGAATACAATAGAAAACAAATTTTAAATCAATATTCGCAATGAAATAATAATTCATTAGAAGAGTTAAGTAGAGAATGCAAACTACTATCTTCTATGTATGAATTTAAAAGTTCATCGCTCATCTTTTATCCCCTCGTAACATCAATCAATATACATCCGAATCAAATATTCATCTTTGCACCACAAAGCAAAAGATATTCATCACTTGGTCATGTTCATCTAAACACTGCTCATCTTTGCACTACGGCCAAAAGATATTCTTCAGAAATCATTCATCTTTGCACTACGTGCCAAAGATATTCAATAATATCATCATTTAAGACCGAGGATGATGAAAATATTTTTAAAGAAACGAATCCAAAGAAACAAAATGACAAAGATTAAGGATTCAGACTTTGTTTTATCCATGTTCAAAATACCTCAAAAATGATCATAGTGGTGTAAAATTTCAAGAATGATCAAAACATGGATACAATCAAAGCTAGTATCCGAATAGATATTTTGACAAAAAAGAAGAAATTTTATTTTTCTAAATGAATAGTGCCAGAGTATCGTGAATAGTAGCTCTCACACCAAAAAGATAGAAATTCTACAAAAACATCTTCACGCTTCATTTAATAGTACTTTTGAATAAAGAATCGTGAATAAGAACTCATGAATAAGAACTCGTGAATAAGAACTCATGAATAGTAACCCCACATGAAAAAGTTCTAAATTTGATAAAAAGTTCCAACCAATATTTCAAAGATAATGATATTGAAGAAATAATATCATTTGAGAAGAAAATAACATCCCTTACCTCGAAAGATCAAGATTTACAAATTTGAAACACTGGATATAAAGCTATGACTTGGACTTGCAGACCAGATAGCAATACTCAAAGTATACTCAAAATACTCACAAGAATACGCCGATAATATAGAGAGAAAAACTTCAGCTTAAAAGTGTGATTTTCAATTCTAACCCAAGACCCTATTTATAGGAAAATGCTTAGAACACCAAAAGCGTAAAATTTAATAAATTAATAATATTATTTTTCAAATTTCCTACGCCCACTAATTTGATCCAAGACATCAGCCACCATGTGACAAAACATTAAAAACGTTTTTCTTAATTTAAATAATTAAAACTTCCAAAAATCAATTATTTCGGAGCTTCGAAACTTCAATAATTCATAATAAATAGCCCTTTTATCAGAAAATTCGACTCTCGCGAGTTTTTATAGGAAATTTAATTCTCTACAACTTTGCGAAGAAAGTTTTTCCGAATTCCAAACAAAAATTGACCAAATCCACAAACGGGCAATTTTATAAAGCTATAATCAAATTTCACCAATAAATAGGGTCCACCGACATGTTTAATATGTTTTAAACATTTATTGCAACAAAAATACTCTTCTCCTCAGATATACTCATATATCCCACATTCGTTGTAAAAATATCACCATTATTATATTATTAAAATATAATAATATATTTAAATGAATTATTTTATCGTAAAAGATAAAATTTCAATTTTCAACAATTGTCACATTAAAATTTTCTCCATCTATATCCACATAAAATTAATATTTTCCTTATCATATGAATCAATAATTAATTATTCACAAATAATATTACAGACTCACAATATCGACAAACCAGCGCTTCTGTGAAAGAGGGGCTTTCCAATAAGAATTTCTCCTTCATCGCGCGCCAAGCAATTAGGTGACCAAACCTCTCCTTAGATGTAACTTTCTAGACATTGCCAATAATGTTATCTAATAATATTATTCGATAATATGAATTATTGCTTCGATAATGAAAAATATTGTGTAATGACAATTATCAAAACAACAAAGAATATAAAATATCAACGCAAAGAATTATTAACTCAATAAAATAATTTAATAGTAATTACCGTAATCATTATTGAGTAGTGCCTTCTTCACGTAAGAATCAATAATTGGTGCAATACCGCAATATTTAACGTGTTTTAACCACCGAGTATTTTAACAAAGATTAATCTGTAATAACTACGCCTGTTATTTTTAACCAACTTATATTTGTCGCTTTCTTCATCCAATCGCTTTCAGTTATGGGCCCCATACATGGTCATACTGGCAGCATTTAATATTCCCGACAAAGATTTAATATTCCACGACCAAACGAATATTCCCCGACAACAATGAATATTTTATAACCACTTGCTTATTTTGAAGTATTTGCATATTTTACCCCTAACTATCCACATTAATCAAATCAACCCTTACTATTTTAAAATAATAAATAGAGAAAATTAAATTTCATTAATAATAAGTTGGGGTCTTACAGTTTTGGCGACCACTTGCTTGCTTGCTTGCGGTGTATCTTCTACAGAACATTCGAGGCATGGAAAGTAGAGAATGTTTTTTCTAACATATATATCTCCATTAGTGATATTATCTCCACATAATTTCAATTTAGAACTGATTTTAAACATTGCAGAATTATATTCACTTACTGATTTAAAATCCTGCAAACGTAAATGTATCGAATCATAACGAGCTTTTGGGAGAATAATTGTCTTTTGATGGTCATATCTTTCTTTTAAATTTTTCCAAAGAATAAGAGGATCTTTTATTGTGAGATACTCTAACTTCAACTCCTCATGGAGATGATGGCGTAAGAATATCATGGTCCATGACATCAAGATGAATTTCGACATCAATGATCCATGGCAAATAATTCTTACTTGTAATATCAAATGCCACGAACTAAAGTTTGATTTGTCATTGTAACTTCATATAAAAAATATATCAAAAATCATTAGAAATTTAGTTTATTATAACTATCTACATGTGCATGAATATCTAGCTATAAAAATTTTATAAGCATACAATATATCTTTAGTCATACAATATAAAGAATGATGATAAATAACAGAAATGAGAGAGAAATATATGCGTGTGTGTGTGTGTGTTATAACATTTAAGTGTACTCAAAATATTAAAATATAATTTTTATATAAATATGCTACCATGGCAAAAAGAAAAACATCCCAATAGTTGAATAATCATCCAATTGTTATGATATTGGAAAAGTTGCTGACTAGCAACATTAGATTGTAATCATCACCTAAACTAGAACAGTAATTTTATTGGATATTTATTTATTATGTGCATATATTTCCGGTAAGAACAACAAACTCTAATAATAGATTATGAATGGAATAGCATGCAATATGTTATGCTAAAAAATTGTGTATCCATATATATATATATATATATATATATATATATATATATATATATATATATATATATATATATACTTCTCCTTCAAATCAAATATGATTATCTTCAAGACGAAGATGAGGATCTAGCAAATCGTGCTGATAACGTATTATAAAAGATTACTAAAATTAAGAACAGAGATGATTAAAGGAAAAAGAACATTCTCATTGTATTTTGTATATCATTTTCTTTTACAATGCTATTATTTATAGATATATGAATATCAATACTTTGAGGTTTCAAAACTCAAAAGTCATGAGTTTTAAAACTTAAGGGACACGAGTGTTCCAAAATATCAATGATCATTACAATTAAATATAAGAAAAATGAATCTAGACATCCATATACATACATACATATATATATATATATATTATAATTTTATAACAAAAATATTTATATTGAGAATTGATGTATAGTATACCACTTTCAATATAACATCTCTTTTTATTTAATGTACCTATTGGGAATGTGAAAGTTACAAAAGAAATGAATCTAGAGAATTAAATGATGTCGGAAAGTAATTATTGGGGTTATAGAAAAGTGAAGAAATATTTCAATTAATAAGTAATCAAAAAAGTAATTTAGGTAAAAGAAAATTGTATTAATCAGCGTGCCGAAATCAATTAAGACGTTTATTTTGGAACGAAGAGAATATTTTACTTGGTATTGGATTCTTAAATATAACAATATTTATACTAATTATTTATAGAAAATATTTATACTAATTATTTATAGAAAAATCTTTTATATATAATCTAATTGATCTTGGCACAATGGTTATCTTCATCCCTTGTATACCAAGAGAATGGGATCTCAAAACTTTAGTTAAGGTTGGGTGTAAAGCTATAAACGAACCAAACAGTTCGTGCTCAATTCAAAAAAATACGAGCGAGACTCGAATTCGTTAACAATATGATCAAAATTTGAGAATAAAATATAGTTCAAAAAAAAATATGAGCATAATTTGAGCAATGTTATATTCGACTAGTTTAAGATTCAAACTACTCAAATTCTCGATTGTGACTCGATACATACTTGATTGATATAGATTCGATTAGATACTCGATACATTCTCTTATAATATATACAAAATTAAATCAAATTAATTAGGATAATTAATTATTATTTAATTTTAATTGTGATTTAATATTTGTAAAGTGTATTAGTAAATATATTTTCTCATTTCTAAGTAAAATAATAAATTCAATTTAAAATTATATTTATTATAAAACTAGTTATTATGGATACTCGAATTTGAGTTTGAATTTGAAGCTCGAGAGTAGTTTGAATATAATTCGATCCTAGTCTGATCGAATTCAAGTAATAAATTCGAGTTGAGTAGAATTTAAGTCGAATTTTTTAAATACAATTCGAATTCGAGTATGAATATAACAGAGTTGAATTTGAGCAGCTCTCTGTTCGTTTCGCTTCACGTTTACATTCTTAGTTGGGTGTGCGTGTTTGAATAATGTCTCAAACTAGTAACAACAAAAAAAAATTAAAAATCTTATATAGAACTTAATTAATTCTTTTACAGTTAGATTCTAATAAAAATCTAAACATGAGCACTCATTTAAATTTATCCTAGTAAATTACGTTTTTACTTAAAAACTTACTGTCTACCCGTATCAGTTTTACAAAAGGATTTTATAGACTTCACGGCACATTTACGTGAGATGGTCGTCGCCCGGATTATTTTTAGAAAACTATGAAGGTGAATCGCTCACAACACATTAACCTCTCGCTTATATGTAACAAGTAATCTTGATACAATTGCTTGCACTAAGAAAATCTGCGGTAAATGGACACCAACGACACATTGACCCCTCGATTATATATAAGCGGTAATCTTGGTACATTCGACGATTGATGCGGTAGAAGACATCACACCCAACTATGTATTGTTGAATGATAAATCAAGGTAATTGTTAAATCCACAACAATTTTAGCGATGTTGAAAACCGTCGCTATAGGATCTATAGCGACACTTTTGTTGTGAAAATAATATTTTCTGTTATGGATTTAACAATTCCCTAAATCAAAATTGAATCTCAAAGAATCATAACCATAATTTCTATAAGGAAATTGAAATTGAAATTGAAATTGAAATTGAAATTGAATCCCACAAAAATAGGAATTCGTTGCCGCGTGAATCAGATTTCTGTGTGACTTGATATTCTCCGTGTGAATAAAATTTCCGCGTTTCCTTTATGAATACAAAAATTTTATGTGGACATGAAAATTAGACATGAGTGTATTTGAATTTAATTTAGGGTCCTTTACATAAGTATACAACAAATAGAAAGTAATTACAAGAAAAGTGTATCAACTAAATAATTACAAAAAGAGTGTAATTAGGACCCATATTACAAAAATAGTACAATTCACATTAATAAAGAAACCTAAAATCAAGGACAACTAACTGCCATAATTAATAATTCAAATTCAAATATTTGGATCTAACAACAAAAATAAATTCCAATTCAAAATTATAATTCAAATTTAAATATTCAAATAATAGTCCACCGCTTCACCGCCGCTACACCGCACATATTCCGCTGCTACACCGCCGCGAATCTCCGTTGTCCAAAACGCCAATGAGAATAAGAAGAAGATTAGCCCTACAAAAAGCTTAAAAATAAATAGATGTAACTTTTAATGTTCTGAAAAAAATTTTTATAACTATTTTGTTACTCATACATAATAAAATGGTTACCTTTGTATAAATGGTTGGCTACCAACTGCATCACATTCAAAAGAATTTGGTAACTTAATAAAATTGAATTGGTTACCTTGGTCTGAAGGTTTGGCTACCAACTGCACTAAGAAAAAAGGCAGGTGTGGATGTGAATTAGTTACTTTGGTATGAAGGTTTTGTTACCTTGGTACGAAAGTTTGCTTACCTTGATCTGAAGGTTTGGTAACCAACTGTACTAAGAAAAAATTTAAAGTGTGGAGGTTGATTGGTTACTTTGATATGACAGTTTGGTTACCTTGGTATGAAGGTTTGGTTACCATCATCCAGTATTCATATCCACCACCACCACCGCCTGAATCTTCATACCACCTCCATTTTGACCCTTCATTTTCAGAAGCTACTGGATATATACAATTGGTTGACTCACCACCATTGGGAGGACTGTGATTGGAGAAACCATATCATCATTATAAGACTCTACCACGCCAGCACCTTTGATTTCGACATCCCCTAAAACTGTGGTTTCATTCTCCTTTAACTTGTCAACATTCACACCATTATTTTCCGTGTTTTTCTTTCCATCAACAACCTTATTTCTAGATGCCCATAAACTTTTCCTAATCAAAAGCTCTCCAAAACCATATTTTGTTTTCAAGCCATTCCCTCGTTTCATTTCTACAACAACGTTGTTGGTTTCATTTTCTACATTCGGCTTCTGCGAGTTTCTACTAATGGTGGAAGCCCCGCATGTACGACTAACTAATATATATATATATATATATATATATATATATATATATATATATATATATAATACGCCGAATGAAGAAGAATGGTGATACTTAACTGCGATTATAGATGAGGAGAGAGAGAGAGAAGATATAACTAATCCCTAAATTAAGGAATTTTAATTGAATTATAATTCCCTAAATTAAGGAATCCTAATTACACTAGAATATGTAAATAAATATGAAAGTGTATTAGTTATGTAAATATTATATGAGTGCACTATTGATGTAATTATTTTAAAAATGTATTAGAATATATAATTGTTCCTTTAATTTATTTGTATTTTAATCCCCAATAATGGATAAAAATACAAATAAATAAAATTCAAAAATATTTATATTTAATTTTCATTTCCACCTAGAATAGCTATTGTGAATATGCCAAGCTGCCAATGTTTTCCTTTGCACGCACGGAATTGGCTAATTGATTTTTTAGACTCACATGATAAAACTAAATCATTCCTTGACGAAGTCGTGGCCCACAATTGAATTGGCTGGCATGATATTTGCTGCATATAACTTATAAGCTGCTAGAAATAATAAGTTAAGTTCAAACGCCCACACGAACGGATTTGAATTGGCTTTGAAATTAAGTTTCTTTCTTTTTCATTTTTTTTTGGTGGTGATTTAACTCCGCTGGAATTAAGTTGATGAATTCCCTCCCTTTGTCTCCTCCGAAACAGGAAGTTGGTAAAACTAGTTTCAAACAAATGGCATACGGCCTTGTTAAATGTTAATTGCTTATCAAAGTACCAATAAGCAATACATTCAATTCATCTGAGCAAACTTTTGAAGCTCAACAGTAAATTATTATGATATAACAATGTTGGAATTGGTTCATAATTTTGTGGGCACAACTGTTAAATGACCACTACGATAAGGTAGTCATATAATTCGTTTAGTCAACGAGAGGCTACCATGTTTGTAGGTGAACTGGCGGGGATTGTAAGGGGACGGTAATTCCTGAAAGCCGAACGCGTAATGTGTATTTGAGCTTAGAAAAATATTAATAGCCTGGTCTTGGATTTGACAAATGTATTTGGCATGTGTAATTGAGTCCATATTATAGAAGTTAAGGTTTTTAGTGATTATATATATATATATATATATATATATATATATATATATATATATATATATATATATATATATATTTGTTTGGTGTGTGCATGTATATCGTGTAGAGTGTATAAAACTGTTAAATGAATACAAACAAAACTAACCAAATTAATTAATTAACCTCGATAAACTTGTGTGATCTATTATTTTTCCATTCTTTAATTTATATATAATTACTTGTGATATTGATCTTAAATCTAACCTACCCTATTATAAAAATTAGAGAGTAGAAATGGTCAATTATTGATCCAAAAGGGACAAAAAAATAACTCCACTCAATATTTTAATTAATTGGTTGGTTTTAATACTCCTGAAATCTTCAACTAGTGGTGTGAAGCCCTTAAGAAAGATAGAAATTGTTTAATTTATGTGTAATTACTTGTGATATATAATATACCATATTATAAGAAATTAAAGAGTATAAATGGTCAATTAATGATCCAAGAGGGACAAAAAAAAACTATAAATTTAAAAAATTCAAATTCTCAATATTTTGGTGGGTTTAAATGCTCCTAGAATCTTCGACTAGTGGTGTGAACCCCTTGAGAAAGATAGAAATTGTTTAACTCGTTTGAAAAACTAACATTATTTAAAATTCTTCTATTGCCAAAAGGAGTTGAAAGCAAAAAGTTAATTAAAGCATAATGAAGGTTCAAATTGTTAGGTGTGAGTCCTCACCCATGAGATAGAATTCAAGATAAAAAAAAATTAATTTTATTTGTGAGCAAGTAAGTGAGTTTACTTGATATTAATCCAATTAAAAATTGGGTTAATGAAAACAATATTGGAATTGGAGATTCCATGAAAGGAATTCAAGTTGAAAAAAGATTTACTTGTTAGAGTGGTTGGTGACCAAGACAAGGAGATGTGATCCCTAATTTGATTAGGAGAATAAATTGTTTCTAATTCATAATAGGAATGGATTAAGAAGAGTACTATAAATAAGGCTATGAGGGAGTCTTATTTGAGACATGAGATAGAGAAGCTTGGTAGTAAGAAGATACCAAAAGAATAAATTGAGAGAATTCTTTGTTTTGTTGTTCGTGGGTATCCGCCATCATCTCCGTTCAATTGAAAGCTTGAAGACTTTATTGCTTGGGGTGTTTTTTTTTGTGGTGAAGTTAATTAGGTTTCTCAACTTAATTAAAGGTAAATTTGTATTATCTCAATTTATTGTATAACCTCAAGTTTTAGGGCATAAAACTTGAGAGGATTATCAATAAGCCCATTATTAGTGATATAGTGGAGATTAGGAGTTTGACCCGTGATTTTTACCTCTTAGTTTTGGGGGTTTTCCACGTAAATTTGGTGTCTTGCTTGTGGATGGTTATTTGTTATTTTTGTTCTCATAATTGATTTTGTTGATTTCATATTTAATTGCAGAGAAGACGTAAAAGTAATTCCCGGATATAGATTATTTTTGGCGTACTTTTCCCAACAAAGGGTATCAAAGCTTGGTTATTTTTGTGATTTTCTTGTGCGAATTAAATGGAGGATTGACAAAGAGTTGCATGATTAATCTCAAGGCTACAAATTATGCAATTTGGAAGCCAAGAATGGAGGATTTGCTTTCTTCAAGGATTTATACAAGCCACTTGAGAACGATGGAGTTAAGCCCACAAACAAGAGTGACGCTGCAATGAAACAAGATGAACAGGAAGACTATTGAGTCCGATCGGATCGTGGATTGATCAAAGTGTGTTTCATCATGTTGCCACGGAAACTAAAGCCTATGATCTCTGGCAGAAATTGGAGTCCATGTATGAAAGGAAGTCGGCGCAAAATAAAGCTTTTTTGATTAGGAAGCTTGTGAATTCTAAATTCAAGGATGAAAACTCCGTTGCAGAACACTTGAGTGATTTTCAGAGTTTGATAAATTAGTTGAGTACGATGAATATGGTAATTGACAATGAGATGCAGGCTTTGTTGTTGTTGAGCTCTTTGCCTGATAGCTGGGAGACGCTAGTTGTATCGTTGAGTAACTCCGCTCCTAATGGCAAGCTAACTATGGATACAGTTAAGGATAGTTTGTTTAACGAGGAATAGAGGCGAAGAGATACTATGGTGATTAGCGCTGAGTCACAAGTTTTTGTCCCACATAGTAGGGGCAAAAACAAAGGGAGAAACTCTCCTGAAGATGACAAATTCAGGGGAAGGTCAAGAGATAGAAAAGAAGTAATTTTCTTTCACTACCAGAAGTCGGGTCACATAAGACGAGAGTGCAGATTTTTAAAGAAGGAGCAGTCTAAGGAAAAAGATGAGGATAAAGATTCGATTGTGTATCTATCCGACGTTGATATAGCTATTGTTTGTGATGATAAGCCCAAGTGTCATGTTAATGATTGGATTATTGATTCGGGTGCTTCGTTCCATGCTACTTCGCATGGTGAAATCTTCACATCCTACAGTAGTGGTTATTTTGGCCATGTGCGGATGGGAAGCGAAAATGCATCCAAGATTATAGGCATTGGAGATATTTGTTTGAAAACTAACAGTGGTTGCAAGTTGATGCTGAGAGAAGTCAGACATGTTCCAGATATTCGTTTTAATTTGATCTCTGCTGGTAAGCTTGATGAGAATGGTTATAAAAAGTTACTTTGGTGAAGGTCAATGGAAGCTCACTGAAGGGTCTCTAAAATGGTCACTAGAGGTAAGAAGGTGAGACACTTTTATAATCTTGCGGCGCATGTGAGAGGTGTTGAAGATGGGGAGTTAAGCGAGAAAAAGGTGTGGTACAAATCCGTGCGAGATGGGAGGAAAGCCTTGCATGAGAACCACAAAAAGAAAGCTCTTCGCTTTAAATGGGTACCAAAAGTGAAGAAGAAAAGTGATAGCTTCCAGCCAGGGTACAAAGCGGTTGTGAATGAATTTGGCAAGCAAAAATCTGTCAAGTTTGAGTTAGATCCTCCCATTGAGAAGAACCATGCCGATGAGACAAAGCCGGACATGAAGATATTTGAAAATTCCAAGAAGATTGAGTTGAGCTAAGACTTCATTGGAATTAACTCCGAGTAAGGAGTTGTGGTTGGTGATCCCTCCTCTCATGGGTTCGGAGGGGGAGATTGTTGGGTGTGGGTCCTCACCCATGAGATAGAATCCAAGATAGAAAAGAATTGATTTTATTTGTGAACAAGTAAGTGGGTTTACTTGATATTAATCCAATTAGAAATTGGGTTAATGGAAACAATATTGGAATTGGAGATTCCATGAAAGGAATTCAAGTTGAAAAAGGATTTACTAGTTAGAGTGGTTGGTGACCAAGACAAGGAGATGTGATCCCTAATTTGATTAGGAGAATAAATTATTTCTAATCCATAATATGAATGGATTAAGAAGAGTACTATAAATAAGGCTATGAGGGAGTCTTATTTGAGACATGAGATAGAGAAGCTTGGTAGTAAGAAGATACCAAAAGAATAAATTGAGAGAATTACTGTTTGTTGTTCGTGGGTATCCGTCATCATCTCCGTTCAATTGAAAGCTTGAAGACTTTATTGCTTGGGGTGTTTTTTTTTTTTGTGGTGAAGTTAATTAGGTTTCTCAACTTAATTAAAGGTAAATTTGTATTATCTCAATTTATTGTGTAACCTCAAGTTTTAGGGCATAAAACTTGAGAGAGATTATTAATAAGCCCATTATTAGTGATATAGTGGAGATTCTAGTTTGACCATGGTTTTACTCTTAGTTTTAGAGGGTTTCCACGTAAATTTGAATTATGCTTTCACTTGTGGATGGTTATTTGTTATTTTGTTCTCATAATTGATTTTGTTGATTTCATATTTTAATTCATGAAAGCGGAAAAAGTAATTTCTGGGATATAGATTATTTTTGACGTACTTTTCCCAACACAAATTCTATCTAAAGTGCTTGTAAAACCCTCAACTCCAACCCCTTCAAACCTTCGAAACTTCAAGATATCCTTCATTGATGAACTTGCTCCAACCGTCAATGTTCCTAACGTTCTCTATTACCAATCCCATCACACTGATGGCGCTTCAAGGTGTAACATGCTCAAAAATTCACTTGAACAAGTCCTAACCCATTTTACCCATTTGCAGGAAGATATGACAAAAAGAATCGATTAATCGATTGTAACGACCAAGGAGTTGATTTTGTGACAGCACAAGCAGATTGTCAGCTTACTGAACTTCTGGGCCAGGGGAAAAGATTAGAGACTCAACTGATCAATCAGTTAATTCCATCTGATGTTCAGGCAGCTGATGAAATCACGAATCCTTTGCTTGCTGTTCAAATCACTGTTTTCGAGTGTGGTGGTATAGCTCTTGCTGTGTGCTTTTCACACAGAATCGGAGATTTATCCACTATCAGCGCGCTCATGACTGGATGGGCTGCTGCTTGCCGTGGGTTGGATATAGCACCATTTTCTCCACTTTTCAACTCCGCCTCTTTTTACTCTGGAAGAAATTTCCCCGGGTACAAATTAGGTTGGACCGGGAAAAATGGAACTAAGAGTGTCACAAAAATGTTTGTGTTCGATAGAGAAGCAATATCAACTCTTAGAAGCAGAGCTAAACTTGATAAAATAACAACCAATCGCCTGCCCTCAAAGCTGCAATTGGCGAACGCATCATTGTTAAAGGCTCTTATTCGTGTAGACCGTGTAAAATATGGCTACTCGAGAGCCTTATTTTTGATTCAAACCATGAATCTAAGGGAAAAAGCAAGTCCTACAATACCCCAACAGTCTTTTGGGAACTTATGGGGATTAGTACCCATAAAAATCATTGCAGGTGAATCTGTGGGCAAGGACTTTAAAGATTACGCGGATATGTTAGCTGATTCTGTCCGTGATGCTGTTGAGAAGTACACGAAGATGTCATTACATGAAGAGGATGGCCACAGGGAAGTTATTAATCCATTTTTGGAGTGTAACGAAAACATATGCAATTCTGAGGTGAATTCTTTCTCGTTTACGAGCTGGTGTATGTTTTCTCATTACGATGCTGATTTCGGTTGGGGAACGCCCGTTTGGGCAAGTGCGGCTTCCATGCCGCTCAAGAAGTCTGTTGTTTTGATGGATACGAAAGAGCTTGATGGGATTGAAGCATGGGTGTATTTAGAGGAGAAAGACATGCATATTTTCGAGCAAGATTCTGATATTGAAGCCTTGACTAAATAATGCAGCTGCGGTACGTGTTAATTAAGCAAGGTTAATATAATATATTAAGCATCTACTTTTCATTTTTATGTATTTGTGCAATTTTCATTTTCATGTATTTGTGCAATATGGTTGTAAGTTGTGTCATATGTTTTGTGTAATGTTAAACAATGATATGCACCATGGTGATTTTTTTTTTTTTGCAAAATAATGTATCAAATACTTGTTGTATGGTTAAAGCCAATAATGAAGTTCGTTTGTTCACTTCTCATAGTTGAATCTTGATTTGATGAACTGCTTTACCTTTTATATGGGTGTTGTTTGTTCATTTAATTTGCAAAGGAAATGACTGTTGTCTCCAGCTTCATAGTTTCGTTTTTGGTTTCCTAGCTGATCCTATTGTCCACGTCGGGAAAAAATTTCTTTCAAATTTTCTTTTTAAATATTTCTTACCCTTTATATTTTCTATGTGATTCAAATTTAATTTGAAAGAGTGAAATTGACAAAAGAGTCCGACATAAAATGTCAACGATTTGAAAAGATTTGATTTTATAGACCCGTCTGTTGGTAAGTGAAATGTCAACGATTTAAAAAGATTTTATCTTATAATGCGCACCCAGATGGATTATTTAAAGAATAATTCTGCGGTTTATCAGTTGGGATATGACCATTGGCGTGCAACTGTTTGTCAAAACGACGTAGTATCATGATGATAATTTAAAAAATTATATATCACGACCCGACTTCGACCCGAAATAGTCCCGAATTCCGAATGGCGGCGGCAATGCGTGGCGTGAGTTCGAACCAAGCCTTGGCTAGGCCCTCTCTCTTCCACAAAAGTGGGGTGCTCCTTGGGGCCCTTCCCATTTAGCAAACATCCCATATATAAATTCTTCATTTTTCCTCTAATGCCCTGTGTGGGACTTTTACAATTTTTAACATTTCAAGTAGGTAAATTTGAAGTTAATTTTCTCATCCAATTCTTAATGGATTTGAACACATAAATATACCATGTTTTACTCCTCGCAGAGGAGAACACATTGGTGCATGGACCCGACATTTCCGAAGTGTGGGTCTCACATTAAATTAAGCCTTAAAATGCTTTAATATTTATTTTGTCAAACCCATTTCCAACAATTTGAAATGTGTGTGTTAATTGGGCCTAAGTGCATTACTTGGAAGTAGTGTTATGCCTCGTTTGCACCTATATACAAAGGGTTTGATTTGTATAAAAGTTTAATTTTAAGCAATATGTGAGACCCCAGATTTTATGAATAAATATTTAATTTTTTTTTCTCGAAATAAATTTTTATATTATGATGTGGATTTGATATAATATTATAGTTGTGGGTAGTATTTAGAAATTTTGCAAAGTATGCAAGTTGTCATATTATATTCGATTGGTCGGGAAATTTTCTTTTTGTCAGAGAATATTCGTACGACGGTTCAATCATTGGTGGACCCCACAACAGAATTATTGTCGAATTGAGAAAACGACAAAAATATTTTATTGAAAATAACGGCGGAAGTTTTACCGTTAATACTGTTGAACTACTCGGTAGTAAAAGTACGATGTCTGGCGTGGTTGTATAAAGAGTAGCACCAGTATTGATTATTGATATTTATGTGAGAAGTCACTCAGTTTTGTTCAATTATTACTACAATAGTTGCTACATAGTATCTCACATTATTTGATTCAATTATTGTTGATTTATAAGTTTTGTTTTATTAGTATTATTAACGTAATAAAACAGAAAAACTTTTTATATAAAACAGAATACTTTATTAAAGTTATTCTATAAATAGAATATATTATATTTTATTATGCATAGTATTTGCATAAATGCTGCGCAGTGTTTTGCGTAGTAAAAATCTTTTTATATAAAATAGAATATATTATATTTTATTTAAAAGATTTTGCTTTAATTATGGACCATCTGATTAAAGTAAATCAATCTGGACCGTTCATGAGTTAGTTACTATGCAATCCATTCTTCTATAAATAGAAGCTCATTCCTTCATTATTTTCTTACGAATTCACTGAAACTCTAGAGAGATAAACATGTAAGAGAAAAGAAAAAAGTATTACTGCTACTTAACTACTCTTATATTCGGGCTCTTTTACTACGGTAGGGATATTATTCTTTTGTATTCATGAAGAGAACTTACATTATTCTATTTCTTATTATTACATTGGAATAACTTTGTATATGTAATACCCTATACTTGGTGACATTATTCTATTATTACGACATTATTATTTTGTTGGAATATCTTCTCGTGTGTTTTACACACCCACTGACAGTTAAATCTTTATTATTATTCTGTTGGAATATCCTCATGCGTGTGTTTTACACGCACTGGTTCCGCTTTGTTATTATTACATTGGAATATCACATGCGTGTGTTTTACACGGCACTGGTTCCGCTCTTTATTATTATTACATTGGAATATCCATGCATACGTGTTTTACACTGGACTGGTTCCGCCTCTTTATTATTCTCATTGGAATAACCTGTCTATGTGAAGTACCGCACGCACGGTGATTTCATTGTTATTACATTCTTTATTATTCTGTTGGAACATCCTGCTTGTAAATTTCACGACACTGGTTCCGCTTACTTATTATTACGTTGGAATAACCTATCTCTGCAATACCGCATGCGTGGTGATTTCTTTTGTTATTACATTCTTTATTATACTCGGTTGGTTAAAGTTTTGACTTATACTCCATGAAATTAGTGGAATATCCTTGATATTTAAGGCTTCATCCAAGATCTTTTCATGGAAATATTCTTCCGAGCATTCTTGAATTTTACTCTCTGAAAGCGATATCATGTTGACAATTTGGACGTTATTAGTTCCTGGACAAATTAATTCGTGAACTTGTTTTATTGAATTCTTATATCATTGTCATCATCCTCATGTTTATATTATGTTGAAAGTCATTTGTGGCTTTTGTGGTGCATAGATGGACTTGATATGATTATGATTAGGGATTATTCGGTATAATCATGGTAGTAATGTTACAAATGATGTGGTAAAAGTCCTCATTGGTCCGTAGTGCATTGATGGACAGTTTTTGGTATGATTATGACTATGGATTCTCTTCGACCAAGGGAGCAAAGATGAATTATTTTATGGCATGATCAGACTGTTGATGAAAACACGATTATCTTTGGCGCGTAGTGCATGGATAATTCGTGGTCGTGATAATAAAGAATATCCTTGGCCTATAGTGCGAGGATGATTTGATGATGTGAATTATTTATTAAGTCGAGTCTCGGCGATCTGATGATGAAAAACTTTTAAATCATAAAAGATAGTAGATTTTATTCTCTACTTGACTCTTTTAATGGATTGCTTGTTCATTGCAGATTAAACTTGATGTCTATTGTATTTTATCGCTTTAACATTGTTGGAGACTAATGATAATTTATTACGCATTATCTTAGTCATAATATTTCTTATTGGGCTAGTTGAGCTCACCCTTTCTTTCATTGTTCTCTTGAGAAATGAGAACGTATGGGGCTAGTTGGGAAGCGGAGTGATGGTCCAATGTAAGACCAAAAAATTTTTTAAATAAAAGGAATTTCCTTTATTTATTATTTTGAAATAGTAAGGGTTGATTTGATTAATGTGGATAGTTAAGGGTTAAATCGCAAATATTTCAAAATAAGCAAGTGGTTATAAAATATTCATTTTTGTTAGGGAATATTCGTTTGGTCGTGGAATATTAAATCTTTTCGAGAATATTAAATGCATTTACCTAGCGCACCGATGTGTGTGGCCCCATAACTAAAGCGATTGGATGAGGAAAACGACAAAGTTTGGATGGTTATAAATAACGGCGTAGTTATTCTGAATTAAGACCGTTGGAATACCGTGGTTAAAATACTGATGTCTACGCGTGGTTTGCACGATAGCACCAGTATTGCGATATTGTTGAATTATTGATTCGTACGTAAGATGGCACTACTCGATAATTTTCCACGGTGAGTTCTTTCGCTCAATATTTTATTTTATTGATTCAATAATTCTTTGCGTTGATATTTTATATTATTGTTGTTCAATAATTGTCAACTTTGCACAATGATTTCCCATTATCGGATCAATAATTCATATTATTTGAATAATATTATTAGATAACATTATTGGCAATGTCTAGAAAGTTACATCAAGGAGAGGTTTGGTCACCTAATCAAGCGGCGATGAGGAGAGATCCTTATTGGAAAGCCCCTCTTTCTGAGGAGCGGCTGGTTGTCATAATTGTGATTACGTAATATTATTTGTGAATAATTAATTATTGATTCATATGATAAAGAAATATTTATTTTATGTGGATATAAATGATGGATTTATTTATGTGGTTATTAATGAAGGAATTAATGTTGAGGTGTTTTATCAGTATTTTATCGGATTGGAGGTGTTAAAAATCAAATCAGGGGTTTTGAGATATATTGCGGGGGTTATAATTTTTAATCCGACCGTTGGATTGTGGTAATTTTTGGGTATGTTATACATACATAAGTTGAGTATATGTCCACAAATTTTGAACCGTTAAAAATGCACGAATGATTTGTTATGAATTTTAAGAGGTGTCTGATTCGAAATTAGGTTTATAATTGATTTTGGTGGAAAATTCTAGAATTGAGTGGGCCCCACTTATGGTTGGTGAAGAAATGTACTGAATTTTATTTCAAATGTGGTGGGTGGCAATAGTAGCGAGTAAAGCCATCGTCGTGGCGGTCAAGTCTGCGCTTGGTGGGCTAACATTTTCCTATAAATAGAGGGCTAAGTTAGAATTGAAAATCACACCGAAAACAAAGTTTTCTCTTTCTCTCTCTATTATTGAGCGTATTTTGTGAGTATTTAGATACTTTGAGAGTTGCTTGCTCAAAGATCAAGTTTCATTTAGCATCACTTCCGACCTTTCATTCCGGGTAATCTTGATTCTTTGAGGTAAGGGATATTATTTTTTTTTTTCGTAATGATATTATTTCTTCAATATCATTATCTTTGAAATATTGGTTGGAACTTTTATCAAATTTGGAACTTTTTCATGTCGGGTTACTATTCATGAGTTCTTATTCATGAGTTACTATTCACGAGTTACTATTCACGAGTACTATTCATGAAGCGTGAAGATGTTTTTGTGGAATTTCTATCTTTTGGTGTCGAAGTTACTATTCACGTATATCAAGCCTTATTCACGTATCTGGCAGACTATTCACGTATCTTGATGCTTATTCATCGAAAAATAAAATTTCTTCTTTTAGTCCAAAATATCTATTCGGATACTAGCTTTGATTGTATCCATGTTTTGATCATTCTTGAATTTTACACCACTATGATTATTTTTGAGGTATTGTTGGACATGGATAAAACAAAGTACGAATCCTTAATCCTTAATCCTTGTCATTTTGTTTCACTGGATTCGTTCTTTAAAAAAATATTTTTCATCATCCTCAGTCTTAAATGATGATATTATTGAATATCTTTGGCCTGTAGTGCAAAGATGAATGATTTCTGAAGAATATCTTTGGCCTGTAGTGCAAAGATGAGCGGTGTTTTAAATGAACATACGACCGATCGATGAATATCTTTGGCCTTTAGTGCAAAGATGAGCAGTGTTGAGATGAACATGATGGATTGATGAATATCTTTGGCTTTGTAGTGCAAAGATGAATATTTGATTTGAGATGAATATTGATTGATGTTACTGAGGATAAAATATTGATGATGGAATCGTTAAATTCATAGATTATAGTAGATTTCATTCTCTACGTAACTCTTCTATGAATTATTATTTCATTGCGAATATTGATCTCGAAACTTGTTGTCTATTGTATTCTATCAGTTTTTCCTGTTGGAGACTAACGATAATTTGTTGTATATTATCTTAGTCATAACATTCTTCTTCTTGGGCTAGTTGAGCTCACCCTTTTCTTGTTGTTCCATTTTTCTTCTCGGGAGGCGAATGTAATGTAGCGAGTACTTAGTCGGGGTATGGAATGAAGGTTCTAGAGAGTTGTTTAGTAGTCCTCACCATTATTGTAAAATAATGTATCGATAAATGTGATGAGGATTTATTTGAGTATAAATATTGTCTAGAAGATAATATTTGTATTTAAACTCACGATTTTATTGTTGTGATAATAAAGTTGTAGTTGTTTACATACCATGTATTTGGCGACTCGAATGGGTGTTGTGTATACCTATTTTGGGGGCGTCACAGTTAATATCGAGCTATAAGTAAAGAGCCCCGAGCCTCTCACCGGTGACTTCTGTTGATGGGGATGCACCGAAGCCGCACTCTCTCGTAGGGGCGCTTGATTCTGTGGCAACAATCGATAGTACCATCGTGAGGTCTTGTGGTTGAAGCACCATGAGAGTCATGATTGGTATCGAGCTTAGGATATGATCTCTGGCGGAGATCGGGAATAAAACTAGGAGGGAGAGACGAGTAAATCCTTCGCTAAGGTGTCCTACCTAAGCTTATTTGTTGGTTGGTCATATTATAGGGGTATTATGTGATTTGTTAATTTATTTAATTAACCCTTGTTTTATGATAGTTTTAAGAATGGTCACGAGAAGCGTTAACAATGGAGTGAATGAGATCGTGGAGACACCTCTAATCGCCAACCAGGATAATGTGATGTCAGGTGAAGAAGGAATTAGAGATATCCATATGGTGAGTGAAGAATTGATAGTTGCACCCGAGATAATTGCAGAGGTAACAGCTGAGAGTGAGGAAGAAGAGGAAGAAGAGGTACCTGAAGAGAGTTTATTAGAGGTATTTTATGATCGAAATATAGAATTGCAAAATCGTATTCATGAGTTAGAAGAAGCGAAAGCAAAGAATTGCGAGGCGTCGTGGAGCAAAAGGATGCAACGATTCAAGCTTGTGTTACCCGATCGTGATGCTTGAATGAAGCACTCTTTGGCGAGTATAAGATGATAAAGTGGAATCGAAAATTTGAAAGAAGAAATAAGCGAGCGAGTGAGAATGAGTGATGCATGGGTAAAAGTCGCACGACGCGTTGATATTATGGAAAGAGATGTCCAATCTAAAAAGATAAGATTTAACGATGGCGGGAAGGCGTCGGCGTGACAACATCGGCACCATCAATAAATTCTAGGGAAGAGAACGATCGCCGGTTAGATCTACGGATGTGGAGAGGAGGGACATATAAGGTCAAACTGTTCAAAGCCTTCCAAGGTATGCTATAATTGTGGAAAAGAAGGACATATCGCTCGAGATTATGCGATATCGAAACCTAGTCCAAATGTGAATGGTGACTCAAAAGGATGTCCCGAAAAAGTCAAAGTCAATTCTTGGAAGAAGCGTTTGTCGTGGCCGGTCAAAATCGAGGAACCCGAACGAAGTTAGCACGGGTTAGTTAATTATAAATTCTTGCGAAGTTTATACCTTACTAGATCTGGGTTCTACCCATTCTTTTATCTCTCTCTTGCTTGCGCTCAACGTTTGAACTTGACTACGGAGAAATTAGACTTTGACCTATTTATGGAGAATCCGTTAGGAGAAACTTTCATTACATCTGTTGTTTAGAAATCTTGTTTGATTCAGTTGGCACTATCACATTACACATTAACCTTATTTCTATAGAGATATTTGCTTTTGATGTGATTTTAAGGTTAACTACTCATCATGCCAAATTGATTGCTTTTGTAAGGTTGTTAGTTTTCATATTCCTAAGCAACCTGTTATCCGAATTCAAGCAATCAAACCATTGTAATCAAACATTTTCATATCAAGCCATGAAGTCATTCGTTTATTACGGATGTCAAGTTTTCTTAGTCCATGTTATGGATTTGAATAAAGACACGTCAGATTTGAATAATATTCCCATTGTTATTGATTTTTCCCGATGTATTTCTGAAGAATTTCTTAGCTTACTCCCCAAAGCCTCGATATTAAATTTTGTATCGACTTTGAACCCTACAAAACTCATTTCTAAAATCTCATATAGAATGGCTCTATTGAACTTCGAGAGTTAAAAATTCAACTATAGAATTTGGTACACGAGCCTTTATCTTGTGACTTCCTTTGTGGAATTCACTAAAGCGAGACTCTCTCTATAGGGGCGTCATATTCGATGCGATAGTAAATCGATAGGTGTCATTGTGACGTCTTATCCAAGATTGGGATATGAGTCACAGTTGAGAGCAACCTAAGTCGATGTCGAAATCGTAGCTTTCTAGGCTTAGTTGGTTATTATCGGAGATTCGTTGAAGGATATTCTCGAATCGCTATTCCATTATCGCACCGACTCGTAGAGATACAAAATTCGAATGGAGCAAGGAATGTGGGAAGAGCTTGAAGAACTCAAGAGGAGACTCATTTCAAAGACATGTTACGACCATGCCATCCTGGAAAAGCGAGCGTGGTAGTGGCGTGTTGAGTAGAAGATCGTATCTACAATCTGAAAGTACGATATTGTCAAAGACTAATTTCAGTATAATTTACAAATAATAGAGATGGAGATGAAAACTCTAGGTACCCACGTGATGATATCTGAGTATAATCGACTTTAGTTAAAGCTGCTTGCTCAAGCCACCGAATCCGGAGCTGATGCGTATGAAGAGGAAAGTACAAGAAGGAGTTATTCCGGAAGCGAGAATTGATAAAGAAGTTATACTTGAGTCCACTCTAGACTTTGTGTTCTAACGACTCGATTTGAGGTACAAGATTATGATGGAGGCACACAATACACCATTTGCAATCCATCCTGGAAGTCTTGAAATGTATCGTGATCTTCGACATACATTTTGGTGGAATAATATGAAGAGAGAGATTGCAAAGTTTATCTCGATGTGTTTAACTTGCCAACGTGTAAAAGGCGAAGATCTAGTACCTAAGGGTCCGTTGCAACCACTTGAGATTCCGGAATGGAAGTGGGAACACATTACCCTGAATTTCATTACTAATCTTCCCAAGGTTTCTCAAGGCATAGATGCGATTTGGGTTATTGTTGATAGATTAACCAAGTCTGCTCATTTTTTTTCCGATACGGGAGACTTATTCCCTTGAACGTCTTTCTCGTATGTACGTAAATGAGATTGTGAGATTGCATGGCATGCCAGTATCCATAGTTTTAGATCGTGACCCAAGATTCACTTCATGATTTTGGGTTAGTTTGTAGAAAGCTATGGGCACGAATTTACGATTCAGTTTGGCATACCATCCTCAAACGGATGGGCAATCGAAAAAGGACTACTCCAACTCTTGAAGATATATTAAAACTCGTGTCCTAGATTTCAAAGGAAGTTGGGATAAGTACTTGCCATTGGTGGAATTCTCATACAACAATAGTTATTAAACAAATATAGGCATGGTTCCATTCAAGCATTATATGGACGAAAATGTCGTTCTCCAAAATGTTGGGATGAGGTGGGTGAAGCAACATTGTTGGGACCCGAGTTAAATGCGTATGACTACCGAAAAAGATCCAAATGATTCAACAACGTATACAAAAGCGGCACAAGATCGACAAAAGAGTTATCACGAATCTTCATCGAAAGGACGTGGAATTTAATGTAGGGGATCATGTATTGTTGCGAGTTGATCCATGGAAGGAGTTACAAGATTTGGGAAGAGAAAAGCTCGATCCACGATTTATTGGTCCATTTCAAATTCTTGACCGAGTAGGAAATGTAGCCTATAGACTTGCGTTGCCTCAGTAGTATGTCTACGTGTTCATAATGTGTTTCACATATCCGTACTTCGTAAATATGTGAAAGACCCGAACCACGTTATAGAGTTAGAACCCATTTGAGATAGCCAGAAGACTTAACGTGTGAGGAGGTACTATCAAGATTTTGGATAGGAAGGAGCATGTCCCCTACGCCAAGAAAGGTCATACCACAAGTTAAAGTTTTGTGGAGGAATCATCTTATAGAGGAAATGACACAGGGAATTGGAAACGGAAATGAAAGCGAGGTATCCTCACCTTTTGAAAAACACCAGTACGTCGTCGTCCAATTTCTAGGACGAAATTTCATAAGGAGGGAGGTTGTAAGACCGAAATTTTTTTAAATAAAAAGGAATTTCCTTTATTTATTATTTTGAAATAGTAAGGGTTGATTTGATTAATGTGGATAGTTAAGGGTTAAATACGCAAATATTTCAAAATAAGCAAGTGGTTATAAAATATTCATTTTGTTTGGGAATATTCGTTTGGTCGTGGAATATTCGTCTGCTTGTCGGGAATATTAAATGCGATGGTAGCGACCATGTGTGGGCCCCATAACTGGAAAGCGATTGGATGAGGAAAACGACAAAGTTTGGATGGTTATAAATAGCGGCGTAGTTATTCTGAATTAAGATTGTTGGAATACCGGTGGTTAAAATCTGATGTCTGGCGTGGTTGCCGATGGCACCAGGTATTGCAGTATTGTTGAATTATTGATTAAATGCGTAAGATGGCACTTTACTCAATAATTTTCACAGTGAGTTCTTGTTCAATATTTTATTTTATTGATTCAATAATTGTTGCGTTGATATTTTATATTATTGTTGTTCAATAATTGTCAACGCACAAGATATTTCCCATTATCGGATCAATAATTCATATTATTTGAATAATATTATTAGATAACATTATTGGCAATGTCTAGAAAGTTACATACAAGGAGAGGTTTGGTCACCTAATTGCAAGCCGCCAGATGGAGAGATCCTTATTGGAAAGCCCCTCTTTCTGAGGCTACTGGTTGTCATAATTGTGATTCGTAATATTATTTGTGAATAATTAATTATTGATTCATATGATAAAGAAATATTTATTTTATGTGGATATAAATGATGGATTTATTTATGTGGTTATTAATGAAGGAATTAATGTTGAGGTGTTTTATCGGTATTTTATCGGATTGAGGTGTTAAAAATCAAATCGGGGTTTTGAGATATATTATGGGGTTATAATTTTAATCCGACCGCTTTTGGATTGTGGTAATTTTGGGTATGTTATACATACATAAGTTGAGTATATGTCCACAAATTTTGAGCGAATTAAAAATGCACGAATGATTTGTTATGAATTTTAAGAGGTGTCTAATTCGGAAATTAGGTTTATAATTGATTTTGGTGGAAAATTCTAGAATTGAGTGGGCCCCACTTATGGTTGGTGAAGAAATGTGCTGAATTTTATTTCAAATGTGGTGGGTGGCAATAGTAGCGAGTAAAAAGCCATCGGTAGCAGGTCAAGTCTGCCTTGGTAATGCCTAACATTTTCCTATAAATAGAGGGCTAAGTTAGAATTGAAAATCACACGAAACAAAGTTTTCTCTTTCTCTCTCTATATTATTGAGCGTATTTTGTGAGTATTTAGATACTTTGAGAGTTCTTTATTGAAGACAAGTTTCATTTAGCATCACTTCCGACCTTTCATTCAAGCAATCTTGATTCTTTGAGGTAAGGGATATTATTTTTTTTTCGTAATGATATTATTTCTTCAATATCATTATCTTTGAAATATTGGTTGGAACTTTTATCAAATTTGGAACTTTTTCATGTCGGGGGTTACTATTCATGAGTTACTATTCACGAGTTACTATTCATGAGTTACTTATTCACGAGTTACTATTCACGAGTACTATTAATGAAGCGTGAAGATGTTTTTGTGGAATTTCTATCTTTTGGTGTCGAGTTACTATTCACGTACTCACGACCTTATTCACGATATATCAACTTATTCACTAGAAAAATAAAATTTCTTCTTTTCGTCCAAAATATCTATTCGGATACTAGCTTTGATTGTATCCATGTTTTGATCATTCTTGAATTTTACACCACTATGATTATTTTTGAGGTATTGTTGGACATGGATAAAACAAAGTACTAATCCTTAATCCTTAATCCTTGTCATTTTGTTTCAATTTGGATTAGTTCTTTAAAAATATTTTCATCATCCTCGGTCTTAAATGATGATATTATTGAATATCTTTGGCACATAGTGCAAAGATGAATGATTTCTGAAGAATATCTTTGGCACAGTGCAAAGATGAGCGGTGTTTAAATGAACATGGACCGATGATGAATATCTTTGGCCTTTAGTGCAAAGATGAGCAGTGTTGAGATGAACATGATTGATTGATGAATATCTTTGGCACATAGTGCAAAGATGAATATTTGATTTGAGATGAATATTGATTGATGTTACGAGGATAAAATATTGATGATGGATTTATTAAATTCATAGATTATAGTAGATTTCATTCTCTACGTAACTCTTCTACATGAATTATTATTTCATTGCGCGAATATTGATCTCAAACTTGTTGTCTATTGTATTCTATCGATTTTTCCTGTTGGAGACTAACGATAATTTGTTGTATATTATCTTAGTCATAACATTCTTTCTTGGGCTAGTTGAGCTCACCCTTTTCCTTGTTGTTCCATTTTTCTTCTCGGGAGGCGAGAATGTAGCGAGTACTTAGTGGGGTATGGAATGAAAGTTCTAGAGAGAGTTGTTTAGTAGTCCTCACCATTATTGTAAAATAATGTATCAATAAATGTGATGAGGATTTATTTGAGTATAAATATTGTCTAGAAGATAATATTTGTATTTAAACTCACAGTTTTATTGTTGTGATAATAAAGTTGTAGTTGTTTCTGTACCATGTATTTGGCGACTCAGAATGGGTGTTGTGTATACCTATTTTGGGGGCGTCACATCCAGAGGATAGCATTAGTAGTCCTCACTATTCTGTGAAATAGTGTGACAATAAATGTAATGAGGACTCCATTGAGAGTGGATATTGTCTAGAAGACAATATTTGTATTTAAACTCACAGCATATGTTTTGTCATATTTTACACGACTGCTGTATTATTAGTTTGTATTTGAATTTTGTACCATGTATTTGGCGACTCAAGATGGGTGACGTATACCTATTTTGGGGGGCGTCACAGTTGGTATCAAAGCTTAGGGATATGATCCATGGCTAAGATGTGAGACAAGAACTAGGAGGGGAGAGACGGGGAATTCTTTTGCTAGTATGAACTACCTAAGTTTATTTGATATTTAAATTGGTCGGTCAGAGTATAGGGATAATATGTGATATGTTATTTAACCCTTGTTTTGTGGCAGTATTTGAAAATGACATCCGAGAATGTTGAGAATAGCAATGGAGCACATGAGACTGTTGAGTCTCCACAGATCAATAATCAAGACAATATGCAACAGGATGGCGATAATCTTCCTGTAAACAACAACACTGATCAATTGATGAACAACGGTACGTTTAGGAGCTTTTTAGAATTCATGCAACATCTGGCGAAGGCGGCTCCTGTTCATAATGCAGGTAAAAATAATGGCAACCCACGGTCGGTCACCGCTAAGCAATTCAAGGAGCTGGGACCACCGGAGTTTTTGGGAAAGCCAGAACCAATTAAGGGGAGACGTGGTTAAAGCAGATGACTAAGATATTTGATGTCTTGGGATGCTCCGAGGAGCATAAGGTTCCCTTTGCCACCTTTATGTTGCGTGAAGAGACAGATTACTGGTGGAAATCAGAAAAGCGTACTCGACTAGCGTCTTTCAAGATGTCTTGGGAGAAGTTCCAAGAGCTATTCAATGACAAGTACTTTCCGAAAGCATTCGTCACATGAAGGAGGTGGAATTTATCAAGTTGGAGCAAAACAACATGGCCGTGTCGCGATCTGAAGCCAAGTTTGTCGAGTTGTCCCGATTCGTCCCATTTGGTTGATAATGAGGAGAGAATGACGCGAATGTTTCTAAGAGGTTTGAAACCAGAGATACGTCAATATCTTATCTCTCATAAACTATGTTTGTATTCAGATGTTGTTAATAGGGCTCAGTTATTAGAGCGCGATAATGAGTCAACCCAACCAAAAGAGAGCGGTAAACAAAATGATAATACCCAAGATGATAATATCATCAAAGCGGTGACAATAAGCATGGAGGAATCAACATACTCGAAATGGTAACCACTTCGGTGGTAATCATGGCCAAAACAATAAGAATGGACATTTCAAAAAGAAAAGGTTCAACAATGACGTGAAGACGTTGGCACCAGCACCCGTTTCAAAGGAAGAAGAACGACCACCGGTCGTATGTTTCAAATGCGGACAAGAGGGACATATATGTCTAAACTGTACGCAATAATCCAAAGCATGTTTTAATTGCGGAAGAAAAGGTCACCTAGCTCAATTTTGTCGTATGGTAAAGTCAAGTCCAGCTGGGATAGTGATGCCAAAGGATGTCCCAGACAAGCCAAAGCCGGTAGTTTAAGAGAGAGCGTTTTTTTTTCGTGACGAGGAACCTGAATAAAATTATCACAGGTATGTTAGTCATAAACTCTTGCGAAGTCTATACCGTGTTAGATACCGGTTCTACTCACTCTTTTATTCCACCTAGTTGTGTTCAATGTTGGAAGTTAACTCCGGAGAAGTTAGACTTTGATATATTTGTTTAAACTCCGTTGGGAGAAAACCTTCGTCACCTCTACTGTTTATAAATCTTGTTTGATTCAAATCGACACTTTCACGTTATCTGTCGATCTTATCTCTTTGAAAATACTTGCCTTTGATGAGATTTTTGTAAACGATTGATTAATTACTCATCATGCTTTTCGTAAGGTTGTTAGCTTTCATACTCCTAACCAACCTGTTATGTGAATTCAAAGTAACCAAACCACTAAAGTCAATCATTGTTATATCAAGCCATAAGTAAAGGGCCCGATCCTTTCGTTGTGGACTTCCTTGTGTGGAATGCACCGAAGCCAGACTTTCTGTAGGCGACGTCGTGAATGAAGATGACAAGTTGATAGGTATCATTGTGAGGTGCTATCTAGGTTAAGGGATAGAAGTCACAGTTGGTATCAATGTGACGTACTATGCAAGTCTTGGATGAGAGTAACAGTTTTGAATGATATTTCTATCATTAATAAATTTCTTGGCATATTCTAAAGACTTCCTAGCCTACCCTAGAGCGTGAAATCGAATTTTGTATTGACCCCAATACAAAAACCCATTTCTTAAACCCTCAAATATTCCTCTACTTAAAACGAACGTGTAATGCGCTAAAGACGTTGACTTGAGCTGTTGAAGATTACGATCGTATCATTCAATACCATCGTGGGAAAACGAACGTGATAGCTGACGTGTTGAGTAGAAGATCGTATGCGTTTATAAGTGCGAATATACGAACCCACGTGAAGAGAACGAATATACGAGTAAAATCGACTTTAATTGATAAAGTTAAAGCCGCTCAAGCTACATACCCGAATCTGATGAATGTGAAGAAGAAGGTTCAAGAGGGCGGTATTTTAAATAGCAAGAGTTGCTGAAATCTCAACCCTTGATTTTATTAACCCATTTTAAATCCTCGATCGAGTAGGAACTGTGGCTTATAGACTCGTTATAAAACACCGAATAGACATCGAATACAACCCAGACACTAGAAAATTGAATAGATATCAACTTTTATTGGTTCTAATTATTGCAATGTACATATTTAGGTTGCGTAGACAGTTCTGAGTATTATAAATTAGCTGATCGTCGGGCAGGCAAGTTTTTCTGCACTTTGTGCAAATCTCATATTTCAAATACCAGTTTCATTTAAATTATTTTATTAAATGAAATTTTGATATTTATCAGTTATGATCTGGTAATACATAGTGTTTATGAATTCTGTTATTCAAATGTTATGAATTCTTGTTCAAACATAACCAAGTAATATAAGTTATTATTATGGAAAATTGCATTTGATTTGATATCAAAGTATAGTTTGTGAAAAACCAATTTTATTTGGAATAAATGTATAAAAGCACAGTTTGTGAAAAAGAAATTTTCTTTGGTGCCGATATATATATACTGACACTATTAAGATCAGCAGTAACAGACTGACCGGAGGTTTTGTATCCGACATTTATAGCAATGATCGGATGTAAACTGTATCCAACATTTATCGCAACGATTGGACAGTACATAGAGGATGATATGCATATACTCCTAGTTTTGTTTGGTTGAGCGGATTAACCCGGGTTGCTAAGTCTATATAACTGACAGTAACTCGAAATGGGCGGGGTTTGGCTGACAAACCTCAGTATATATTTATGGCACTATTCTGAGCTTTATGTTCATTCAATCCAATTTTAGTGTGTGTGGAAAAAAACTTTGAACTTTATGTTCATTTATTTCAGAATTGATATATGTATAACATTCATTTATTGTTCAAAACTTGCTGAGCTTTCTGTAGCTCATCCCTGCAAATATTTTCTTCATTTGCAGATAGAAAGAATATATTCCAGAAGTTCCGGTATTGTGCATAAAGGCTTAAGATTTGAGTATTTGTTGAGAACTATAATGTAATAGTATCGGTATATTATTTGTTTAATGTAATATTAGTTTGTAGTATTTAGTTGTCATTCTAATGGAATTAGAAGAGAGTACAGTGTCTATATGAACTATATATATCTGAATGATAGCATTAACAGACATTGGTTTCTGATGCACTGAGGTAGCGCTTCACTCAGTTCCAAGACCACTAACATTAATACTGTGGAAGTCAGATATATATAAGAATTATAGATACGGAAGAAATATCTATAAGATATTAAGCCTGTACATTCAAGTGATGGTACTCAGTTACAATGATTGTTCTGACGAGAACTTCTATTTACTATGAGTACTGTGAATCTTAAATTTATAGGAATTATTATCTTATAGAATATTTTCGTGAGCACCAAATTGGCTACAGTGAATGTAGAGAATTTGGGGGCATCACAGAACTACTCGGTAGTAAAAGTACAGTAATACGTGTGGTTACATAGTAACACACGGTATTGATTATTGATGCTTACGTGAGAAGTCACTCAGTTATACTCAATTATTGCTACAGTAATTGCTACATCATATCTCTCATATTATTGATTCGATTATTGTCACAGTATCATCTGCATAAAATGTTATTTTATTAAATCAATAATTGAGACGACAAAGTTATTCATATTATAAATTGAAATATTTACAATGTCTAGAAGTTCTATCAAGGAGAGGTTAGATAATCTAATTGCTCGCCAATAGGGAGAAATCCTTATCGGAAAGCCCCCTCTTTCCTAAGAACGACCTGATTGATAAATATTGTGAGTTATAATATTAATGATGAATGTTATTAAAATTAAAGTTGTGTTCGGAGTTGGTGCAAGATTGATAATACTTGCATGACTAAGTTGCAAGATTCACATTCTCCTTGGGGTGCTCCTGTTTTATTTGTAAAGAAGAAAAGCGAGAGTATGCGACTTTAAGATTGACTCATCGGAATTGAACCATGTCACCATCAAGAATAGGTATCCGCTACCTCGTATTGATGACTGTTTGACCGATTCTGAGAAGCATAATTCTTTTCAAAGATCGATCTTCGTTCTAGATATCATCAACTGAAGATTAGAACCGAGGATATTCCAAAGACGCCTTGAACTCCAGATGCGGGCATTATGAATTCTTAGTCATGTCTTTCGGATTGACTAATACTCCTGCGGCTTTCATGGATATGATGAACCGAGTATTCAAGGATTATTTGGATCAGTTCGTTGTTGTCTTTATTGATGACATCCTCATATATTCTAAAAGTCATGAAGATCATGAGCACCATTTGAAGCTGGTACTCCAAAGGCTTCGTGAAAACAAGCTTTATGCTAAGTTGAAGAAATGCGAGTTTTGGCTTGAGGAAGTAGTATTCCTTGGGCACGTGGTGTCAAAACATGGAGTATCTGTTGATCCGGCGAAGATTGAAGCAATACAAAGTTGGGAGCAACCAAAGAGGCGGTGGCCATAAAGTACTGTGACTTTTCTCGGGCTTAGCTGGTTATTATCAGAGATTCGTGGAAGGATTTTCTCGAATCGCTACTCCATTAACTCAGCTAACTCGGAAGGATACAAAATTCGTATGGAGTGAGGAATGCGAGAGGAGTTTCTAAGAGCTTAAGTGGAGACTCATTTCGGCACCTGTTCTGACAATACCATCTGGTTCGGATGGATTTTTTATCTACAGCGATGCTTCAGGCAAAGGGTTAGGATGTGTTCTAATGTAACGTGAGAAAGTCATAGCCTATGCCTCGCGACAACTTAAAGAATATGAGAGGAATTATCCTACTCATGATCTAGAGTTGACAGCAGTCGTTTTTTGCGCTAAAGATCTGGAGGCACTATCTATATGGAGAGAAAGTGGAGATATATTCGAACCATACAAGCCTCAAATATTTCTTCACCCAAAAGGAACTCAACATGCGGCAACGATGTTGGCTCGAGTTGTTGAAAGATTATGACCATACCATTCAATACCATCCTGGAAAAGCAAACGTGGTAGCTGACGCGTTGAGTAGAAGATCATATGCAGGAACGAGTGCGATGTTGTCAACACAAAGGCCCATTTGTGTGATTTACAAAAAATGAAGATAGAATTCAAGACTCCGGGGACCCATGTAATGATGTCAAGTATACGTATAGAACCAACTTTAATCGAGAAAGTTAAAGTTGCTCAAGCCACAGACCCGGAGCTGATGATTATGAAGAAGAAAGTACAAGAAGGTGCTATTCCAGAAGTAAGAATCGATGAAGAAGGAATACTTCGAATCCACTCCAGACTTTGTGTTCCTAATGATTCTGATTTAAAGTACAAGATCATGATGGAGGCACACAATACACCATTATCAATCCATCCTGGAAGTACCAAAATGTATCGTGATCTTCGACATACATTTTGGTGGAACAACATGAAGAGAGAGATCGCGAAGTTTATCTCGAGGTGTTTAACGTGTCAACGTGTAAAGGCGGAGCAACAAGTGCCGGAGGGTCCATTGCAACCACTTGATATTCCAAAATGGAAGTGGGAACACATTACTATGGATTTCGTTACGGGTATTCCCACGGTTTCTCATGGCATAAATGTTGTTTGGGTTATTGTTGATAGATTAACCAAGTCTGCTCATTTCTTGTCGATACGGGAGACTTATTCCCTTGAACGTCTTTCTCATATGTATGTAAATGAGATTGTGAGGTTGCATGGCATGCCAGTATCCATAGTTTTGGATTATGACCCAAGATTCACTTCAAGATTTTGGGTTTGCTTGCAAAAAGCTATGGGCACGGATTGAAGATTCAGTTCGGCATACCATCCTCAAACGGACGGACAATCAGAGAGGACTATTCAAACTCTTGAAGATCTATTAAGACTCTGTGTCCTAGACTTCAAAGGGAGTTGGGATAAGTATTTACCATTGGTGGAATTCTCCTACAACAACAGTTATCAAGCAAGTATAGGTGTGGCTCCATTCAAGCATTGTATGGACGAAAAGTGTCGCTCTCAATATGTTGGGATGAGGTGGGGTGAAGCAACATTGTTGGGACCCGAGTTGGTACGTATGACTACAGAAAAGATCCAAATGATTCGACAACGTATACAAACGACACAAGATCGACAAAAGAGTTATGCGGATCTTCATCGAAAGGACGTGGAATTTAGTATTGGGGATCATGTATTGTTGCGAGTTGCTCCATGGAAGGGAGTTACAAGATTTGGGAAAATAGGAAAGCTCAATCCACGATTTATTGGTCCATTTCAGATTCTTGACCGAGTAGGAAATGTGGCCTATAGACTCGCGTTACCTCCAAGTATGTCTCGTGTTCATAATCTTTTTCACGTGTTTATGCTTCGTAAATATGTGAAAGACCCGAACCACGTCATTGAGTTAGAACCGGACGAGATAGCCGAAGACTTAACATATGAAGAGGTACCTGTCAAGATCTTGGATAGGAAGGAGAATGTCCTACGCACGAAGGTCATACAACAAGTGAAAATTTTGTGGAGAAACCATGCTATAGAGGAAATGACCTGGGAGTTGGAAACAGAAATGAAAGTGAGGTACCCTCATCTTTTCAAAACACCAGGTACGTACATCAATTTAAAGGACGAAATTTCATAAGGAGGGGAGGTTGTAAGACCCCAAATTATTAATAAATGAAATTTAATTTCCTCTATTTATTATTTTGAAATAGTAAGGGTTGATGTGATTAATATGATTAGTTATGGATAAAATACGTAAATATTTCAAATAAGCAAGTAGTTATAAAATATTCGTTTGATCGTGGAATATTCTTGCTATCGGAGAATATTCGTACGACAGCGCAGCCTTGTGTGGTCCCCATAATGGAAAGCGATTGAATGAAGAAAACGACAAGTATAAGTTGGTTATAAATAACGGTTGAGTTATTCACAAGTTATCTTGTTGAAATACTCGGTGGTTAAAAACACAGTAGCACACGGTATTGCACCAATTATTGATTCTTACGTAAGAAGGCACTACTCAATAATTGTTATAGTAATTACTAATCAGTATTTTATTTTATTGATTCAATAATTGCTGCGTTGATATTTTATATTATTGTTGTTTCAATAATTGTCACTACACAGTATTTTCTATTATCGGAGCAATAATTCATATTATCTGAATAATATTATTGGATAACATTATTGGCAATGTCTAGAAAGTTCTGTCTAAGGAGAGGTTATGTCATCTAATTGCGCGCCAGTAAGGAGAGATCCTTATTGGAAAGCCCCCTCTATCCTGGGAACTGCCTGGTTGTTAGTATTGTGATTCTGTAATATTATTCATGAATAATTAATTATTGATTTATATGATGAGGAAAATATTGATTTTATGTGGATATAGATGGAGAAAATTTTTAATGTGACAATTGTTGAAAATTAATATTTTATCTTTTTCTGATAAAATAAATATATTATTATATTTTAATAATATAATAATGGTGATATTTTTACAATGAATGTGGGATATATGAGTATATATGGAGGAGAAGTATTTTTGTTACTAAAAATATTTAAAACATGTTAAACATGTTTGTGGACCCCATTTCTTGACTGAAATTTGATTATAGCCTGTAAAATCGTCCGTTTGTGGATTTCGATCAATTTCTGTTTGGAATTTGGAAAAACTTAAACTTACAAAGTTGTAGAGAATAAAATTTCCTATGGAAAGACTTTTGTTTTGAATTTTTCTGACAACAGGGCTATTTATTATGAATTATTGAAGTTCCAAAGTTCTGAAATAATTGATTTTTTGAAAGTTTTAATTATTTATTTTATGAAAAACGTTTTTTCTTACTTTTTCTAGAAAGTGGGCATGTGGGAAATGCTAGGAGCTGATTTTCCAAGGAGGCGTATGAAATTTATTATTAATAATATATTTTATTAAATTTTCTACTTTGGTGTTCTAAGTATTTTTCTATAAATAGGGTGCTTAGGTTAGAATTGAAAATCACACCAGAAACACAAGTTTTTCCTCTCTTTCTCTCTCGATATATTGAGCGTATTCTTGTGAGTATTTTAATACTTTGAGTGTTGCTATACGGTGCAAGTTCAAGTCATAGCTTATATTCGGTGTTTCAACTAGAAGTACTATTCTTTCGAGGTAAGGGATATTATTTTTTTTTAAAATGATATTATTTCTTTCAATATCATTATGCCGAAGTATTGATCTGAACTTTTAATCAAATTTGGAACTTTTTGTGTCGGGGTTACTATTTACGATATCTGGCCTTATTCACGATATCGACATTATTCACGAATCTGTTTATTCATCGAAAAAAATAAAAATTTTCCTTTTTGTCCAAAATATCTATTATGGATACTAGCTTTGATTGTATCAATGTTTTGATCATTCTTGAATTTTACTCCTCTATGGTTATTTATGAGGTATTTTTGGACATGTATAAGCCGAGATACGAATCCTTAATATTTATTCTTTTGTTTCACTGGGTTCGTTTTCTTTAAAATATTTTTCATCATCCTCAGTCCTAAATGATGATATAATTGAATATCTTTGGCCTGTAGTGCAAAGATTAATGATTTTATGATGAATATCTTTGGCCCGTAGTGCAAAGATGAATAGGTGTTGAGATGAACATGACCAGCTGATGAATATCTTTGGCCTGTAGTGCAAAGATGAATATATAATTCAAGATGTGCATTGATTGATGTTACAGGGATAAAAATAATGATGATGGACTGTTAAATTCATAGATATTAGTAGATTTCATCCTCTACGTAACTCTTCTATGAATTATTATTTCCGCTGCGAATATTGATCTGAAACTTGTTGTCTATTGTATTTTATCAGATTTTTTCCCTTTGAAGACTAACGATAATTTGTTCTATATTATCTTAGTCATAATGTTCTTTACTGGGCTAGTTGAGCTCACCCTTTTCCTTTTTTTTCATTTTTCTTCTCAAAAGGCGAGAATGTAGCGAGTACGAGTCGGGGTATAGAATGATGGTTCTAGAGAGAGTTGTTTAGTAGTCCTATCTATTTTTATAAAATAATGTATCAATAATTGTGATGAGAATTTATTTGGGTATTGATATTGTCTAGAAGACAATATTTGTATTTAAACTCACAGTTTTTATGTTGTATTAATAAAGTTGTAAGTTGTTTCTGTACCATGTATTGACAACTCAGAATGGGTGACGTATACCTATTTTGGGGGCGTCACACTATACTTGGTGAAATTCTTCCATTATTCCATTCTTTATTATTACATTGGAATATCACATGCATGCATTTTACTGCCGGACTGGTTCCGCCTTTATTATTACGTTGGAATATCCAATTAAATGCGTTTTACACCGGATCTTGGTTCCGTTACTTATTATTCTATTGGAATAACTTGTACATCTTCCAAGCACTGCATGCATGGTGATTTACATTGTTATTCCATTCTTTATTATTACATTGGAACATCACGTCGATCTGAATTTACTTTGACTTGGTTAAGATTATTATTATTACTTTGGAATAACTTTGTACATCTGGTACTGCATGCATGGTGATTTCTTTTGTTATTCCATTCTTTATTATACTCAGTTGATTAAAGTTTTAACTTCTATACTCCATGAAATTAGTAGAATATCCTTGATATTTGCGCTTCATCCAGTATCTTTTCATGAAAATATTCTTCTGAGCATTTTTGAAATTTTACTCTACAAAGAAGTATCATGTTGACAATTTGGACATTATTGGTTCCTGGACAAATTAATTCGTGAACTTGTTTTATTGAATTCTTATATCATTGTCATCATCCTCATGTTTATATTATGTTGAAAGTCATCTGTGGCCGGTAGGGCATATATGGACTTGGTATGATTATGACTAGGGATTATTCGGTATAATTATGAACGTAATGTTATAAATGATGTGGTAAAAGTCCTCATTGGCCCGTAGTGCATTGATGGACAGTTATTGGCATGATCATGACCATTGATGAATACACGAATGTCCTTGGCCCGTAGTGCATGGACAATTTATGGTCGTGATACTAAAGAATATCCTTGGCCGTAGTGCAGGGGTGATTCGATGATGTGGATTATTTATTAAGCTGAATCCCAGCGATAAAAGTGATGAAAAACCTTTTAAATCATAAAAGATAGTAGATTTTTTTCTCTACTTGACTCTTTTAATGGATTGCATGTTCATTCTAACATTAAACTTGATGTCATTGTATTTTATCAGTTTAACATCGTTGAAGTCTAATGATATTTTATCCTGCATTATCTTAGTCATAATATTTCTTACTGGGCTAGTTGAACTCACCCTTTCTTTCACTATTCTCTTCAGGAAATGAGAACGTAGCTGGGACGAGTCGGAGAATGGAGTGATGGTCCGGATGATAGTATTAGCTAGTAGTCCTTACTATTCATTAAATAGTGTGAAAATAAATGTAATGAGGACTTATTACGAGAGTGGATATTGACTAGAAGGCGATTTGTATTAAAACTCAGCCTCTCTGTGGCGCCCCAAAATTAGGTATACATCACCCATCTTGGGTAGTCGGATACATGGTGCGTAATTTAAATACAACTTACTAACATAAGCTGCTGTAGTATACAATACGACATAAAAGCGTGAGTTTGAATACAAATATTGTCTACTAGATATTATACAAACTCAAAAGGAGTCCTCATTACAATTATTATCACACTATTTCACGAGAATAGTGAGGACTACTAATGTTATCCTCTCGGACCATTACTCCGCTCCCCGACTAAATCCCAATTATATTCTCATTTCAAGAGAATAAAGAAAAGAAGGGTGAGCTCAACTAGCTCAAGAAGAAATATTATGACTAAGATAATGCGAAATAAATTATCATTAGCCTCCAACAATGTTAAACCGATAAAATACAATAGACATCAAGTTTAATCGCAAACGAACAAGAAATCCATTAAAAGAGTCAAGTAGAAAATAAAATCTACTATCTTTTATGATTTAAAAGGTTTTCATCATCATTATAAATTTGAGACTCTCACTTTAATAAATATTCCACATCATCGAATCACCCCTGCACTACTCGGCCAAGGATATTCTTTAAGTATCACGACCACAATTATTTATGCACTACGGGCCAAGAATAGTTGTGTATTCATTAATGGTCATGATCATGCCAACAATCATCCATCAATACTACTACCATCGAGGATTTTTATCACATCATTTGTAACATTACGGTCCATGATTACACCAAATAATCCCACATCATAATCATACCAAGTCCATCTATGCAATACAGCCACGATGACTTTCATCACATCATTTGTAACATTACGGTCATGATTACACCGAATAGTCTCTGGTCATAATCATACCAAGTCCATCTATGCACTACAGTGCCACGGATGACTTTCAACATAATATAACATGAGGATGATGACAATGATATAAAGAATTCAATAAAACAAGTTCAAGAATTATTTTATCCAGAATTATTAACGTCCAAATTGTCAACATGATAATCTTGCTTTTGTAGAGTAAAATTTAAGAATGATCGAAGAATATTTCCATGAAAAGATCTCGATGAAACGCAAATATCAAGGATATTCTACTAATTTCATGGAGTATAAAGTCAAAGTTTTAACCAACTGGGTATAATAAAGAATGGAATAACAAAAGAAATCACCATGCGATGCGATAGATCCTTACAGGCAAAGTTATTCCAATGAATAATAATAACGGAACCAGTCGGTGAAATTCACACCGATGTGATGTTCCAATGTAATAATAAATGCGAATAATAAATGATGGAACCAGGTCCTACAGATATAGATATGCATGTGGGATATTCCGGCTGAGAATAATAAAGACGGAATAATAAAAATGGAACCAGTGTCCGTGTAAAACACACGGGCGTGATATTCCAATGAATAATAATAATAAAGAGCGGAACCGTGTCCTGTAAAACACATGCATGTGATGTTCCAACAAAGATAATAGAAGAATGTCACCAAGTATAGGGTGAAATCACATATCAAAGTTTATTCCAATGAATAATAAGAAATGGAATAACAACAGTTCTCTTCATGAATAAGAAAGAATAACACCCCTACAGAGTACAACAAATAATATTCCCTACCTTAGAAGAACTGAATATTGGAAAAGTGAAGTAGCGAGATACTTTTCTTCTTTCTCTCTATAGTTTCTCTCTCTAGAGTTTCAATGAATTAAGTAAGAAATAATGAAGGAATGAGCTTTCTATTTATAGAAAAAGCGAGGGTGGCTCTTGGTCTTAACGAAGGGTCAAAATGACTCTTTGTAATATGAAGAGACAACTACTATTTCATGAAGGGGTAATTAACCTTTGGAACAATCAAGAAGATGCAGCCTAACTCTTGTAATATTGAAGGGACAACTACTATTGAAAAAGGTAATTACTATTGAAGGTAAATACTATCGACGAAGGTAAATACTATTGACGAAGGTAAATTACTATTGATTTAGGTAATTACTATTCACAAAGGTAATTACTATTAACGAAGAGACTCTTAGATGATGACATATAGGCCCCCCATAAAATAATCAAACTTACCACAAACGCGTCTCATAATGGACTCTTTATATACATCAAGGATTGAATAAATATTACCACAAATCATTTTATTTTTAATCAACACATTTTAATCTTTCAACAATTATTAATCATTTATAACTTGTCGCCTCAATTAATAATATAACATATTATACGAGATGATCTTGTGACAATAATTGAATCAATAATATAAGAGATATGATGCGTAATTCTTTATAGCGATAATTGAGTATAGCTAAGTGACTTCTCACGTAAAGCATCAATAATCAATCCGAGTGTCTACTATGCAACCACGCCAGACATCGTATTTTTACTTTTACCATAGTTCAACAGCTTTTAACGGTAACACCTCAGTTATTTTTATAGAAAGATAATTTTGTCATTTTCTAACTACGACAATACTTCCGTTGTGGGGTCCACTTAATGATTGAGTAGTCGTCTGAATATTCCCCGACAAAAAAAAATATTCCCCACCAAACGAATATTTTATAACAACTTGCTTACTTTGCAAAATTTATAAATATTACCCACAACTATAACATTATATCAAATTTATTCCATAATATTCAAAAATAATATTTATAGAAAATTCATCTTTATTTATAAAAGCTGGGGTCTTACAACCTCCCTTCTTATAAAATTTAAGCCCTCAAAATTAGGGTGCGACCGGTATATTGAAGAGGTAAGGATACCTTGATTTCATTTCAGATTCTAACTCCCAAGTCATTTCCTCAACATCGTGGTTCCTCCACAAAACTTTGACTTGAGGTATAACCTTGGAGCGTAGAATATGTTCCTTCTTATCCAAAATTTGAACAGGAACCTCTTCATACGTCAAATCTTTATTATTTCGTCCCGGTTCTAACTCAATAATATGGTTCGGGTCTTTCACATATTTACGTAACATGGATATGTGAAAAACGTTATGAACACGAGACATATTTGGCAGAAAAGCGAGTCTATAGGCCACGCAGTTCCTACTCGATCGAGGATTAAAATGGACCAGATGAATCGAGGATTAAGTTTTCCTTTCTTTCTAAATCTTGTAACTCCTTTCCATGGAGCAACTCTTAACAACACATGATCTCCTATATCGAATTCCACGTCCTTTCGATGAAGATCGGCATAACTCTTTTATCGATTTTGTGAGGTTTTTATACGTTGTCGGATCGTTTGAATCTTTTCCGTAGTCATACGTACTCAACTCCGGTCCCAACAACGTTGCTTCACCCACCTCATCCCAAAGATATCTTTGAAAGCGACACTTTCTTCTATCTGGCGCTTGAATTAAGCCATGCCAATACTTGCTTGATAAGCTGTTGTTGTGGGAAAACTCCACCAATGGTAAGAACTTGTCCCAACTTCCTTGAAATCAAGGACACAAAGTCTTAATAGATCTTCAAGAGTTTGAATAGTCCTCTCCATTGTCCGTCTGTCCGAGGATGATATGTCGAGCTAAATCGTAAAGTCTGTGCCCATAGCTTTTTGCAAACTAACCCAAAATCGTGAAGTGAATCTTGGGTCTCGATCGAAACTATGGATCTTAGGCATACCATGCGATCTTACAATCTCGTTTATGTATGCATACGAAAAAGACGTTCAAGTGTATAAGTTTCTCGTATCGGTAAGAAATGAAGCGGACTTGGTCAATCTATCAACAATGACCCAAATCGCATCAATGCCTTGAGAAACCTTAGGAAGGCCGTGCTGAAATCCATGGTAATGTGCTCCCACTTCCATTCGGAATTTCAAGTGGTTGCAATGGACCTTTTGGTACTTGATGCTCCACTTTAACTCATTGACAAGTTAAACACCTTGAGATAAACAATATTATCTCTCTCTTCATATTTGCTCCACCAAAATGTATGGCGAATATCATGATACATTTTGGTACTCCCGAGATGGATTGCAAATGGTGTGTTGTGCGTCTCCATCATGATATTATACTTTAAATCGTGGTCGTTAGGAACACAAAGTCCGGAGTTGACTCAAGTATTCCTTCTTCATCGATTCTTGCTTCCTAAGATAGCACCTTCTTGCACTTTCTTCTTCATACGCATCGATCTCTCGGTCTATAAGCTTGGCGACTTTAACTTTATCGATTAAAGTCGGTTCTACTCATATACTCTATCATCATCACATGCGTCCCCAGAGTCTTTAACTCTATCTCCATCCTTTGCAAGTCACACAAAATGGGCTTTTGCGTTGACAATATCGCTTTTCGTGCTTGCATATGATCTTCTACTCAATCGTCGCCTACCACGTTCGCTTTTCCAGGATGGTATTGGATGGTATGATCATAATCTTTCAACAGTTCAAGCCAACGTCGTTGTCGCATGTTGAGTTCCTTTTGAGTGAAGAAATATTTGAGGCTTTAATGATCCATAAAGATCTCCACTTTCTCCCCATACAAGTAATGCCTCCAAATTTTAAGTGCAAAGACAACAGCTGCCAACTCTAGATCATGAGTAGGATAATTCCTCTCATATTCTTTGAGTTGTCGCGAGGCATAAGCTATAACTTTTCCATGTTGCATGAGAACACATCCCAACCTTTTGCTGAAGCATCACCGTAGATGACAAATCCTCCGAGCGGATGGTATTGTCGAGCGCAGTCTTTGAAATAAGTCTCCTCTGAGTTCTTGAAAACTCATATCACATTCTTCGCTCAATAGAACTTTGTATCTTTTCGAGTCAATTTGAGTCGATGGAGTAACGATTCGAGAAAATCCTTCCACTAATCTCCGATAATAACCAATAAACCGAGAAAAGCTACGTGCTTGATCCATCGATTTAGGTTGTTCCCACTTTGAATAGCTTCATTCTTTCTTTGGGTCAACGATATTCCATGACTTGATACCACGTGCCCAAGGAATGCTACTTCTTCAAGCCGAACTCGCATTTCTTCAACTTGGCATAAAGCTTATATTCACGAAGCTTTTGGAGTGTCGACCTCAAGTGTTGCTCATGATCTTCACGGCTTTTGGAATAAATAAGGATGTCATCAATAAAGACGACCACAAAGTGATCTAAATATTCCTTGAATACTCGGTTCATCATATCCATGAAGCGGAGAGCATTAGTCAATCCAAAGGACATGACTAGGAATTCATAATGCCCGTCTGGGGAGTTACGAAAGCCGTCTTTGGAATGTCGGTGGTTCTAATCTTCAATTAGTGATATCCAAAATGAAGATCAATCTTTGAAAAGAATTTGGCACCTTGGTAATTGGTCAAACAGTCATCAATACGTGGCGATGGATACTATTTTTTGATGGTGACATGATTGAACTCCAGATAATCAATACAAAAGTCGTATACTCCCATCTTTCTTCTTCACGAATAGAATAGGAGTACCCCAAGGAGAAGTACTAGGACGAATAAAACCAATGTCTAACAATTCCTGCAGTTGGGTCTTTAACTCCTGAAGTTCAATAGGAGCCATTCGATATGGGGCTTTGGAAATAGGTTTTGTACCGGGTTCAAGGTCGATACAAAATTCAATTTCACGCTCTGGGGGTAGGCCAGGAAGTTCTTCGGGGAATACGTCAGGAAATTTATTAACAATAGAAATATCGTTCAAAACTGACGTATTTTTGTTTAAATCTGTGACATGAGCTAAGAAAGCTTGACATCCATTTTTTAATAAATGAATAGTTTTATGGCTTGAGATGACCGTGATTGATCTTAATGGTTGGGTCGTTTGAATTCGCATAATAGGTTGATTAGGAATATGAAAGCTAACAACCTTACGAAAACAATCAATTTTGCATGATAACTAGTTAACCAATCAATCCTAGAAATCACGTCAAATACAAGTATTTTTAATGAAATAAGATCGACAGGTAATGTGAGGGTACCGATTTGAACCAAACAAGACTTATAAACAGATGGATGTAATGAAGGTTTCTCCCAATGGAGTTTCCACAGATAAGTCAAAGTCTAATTTCTCCTGAGTCAAATTTAATCGATGGCGCAAGTAGGAGAAATAAAAGAATGGGTAGAACCCCAGTATCAAATAAAGTATAGACTTCATTAGAGTTTATGATAAGCTTACCCGTGATGACCTCATTCGGGTTCCTTGCTCCTTTGGGAGGTCACAACAAACGCTCTCCTTTGCACTTCTAGGTTTTGAATTTTCGGGACGGCCTTTGGTGCCTCCATCCTAGTTGAATTTGTCTTGATGGCGACAAAATCGAGCTAAGTGACCTTCTCTTCCACAATTATAACATGCTTTGATTGGCATGGCCTTGATTCGATGATGTGTCCTTCTCCTCCGCATTTGAAGCATATGATAGGTGGTCTTTCTCATTCCTTAACAACGGTCTTTGGTCTTTGACGTCTTTCCATCATTGTTGAATCTCCTTTTCTTGAAATGTCCATTCTTATTGTTTTGGCCTGATTACCACCAAAAGTGGTTACCATATCTGCTGTGTTGATTCCCTCCACGCTTGTTGTCACCGCTTGATGATTACTCTCGCTAGTATTATAATTTTGCTTGGTTTGCTCTCTTTTAGTTAAGTTGACTCGTTATCGCGCTCCACTAATCGAGCCCTATTTACAACATCTCGAATACAAACACGGTTTATGAGAAATAAGATGTTGGCGTATCTCCCACTTCAAACCTCTTAAAAACATTCGCGCCATTCTCTCTTCATTATCCACCAGTGGGGCGAAAACCGTGATAACTCCTCAAATTTTGCCTCGTGTTGCGACACGGTCATATTGTTTTGTTCCAACTTGATAAACTCCACCTCCTTCATGTAGTGAATACTTTCGGAAAAAGTATTTGTCGTTGAAACGACTCTGGAACTTCTCCCAAGATATCTTGATCTGACGAGGTTGAGTACGTTTCTGGATTCCCACCAATGTCTGCCTCTCCGCGCAACATAAAAAGCGTGAAAGGGAATCTTTTGCTCCTCGAGCATCCCAAGACATTAAATATCTTGGTAATCTGATTTATCCATGCTTTACGCCGAAAGTGGTTTTAGCTCTCCTTAAACTCCGGTGGTCCCAGCTCCTTGAATTGTTTAGCGGTGACCGCCTTGAGAGTTTTCCGTGTTTCCACCTACATTTTGGGCGAAGTCGCTCTCTCTTTCTTTGTTGCATGAATTACATAAAGCCTCTGAACATTTGATCATTCATCATTTGGTCGGTGTTGTTGTTTGCATGAGGATTGTCGCCTTCACGATGCACATTATCACGATTATTGATATGTGGTGAATCAACGATCGCTTTGTGCTCCATTCTTATTCTCAACATTCTCGGATGTCATTTTCAGAATCTTGCCACAAAACAAAAGATTAATTGACATGTAACATATTATCCCTATATTACGATGAGCCCAATAAAATAGCACATAAACTTAGGTAGGTCATACTAAGCGAAGGTATTCCCGTCTCTCCCTCCTAGTACTATTCTCACATCTTAGCCAGGATCATATCCTAAGCTCGATACCTGTTGTGGCGCCCCCAAAATTAGGTATACATCACCCATCTTGGGTAGTCGGATACATAGTACGAAATTTAAATACAACTTACTTAACATAAGCTGTAGGTATACAATACGACATAAAGCGTGAGTTTGAATACAAATATTGTCTACTAGATATTATACAAACTCAAAAGGAGTCCTCATTACAATTATTATCACACTATTTCACGAATAGTGAGGACTACTAATGTTATCCTCTGGACCATTACTCCGTTCCCCGACTCGTCGAAATTATATTCTCATTTCACGAAGAGAGCGGTGAAAGAAAGGGTGAGCTCAACTAGCTCGATGAAATATTATGACTAAGATAATGCGTAATAAATTATCATTAGCCTCCAACAATGTTAAACCGATAAAATACAATAGACATCAAGTTTAATCTGCGGTGAACAAGAAATCCATTAAAAGAGTCAAGTAGAAAATAAAATCTACTATCTTTTATGATTTAAAAGTTTTTCATCATTTTGTTATAAATGAGACTCGACTTTAATAAATATTCCACATCATCGAATCACCCCGCACTACTGACGAGGATATTCTTTAGTATCACGACCACAATTATTTATGCACTACGGGCGAAGAATAGTTGTGTATTCATTAATGGTCATGATCATGCCAACAAGCATCCATCAATGCACTACTGACCATCGAGGATTTTATCACATCATTTGTAACATTACGGTCATGATTACACCAAATAATCCCTCGGTCATAATCATACCAAGTCCATCTATGCAATCTGAGCCACGAGATGACTTTCATCACATCATTTGTAACATTACGGTCATGATTACACCGAATAGTCTCTGAGTCATAATCATACCAAGTCCATCTATGCACTATGTGAGCCACAGATGACTTTCAACATAATATAACATGAGGATGATGACAATGATATAAGAATTCAATAAAACAAGTTCAAGAATTATTTTATCCGGGAATTATTAACGTCAAATTGTCGACATGATCTTTGTTTTGTAGAGTAAAATTTAAGAATGATCGGAAGAATATTTCCATGAAAGATCTTTGGATGAAACGCAAATATCAAGGATATTCTACTAATTTCATGGAGTATAGAAGTCAAAGTTTTAACCAACCGGGTATAATAAAGAATGGAATAACAAAAGAAATCACCATGCATGCGATAGGCCTTACAGGCGAGTTATTCAATGAATAATAATAACGGAACCGTGTCGTGAAATTCACACCGCAAGCGGGATGTTCCAATGAGAATAATAAATGCGGAATAATAAATGATGGAACCAGTCCCATATATAGCGATGCAGGATATTCCGGCGAGAATAATAAAGACGGAATAATAAAAATGGAACCCGAGTGCGGTGTAAAACACACGCACAGGATGTTCCAACAGAATAATAGAAGAATGTCACCAAGTATAGGGTGGGCCAGTATTATCAAAGTTATTCCAATGAAATAATAAGAAATGGAATAACAATGATTCTCTTCATGAATAAGAAAGAATAACACCCTTACGGTACAACAAATAATATTCCCTACCTTAGAAGAAACTGAATATTGGAAAAGTGAAGTAGCGAGAATACTTTTCTTCTTTCTCTCTCTATAGTTTCTCTCTCAGAGTTTCAATAAATTAAGTAAGAAATAATGAAGGAATGAGCTTTCTATTTATAGAAAAAAGCGAGGGTGGCTCTTGGTCTTAACGAAGGGTCAAAATGACTCTTGGTAATATTGAAGAGACAACTACTATTTGCGAAGGGTAATTAACCTTTGGAACAATCAAGAAGCGGCAAACTAACTCTTGGTAATATTGAAGGACAACTACTATTGAAGAAGGTAATTACTATTGATTGAAGGTAAATACTATTGTGAAGGTAAATACTATTGACGAAGGTAAATACTATCGACGAAGGTAATTACTATTGACGATGGTAAATACTATTTACGAAGGTAATTACTATTCACAAAGGTAATTACTATTGACGAAGAGACTCTTAGATGATGACATATGGGCCCCCATAAAATAATCAAACTTACCACAAACGTCTCATAATGTACTCTTTATATACATCAAGGATTGAATAAATATTACCACAAATTATTTTATTTTTAATCAACACATTTTAATCTTTCAACAATTATTAATCATTTATAACTTGTCGTCTCGAGTTAATAATATAACATATTATACGGATGATCTTGTGACAATAATTGAATCAATAATATAAGAGATATGATGCATCAATTCATTATGCAAGCAATAATTGAGTATAGCTAAGTGACTTCTCACGTAAGCATCGATAATCAATACTGTGTGCTACTCTTATCCACGCCAGACATATTCTTTGTACTTTTACCATAGGGTAGTTCAACGGTTTTAACGGTAAAACCTCATAGTTATTTTTATAGAAAGATAATTTTGTGCTTTTCTAACTACGACAATACTTCCGTTAATGGGGTCCACTGATGATTGAGTCGTCGTATCGAATATTCCCCGACAAAAAGAATATTCCCACAGCCAAACGAATATTTTATAACAACTTGCTTACTTTGCAAAATTTATAAATATTACCCACACAACTATAACATTATATCAAATTTATTCCATAATATTCATAAATAATATTTATAGAAAATTCATCTTTATTTATAAAAGCTGGGGTCTTACATCTCTTATTGTATAATTAAGATTGTATTTGTATTCTGTACCATGTATTTGGCGACTCAGAATAGGTGATGTATACCTATTTTGGGGGAGTCACAGTTGGTATCAAAGCTTAGGGATATGATCCTTGGCTAAGATGTGAGATAAAAACTAGGAGGAGAGACGGAAATTCCTTCGCTTAGTATGACCTACCTAAGTTTATTTTTATTTAATTGGTCTACGTAGTATAGGGATAATATGTGATATGTTAATTAACCCTTGTTTTGTGGCAGTGTTTGAAAATGACATCCGAGAATGTTGAGAATAGCAATGGAGCACAGGAGACCGTTGAGTCTCCACAGATCAATAATCAGGATAATGTGCATCGGGAAGGCGACAATCCTCATGCAAACAACAACACTGATCAATTGAAGAACGACGGTACATTTAGGAGTTTTTTAGAATTCATTCAACATCAGGCGAAGGCGGCTCTTGTACAAAATGCAGGAGGAAACACTGGCAACTCTAGGATGGTCACCGCTAAGCAGTTCAAGGAACTAGGACCACCGGAGTTTTTTGGAGAGCCAAAACCACTTAAGTCGGAGACGTGGATAAAGCAGATCAACAAGATATTTGATGTCTTGGGATGCTCCGAGGAGCAAAATTTTCCTCATGACCTTTATGTTGCGTGAGAGAGGCGAGTTACTTGGTGGGAATCTGTAAAGCGTACTCAACCTGCCGTACTGAAGATGTCTTGGGAGAAGTTCCAAGAACTGTTCAACGACAAGTACTTTCCCAAAAGTATTCGTTACATGAAAGAGGTAGAGTTCATCAAGCTGGAGCAAAACAACATGATCGTGTCGCAGTACGAAGCCAAGTTTGCCAAGTTGTCCCGGTTTGCATCCCATTTAGTTGATAATGAGGAGAGAATGACGCGAATGTTTCTAAGAGGTTTGAAACCCGAGATACGTCAATATCTTATCTCTCATTAACTATGTTTGTATTCAGATGTTGTTAATAGGGCTCAGTTGTTGGAGCGCGATAATGAGTCAACTCAACCAAAAGAGAGCAGCCGGAAAAATGATAATACCAGTGATAACAGTCATCGAAGCTATGACAATAAGCGTGGAGGGAATCAACATGCCAGAAATGGTAACCACTTCGGTGGTAATCATGGCCAAAACAATAATAATGGACATTTCAAGAAGAGGAGATTGAACAATGATGGAAAGACGTCAGCATTAGCACCCGTCATTAAGGAAGGAGAACGACCACCTATCATATGCTTCAAATATAGAGGAGAGGGACACATTATTCCAAACTGCGCGATGCCATCCAAATCATGTTACAATTGTAGAAGAGAAGGTCACCTGGCCCGATTTTGTCGTGCACCGAAGACAAGTTCAGCTGGGATAGAGGCATCAAAGGCCGTCCCAGACAAGACAAAACCAGTAGTTCAAGGGAGAGCGTTTTTCGTGACTTCTCAAAAAGTGAGTAACCCGAACGAAGTTAGCACGGGTTAGTTAATTATAAATTCTTGTAAAGTTTATACCTTATTAGATACCGGTTCTACCAATTCTTTTATCTCTCTTGCTTGCGTTCAACGTTTAAATTTGACCCTACAGAAGTTAGACTTTGACTTATTGGTTGAAACTTTGTTAGTAAAAACCTTCGTTACCTCCACTGTTTATAAATCTTGTTTGATTCAAATCAACACTTTCACGTTACCTGTCGATCTTATGTCTTTGAAAATACTTGCCTTTGATGTGATTTTAGGAATCGATTGGTTAACTACTCATCATGCTTTTTGTAAGGTTGTTAGCTTTCATACTCCTAATCAACCTGTTATGCGAATTCAAGCAACCAAACCACTAAAGTCAATCATTGTCATATCAAGCCATAAGTAAAGAGCCCCGATCCTTTCGTTGTTGACTTTCTTGTGTGGAATGCACCGAAGACAAACTTTCTGTAGGCAATGTCGTGAATGACGATTTCAAGTTGATAGGTATCAATGTGATGTACTATCCAAGTCTTGGATGAGATTCACAGTTTTGAATGATATTTCTATCGTTAATAAATTTTCTGACATATTCCTGAAGACTTCCTGGCCTACCCCAGAGCTTGAAATCTAATTTTATATTGACCCCAGTACAAAACCCATTTCTTAAACCCTCAAATATTTCTTCAACTAAAATAAACATAACATGCGCCAAAGACGTTGACTCAAGCTGTTGAAGATTACGATTGTACCATTCAATACCATCGTAGAAAAAGCGAACGTAGTAGCTGACGTGTTGAGTAGAAGATCGTATGCGTTTACGAGTGCGATGTTGTTAACACAAAAACCCATTTTGTATAACTTACAAATGATGAAGATGGAGTTAAAGACTCTAGGGACCCACGTAAAGATAATGAATATACGATTAGTATTGACTTTAATCGATAAAGTTAAAGCCTCTCAAACTACACACTCGTGAGATGATTGTGAGGAAGAAGGTTTAAGAGGGCGTTATTCTAGAAGCAAGAATCGACGAAGAGAGGAAATCTCAACCCTTGATTTAATTGGCCCATTTGAAATCCTCGATCGAGTAGGAATTGTGGCCTATAGACTCATTTTATCGCCAAGTGTGTCGCGTGTTCATAACATTTTTAACGTATCAATGTTATGTAAATATGTGGACGACCCAAACCACATTATTAATTTAGAACCGGAGGAGATAGCGGATGAATTAACGTTTGAGAAAATACGTGTTACAATCTTGGATAAGAAGAATCGTATTCAACACTCAAAGGTTATACCTCAAGAGTTAGAATTTGAAATGAAGTCGAGGTATCTTCACCTGTTCAGCATACCAGGTACGTACGTAAATTTTGAGGGAAAAATTCCATAAGGAGGGGAGATTGTGAGACCCCAGATTTTATGAATAAATATTTAATTTTCTCTAAATAATTTTTTAATATTATGGTGTGGATTTGATATAATGTTATAGTTGTGGGTAGTATTTATAAATTTTACAAAGTATGGAAGTTGTTCTTATTATCGGGGAATATCCGTATGATGGCACAGTCATTGGTGGACCCCGCAGCAGAATTATTGCCGAATTGAGAAAACGACAAAAATATTTTTATGAAAATAACGGCGAAAGTTTTATCGTTAATAGTGTTGAACTACTCGGTAGTAAAAGTACAGTAATACGTGTGGTTGCATAGTAGCACACGGTATTGATTATTGATGCTTACGTGAGAAGTCACTCAATTATACTCAATTATTGCTACAGTAATTGCTACATCATATCTCTCATATTATTGATTCGATTATTGTCACAGTATCATCTGCATAAAATGTTATTTTATTAAATCAATAATTGAGACAACAAAATTATTCATATTATAAATTACAATATTTACAATGTCTAGAAGTTCTGTCAAGGAGAGGTTAGATAATCTAATTGCGCGCCAATAGGGTGAAATCCTTATCAGAAAGCCCCCTCTTTCCTGGAAACGACATTGTTGATAAATATTGTGAGTTATAATATTAATTATGAATGTTATTAAAATTGAAGTTGTGTTCGGAGTTGAATTTGGAGACGCAGACGTGATATTTGAGTCCGGAACGACGAAATTAGTAGAAATAGTCTATAAAAACAAAATTTTCCTGGTTTCACTATTTGGTCAAAAAGTCAACGGTTGACTATTTCGGAAAAAGTCAAACTTCAAAATTTCAAAATTTATATTTTTGATAAAAATAGTTTCATTGTGTTGAAATTATTTGTGTTTGTGAAAATCGACATTTATTTCGATAATAATTGATGTCTGGAGGTTATATTGACCAATCGGGTATTTAACCGGATAAATGAGCAATTGATTGCTATTAATTCACATGATTATAACTATTTGTTCACATGTGTGTACTATTGATTCACATTCTTGTTACTATTAGGGGAGTTGGTGAAAGATTGATAATACTTGCATGACTAAGTTAAAAATGGAGGTATAGATGGAGGTATTATACTGTAATTTGTATTTTCACATGTCTAGAACTATTGATTCACATGATTTACTATTGAATCGCATTATTTACTATTAGGGGAGTTGGTGCAAGTTTGATAATACTTGCAGGACTAAATTAAAAAGGAAGAAAAAGAGGAAGGTATTATACTGTAATATTTCGAGCCCCAAAACGTGCAATTATCAAAACTATGTTTTCCTATAAATAGAAGCTCATTCTTCTTCATTTTTCACCAATTCACTAAAGCTATAGAGCATTTATTATAGAGAGAAATTGTAGAAAAAAGCTATAGAGGGAAAATCTATAGAGAAAAAGAAGAAGAGAAGCCTGTTACCTCACTACTCCTATATCCAGTTTCATTTAAAGGTAAGGGGTGTTATTTCTTTTGTATTCATGAAGAGAACTTATGTTATTCCATTATTTATTATTCTGTTGGACTAACTTGTATACGCGGGCTACCCTATACTTGGTGAAATTCTTCTATTATTCCATTCTTTATTATTACATTGTAATATCACATGCATGCGTTTCATGGGACCTGGGCCATCCATCTTTATTATTACATTGGGAATATCACATGCATGCGTTTACGGCCGGGATCTGTTTCCGATTACTTATTATTCTCATTGGAATAACTTTTACATGCAAAAGTACCGCATGCATGGTGATTTCTGTTGTTATTCCATTCTTTATTATTCTGTTGGAACATACTGTCGATGCAAATTTGCCTGACCTGGTTCCGTTACTTAATATTTTGTTGGAATAACCTGTCTATGCGAAGTACCGCATGCATGGTGATTTCTTTTTTTATTCCATTCTTTATTATACTTAGTTGATTAAAGTTTTGACTTCTATACTCCATGAAATTAGTAGAATATCCTTGATATTTGCTTTTCATCCAGTATCTTTCATGGAAATATTCTTCTGAGCATTCTTGAAATTTTACTCTACAAAGAAGTATCATGTTGACAATTTGGACATCATTGGTTCCTGGACAAATTAATTTGTGAACTTGTTTTATTGAATTCTTATATCATTGTCATCATCCTCATGTTTATATTATGTTGAAAGTCATATGTGGCCTGTAGTGTATAGATGGACTTGGTATGATTATGACTAGGGATTATTCAGTATAATCATGACCGTAATGTTACAAATAATGTGGTAAAAGTCCTCATTGGCCCGTAGTGCATTGATGGATAGTTGTTGGCATGATCATGACCATTGATGAATACACGAATGTCCTTGGCCCGTAGTGCATGGATAATTTGTGGTCGTGATACTAAAGAATATCCTTGGCCGTAATGCAGGGGTGATTTGGTGATGTGGATTATTTATTAAGCTGAGTCCCAGCGATAAAAGTGATGAAAAACCTTTTAAATCATATAAGATAGTAGATTTTATTCTCTACTTGACTCTTTTAATGGATTGCATGTTCCGCTATAGTTAAACTTAATGTCTATTGTATTTTATCAGTTTAACATTGTTGAAGGCTAATGATATTTTATCCTGCATTATCTTAGTCATAATATTTCTTACTGGGCTAGTTGAGTTCACCCTCTGTTTCACTGTTCTTTTCAGGAAATGAGAACGTAGCTGGGATGAGTCGGGGAACGGAGTGATAGTCCGGATGATAGTATTAGCTAGTAGTCCTCACTATTCTGTTAAATAGTGTGAAAATAAATGTAATGAGGACTTATTCTGAGAGTGGATATTGTCTAGAAGACAATATTTGTATTAAAACTCACAGCTCTCTTGTTGTATAATTAAGATTGTATTTGTATTCTGTACCATGTATTTGGCGACTCAGAATAGGTGATGTATACCTATTTTGGGGGCATCACAGATTAGGTCATCTAATTGCGCGCCAGTAAGGAGAAATCCTTATCGAAAATCCCCCTCTTTCATGTGAACGGCCTGGTTGTCATTATTGTGATTCTATAATATTATTTGTGAATAATTAATTATTGATTTATATGATAAGGAAATATTTATTTTATGTAGATATAAATGAAGGAAATATTTATTTTTATGTGGATATAAATGAAGGAATTAATGTTGAGGTGTTTTATTAGTATTTTATCGGAATGGAAGTATTAAAAATCATTTGTATGTGGATTTCGGATATTTTCTGTTTCGAATTTGGAAAAACTTAAAGCTACAAAGTTGTAGAGAATTCAATTTCCTATGAAATGGACACAAAATTCGTATTTTTCTGATAAAAGGGCTATTTATTATGAATTATTGAAGTTTCGGAAATAAATGTTTTTATTAAAAATGGGTGGGCCCCACTCTTGTCCTTTATTGAAATGTGCTGAGTTTTTCTTCCTTTCAAAAGTGGAGTGATGGTCATTGGCGTGCTTGAATTGTAATAATAATAATAATAATAATATTTTATAATTTAGTCTGCTTTGGCGTTCTAGCATTTTACTATAAATTGGTGCTTAGGTTAGAATTGAAAATCACACCAGAAACATAAGTTTTCTGTGATGCCCCCAAAATAGGTATACATCACCTATTCTGAGTAGCCAAATACATGGTACATAATACAAATACAATCTTAATTATACAACAAGAGAGCTGTGAGTTTTAATACAAATCATCGCCTTTCTGCAATATCCACTCTCGTAATAAGTCCTCATTACATTTATTTTCACACTATTTAATGTAATAGTGAGGACTACTAGCTAATACTATCATCCCACCATCACTCCGCTCTCTCGACATCGCCTCTGCCTACGCTCTCATTTGCTGAAAAGAACAGTGAAACAGAGAGTGAGCTCAACTAGCCCAGTAAAAAATATTATGACTAAGATAATGCAGGATAAAATATCATTAGCCTTCAACAATGTTAAATTGATAAAATACAATAGACATCAAGTTTTAACTGCAGCGGAACATGCAATCCATTAAAAGAGTCAAGTAGAGAATAAAATCTACTATCTTTTATGATTTAAAAGATTTTTCATCACTTTTATCGCTGAGACTCAGCTTAATAAATAATCCACATCATCGAATCACCCCTGCACTACAGCCAAGGATATTCTTTAGTATCACGACCACAAATTCTCCATGCACTACGGGCCAAGGACATTTGTGTATTCATCAATGGTCATGATCATGCCAACAACTGTCCATCAATGCACTACGGGCCAATGAGGACTTTTACCACATCATTTGTAACATTATGGTCATGATTACACCGAATAATTTCTAGTCATAATCATACAGAGTCCATCTATGCACTACAGGCCACAAATGACTTTCAACATAATATAAACATGAGGATGATGACAATGATATAAGAATTCAATAAAACATGTTCACGAATTAATTTGTCCAGGAACCAATAATGTCCAAATTGTCAACATGATACTTCTTTGTAGAGTAAAATTCAAAAATGCTCAGAAGAATATTTCCATGAAAAGATACTGGATGAAGCGCAAATATCAAGGATATTCCACTAATTTCATGGAGTATAGAAGTCAAAACTTTAACCAACTGAGTATAATAAAGAAAGGAATAACAAAAGAAATCACCATGCATGCGGTATTTGATGTAGAAAAAGTTATTCCAATGTAATAATAATAACGGAACTAGGTCGGGAGAAATTCACACCGACGTGATGTTCCAATGTAATAATAAAGACGGAACCAGTCCTGTAAAATACATGATGTGATATTCCAATAGAATAATAAAGATTTTAACCAGTCCTGTAAAACACACGAGCGTGATATTCCAACGTAATAATAAAGATTTTAACCAGTCCTGTAAAACACACGATGTGATATTCCAATGTAATAATAAAGATAGAATAATAGAAGAATGTCAGCAAGTATAGGGTAGCCCACGTATACAGGTTATTCCAACAGAATAATAAGGAATGGAATAACAGAAGTTCTCTTCTTGAATACAAAAGAAATAATACCCCTTACAGGTACAAAAAATAATATCCCTTACCACAATAATGATATCCCTTACCTTAGGAATAAACTGAATACTGGAGTAGAGAGGTAGTAAACTTCTCTTCTTCTTTCTCTCTATAGCTTCTCCCTCTATAATTTCTCTATAATAATTGCTCTATAGCTTTAGTGAATTGGTGAGAAATGAAGAAGAATGATTTTCTATTTATAGGAAAACATAGTTTCGATAATTGCACGTTTTGGGGCTCGAAATATTACAGTACAATACCTTCATCTTTTTTTTCCTTTTTAATTTAGTCCTGCACGTATTATCAAACTTGCACCACCTCCCCTAATAGTAAATCATGTGACTCAATAGTAAATCATGTGACTCAATAGTAAACACATGTGAACAAATAGTTATAATCATGTGAAATAATAGCAATCAATTGCTCATTTATCCGGTTAATTACCTGACTGGTCAATATTGAAAGTAGTATGCACACAAGCCAATCATGTTTGATGATAAAGCATATACTTTGTAACAATCTTATTCATTTCTTAATAAAAAGTATTAATTTATTAAAGGCTTTTAATTATCTACATGTTGCTGTTTTATAATATGTGATAAACCCATAGTTTTAAGCAATGCTTTTAGAATAATGATGATGATCATTCTAATGAGATCTAAATTCTTAGAAAGCTTAAAACTAAAATAGTTCCCAATCATTGGATTACTAAATTGGAGATTAGTGAATCCGATAGATTGGTACATACGTTCTTTTGCTCATTGGATGAGGATGATTGATCTCATGATCATTTGTGTGGAGACACTAAAGCAAGTATGTAGGTGCTTATTAGAGAATAAGTTCACTTTGAACGTGGCTCATGAAGGAATACCTAATGGAGTTTTACTTGCCACGATAGGAATTCTCAGTAGTGATAGTAGTACAAGTAATCCTTGGACTTGAGATCATCATAGTATCTTGTGTATGATGAGTTATACTTTGACTTATTCCTTAAGACCCTTAGGGTATATCAAAGGGTATGCTTGGGTATAATAAGTTATACACGGAGATAATGTATAATCAATAAAGAATCTACCACTTCTATTAAAAGAAGAGAAATGTCCTATGTGATTCGATAAATGACAACCCAAAGAAGTCCTTGGATTAAGGCGTAATGAAATTAGAAAGGAGTTTCTAATTTGCATTATTTAGTGTTGTGCATTTAAGAGTCAAAATACATATAATTAAATAAAATAAGACTTGACGATAATTTCATGTCTTATATTTAATTGGGACATTGTATGGTGGAAGGATTGAATTGTGCAGTAACTATTTACTCAAAGGTTCTTTTATGATTAATGTTGAAATCTATATTATCCGGAAAGTCGTTGATCGCTAGGGAGGCTTATCCCTATCAGAGAATAAATATTATTTATTTAAATAAATTAATTATTTAATTTATTTATTTAAATAAGATTAGAATTGTTCTAATTGATTTATTCACAACCGGTTTAATATGGAGAACCTAAAGGTCACACCATAAAAGGAAGAATAATTATTTAAGAAGTTAATGGCATAATCGTAATAATATATTTATGTATATTTAATTTAATCTATGGTGATAGAATAAATTAAATAGCTTAATATTTATTATTTAATATTTTAGAAATATTAAATATAAATTAATAAGAGGAGTCTTATTAATATTATTACAATTATTATTATTATTTTAATTTCTAAAAGATTTTAGGAATTAATTTAATATAAATACTTTCATTTATTCCTAATAAGATTAGGAGGGAAAATTGATTAAAGGAGTTTAATTAATTATCCCTAATAAGATTAGGGAGCCCCTTTAATTAAAAGGGTTTAATTAAATAATACCTTATTTTAATAGGGTTACTTGATATCTTTATAAGAAGAATCTTATATCAGATATCAAGACTACGTCATGATTCCAATAGTTGGAGAGTATGCTCCTTTTCTATAGAGATAAAAAAACTAGGGTTTAGCCAACCACCCATCTTCTTGAATTCTTCTTCTTCCTTGGTGGATCACCTCTAGAGGCCAAACACTTGGGTGGCTAACGTTGATCAAAGGAAGGAACCAAACCCGGTGGATTCAAGTTGAATGCGAAAAGGATTGGAGGTGAACTTGTACACGAGGAAGCTTCTTGATCTTCTTGGGGTATGATACTTGTTCTTTCTTTTTCGTTTAATTAATAATTGTGCATAAAGGGTGATCCGGGTATATGGTTTGTAAAAATTTTAAACTCTGATTTTTACACGTTTCCGCTTTATTTTATGCAATTTGATTGCGTTCTTGAATATTACAAACCTAACAGTGGCATCAGAGCCAAACCTTTATGCGAATTATTAATTATTTTAATTTAATATGTATATTGATATGTGTTTAGAACAATTTAATTGGGCATAATTTTATTGTATAAAATTTATTTAAAAAAAAAAAAAAAGAATTCGCGAAACTGATTTTTTTTTTTACCGTGATTCGCGTGACTGATGATGTTGGCGTGAATAAATTTTTGTTTTGCAAATTTTTTTTTTCTCATACCGGATTTCGTGGCTGATGGAAGTTGGGCTGATTAATTTTATTACTTTATATCATATATATATACATGCAGGAAAGGAATCATATATATAAAGGATTCCTGTTAACTTCCTTTACTTGATAACTAATAAAAAAAAAAAAAAAAAGGCCACGTGAAGGAACATAGTCAGGGAAGTTTAATTACATATATTATATATATAATATATATGTATTACCGTAATATATATATATATATATATATATATATAAAATATGTTTTAATTATTTTATTATTAAAATAAAGTTTATTTTAATCTTAAAATAAAAAGTTTATTTTAATATTAAAATATAAAGTTTATTTTAATTTTAAAATTAGATTTCATGATAACTAATTAGAGTTTGAATTTGATTCCATGATAACTAATTGGAGTTAAAATTGTATTCCATCTTTCCTTAAATAAAGGAGTTTATTTAGATATGAAATAAGATTTCATATTATTCTAAATAAAAGAGTTTATTTATGAATAGAAAAGAGAATCAAGTATTTCATTAAATAAAGGAGTTTATTTAGATATGAAATAAGATTTCATATTATTCAAAATAAAGGAGTTTATTTGTGAATGAAAAAGAGAATCCGTGTTTCCTTTAATAAAGGAGTTTATTTTTTTACTTGAATTAGATTCCATAATTAATTAAAATAAAGGAGTTTATTTTGATTAAAGATTATGATTAAAATAAAATAGTTTATTTTATTCAAAATTGGATAAATTAAAATAAAATAGTTTTATTTTGATTTAAATTTGGATTAAAATAAAGGAGTATATTTTGATTCAAAACTAGATTTTATACTAACAAAATTTTGCCCATTAAATGATATCAATATATATATTAAATGTTTATTATTCATGAGATGAATGTTATTTATTGATGCATATGATGATGTATATGATAATAAATGGGATTGATTATGGACTATTGACGATGTGATTGGATTTTATTTTAGTTGGATGCATGAATGTATGGATTTTATTAAATGGGGTCTCGTACCTTGTCTTCTCTAATTTTTCTTAATGTAAATTTTAACTCCTCTTATGTACTTCCCTCGATTTAGCGATCAAGATTTCTATTTATTTTAAATAGTTTTGTAATAGGAATAGTTAGAATTAATTTTGAAGAATTGGAGATCAAGGAGTTTGAAGACCCGTTTGTAATGGAGCCCGGGTTTAAATGTAATAGTTATATTTAAATATTATTTCTTGCACCCTTAGGGTTTGACCTTTTTGGTTCACTTGGTGGCTCTAGTGAACCAAACTAGAATAAAAGTCCATAATCAATCCGGGTAATAATATAGTATTCTATATGTGCATGCTTATACTATATATATTATATATTATGCAAACATGCTTCGCATGTTCATTAATATACGTGTATTTTATATATATATATATATATATGCATGCAGCTAAACAAGATGAGACATATTAATAACAAACCCCTCAATTTTTTATATTAAGTCCTAAGCGTTCAAAGATATTTGGAATATCGAACATCGCTTTCTAGCATAATAAAATTAATAGAGTATTAGGCAAGTATTAAGTATTTAAGATGTTAATTTATCACATTTGATGCTTATAAAGAAAATTGAACAATATTATTTTGTTGTGTCACCACAAGGATGATATTTTTCTTTTTTGAATATATGGAGTGCTAGGTTGGACTTAACTTGGATAATTTTGATTCGGATGTGCCACCACTTGATCAAAATAATCTAAGAGGCAAAAATACAAGGAGTTGCATAGTTGATGTAATTGACAAGAGTTGTCTACCTATTTATTTATATATAATTTGTTGTGTCACCACAAGGCTATATACATTTGAAATGGGATCCTTATTCTCACTAGCAGATCTTTAATTAGATTTTGCCGAACTATATAAGTGAGGGTAATATAGTTTGAAGAAAATAGTGGGAGATACCAATTTAAAACAAGACCTAATTTATTTTGGTAATTAATAAAAGAATGTATGTTAAAATGTTGTTAATTACAAATTCATTTACAGAATTTTACAATGTCTAAATTACTATCACTACGAAACATATTAGATGTTATTTAACCAAACCGTATTAAACGGATTGGTTAAGGAATTGAGAATAGTTCTCATGGTTGAAAAGCTATCTTATGTCCTTAATATGCCTATCCCTGCAATGGTTGCAGACAATGCCTCTGAGGAAGAGATTGCTACTTTTAGAAAGTGGCAGGATGATGCACAGTTGGCTCAATGCATCATGCTCGCATCCATGAGTAACGAGTTTCAGCGTCAGCATAAAACTATGGATGCTCCTACTATATTCCCGCACATCAAGTAGTTGATGGTGAGGAAAGTAGGGGCCGATAGATATCGAGATATCTAAGGAGCTCTTCCAATCTAGAATGACCAAAAGGCACTACAAAAGATGCACACATACGTCCTAATGATGATCAATTTGATTGAACAGTTAGAACAACGGGTTTTGTCATGGATGGAGAGTTGAGCCAAGATTTGATCTTACACTCACTCACTGACTCTTTTCATAATTATTGTGAATTTTTTATATGAACAAGCAAGATATCAGCCTAGCTGATTTGCTTAACATGTTGAAAAATATTGAGAGTCACTTTCCAACCAACCATTTCTTCTTGGTAGGGGCCAAAGGATCTTCGGAAAGAAAGACGATTCAAAGAAGGTAAATAGAAATGCAAAAACAAAGGATAATAAGAATAAAACTGATATGGATAGCAAAGGAGTTTGCTTCCACTGCAATAAGCCTGGACACTAGAAAGAAACTGCGAGAAGTATCTTGCAGAGGCTAACCAAAAGAAGCTTAGTGAAGTTTTGGTTACAAATACAATTTTGTTCATAATATAAATAAATTTTTTTTTAAGTCAAGGTTCTACTTGGGTATTGGATACCGACTTTGGTTATCATAAATATAGATTTATGAAGGGACCAAGCAGTAGTAAAAGTTAAACAAAGATAAGTAATCCTATGTGTGGAAAATGAAGCAAAGGTTGTTTGCATTAGCTATAGAAACTTATAGTTTAAGATCGCCACTGCAAAATCTATTAAGTCAATAAGTTGTTATTGTATTCCAATTCTTGTTAGAAACATTATTTCCATTTTATTGTTGACAATAAAATTTTTGGTATTATAATTAAGAACAATTGTTGTTCTATTTATAATAATAATGTTTCGATAGAACCGAAAGATTACTTAATGGATTTTGTATACTTGACTTACGTGAAAAATTATTTTGTAAATTGAACAAACTAGTATAAGAAAAGAGAGATGATCATTCAAAGAGTTGAATGTATGTATTTGTTGAAATACAAGTGTGAATTATATGAAAGGTTTAAAGAATTCGAAGTGAAACAAATTGGCAAAGTATTAAGATTCTTTGATTAGATCAAGGAATAAATACTTGTGCAATAAGTTTCTAGATCATCTCAAATGGTTTTCTCATAATGGACACATCCCGATACGCATAATTGATTGATGTATCTGAATGAAAATTGTCCTTGTTGGACATAGTGCGGTCCATAATGATTTTACCGACATTCCAAAGATCCTTCCGGGATAATGTCCTAGAAATGGTCTGCATATCTATGAAAATGGTAACCTCAAAATCCATTTCCCCAAGACTCCATAAAAGTTATGGATGGGAGGATTCTAAATCTTAAGTATGTTAAGATAAGGGGTTGTCCAACTTATGTGAAAAGGTTTCAAAGGATAAGTTTGGGACAAAATTTTATAAGTGTCGATTTGTGGGACATCCTAAAGTAAGTTTAGGGTATATGTTCTATAATCTTAGTTAACAAAAGGTGTTTGTTGCAAAATACGTTGCCTTCTAAGATAAAGATGTTTATCATTGAAGGGGCTAGTGGGAGGATTATAGATCTTGAAGAGTTCATGATCCACAAAACACTATAAGTCAAATAAGAGGAACCAGTAGATAGACTTCATTGTACCACAAAGAATCATAAATCTGGAATAGTACCGAAGATACCTAGGAGGTATGGATTCATCATGGATGATGATGATGAGGTACTCATCATAGAAGATGATGATCCAGAGTTACATACGATGAGGTAAGAATGAACCTAGTGTGTACAAAAGGGTCAGTGGGAGCATCGTGACATTCCTAGTACTATATGTTGATATACTACGGATAAGGAATGACATACCAATGCTACAATCAGTAAAGATAAAGTTGTCTAAACATTCCTCCATGAATGATTTGGAAGAGTATCTTAATTAGGGATATAAATCTATATATAGATAGATTTAAGAGGATGCTCGACTTAACCCAAGCGTATATTCATTTGATGCTAAAGTCGTTTAGCATGGCAAACTCCAAGAGATGTCTCATGTCGATGAGCTATGGAGTGTATCTCTCCTAATAGTCCCCACAGCACTCTCGAAAAGAGAGTCGCATGAGTGACAATCATGTATGCAATGAAATGTACGAGACCTAATGTTGATCACCATATTATGGAGAAGTTCACTATGAGTCGTTGAAAAACATCTTAAAGTGCTTAACCGAGCACTAAGGATGTGATCATATTCATGGTGGGTCTAAATTAAAACTAGAGGGCTTAACAAACTCAAGTTTTCAGATGGACCAAGATGATGTAAAAATCCACTTTAAGGTAAAGCGTTATCTTGAACAAAGGTGCGATTGAATTGAAAGGTTCCAAACAAAGAAAGAGTTCTTTGGTTTAGTGATAAAGACAAAGTATATAGCTATAAATGAAGCCGCAAGTTAATTGTTTGGATTAAAAGTTCATTACTAACTAGGAATAGTTCCTAAGTCTCATCTTGGATCTAAACATGTGTTGTGGCACTTTCATTTGATTATTAGAATCATTGAAAGATGGGAAATCACTATAGAGATAGTGGACTCTCATGAACAACATTACATATCCATTAACTAAAGCTTATCCAATGGCAGGATAATCGTCACTTGAGAAGAAGAGTATGAGATACCATGACGATTGGCTTTTAGTGCAAGTGGGAGATTGAAAGTAGTATACACACAAGCCAATCATGTTTTGATGATAAAGCATATACTTTGTAACAATCTTATTCATTTCTTAATAAAAAGTATTAATTTATTAAAGGCTTTTAATTATCTACATGTTCTTTGTTTTATAATATGTGATAAATCCATAGTTTTAAGCAATGCTTTTAGAATAATGATGATGATCATTCTAATGAGATCTAAATTCTTAGAAAGCTTAAAACTAAAATAGTTCCCAATCATTGGATTACTAAATTGGGGATTAGTGAATCCGGATAGATTGGTACAAACGTTGCTTGCTTCATTGGATGAGGATGATTGATCTCATGATCATTTGTGTGGAGACACTAAAGCAAGTATGTAGGTGCTTATTAGAGAATAAGTTCATTTAACGTGGCTCGCTAAGGAATACCTAATGGAGTTTTACTTGCTGTCAATAGGAATTCTCAGAGTGATAGTAGTACAAGTAATCCTTGGACTTGAGATCATCATAGTATCTTGTGTATGATGAGTTATACTTTGACTTATTCCTTAAGACCCTTAGGGTATATCAAAGAAAGGTATGCTTGGGTATAATAAGTTGTACATGGAGATAATGTATGATCAATAAAGAATCTACCACTTATTAAAAGAAGAGAAATGTCCTATGTGATTCGATAAATGACAACCCAAAGTAGTCCTTGGCAAAGCGTAATGAAATTAGAAAGGAGTTTCTAATTTGCATTATTTAGTGTTGTGCATTTAAGAGTCGAAATACATATAATTAAATAAAATAAGACTTGTGAAGAATTCCATGTCTTATATTTAATTGGGACATTGTATGGTGGAAGGATTGAATTGTCAGTAACTATTTACTCAAAGGTTCTTTTATGATTAATGTTGAAATCTATATTATCCGGAAAGTCGTTGATCGCTAGGAGGCTTATCCCTATTGTAGAATAAATATTATTTATTTAAATAAATTAATTATTTAATTTATTTATTTAAATAAGATTAGAATTGTTCTAATTGATTTATTCACAACCGGTTTAATATGGAGAACCTAAAGGGTCACACCATAAAAGGAAGAATAATTATTTAAGAAGTTAATGGCATAATCGTAATAATATAGTTATGTATATTTAATTTAATCTATGGTGATAGAATAAATTAAATAGCTTAATATTTATTATTTAATATTTTAGAAATATTAAATATAAATTAATAAGAGGAGTCTTATTAATATTATTACAATTATTATTATTATTTTAATTTCTAAAAGATTTTAGGAATTAATTTAATATAAGTACTTTCATTTATTCCTAATAAGATTAGGAGGAAAATTGATTAAAGGAGTTTAATTAATTATCCCTAATAAGATTAGGGAGCCCTTTAATTAAAAGGGTTTAATTAAATAATACCTTATTTTAATAGGGTTACTTGATATCTTTATAAGAAGAGTCTTATATCAGATATCAAGACTACGTCATGATTCCAATAGTTGGAGAGTACGCTCCTTTTCTATAGAGATAAAAAAACTAGGGTTTAGCCAACCCCCCATCTTCTTGAGTTCTTCTTCTTCCTCTGTGGATCACCTCTAGAGGCCAAACACTTGGGTGGCTAACGTTGATCAAAGGAAGGAACCAAACCCAGTGGATTCAAGTTGAATGCGAAAAGGATTGGAGGTGAACTTATACCGAGGCTTTCGGATCTTCAAGGGTATGATACTTGTTCTTTCTTTTTCGTTTAATTAATAATTGTGCATAAAGGGTGATCCGGGTATATGGTTTGTAAAAATTTTAAACTCTGATTTTTACACGTTTCCGCTTTATTTTATGCAATTTGATTGCGTTCTTGAATATTACAAACCTAACAAATATAACCTCCAGACATCAATTTTTATCGAAATAAATGTCAATTTTCACTAACACAAATAATTCCAACATAATGAAACTATTTTTTATCAAAAATATAAATTTTGAAATTTTGAAGTTTGACTTTTCCCGAAAAATCAATTGTTGACTTTTTGACCAAATAGTGAATTCCGAAAAATTTTGTATTTATAGACTATTTTTACTAATTTCGCCATTCCGGACTCAAATATCACGTCCGCGTCTCCAAATTCAACTCCGAACACAACTTCAATTTTTAATAACATTCATCATTAATATTATAACTTGCAATATTTATCAACCAGGTTGTTCCCAGGAAAGAGGGGGATTTCCGATAAGAATTTCTCCCTATTGGCGCGCAATTAGATTATCTAACCTCTCCTTGATAGAACTTCTAGACATTGTAAATATTTCAATTTATAATATGAATAACTTTATCATCTCAACTATTGATTTAATAAAATAACATTTTATGCAGATGATAATGTGACAATAATTGTATCAATAATATGAGAGATATGATGAAACAATAATTGAGTATAACTGAGTGACTTCTTACGTAAACACCAATAATTAATATTGTGTGCTACTATGCAACCACGCGTATTACTGTACTTTTTCTACCGGGTATTTTATGACAACTTGCTTACTTTGAAAAAATTTCACATATCACCCTTAACTTTAAACTTTTATCAATTTAACTATTTACCAAAATAAAAAAATTGAATACTTTTATTTCATAAAATTCGAGATCTCACAATTTCTCCTCCTTATGAAATTTCGCCCTCGAAATTTACGTACCTGGTAGTTCGAAGAGATGAGAATGCCTTGTTTTCTATTCGGACTACACCTTCCCGGTTATTTCAGATATCATTCTAGAATACAGTTTCAAAATAAGGGTTAATTGACATGCCACATATTATCCCTACTACGTAAACCAATTAAATACCAAATAAACTTAGGTAGGTCATACTAGCGAAGGAATTCCCAGTCTCTCCCCTCCTAGTTCTTGTCTCACATCTCAGCCAGGGATCATATCCCTAAGCTTTGATATACCAACTGTGACGCCCCCAAAATAGGTCCACACGACCCATTCTGAGTCGCCAGATATCATACTATAAATATCAAATACAACTTTATTTATACAACTGTTGAACTGTCGTGTAGAATACGACCACAGTTAACTGTGAGTTTTAATACAATGTATGTAACTCTCATGGTGCCTCGACCACAACTTTACAATGATACTTTACATAAAAGTATAGTCAAAAACTGTTTTTGGAATTAAAATCTTTGGGAAGTGCTCAATGAAACCTTTGTACATGGGAGGCCATGCGTCTAGGTTATGGTAGATATCATATGTCCACAGAATTATCCTTGGTTGACCCAATAGACACCAAAGAAAAATGAGAAGATTACTATCATCTTCTTTCCATTGGCGAGTCTTCTCTTGACATATAATTATCTCCATTGTCTCCAAGTGAAAATTATATTTCAAATAAACTCCAAGATCGTATAGATAGTGCTCGTAGATATACTCAGCAAGTGGATGTGCAAAACCCTGTCTTATGATAACACGAGGTTGTATGTCATTAGACATCTTATATGATAGTGACAAAACACCCTTCCAAAGTTGGGTTCGCCTCACCCTATTCGGTTCACCAAAATTAAATATCAAATTACGTATACAATACGACACACTTATCTAAAGTTCTCAATAAAATTATTTCCATACTAATTAGGGAGAACCTCAACAGCTATAGACCACCGTTCTATTCCCTCATTATCCCCATTTCGACCCAAATTTACACTCTTATTACACGAAAGGAATTGTGAAGCAAAAGGGTGAGCACAACTAGCCCAGTAAAGAATATCATAACTAAAGATAATTAAATTATCAATAGTTTTTGTCAATAATAAATCAGAGATTTAGAACATATGGTAAATAATAAAACTTTTCAACCATAGTTGCAGCGGAACGAGCAATCCATTAAAAGAGTCAAATAGACCATCAGGTCTATTATCTTCTCCATGTTAAAAGTCCACCAATAATGTTTTATCCCTATAACATCAATCAATAATTTCTGTCCACAATCATATGAATAACTCATGATCATAATTGTGATTTTGAATTCCTTTTCACACCCAGGACAAAGATAATTTTCATCACCTATCATCACCTGAAACATCAAAAATCATGGTTATACCAAGTCAAAATTTCTGCTCATAATCATACTAATTAAATCATCTTTGCACTACGACCAAAGATATTCATTATTATCACATCCATGAATTAATATTTCATTGTTGAGACTCAACTCAATAATTAATCCACATCATCGAATCATCCCTGCACTACAGGCCAAGGATATTCTTTAGTATCACGACCACGAATTATCCATGCACTACGGGCCAAAGATAATCGTGTTTTCATCAATGGTCATGATCATGCCAACAACTGTCCATCAATGCACTACGGGCCAATGAGGAATTTTACCACATCATTTGTAACATTACTGTCATGATTACCTTTGAATAATCCACAGTCATAATCATACCAAGTCCATCTATGTACTACAAAATACGTATGACTTTCGATATAATATAAACATGAGGATGATGACAATGATATAAGAATTCAATAAAATAAGTTCGCGAATTAATTTGTTCAGGAACCAATAACGTCCAAATTGTCAACATGATATTTCTTTGTAGAGTAAAATTCAAAAATGCTCAGAAGAATATTTCCATGAAAAGATCTTGGATGAGCCTTGCGAAATATCGAGGATATTCCACTAATTTCATGGAGTATAGAAGTCAAAACTTTATCCAACTTAGTATAATAAAGAAAGGAATAACAAAAGAAATCACCATGCATGCGCAGATTGCCATGTATGTGTTATTCAATGTAATAATAATAACGGAACCAAGTCGGTAAATTGAAACCGAAGCGGGATGTTCTAACAGAATAATAAAGATTTTAACCAGTCCGGTGTAAAACACATGAGCGTGATATTCCAACGGAAATAATAAAGATTTTAACGAGTCCGATGTAAAACACATGCAGACGGGATATTCCAAATGTAATAATAAAGATGAGAATAATAGAAAAATGTCACCAAGTATAGGGTAGCCAGCGTATCTGAGTTATTCAACAGAATAATAAGGAATGAAATAACGAAGTTCTCTTCTTGAATACAAAAGAAATAATACCCCTTACAGGTACAACAAATAATATCCCTTACCATAATAATGATATCCCTTACCTTAGGAAGAAAGCGAATCTTTGGAGTAGAGAGGTAGCGGACTTCTCTTCTTTCTCTCTCATAAGCTTCTCCTCTATAATTTCTCTATAATAATTGCTCTATAGCTTTAGTGAATTGGTGAGAAATAAAGAAGAATGAGCTTCTATTTATAGGAAAACATAGTTTCTATAATTGTATGTTTTGGGGCTCGAAATATTACAATACAATACCTTCATCTTTTTCTTCCTTTTTAATTTAGTCCTGCAAGTATTATCAAACTTGCACCACCTCCCCTAATAGTAAATCATGTGACTCAATAGTAAATCATATGACTCAATAGTACACACATGTGAACAAATAGTTATAATCATGTGAAATAATAGCAATCAATTGCTCATTTATCCGGTTAATTACCCGACTAGTCAATATAACCTCCAGACATCAATTTTTATAGAAATAAATGTCGATTTTCACTAACACAAATAATTCCAACACAATAAAACTATTTTTATCAAAAATATAAATTTCGAAATTTCAAAGTTTGACTTTTTCAAAAAAAGTCAACTGTTGACTTTTTGACCAAATAGTGAATTTCGGAAAATTTTGTGTTTATAGACTATTTTTACTAATTTCGCCGTTCTGAACTCAAATATCATGTCCGCGTCTCCAAATTCAACTCTGAACACAACTTCAATTTTTAATAACATTCATCATTAATATTATAACTTGCAATATCTATCAACCAGGTTATTCCTAGGAAAGAGGGGACTTTCCGATAAGGATTTTTCCCTATTGGCGCTCAATTAGATTATCTAACCTCTCCTTGACAGAACTTCTAGACATTGTAAATATTGCAATTTATAATATGAATAACTTTGTCATCTCAACTATTGATTTAATAAAATAACATTTTATGCAGATGATACTGTGACAATAATTGTATCAATAATATGAGAGATATGATGCAGCAATAATTGAGTATAACTGAGTGACTTCTTACGTAATCATCAATAATTAATATTGTGTTCTACTATGCAACCACGCGTATTACTGTACTTTTACTATCGGGTATTTTATGACAACTTGCTTACTTTGAAAAAAATTTACATATCACCCTTAACTTTAAACTTTATCAATTTAACTATTTACCAAAATAGAAAAATTGAATACTTTTATTTCATAAAATTCGAGATCTCACATTTTTTCTCTCTATATTATCAAGCGTATTTTTGTGAGTATTTAGATACTTTGAGAATTGCTATTCAGTGCAAGTTTTCTTCGGCATTACATCCGATATTCCAATCAGAAATACTGTTATTTTAAGGTAAAGGATGTTATTTTCTTCGTAAATGATATTATTTCTTTCAATATCATTATGCCAAAATATTGGTATGAATTTTATTGTGGAATTTCTACCTTTTTGTGTAAGACCCCAACTTATTATAAATAAAATTAAATTTTCCTCTATTCATTATTCTAAATTAATAAGGGTTAATTTGATATAATGCTTTGGTTATGGGTGAAATGTGCAAATTTTACAAAATAATCAAGTGGTTATAAAATATTCATTTCTGTCATGGAATATTCGTTTGGTCGTGGAATATTCTTTTTATTCGTGAATATCCGTCTTTACAATGCAGCATCCTTTGTGGGTCCCATAACGTAATAATAAGCAGTAGGATGAAGAAAACAACAAAGTTGAGTTTTATAAATAATTACGTAATTATTACCAGTTAACAATTGTTGGATTACACTGTGGTTAAAATACAATGAATATATGTGGTTGGTTAACAATAGATACACCTTGATGTTACATGATATTGTTGAATTATTGATTCTTACGTGAAAGGCACTACTCAATAATTGTTACGATGAGTTACTTTATTCAATATTTTATTTTATTAATTCAATAATTGTTGCGTTGATATTTTATATTATTGTTGTTTCAATAATTGTCATTATCGCATTTTGTATTTTCCATTATCGGATCAATAATTCATATTATTTGAATAATATTATTAGATAACATTATTGGCAATGTCTAGAAAGTTACATCGAGGAGAGGTTAGATAATCTAATTATGCTTGAGAAGGAGAAATCCTTATTGAAAGCCCCTTTTCTGAGGAGCATACTGGTTATCGTAATTGTGATTACGTAATATTATTTGAGAATAATTAATTATTGATTTATATGATAAGGAAATATTTATTTAATGTGGATATAAATGATGAATTTATTATGTGATTATAAATGAAGGAATTAACGCTGAGGTGTTTTATCAGTATTTTGTCGGAATGGAGGTATTAAAAATCATCCGTTTGTGGATTTTGGATATTTTCGGTTTGGAATTTGGAAAAACTCAAACTTACAAAGTTGTAGAGAATTCAATTTCAGGCAGAATGGACATAAAATTCGTATTTTTCTGATAAACGGGCTATTTTCTATATATAAATTATTGAAGTTTTGAAAAATAAAATAATTTTTATTAATTTATGGGTGGGACCCACTTTTTGGGTGGTGTTGAATACACATGTGGGCTGCTGATTTTTTGGTCAAAGATGGTTGTTATCTTGCATGCGTAGAAAATGAGAATTAAAATATTATTATTTTATTATTTTAGTCTCCTATGGCGTTCTAGCATTTTCCTATAAATAGACGCTTAGGTTAGAATTGAAAATTACACCGTAAATAAGTTTTCTTTTCTCTAGATTCTCGGCGCTTTTTTGTGAGTATTTTGATACTTTGAGAGTTGTTGTTCTAAGATGAGTTTCCTTGACTTTCTATCCCGATATTCCATCGGCACTGCAGTTATTTTGAGGTAAGGGATGTTATTTCCTTCTTAAATGATATTATTTTCTTCAATATCATTATCTTTGAAATATTGGTTTGAACTTTTAATCAAATTTAAAACTTTTTGTGTCGGGTTTCTTATTCACGTGTCACCGCCTTTATTCACAAATCTGACTATTCACCATTTGAAAATGAAATTTTCTTCTTTTTGTCCAAGATATCTATTATGGTTACTATCTTTGATTGTATCTATGTTTTGATCTTTATTTTGAGTTCTGCTTCACAATTGGTTATTATGAAGTATTATTAATCTTGGATAAGCTGTTATACGAATCCCTAATATTTGTCTTTTTGTCTCTTTGGATTCGTTTTATGTAAAATATTTTTCATCATCCTCAGTCCTAAATGATGATATTACTGAATATCTTTGGCCTGTAGTGCAAAGATGAATGATTAACTGATGAATATCTTTGGCCAGTAGTAGTGAAGATGAACAGTGTTGAGATGAACATGACCAATTGGTGATATGAAATGAATATCTTTGGCATGTAGTGCAAAGATGAATATTTGATTAAAGATGTATATTGATTGTTATTACTGAGGATAAAATATTGATGATGGACTTTTAAATCTTAGCGGATAGTAGAACTCATTCTGATGTCTTGACTCTTCTAATGGATTGTTGTTTTATTTTGCAGTTGTTGATCTAAAACTTGTTGTCTATTATATTTTATCGATTTTTCCCTGTTGAAGAATAACAATAATTTGTTGTATATTATCTTAGTCATAATATTCTTTACTGGGTTAGTTGAGCTCACCCTTTTCCTTTTTGTTCTATTTTTCTTCTTAGGAGGTGAGAACATAGCAGGATCAAGTCGGGGTATAGAGTGATGGTTCTAGAAAGTTATTGTAGCAGTCCTCACTATTTTTGTAAAATAGTGTATGAATAATTGTAATGAGGACTTATTTGAGTATGGATAGTCTAAAAGATAATATTTGTATTTAAACTCACAGTATGTGTTGTCTTATTTTGCACGACAATTGTAATAATAAAGTTGTAGTTTACTTTCTGTACCATGTATTTGGCGACTCGGAATAGGTGTTGTATACCTATTTTGGGGGCGTCACATTTTGTGTCGGGGTTACTATTCACGTAAATGGCACTATTCATGAATACGACACTATTCACCGAAAAATAAAATTTTCTCTTCTTTGTCCAAGATGTTTATTATGGTTACTATCTTTGATTGTATCCATGTTTTGATCTTCATTCTTGAATTTTATTCCACTATGAAGTATTTTTGAACTTGGATAAACTGTAATACGAATCCCTAATATTTGTCCTTTTCTCTCACTGGATTCGTTTTCTTTAAGATATTTTTCGTCATCCTCAGTTCTAAATGATGATACTACTAAATATCTTTGGCCTGTAGTGCAAAGATGAATGACTAACTGATGAATATCTTTGGCCCGTAGTGCAAAGATGAACAGGTGTTGAGATAAACATGACCAACTGGTGATAAAAATGAATAACTTTGGCCAGTAAAGCAAAGATGAATATTAGGTTCAAGATGTATATTGATTGATGTTACAGGAATAAAATATTGATAATGGAGTTTTAAATCATAGAAGATAGTAGAATTCATTCTCTACTTGACTCTTCTAATGGATTGTTATTTCCGGTGCATTTGTTGATCTAAAACTTGTTGTCTATTATATTCTATCAAATTTTTCCCTGTTGAAGACTAATGATAATTTGTTGTATATTATCTTAGTCATAATATTCTTTATTGGGCTAGTTGAGCTCACCCTTTTCTTTTTTGTTCCATTTTTCTTCTCAGGAGGTGAGAATTTAGCAAGAACTAGTCAGGGTATGGAATGATGGGTCTAGAAAGTTGTTTTAGCAGTCCTCGCTATTTTTGTAAAATAGTGTATCAATAATTGTAATGAGGACTTATTTGAGTGTGGATATTGTCTAGAAGACAATATTTGTATTTAAACACACAGTATGTGTTGTCGTATTTTGCACGACAATTGTAATAATGAAATTATAATTTTCTTTCTATACCATGTATTTGGCGACTCAGAATGGGTGTTGTATACCTATTTTGGGGGCGTCACAGGACCCACATGTCTCGGGGCACCTCGGGCAGCCGCAGGTAGACCCGCGGCCATCTAGTCTTTAAATATGAGCTCTTGGCAGCTCATTTAAAAAAAGAGAAAAAGAGAGAAAACTCTGTCCATTTCAGCATGTAAACATTGCTAGAGTGCTCTAAACTGAGTGATTCTTCTTTCTAAACACTTGTAAGCTCGTGTTTTGTAACATACTGAAGTTTAACCAATGGAAATCAAGTTTTCAGGCGTCAAAAGTTATCTGAATTCTTCGTGACAGCCCACTGTAAGATTTTTCAGGTTTTTTTAGCTTTTTATTACTTATATATATTTATATCTACTAACGTTGAGAGTCGCGTTGTGTAGGTATGCCCAGATCGTCGATCCGTGGCTTTTTATTGCTTATATACATATATATATACATATATATAGAAAATTTTTAAATTCACAACAAAAAATGTTATTTTCACAACACAAGTGTCGCTATAAATCCTATAGCGACGGTTTTTACCGTCACTATACATCTATAGCGACACTTTTGTGAAAAATAATAAAAAGTGTTGTGGATTTAACAATTCCCAATATATATTATCGAACTTTGAGTCGATTGAGCCTAGATATAATATTTGGTGCATTTACAGCTATTATATATATATATATATATATTTACATTCCAATGTCCTGCCTGGAGTTTACTTCATGGTAGTTGATCGTTCATATATATATACTTATATATATTTACCGTTTTTATAAAAATATCCGCTTTAACTGCTTTCATAATGTAGATATTTAATCTTTCAGCCTACGGGCTAGATTTGCCTTAATCTGGCTATTTCTAACTTTAACTGGTTCATAGTGACTAAACTGGAACCGTTGAAGATAGAATGGTTTAGATTTACTCAAATCAAGTTTTTTTCTAGCTTTTATACATATTGCTTTTTCATGTGAGCCTAGGAATCACGTGATCACAGATTCAGCCTCTGAATCTAGATTCGATTCCCGTGATGGACATTTTGCAGCTACAACCAGTTTGTAAATTATCTACGGTGTATAAATTTTCTTAGATGACTCTCATGCCCACAAGGAGTTCGGCACTGCTATGTATCTTATTTTCTCAAATATGTTTCGCATCTCGAAAATAAAAGCAATCAAGCCAAACATATAATAAAATGGAAGTATCAAAGGCCTCAATTACTATTGAGCACAAGGGTTTGAAAAACCTGTTTTACAAAACTTCACTGCTATATGTTGTTAAAATTGAACTTTTATAGAAAAGTCAAACCCTTTGTGTAGGTACAATGAGGCATAGCACTACTTCCAAATAACTGCACATAGGCCCTACACATACACATACACAGATGAAAGTTTAACGAAAAGTGGCGGTAACCATGTTATCACGAAAGTCGGGGGGTGCCTAACACATTCCATCCGCTTAATCAAGCCCCCGGACCCTAACAAATCTCGATTTCTCGGACCAGTTAAACAGTGTCAAATACACGGGTCTTTGTGCAAACCTTTTCTCGGTTGAATTGGTGCAACCATTTAAAAATACCAATTGGCGACTCTAACAGTCAAATCGTCAACATATACATGTCAGAGCTTTTCAAACTTATTTTTTCAAACAAATCTTACCTAAAATGAGAACACCAAAAGACAAGAACAGAAAGGGACAAATAAAAATCCTGACATCGACAGGACTATCTTCGAATTTTCGATATCTAAGTAATGACTTTTTATATTGTATAAATGTGTATAACGATTTACATTTGTATATCTATAAATATAAACAAGTATGAGATTGGTCAAGTAAATTAATTCAATAATTTATCTCAAATACTTTGAAAAAAAAATTCTTCCACAAAAGATCAGAATTTTGAGTAGAAGAGAGAAAAAATCTATTATAGATTTTTTTTTCATAGTGTAGTTGGTAGCCAAACCTTAATACAAATGTAACCAACAAAAACTAAAAGTGTTACCATTGAAAGTTTTGGTTACCAACTGCACTGAAATTTCTCTTGGTTACCCACAAAAACTAAAAGGGTTACTCTTGTATAAATATTTGAATACCAACTGCACTAAAATTTATCTTTTTCTCCTTTTAATTTCTGGACTAAATCAACCTTCGTCATAATGGCAGTTGTGGCCGTAATGGATGAAGAGATCGGCGTCCATGGCGGCTACACCTTCAAGATCTACAGATCTACATCTTCAAGGTGTTGAAACGGCGGCGAAGGGGAGGAGGAAGATGACCGACAAAGGAGAAGAGGAAAAGACGTTGCCAAACTTTGAATATTTGAATTTTAATTATTATTTTTGAATTTGAATTTGTTTTTGTTGTTAGATCCAAGAGATTTGAATTTGAATTATTAATTATGGTAGTTATTTCTTCTTGATTTTAGGTTTCCTTATTATTATGAATTGAATCCTATACTAATTCCCTAAATTAAGGAATTCTAATTACACTAATATTGTAAATAAATATAGAAAATATATTAATTGTGTAAATATTTTATGAGTGCACTAATAGTGTAATTACTTTCTAAATGTTGTATATTATTGTAAAGGACCCGTCATTTAATAGTGCGGACGGGTTGAGCATACCTAGTGTCCGCAGTATAATTTTACAGACGATATTTTGGATAATTTTTTGGTCCGCAAAATTAAATTGTGATATCTCCATATTAAATTATAGACAAAAAATTAATTTTACCATTTGATGAACGGATGAAAGATACGGGATAAGGTATCCATACAACTAATAGCATTGAACATGTGGGCTTTGCAAATTAATTATGTCGGTCGTGTTATTAAAATGCATGAGTGATTAGTGAACATGCGGGCTTTGCGAATCAATTTGGTTAGTCGTCTTGTTGATATGCATGAGTGAAAATGCGGCATTATTGTGCAGTGACAATTATTGAAAAAATAATAATGCGGGATTATTCTGCCTGAAATCGAATTCTCTACAACTTTGTAGCTTTGAGCTTTTCTAAATTCCAAACAAAAAATATCTGAAATCCACAAACGGGTGATTTTTAATATTTCTACTCCGACAAAATACTGATAAAACACCTCAGCATTAATTTCTTCATTTATAATCACATAAAATAAATAAATCCATCATTTATATCCACATCAAATAAATATTTCCTTATCATAATAATTAATAATTAATTATTCACAAATAATATTACAGAATCACAATTATGACAACCGCGGCCGCTCCTGCGGAAAAGAACCTTCCGATAAGCGATTTCTCCTTACCTTGCAATGCAATTAGATTATCTAACCTCTCCTACGTAACTTTCTGTAGGCATCGCTAATAATGTTATCTAATAATATTATTCAAATAATATGAATTATCGATCCGATTATGGAAAATCTTTATGCGTTGACAATTATTGAAACAATAATAATATAAAAAGCTATCAACGCAAAGAATTATTAAATTAATAAAATAAAATATTGAATAATAACTATCAGAATAATTATCGAGTAGTGCCTTTTACGCATTTAATCAATAATTCAACAATATCATCCAATACCGCCATCTTCTTACGCAACCATGCCAGACATCAGATTTTAACCACCAAGAACCCAACAAATGTTAATTGTGAATAATTTACGTCGTTATTTATAAAACTCAATCTTTGTCGTTTTCCTTCATCCAACCGCTTTTTTTACATTATGAAATATAAGTCGAGTATCAAGCGTCAGCATCGTACGGATATTCCCTCAAAAAGAATATTCCACGATGAAACGAATATTCCCCGACAAAAATGAATATTTTATAACCACTTGCTTATTTTGCAAAATTTGCACATTTCACCCATAACCAAAGTATTATATCAAATTAATACTTTATTAATTTAGAATAATGAATAGAGGAAAATTCAATTTTATTTATAATAAGTTAGGGTCTTACAGCTACTGTCAAAATGATATGAGATCTAAAAGTGGTGTTATTAAATTTGCAGAACTTGACCATTTTATATAACACTCAGAATCCGTAGTTTAGTTTTACGGACTGATGGTTGACTGCAAAATGACGTCATTTAATAGTGCGGACGGTTTGAGCATCTAGCGTCCGCAGTGTAATTTTGCAGACGGTATTTTGGATAATTTTTTGGTCTGCAGAATTAAATTGTGATATTCCCATATTAAATTATAGACGAAAAATTAATTTTACCGTTTGATGAACAGATGAAACATACGGGATAAGGTATCCATACAACTAGATGCATTGAACATGCATTTAACTAATCATTGAGTGATTAGTGAACATGCGGGCTTTGCAAATCAATTCTGTCGGTCCTGTTATTAATATGGATGAGTGATTAGTGAACATGCGGGCTTTGCAAATCAATTCGGTTAGTCGTCTTGTTGATATGCATGAGTGAAAATGCCGGATTTGCAAATCAATTCCGTCAGTCATCTTGTCGATATGCATGACAGCATGAGTGAACATCCGGGCTTTGCAAATCAATTCAGCATTAGTATTTATGTTCCCTAACATAGTACATACGTATTAATACTTTAAATTTATGGTACAAAATATTATTTTACTTTATTTATAATTATACAAATATTAATATTCTAAGTTAATACTGAATTATCAAACATAACAATATTTATACTAATTATTTAAAAAAAAAATCAACTTGTTGTTTCAACTAAAAATCTTTTATATATAATCCAAATGATCTTGACACAATGGAAAAAAAATGAACATTTACAAACCATGTTGCAAAAAATTGAAAGTTTCGTTGCTGTGTTAAGATCCTCCAAATTGGATGGACGACAAAATTGGGCTCAAGAATTAAGATAAAAATTGCGTTTAAGAACTACTATTAAGACTTTATATTCTTTTCTTCTTTGTGGTGATTTAACTCCGCTGGAATTAAGTTGATGAATTCCCTCCCTTTGTCTCCTCCGACACAGGATGTTGTTAAAACTAGTTTCAAACAAATGGCATACGGCCTTGTTAATTGCTTATCAAAGTACCAATAAGTAATACATTCAATTCATCTAAGCAAACTTTTGAAGCTCATCGGCAAAATATGATGATATAACAATGTTGGGATTGACTCATAATTTTTGTGGGTCTGACGAATTAATGACCACTACGATAAGGTAGTCAGTGGTCTCGCTTTGTCGGCGAACTAACGGGGGTTGCAGGGGGAAGAGACTCTTGAAAGTCAAGCGTAATGTGTATTTGGGCTTAAGGAATTAAATATTAATAGTCTTGGGTCTTGAGTTTGACTAATGTATTTGGCCTCATGGGATTGAGTTAGTCCATGTTATAGAAGTTAGGGTTTTTAGTGACTATAAAAATATTGTTTATTCTGTGTATCATGTAGAGTATGTGAGACTGCTAAATGAATACATCAGACAAACATGACTAGCCAAATTGATAAACCTCAGTAAATTTATGTGTTCTTTTATTTTTCCGTTCTTTAATTTATGTATAATTACTTGTGATATATAACATACCATATTATAAGTAATTAGAGAGTATAAATGGTCAATTAATGATCCAAGAGGGACAAAAAAAATAAGTATAGATCTAAAAAATTCAAATTCTCAATATTTTGGCCGGTGGGTTTTAATGCTCCTGAAATTTTCAACTAGTGGTGTGAACCCCTTGAGAAAAATAGAAATTGTTTAACACGTTTGAAAAACCATCATTATTTAAAATTCTTCCACTATATATATAATATATGAGGAACCAGAATTACATTTTTCACATTGCCAAAAGGAGTTGAAAGCAAAAGGTTAATTAAAGCATAATGAAGGTTCATATTCTATCTAAAGTGCTTGTAAAACCCTCAACACCAACCCCTTCAAACCTTCGAAACTACAAGATATCCTTCACTGATGAGCTTGATCCAACCATCAATGTTCCTATCATTCTCTATTACCAATCCCATCACACTGATGGCGCTTCAAGGTGTAACATGCTCAAAAATTCACTCGAACAAGCCCTAACCCCATTTTACCCATTTGCAGGAGGATATGACAAAAACAATCGACTAATCTTTTGTAACGACCAAGGAGTTGATTTTGTGACAGCACAAGCAGATTGTCAGCTTACTGAACTTCTGGGGCAGGGGAAAAGATTAGAGACTCAGCTGATCAATCAGTTAATTCCATGTGATGTTCAGGCAGCTGATGAAATCACGAATCCTTTGCTTGCTGTTCAAATCACTGTTTTCGAGTGTGGTGGTATAGCTTTTGCTGTGTGCTTTTCACACAGAATCGGAGATGCATCCACTATCAGCGCGCTCATGACTGGATGGGCTGCCGCTTGCCGTGGGTTGCATATAGCACCATTTTCTCCACTTTTCAACACGGCCTCTTTTTACCCCGGAAGAAATTTACCCCGGCTCAAATTAGGTTGGACCGGGGAAAATGGAACTAAGAGTGTCACAAAAATGTTTGTGTTCGATAGAGAAGCAATATCAACTCTTAGAGGCAGAGCTAAACTTGATAAAATAACAACCAATCGCCTGCCCTCAAAGCTACAATTGGTGAACGCATCATTGTTAAAGGCTCTTATTGGTGTAGACCGTGTAAAATATGGCTACTCGAGAGCCTTATTTTTGATTCAAACCATGAATCTAAGGGAAAAAGCAAGTCCTACAATACCCCAACAGTCTTTTGGGAACTTATGGGGATTAGTACCCATAAAAATCTTTGCAGGTGAATCTGAGGGCAAGGACTTTAAAGATTACGCGGATATGTTAGCTGATTCTGTCCGTGATGCTGTTGAGAAGTACACGAAGATGTCATTACATGAAGAGGATGGCCACAGGGAAGTTATTAATCCATTTATGGAGTGTAACGAAAACATATGCAATTCTGAGGTGAATGCTTTCTTGTTTACGAGCTGGTGTAGGTTTTCTTATTATGACGCTGATTTCGGTTGGGGAACGCCCGTTTGGGCAAGTGCGGCTTCCATGCCGCTCAAGAATATTGTTATTTTGATGGATACGAAAGAGGGCGATGGGATTGAAGCATGGGTGTATTTAGAGGAGAAAGACATGCTTATTTTTGAGCAAGATTCTGATATTGCAGCCTTGACTAAATAATGGAGCTGCCGTACGTGTTAATTAAGCAAGGATTAATATATTAAGCATCTACTTTTCATTTTTATGTATCTGTGCAGTTCTCATTTTCATGTATCCAGGAATATTTTGGGGCAGATTTTAGCTAATTTTTCTATTGAAGTTAAATAAATAAAATTTAAACTAATTATAATAATATTTATAAATTATAATACTATCCTCTTAAACCTCATAGTTTGAAAATGTTCTAAGATAGCTTTATTATCAATAGTTTCAAATATAACATTTTCAATGTAAGGAACCAAACAATCACACAACTATTTATTGCTCATTTGGTTTCGGAGAGTGGTTTCAATAATATTCATCGTTGAAAATATCATCTCTACCGTGGCAGCAGCAAATAAATATTCATAATCCAATCTAAAAAAGGAATTTCAAAATAAAAAAATATTTAGATACAATTTAGGAATTTACTTCAATTACTTGCCATAGTTCAATTTAATTGATTCCCCAAATGTTGAAAGCCTCAAACCAAATTTGTTTTCTATATTCAAACAAAATCATGAATTAATTTTAAAGCATAAACCAATTTTGCTATCTTTTTATAAATTTCAAATAACTAACACCTCCCAAAACAAGAATTGATTTAATTACCAGCTAAAAATCCAGACCTTTGGAGACCTTCATAAGCGGTCTCAATTACAAGTGGTAAACTGACAGCTTGAACAAAATCCAAAGTTTTAGGTTTCAGAAGATTTTTCACTTGGCTTCCAACCTTTATTATCACACTAGCAACATCATACCCTGAAATAGTATACAACAAAAGCAAAACCCTTTGTAAAGACAAAACTAATCATCAATAATACTGAATAATGCAAAACTAGTTATAAGCAAATTATGTCTGATCTACACCCACCTAGACAAGCTAAAATGTAATGAAATAAAACTCTAGTAAAAGGCTGAAAAGTATTTGGATAAATAGGTTATTACTATGATTTCCTTCTCCCGTATCTTTAAATCAATAAAATTTATAAGTTTCCCATTATAAAATAACACAAAATTATTGTAAGTTATTACAATAAAATATAAAAACTAATCAATCAAAATAATCTCATTTTCAATTGAAGATCAAACAACCCAAAAACAAAATCTCAATCATACCAAACAAACAGTAACCACAGTTAACCAAATCAATAACAAAAAAAATTCAAACTTTAATCAAACAATTAATTACTCACAGTTCACACACTGATGATTTGATGAACAATCAAAACCAAAAACTATACAAAAAATATAGAGAGAATTAGAACCTAGAAATCTAAAAACTTGATCAAAAATTTAGAATCAAAAGTACATGCGATGGATGAGAAAGGGTTATATAATATAGGGGAAAAGAGAGGACCGAATTAGGGGTGATGTTTGCTCGGTTTGATTCTCTTCTCGGCTGCTTTCGTTCCACGTTGGTGCCTAATTGGGATATTTGTATTTTTACTCCAATAGTGAGTAAAAATATAAATAGTTAAAATTTAAATACACTTATATATGTCCAATTTTCATAGCTCTTATAAAAAAACATGGGCGATTGTACCCGTACATACTTTTTACACTTTTAAACTCAAAAAGAACCCCTCTATATACATATCAACGATATATAAATGCAGATAAAAACTCCTCTACATATCATATCTAACATTCAATTAATAATGAAGGCGACCAACATCCTCACTACAACTAAAACGATAGATTCTTAAACCCAATCAAAGATAAAAACCCTCTACATATCATATCTAACATCCGACCGACAGTAATTTTGATGACGGACCTTTTAAACTCATTGCGCATTAACACCTCTACATATCAAACAAACGATAGATTCTTAAACCCAATCGTGAATAAAAACTATCTGCATGTTATATCTAACATTGATAATGGCATCATCGATAATGACATATCCACTAACATTCACTGTGTAATATAGAATATCCTTAGAACTTTGTAAATTCCAATAAGCATATAAATAAGATTATATATATATATATATAGACACACACACACACATTAGAACTTTGTAGATTTCAATAAGCATATAAATAAGATAATGAATCATATAAATTCCCAACCATCAAGAACATATCAATCAATATTAGTAAGTTTCATCTATCAATCCCTATCTAACTAAATCAATATCTACGCCACCAAAGCAACGACGAATGCACCAACAGCAATAGATCCCATAGAAAGTTTGTTCAATGCCGCAGCGTTCTTTGCAGGTGCTGGTGCGTCGGACGGCGGAGTCGAAATCGTCGATGGAAAAGACGGAGGGTACACCGGCGCCGAAAAATCCGGAAAAGGTGGAGATGCGGGAGAATTGATAGGAGACGGAGGCGGTGGTGTGGTTTTCGACGGAGTCGGCGCTGGAGATTGTACTGACACGGGAGTCAGCGCCGGAGAATTAGAAAGTGTTGCAGGTGACGGGGCTGGTGCAACCGCCGGAGACCTAGCAATCACGGATCCCAAGAACAATGCCGCTAGCATAACAACAATCATACTGGAATAAGCCATTGTGAGCGATTTATTGTGTGTTTGTGTGTGAGAGAATATATATAGGGGAGGGAGTCCGACTTGTAGTCAATTTATGAAAAGAGTTGTGCGTATTAACCGTTGGATTTGATTTAGCATGATTGTTTATTAGGAAATCTGACGGATGAGGATAACCTTAAACGGAAACACGGTTGGGGCCCGCGTAAGGGAGGGAGAGAGAGAGAGTCCGAACGTAGAATTGATTTGTTTTCCTTTTTTTAAGGGATTTGAATAGAAACAATTAGTTGTGATATGTACTACTAATTATTATTTTTGTCTTTTTAGAAATAAAATTTATTTTTTTAATCAATTGTTTGTAAATTTTTAAAAATATTAATTATTTAATATTAATTTTATATTAAATATTACTTTTTTACTCTTTCTAAACTTTCTATAAATTTTAGAAAGATTGTATTAAAATTTTGTGTTTAATTTGATCGATCAGACAAAATATTAATTGTATTTTTATTTATTTATATATTTTTTTAAAACGTCAATTAAAAAAAAAGAGTGAAAGAAGTATTGCAAAAAAATATGTAATTGGATACAAAATACCTTGATATATGTAATTGGATTAGATTAGGCAAAACTAATGAAATTTTTACTGTAGTTGGCACGTTTTACTGATTACATTATTGAATTTTTAATTTTTCAAATTAATTATTATTTTAAAATTGGGTCATTCCGTTAACAAAAAAATAAACGAACATTAATTTTTTATCGACAAAACTAATGAATTATCCATTGTAGCTGACATGTTTTACTTATTACACCATTAAACTTTTAATTTTTCAAATTACCCCATTAAACTAATTAATATTTTGAAAGTGGGTCATTCCATTAATTTTTTATATATGTGGCTCTAGAAAAGAAATTCAAAAATAAAAAAATATTACTTATGTGGAAAAAAATAATAAAAAAACTTGAAAGTGAAAGAAAAAAAATCAAAATATTTTGGGTACTCTAATCTCATATGTTTGTCAATAGAATAAACTTCCTCGCGAATGAAAAGAAATGTATCAACATTAGAAATGAAAACGCGGTAATTGACAACAACAACATTTTGCATCTGCCTCTGAATTATCTCCGCATCCATCAGTAAAAACTCAGGCTCCTATCAAATCATAAATGCAATCCCAACAAAATCAATTTAACCAAATATTACTACCATGTGTACACACACACACACATAGATATAGAGAGAGATTGAGGAAGAAGTGGATCTTGTGGAGACGATCGAGAGTGAATGAGAGGAGTTTGGAGACATAAAACTACTGATAGTTGGAGGTGAGAGGGAGAAAATATACTGTAACATCATTTACTTCATCTGTTGTTGTTCTTGAAGATTCAGACTCCATTATATTGTTATATCTAATGCTGAATTTTGAAACTCAATTCAATATTTTGGGTATTCGGATTTAGGAATTTTCATAAATTTTAGAGAGAAAATACGCAGATCTATTTGATCTAGAAGAAAGGGGAGAAAAGAGAGATAAGAGGAAGGAAAAGAGAGAATAAATCAAATTTGTTTATTTTCTTTTTTCTTTTTCACGTCCACGTAGGATAAAAACTGAAACGATTTAACACTCGTGAGACAAAGATAACAGAATGACCCAATTTCAAAATATTAATTAGTTTAATGAGGTAATTTAAAAAATTAAAAGTTCAATAGTGTAATCAGTAAAATGTGTCAACTACAATAGGTAATTCATTAGTTTTGTCGATAAAAAGTTAACGTCCGTTTATTTTTTTGTAACGGAATGACCCAATTTCAAAATAATAATTAGTTTAGTAGGATAATTTGAAAAATTAAAAATTTAATGGTGTAATCAGTAAAACGTGCCAATTACAATGAGTATTTCATTAATTTTGCTTATTAAATTATAATGGTGGTCCACCATGTTATATATTTCTTTACAAAAATTATAATTAATACTTATATATATGGCGATAACAAAAAAATTATACATAAACTCATGATATTTATTGTTTCTCAAATATATTTAGAGCTCCTATATATTAAACTAAAATTAAAAAAATTAGCACATCAATAATAATATTATAAATAATTATATTGATCTGGAGTCTAGTACATTCAAGAATCTGAATCAGAGTATGCAACAAATTAAGAAAAGAATGTGTATATATATAGAGGGTCTCCCATCAATGGAAACCGGTTGCTACATACACTATTCTAGCAATCACATCATACACTGTCCATGGCACTATCCAAAGAATGTGATTAAATATATTGAACTTGGACCATGTCACTAGAAGGAGTAGTGGTAGACATATTCGTTTTAACAGGAAATATTCGTACGACGGCACAATCATTGGTGGACCCCACAACAGAATTATTGTCGGATTGAGAAAACGACAAAAATATTTTATTAAAATAACAATGGAAGTTTTACCATTAATACTATTGAACTACTCGGTAAAAAAATGCGATGTACGTGTGGTTGCATAAGAGCACACGGTATTGATTATTGATGCTTACGTGAGAAGTTAATTAGTTTTGTTCAATTATTCTTATAAGTAATTGTTGCATAGTATCTCACGTTAATTAATTCAATTATTATTGATATTTTATATTATTAAATCAATAATTGAAATGACAGAGTTATTAATATTATAATTTGCAATATTAACGATGTCTAGAAGTTCTGCCAACGAGAGGTTTGGTCACCTAATTGCGCTAATAGGAGAAATCCTTATTGAAATCCCTCTTTCTCGGAACGACTGAGTCGATTAATATTGTGAATTATAATAAAGGTGATAAATGTTGTTAAAAATTATTAAGTTGATTTTTATGAAGTTTTGCTTATTTTATGAACCCCATTTACCCATTTTTCAAAATAATCGGTAGAAAATTATTTAAAGGTGGGGACCACATGTGGGGCCCATGTGTGTTGAAAAATTGATTTTGGAAATGGGAGTGGGAGAGAGTTACGTATATGGAGGGAGTTTATATATATAAGATTGTGATGTGGGTGTATATATATAATATTATATGTATGAGTGGAATGTGGTGGGAGAGTGAAAGTGATGTGTGTGTGTGTAAGTTGAATTAATGGTGGGAAAGTATTCTAATGATAGTGATGGGTGGATAAATTAGGGTGGTTTATTAAAACCATGTGTTATATATATATAATATATATTTTATTTTATTTAAAAGATTTTGCTTTAAATATGGACCGTCCGATTAAAGTAAATCAATCTGAATGAATTCATTGAATTAGTTACTATGCATTCCATTCTTCATAAATAGAAGCTCATTCCTTCATTATTTTCTTACGAATTCACTTTGAACTACAGAGAGGAAAATTTTAGAAGAAGAAGTCTGCTAACTTTCTTTTCATATATTCAGTTTCTTTACTACGGTAAGGGTGTTATTTCTTTTATCCAAGAAAGAGAACTTCATTATTCCATTTCTTTATTGTTACATTGGAATAACTTTGTGTATCTGCCAGCAACACTATACTTGGTGACATTCTTCTATTATTCTGTCTTTATTATTACATTGGAACATCACGTATACATGTGTTTTACACCGACTGGTTAAAAATCTTTATTATTCTCATCAAAATATCCCATCATGTGTTTTTTAATTTTAACTGGGTTCCATTATTTATTATTCCGTCTTTATTATTACATCAAAATATCTTGTCGTGTGTGTTTACACCGGACTTCGTTCCATTATTTATTATTCCGCATTTATTATTACATTTGGAACATCCTATCGGTGTGAATTTCACGACGACTTTGTTCCGTTATTATTATTCTATTGGAATAACTCATACTATGTGAAGTACCGCATGCATGGTGATTTCTTTTGTTATTCCATTCATTATTATACTCGGTTGGTTAAAATTTTGACTTCTATACTCCATGAAATTAGTGGAATATCCTTGATATTTAAGCTTCATCCGAAGATTTTTCATGGAAATATTCTTACGAGCATTCTTGAATTTTACTCTACAAAGCGATATCATGTTGACAATTTGACGTTATTAGTTCTGAATAAATTAATTCGTGAAGTTGTTTTATTGAATTCTTATATCATTGTCATCATCCTCGTGTTTATATTTTTTTAAAGTCATCTATGGCCTGTAGAGCATGGATGGACTTGGTATGATTATGATCAGGGATTATTCGGTGTAATCATGACAGTAATGTTATAAATGATGTGGTAAAAGTCCTCATTGGCCCGTAGTGCATTGATGGACAGTTGTTGGCATGATCATGACCATTGATGAATACACAAATATCCTTGGCCCAAGTGCATGGAATTTGTGGTCGTGACCTCTAATGAATATCCTCGGTAGTAGTGCGGGGATGATGATGGGATTATTTATTAAGTTTGTCTCAAATGATAAAAGTGATGAAAAACTTTTAAAATCATAAAAGATAGTAGATTCTATTCTCTACTTGACTCTTTTAATGGATTGCTTGTTCCGCTGCAGTTAAACTTGATGTCTATTGTATATTATCTGTTTAACATTATTGAGGACTAGTGATAATTTATTCTGCATTATCTTAGTCATAATATTTCTTACTGGGCTAGTTGAGCTCACCCTTTCTTTCACTGTTCTCTTCAGGAAATGAGAACGTAGTTGGGACTAGTCGGGGAACGGAGTGATGGTCCGAGAAGGTGTCTTAGTAGTCCTCACTATTCTGTAAAATAGTGTGATAATAAATGTAACGGGGACTCTATTTGAGAATGGATATTGTCTAGAAGGCAATATCCCTATTTAAAATCTCAGTTATGTTTTGTCGTATTTTACACGACAGTTGTATAATTAAGTTTTTTATTTGTATTTGTACCATGTATTTGGTGACTCAAGATGGGTGATGTATACCTATTTTGGGGGCGTCACAACAGTATCAAAGCTTAGGGATATGATCCCTGGCTGAGATGTGAGATAAGAACTAGGAGGGGAGAGACGGGGAATTCCTTCACTAGTATGACCTACCTAAGTTTATTTGGTATTTAATTGGTCGATCAGAGTATAGGAAAAATATGTGATATATTAATTAACCCTTATTTTGTGGCAGTGTTTAAAAATGGAGTCCGAGAATGTTGAGAACATGAATATCAATGGAGCACAGGAGACCGTTGAGTCTCCACAGATCAATAACCAGGACAATGTGCATCAGGAAGGCGACAATCCTCATGCAAACAACAACACTGACCAAATGATGAAAGATGGAATGTTCCGAGGCTTCATGTAATTCATGCAACATCAGGCGAGAGCGACTCCTGTCCAAAATGCAGGTGGAAACACAAAAAACTCTCGGACGGTCACAGCCAAACAGTTCAAGGAGCTGGGACCACCGGAGTTTTTTGGAGAGCCAAAGCCACTTAAAGCGGAGACATAGATAAAGCAGATCAACAAGATATTTGATGTCTTGGGTTGCTCCGAGGAGCAAAAGGTTCCCTTTGCCACCTTCATGTTACGCAGAGAGGCATTCATCGGTGGGAATCAGAAAAGCGTACTCCAACCTCGCCAGATCAAGATGACTTGGCAGAAGTTCCAAGAATTATTCAACGACAAATACTTTTTCGAAAGTATTCGTCACATGAAAGAGGTAGAGTTCATCAAGCTAGAGCAAAACAACATAACCGTGTCGCAGTACGAAGCCAAGTTCACCTAGTTGTCCCGGTTTACATCCCATTTGGTTGATAATGAGGAGAGAATGACGCGAATGTTTCTAAGAGGTTTGAAACCAGAGATACGTCAATATCTTATCTCTCATAAACTGTGTTTGTATTCAGATGTTGTTAATAGGGCTCAGTTATTGGAGCGCGATAATGAGTTAAACCAACCAAAGGAGAAGCGGTACAAAAAAATGATAATACCAAAGGATAATAACATATCGTGAGCGGTGATAATAAGCGTGGAGGAATCAACATGCCGAAATGGTAACCACTTTGGTGGTAATCATGGCCAAAACAATAAGAATGGACATTTCAAGAAGAGGAGATTCAACAATGATGGAAAGACATCAAAGATCGACGACTTGTCGTTAAGGAAGGAGAACGACCACCTATCATATGCTTCAAGTGTGGAGGAGAGGGACACATCAGTCCCAACTATGCGATGTCATCCAAAGAATGTTACAACTGTGGAAGAGAAGGTCACCGCCCGATTTTGTCGTCATGTCAAGACAAGTCCAAATTGGGATGGAGGCATCCAAGTCGTCGTCCCGTAAAAAGTCAAAGCTTTAGAAGGCAAGGGAGAGGCGTTTGTTGTAACCTCCCGTAAAAGCAAGGAACCCGAACGAGGTCATCACGGGTAAGCTTATCATAAACTCTAGCGAAGTTTATACCTTATTTGATACCGGTTCTACCCATTCTTTTATTTCTCCTACTTGCGCTCAACGTTTAAATTTGATTCCGGATAAATTGGACTTTGACTTATCTGTTGAAACTCCATTGGGAGAAACCTTCATTACATCCACGGTTTATAAGTCTTGTTTAGTTCAAATCGGTACCCTCACATTACCTATCGATCTTATTTCATTGAAAATACTTGCATTTGATGTAATTCTAGGGATTGATTGGTTAACTACTCATCATGCAAAAATTGATTATTTTCATAAGGTTGTTAGCTTTCATATTCCTAATCAACCTATTATGCGAATTCAAGCAACTAAACCATTAAAATCAATCACTGTCATCTCAAGCCATAAAGCTATTCGTTTATTGAAAAACGGATGTCTAGCTTTCTTAGCTCATGTCACGGATCTAAACAAAAATACGTTAGTTTTGAATGATATTTCTATTGTTAATGAATTTCCTGACGTATTCGCTGAAGAACTTCCTGGCCTGCCCCCAGAGCGTGAAATTGAATTTTGTATCGACCTTGAACCCAAGATAAAAACCCATTTCCAAAGCCCCATATCGAATGGCTCTATTGAACTTCGTGAGTTAAAGACCCAACTACGTGAATTGTTAGACATTGGCTTTATTCGTCCCTACTACTTCTCCTTGGGGTGCTCTTATTCTATTCATGAAGAAGAAAGATGGGAGTATGCGACTTTGTATTAATTATCGGAGTCAATCATGTCACCATAAAAAATAGGTACCCATTGCCACGTATTGATGACTTGCTTGACCCGGTTATAAAGGCGCCAAATTCTTTTCAAAGATTGATCTTCGTTAGGATATCACCAATTGAAGATTAGAACCGATGACATTCCAAAGACGGCTTTCGAACTCGAAGACGGCATTATGAATTCCTAGTCATGTCTTTTTGGATTGATTAATGCTCCTCACGCCTTCATGGATATGATGAACCGAGTATTCAAGGAATATTTGGATCACTTTGTGGTCGCTCTTTATTGATGACATCCTCATATATTCCAAAACCCGTGAAGATCATGAAAGCAACACTTGAGGTCGATACTCCAAAAGCTTCGTGAATATAAGCTTTATGCCAAGTTGAAGAAATGCGAGTTCGGCTTGAGGAAGTAGCATTCCTTGGGCACGTGGTATCAAGTCATGGAATATCTGCTGACCCGACAAAGATTGAAGCCATTCAAAGTCGGGAACAACCTAAATCAAATGATCAAGACGTAGCTTTCTCGCTTAACATGGTTTATTTTGAGATTCGTAGAAGGTTTTCTCGAATCGCTACTCCATTAACTTAGCCGACTCAAAAGATACAAAATTCGGTGGAGTGAGGAATGTGAGAAGAGTTTTCAAGAACTCAAGAGAAGACTCATTTCAAAGACTGCTACGACAATACCATCCGCCTTGAGGATTTGTCATATACAAAGGATGCTTCGTGCAAAGGGTTAGGATGTGTTCTCATGCAACATGGGAAAGTCATAGCCTATGCCTCTCGACAACTCAAAGAATATGAGAGAAATTATCCTACTCATGATCTAGAGTTGGCAACCGCTTGCTCTCAGACTTAAAATTTGGAGGCACTACTTGTATGGGGAGAAAGTGGAGATCTTTACGGATCATAAAAGCCTCAAATATTTCTTCACTCAAAAGGAACTCAACATGCGATGTTAACGTTGGCTTGAACTTTTGAAAGATTATGATCATACCATCCAATACCATCCTAGAAAAAGCAATGTGTGGTAGACGCATTGAGTAGAAGATCATATGCGGGTACGAGTGCGATATTGTCAACGCAAAGGCCCATCTTGTATGACTTGCAAAGGATGGAAATAGAGATAAAGACTCCAGGGACCCACGTGATGATGGCGAATATACGAGTAGAACCGACTTTAATTGATAAAGTTAAAGCTACTCAAACTACAGACCTGGAGCTGATGCGTATGAGGAAAAAAGTGCAAAAAGGTGCTATGCCGGAAGCAAGAATCGATGAAGAAGGAATACTTTAAGTCAACTCCAGACTTTGTGTTCCTAACGACCTTGATTTAAAGTATAAAATCATGATGGAGGCGTACAACACACTGTTTTCAATCCATCCTGGGAGTACCAAAATGAATCGTGATCTTCATCATACATTTTGGTGGAGCAATATGAAGAGAGAGATAGCGTTGTTTATCTTAAGGTGTCTAACTAGTCAACGAGTCAAGGCGGAGCATCAAGTATCAAAAGGTCCATTGCAACCACTTAAAATTCCAGAATGGAAGTGGGAGCACATTACCATGGATTTCATTACTTCGGTTTTCCCAAGGTTTCTCAAGGCATAGATGCAATTTGGGTCATTGTTGATAGATCACCAAGTCCGCTCATTTCTTACCTATACGAGAAACTTATACACTGAACGCCTTGCTCAGATGTATATAAACGAGATTGTAAGATCGCATGGTATGCCAAGATCCATAGTTTCCGATCGAGACCCAAGATTCACTTCACAATTTTTGGTTAGTTTGCAAAAAGCTATGGGCACGGATTTACGATTTAGTTCGGCATATCATCCTCGGATTGACCTGACAATCGAGAGAGGACTATTCAAACTGTGGAAGATTTATTAAGACTCAGTCCTTGACTTCAAGGGAAGTTGGGATAAGTTCTTACCATTGGTGGAGTTTTCCTACAACAATAGTTATCAAGCAAGTATCGCATGGCTCCATTCAAGCGTTGTATGGAAGAAAGTGTCGCTTCTCCAAGATCTTTGGGATGAGGTGGGTGAAGCAACGTTGTTGGGACCGGAGTTGGTACGTATGACTACAGAAAAGATTCAAATGATCCGACAACGTATAAAAACCTCACAAGACCGACAAAAGAGTTATGCTGATCTTCATCGAAAGGACGTAGAATTCGATATTGGGGATCATGTGTTGTTACGTGTTGCTCCATGGAAAGGAGTTACAAAATTTAGAAAGAGAGGAAAGCTCAATCCTCGATTCATTGGCCCATTTTTAATCCTCGATCGAGTAGGTACTGTAGCCTATAGACTTGCTTTACCGCCAAGTATGTCTCGTGTTCATAATATTTTTCACATATCCATGTTACGTAAATATGTGAAAGACCCGAACCACATTATTGAGTTAGAACCGGATGAAATAGCGGAAGATTTAACGTATGAAGAGGTTCCTGTTCAAATCTTGGATAAGAAGGAATATATTCTACGCTCCAAGGTTATACCTCAAGTCAAAGTGTTATGGAGGAATCACGATGTTGAGGAAATGACCTGGGAGTTAGAATCTGAAATGAAATCAAGGTATCCTTACCTCTTCGACATGCCAGGTACGTACCCTAATTTCGAGGGTGAAATTTCATAAGAAGGGGAGATTGTAAGACCACAACTTTTATGAATAAAAATGAATTTCTATAAAATATCATTTTTGAATATTATGGAATAATTTGATATAATGTTATAGTTGTGGGTAGTATTTATAAATTTTGCAAAGTAGGCAAGTTGTTATATAATATTCGATTGGTCGGGGAATATTCGTTTTAACAGGAAATATTCAGTGACGACTGAAGACAATCATCAGTGGACCCTACAAATGTAATTATTGTTTGATTGAGAAAAACGACAAAAATATTTTATTAAAATAACTACGGAAGTTTTACTGTTAATCTTTGTTGAACTACTTTCAGTAGTAAAAAATACAAGAATACGCGTGGGTCATAAAGAAGACACACTGTATTGATTATCGATGCTTACGTGAGAAGTTAATTAGTTTTGTTCAATTATTGCTATAAGTAATTGTTGCGACAAGATCTCACGTTAATCGATTCAATTATTGTTGATATTTTATATTATTAAATTAATAATTAAAATAAAAGAGTTATTAATATTATAATTTGCAATGTTAACAATGTCTAGAAGTTCTGCCAATGAGAGGTTTGGTCACCTAATCATACGACAAATGGGAGAAATCCTTATTGAAATCCCCTCTTTCACGAACGACACGGTCGATTAATATCATGAATTATAATAAAGGTGATAAATGTTGTTAAAAATTATTAAGTTGATTTTTATGAAGTTTTGCTTATTTTATGAACCCTATTTACCCATTTTTCAAAATAATCGGTAAAAAATTATTTAAAGGTGGGGCCCACATGTGGGGCCCATGTGTGTTGAAAAACTGATTTTGGAAATGAGAGTGGGAGAGAGTTACGTATATGGAGGGAGTTTATATATATAAGATTGTGATGTGGGTGTATATATATAATATTATATGTGTGAGTGGAATGTGGTGGGAGAGTGAAAGTGATGTGTGTGTAAGTTGAATTAATGGTGGGAAAGTATTCTGATGATAGTGATGGGTGGATGAATTAGGGTGGTTTATTAAAACCATGTGTTATATATATATAATATATATATAATATATATTATATTTTATTTAAAAGATTTTGCTTTAAATATGGACCGTCTGATTAAAGTAAATCAATCTGGACCGTTCATGAATTAGTTACTATGCATTCCATTCTTCTATAAATAGAAGCTCATTCCTTCATTATTTTCTTACGAATTCACTGAACTCTAGAGAGAGAAAATTTTAAAAGAAGAGAAGTCTGCTAACTTTCTTTTCATATATTCAGCTTTTTTTCTTGTAGTGGGTTATTTCTTTTATTCAAGAAGAGAACTTCATTATTCCATTTCTTTATTGTTCTCGTTGAATAACTCAGATACGCCAAGCTACCCTATACTTGGTGACATTATTCTATTATTCTGCATCTTTATTATTCTATTGGAACATCATGTACATGTGTTTTACACCTGACCGGTTCCCGTCTTTATTATTATTCGGCTTAATATCCTCGCTCTCGTGTTTTACACCAAACCCTGGTTCCATTATTTATTATTTCGCCTTTATTATTCTCTGTAATATCCTCGTGCATGTGTTTTACAATCGGATCCGGTTCCATTATTTATTATTCCGCACTTATTATTCTCATTGGAACATCCTCGTCTGTGTGAATTTCACCGACCGTTTCCGTTATTATTATTCTGTTGGAATAACCTCGCCTATGCCAAGTACCGCATGCATGGTGATTTCTTTTGTTATTCCATTCGTTATTATACTCAAATGGTTAAAATTTTGACTTCTATACTCCATGAAATTAGTGGAATATCCTCGATATTTGCGCTTCATCCAAAGATTTTTCATGGAAATATTCTTCCGAGCATTCTTGAATTTTACTCTACAAAGCAAAGATCATGTTGACAATTTGACGTTATTAGTTCCCGAATAAATTAATTCGTGAACTTGTTTTATTGAATTCTTATATCATTATCATCATCCTCATGTTTATATTTTTTTTAAAGTCATCTATGGCCCAGTAGAAAGCATGGATGGACTTGGTATGATTATTACCGTGGATTATTCGGTGTAATCATGATCGTAATGTTACAAATGATGTAGTAAAAGTCCTCATCGCCCATAGTGCATTGATGGACGCTTGTTGGCATGATCACGACCATTGATGAATACACAAATATCCTCGCCCGTAGTGCATAGAATTTGTGGTCGTGACCCTAATGAATATCCTGGTCAGTAGTGCGTGGATGATTATGGATTATTTATTGTCGAGTCTCAAATGATAAAAGTGTTGAAAACTTTTTTAAATCATAAAAGATAGTAGATTTTATTCTCTACTTGACTCTTTTAATGGATTGCTTGTTCACCAAGTAGCTTAAACTTGATGTCTATCAGATATTATCGGTTTAACATTATCGAGGACTAATGATAATTTATTCTGCATTATCTTAGTCATAATATTTCTTACTGGGCTAGTTGAGCTCACCCTTTCTTTCACTGTTCTCTTCAGGAAATGAGAATGTAGCTGGGACTAGTCGGGGAACGGAGTGATGGTCCGAAAAGGTGTCTTAGTAGTCCTCACTATTCTGTAAAATAGTGTGATAATAAATGTAATGAGGACTCTATTTGAGAATGGATATTGTCTAGAAGGCAATATCCCTGTTTAAAATCTCAGTTATGTTTTGTCGTATTTTACACGATAGTTGTATAATTAAGTTTTTTATTTGTATTTGTGCCATGTATTTGGCGACTTAAGATGGGTGATGTATACCTATTTTGGGGGCGTCACATCTTAACACTAATAGCTTTCGAGATTTAATATTTATTTAACGATGAAATAGCCGATAGATTAAGGATGAAATAATTAATACATTACTCACTTAACGATAATAGAGTAATACTGACTTAGATCGTAGAGCAATATATATATTAACGATCATAAAGTACTGACTTTAAGATTGTAGAGAACTAACTTAACGATTGTAAAGTTATGACTTAAACCGTAGAGTATTAACTTAACAATCATAGAATAATGACTTTACGATTGTAGCAACAGGTTTCCATAGGGACTATATATATATATATATATATATATATATATATATATATATATATATATATATATATATATATATATATATATATATATATATGTGTGTGTGTGTGTGTGTGTGTGTGTGTGTGTGTGTGTGTGTGTGTCTCTCAATCAACTCATTTGTGGCAATTTATTGCAATCTTCAATGGCTAAGATTAGAAGTGTCATATTACTATTCGCAAGAAGGTCTTGCGGATAGTATCTGCATAAACTTCTTGCAGAAACTTCCTGCGGATATTTTAATTTTAACGTTAAAAAAATTAGGAAAAAATCAGAAACTCTCTCTCTTAGATTTTTTCTCTTTCTTCAATAACTTTTTCTTTACAAATATAAAATATTGTTAATCTATATATTGTTAAAAAACTCTCATTAACATCTTTAAAATAAAATACATTGTTGATATCTTTTATTTAGTTAAAATGACCAAAATTAGAATTAAAATTTTATATTTTGAAATACACCATCCATTATAACCTTTGGTTGCAACTTTTGACCTCTTAAATACATCAAAACATATCAATAATGCCTCTTATTTTGAAGATTTTTTGACACCTTTCCAACCATATATATATATATATATATATATATATATATATATATATGGAGTGATCTAGATGGCAATATAATTAGTTAACTTTTGGGTTAACTCATATTAACTTCAACCAAAGACCCCAACTTATTATTAATGAAATTTAATTTTCTATTTATTATTTTGAAATAAAAAAAGGGTTGATTTGATTAATGTGGATAGTTATGGGTAAAATACGCAAATATTTCAAAATAAGCAAGTGGTTATAAAATATTCATTGTTGTTTAAATAACTATTCAATTGGTCGTGGAATATTCTCATTTATTATTTTGAATATTCGTATTTGACCACAGGATAGTTATGGGTAAAATACGTGGGCCCCATAACTAAAAAATATTCGATATTCGATTTGAAGAAAACGACAAATATAAGTTGTTTAAAATAATCTAAAGAAAACGACAATATAAGTTGTTTAAAATAATAGCGTTAAAATTAACAAAAATACTCTGCGGTTAAAACACAAGAAGATTACCAGATTGCACCAATTATCGATTCTTACGTAAGAAGGCACTACTCAATAATGGTTATAGTAATTACTGCTCAAAGATTTTATTGATTTAATAATTGTCAGCGTTGATATTTTATATTGTCATTGTTTCAATAATTGTCATTACACAAAATTTTTCATTATCGGCTAATAATTCATATTATCCTAATAATATTATTAGATAACATTATTGGCAATGTCTAGAAAGTTCTGCTCTAAGGAGAGGTTTGGTCACCTAATCAAGGCCACCAAAGAGAAGAGAAATTCTTATCGAAAGCCCCTTCTTCCTGAAACCGCCTCGTCACAATATCAGATTCTAATATTATTTGTGAATAATTAATTATTGATTCATATGATGAGGAAAATATTGATTTTATGTGGATATAGATGGAGAAAATTTTTAATGTGACAATTGTTGAAAATTGAAATTTTATCTTTTTCTCGATAAAATAATTCATTTAAATATATTATTATATTTTAATAATATAATAATGGTGATATTTTTACAACGAATGTGGGATATATGAGTATACGGGAGGAAGAGTATTTTTTTTGCAATAAATGTTTAAAACATGTTAAACATGCTCATGGACCCCATTTATCGACCGAATTTGATTATACCAGAAAATCGCCTGCTTTGTGGATTTCTCACAATTTCTGTTTGGAATTTGGAAAACTTTCTTCTCGCAAAGTTGTAGAGAATTGAATTTCCTATAAAAATTCGCGAGTTTCAATTTTTCCATAAAAGGGCTATTTATTATGAATTATCAAGTTTCAAGTTCAAATAATTGATTTTTGAAGTTTAAAATATTTAAAATGACAAAACGTTTTTTGTCATTATTGTGGGTCTTGTATGTGTTAGAAGTGGCTGAATTCAGATCTCTAAATGTATGGCGAGGAATATTATTATATATATTAATATTTTAATAAATTTTCTGCTTTTGTTCTAAGCATTTTCCTATAAATAGGTGCTTAGGTTAGAATTGAAAATCACACCGTAAATCAAGTTTTCTCTCTATTATCGAATTTATTCTTGTGAGTATTTTGAGTATATTTTGAGTATTGCTATACTATGCAAGTTCAAGTCATAGCCTATATCCCAGTGTTTCAATTAAAGATCGATCTTCGAGGTAAGGATATATTATTTTTTTCAGAATGATATTATTTCTTCAATATCATTATGTCAAATATCGATCTAAAGTTTTTATCAAATTTGAAACTTTTGGTGTCTGAGTTACTATTCACGATACTAAGACTATTCACGATACTTATAATTATTCACTTATACTACGACTATTCATCTAAAAATGAAAATTTTCCTTTTCGCCTAAAAATATCTATTCGGATACTAGCTTTGATCAGATCCATGTTTTGATCATTCTCAATTTTACACCACTACTATTATTTTTTTGAGGTATTTTTGACATGGATAAAACAAAGTACTAATCCTTAATCCTTAATCCTTAATCCTTGTCATTTTGTTTCAATCGATTCGCTTTTTTAAAAATATTTTTCATCATCCTCACCTTAAATGATGATATTATTGAATATCTTTGGCCCAGAAGTGCAAAGATGAATGATTTCGATGAATATCTTTGGCCCAGTAGTGCAAAGATGAACAGTGTTTAGATGAATACGACTTAATCGATGAATATCTTCGCCCAGTAGTGCAAAAGAGATGAATATTTGATTCCGTATGTATATCGATTGATGTTACAGGATAAAAGATAGACGATGAACTTTTAAATTCATACATGTAAGATAGTAGTTTGCATTCTCTACTTAACTCTTCTAATGAATTATTATTTCACCGCGAATATTGATTTAAAAACTTGTTGTTCATCAGTATTCTATTAGATTTTTCCCTCGTCAAGACTAATGATAATTTGTTGTATATTATCTTAGTCATAATATTCTTTATCGGGCTAGTTGAGCTCACCCTTTTCCTTTTTTGTTCCATTTTTCTTCTCGTGAGGCGCAGAATATAATGAGTACTAGCCTGGGTATGGAATGAAGGTTCTAGAGAGAGTTGTTTAGTAGTCCTCACCATTTTGTAAAATAATGTATCAATAAATGTGATGAGGATTTATTTGAGTATAGATATTGTCTAAGATAATATTTGTATTTAAACTCACATTTATATGTTGTAATAATAAAGTTGTAGTTGTTTCGCATCATGTATCGACAACTCAAAATGGGTGATGTATACCTATTTTGGGGGCGCCACAAATGGTATCGTAGCTTAGGATATGATCTCCATGAGATCGGGAATGTAAACTAGAGGGGAGAGACGAGTAAATCCTTCGCTAAAGTGTGTCCTACCTAAGCTTATTTGTTAGTTGGTCAAGATATAGGATATTATGTGATATATTGATTTCCTTAATTAACCCTTGTTTTATGACAAGATTTTGAGAATGTCGAATCGAGAATATTAACAATGGAAAAATGAGACCGTGGAGACGCTCAGTACTTACCAACGAGGAGAACGTAAACAGTCGGGCAATGTTCCTCCCGTGAACAACACCAATCGAAAGCAGATGATGAACGAGGGATGTTTAGAAGCTTTTTGCAGCTCATGCAAAATCGATTTAGGAGACTCGTGTTCAAAATATGAGAGAGAAATGATAGCAATTCACTTGGTTGTCACAAACAAGCAAGCTTTAAAGAGTCAGACCACTGTAATTTAAGGGAAAGCCAGATCCGATCACGGCGGAAACATGGGTCAAGCAAATTACCAAGATATTCGATGTCTGGGATGCACGAGGAACAGAAGGTTCCATTCGCCACCTTTATGTTCCGTGGCGAGGCAGTATCATCGGTGGGAGTCTCAGAAGTTGCACTCCATCCAAATTTAAAGACTCAAAGATGTCTCGGGAGACGCTTTCAGAACTATTTAATGACAAATACTTTCCCGAAAGTGTTCGCTATATGAAGGAAGTGGAGTTCATCGATTAGAACAAAAAAACAACGACGACGTGTCTCAAAGACGAGGCAAAGTTTGCAGAGTTATCCAGTGCTCAGACCTCATTTGGTGGAGAATGAGGAACGATGACGCGGATGTTTCTTAGAGGTTCAAACCCAAGATACGCCAAGATCTCATTTCTCATAAATTTTCTCTATTCGATGTTGTAAATGTGGCTCAATTATTAGAGCGAGATAACGAGTACTACCAACCGAGGGACCACAACCAGATCATACCGAGATATGGCAACCAACAAAACAACGATAACCAAATGAGAAAAAAAAAAGACGGACAAAATGGTAACCACTCCGTGGTAATCATGGCCATGAAAATAGAAGAAGCGAAATGAGGAGATTTTAAAAGAGGAGATTTAACAACCACTATGTGAAGACGACGATGGCTTAAGCAAAGAATCGGTTCTAAGGGAGGAGAACGACCACCCATTATATGCTATAAATGCGGAAAGAGGGACATATCACCAAAACCGCCCACAACAGCTCAAGGTATGCTATAATTGTGGAAAGGAAGGACATATCGCCGAGATCAGACGAGAATAAAAACCTAGTTCAATGGGGACTCGTGACTCAAAAGATCGTCCCCGTAAAAGTCAAAGTCAATCTGCCTCTGAAGAGCGCTTTGTCAGGATCGGTCAAAATGCGAGAACCCAAACGAGGTGATCACGGTAAGCTATTTATAAATTCTTGCGAAGTTTATACCTTACTTGATACCGGCATACCCATTCATTTATCTCTCCTACTTGTGCTCAACGCTTAAATTCGACTTCGAAAAATTAGACTTCGACCTATCTCGTGGAAACTCCGTTAGAGAAACTTTCATCACATCCACCGCTTATAAATCTTGTTTGATTCAAGTCGGCACCATCACCTTACCCGCTGACCTTATCTCTTTAAAGATACTTGCTTTTGATGTGATTTTAGGATTGATCGGTTAACTACTCATCATGCCAAAATTGATTGTTTTCGTAAGGTCATTAGTTTTCATATTCCTAACCAACCCGTCAGACGTAATTCAAGCAACTAAACCATTAAAATCAATCACCGCTATATCTAATCATAAAGCTATTCGCTTATTGAAAAACGATGTCAAGCTTTCTTAGCCCATGTTATGGATTTGAATAAAGACACGCCAAATTTGAATAATATTCCCGTTGTTATCGACTTTCCCGACGATTTCAAGAACTTCCCGCCTACCCCCGTAACGTGAAGTTGAATTCTTTATTGATCTTGAACCCGCATAAAGCCCATTTCTAAAACCCCATATCGAATGGCTCCTATTGAACTTCAGAGTTAAAGGTCCAACTACAGAATTGTTGGACATCGGCTTCATTCGGCCCCAAGACATCTCCTCGGGGTGCTCCTGCTTTATTCAGAAAGAAGAAAGACGGAGTATGCGACTTTGTATCGACTATCGAATCGAACCATGTCACCATCAAGAATAGGTATCCTCTACCTCGTATTGATGACTTGTTTGACCAAATTGCAAGGGGCACAATTTTTTCAAAAATCGATCTTCGCTCGATATCATCAAATCAAGATTAGAATCGAGGATATTCCAAAGACCGCCTTTAGAACTCTAGACGGCATTATGAATTCTTAGTCATGTCTTTCTTGATCGACTAATGCTCCCGCGGCTTCATGGATATGATGAACCGAGTATTCAAGGAATATTTGGATCAATTCGTTGTTGTTTTTATTGATGACATCCTCATATATTCCAAAAGTCGTGAAGATCATGAGCACCATTTGAAGTCGGTACTCCAAAGGCTTCGTGAAAACAAACTATATGCCAAATTGAAGAAATGCGAAGTTCGCTTGAGGAAGTAGCATTCTTTGGGCACGTGGTGTCAAAACATGGAGTATCCGTGGACCCGCCAAGATCAAGCAATACAAAGTTGGGAGCAACCGGGTTTCCATGATCAAGCACGAGCTTTTTGGGCTTAGTTGGTTATTATCGAGATTCGTGGAAGGATTTTCTCGAATCGCTACTCCATTAACTCAAATTACTCTCGAAAGGATATAAAATTCGCTTGGAGCGAAGAAACGCGAGAAGAGTTTCCAAGAGCTTAAGAGGAGACTTATTTCTAAGACTGCTCTAACAATACCATCCGGTTCGGATGGATTTGTTATCTACAAATGATGCTTCGTGCAAAGGGTTAGGATGTGTTCTCATGCAACGTGGAAAGTCATAGCCTATGCCTCATGACAACTTAAAGAATATGAGAGGAATTATCCTACTCATGATCTAGAGTCATGGCGCAATAAGCTTTTAAGGCTTAAAGATATGGAGGCACTATCTATACGGGAGAAAGTGGAGATATATTCGCACCATAAAAGCCTCAAATATTTCTTCACTCAAAAGAACTCAATACGCGGAACGACGCTGGCTTCGAGTTATTGAAAGATTACGACCACACTATTCAATACCATCCTCGAAAAGCGAACGTGGTAATGACGCTATTGAGTAGAAGATCATATGCGTGAACGAGTGCGATGATGTCAAGTATACGACAGAGCCAACTTTAATAGAAAAAGTTAAGGTCGCTCAAGCCACCGAATCCTGAGCCGATGCGTATTGAAGAAGAAGAAAGTACAAGAAGGAGCTATTCCTAAGCGAGAATCGATGAAGAAGGAATACTTCGAGTCCACTCTGCACTTTCAGTGTCCCTAACGACTGATTTGAAGTACAAGATTACGATGGAGGCACACAATACACCATTTGCAATCCATCTCGAAGTACCAAATGTATCGTGATCTTCGACATACATTTTGGTGGAACAATATGAAGAGAGAGATTGCAAAGTTTATCTCAATGTGTTTAACTTGTCAACGTAAAGGCGCGAGAGCATCTAGTACCTAAGGGTCCATCAGCAACCACTTGAGATTCCGAAATGGAAGTGGGAACACATTACCATGGATTTCACATACGGTCTTCCTACTTGCTTTCTCAAGGCATCAATGCTATTTGGGTTATTGTTGATAGATTAACCAAGTCTCGCTTCATTTCTTGCCGACACGGAGACTTATTCCTCGAACGCCTTGCTAGTATGTACGTGAATGAGATCAGAGGTCAGCATGGCATGCCAAGATCCATAGTTTTGGATCGCGACCCAAGATTCACTTCAAGATTTTGGGTTAGCTTGCAAAAAGCTATGGGCACGGATTTATTTATTCGCTTCGCATACCATCCTCAAACCACGACGGACAATCGAAGGACTATTCAAACTCTTGAAGATCTATTAAGACTCGTGGTCCTAGACTTCAAGGGCGCTTGGGATAAGTATTTACCATCAGTGGAATTCTCCTACAACAACAACAGCTTATCGTGCAAGTATAGTGTGTGGCTCCATTCAAGCATTATATGGACGAAAAGTGTCGCTTCCAATATGTTGGGATGAGGTGGGTGAAGCAACATTGTTGGGACCCGAAGTTAAGACGTATGACTCACCGAAAAGATCCAAATGATTCGACAACGATACAAACCACACAAGATCGAAAAAGAGTTATGCGATCTTCATCGAAAGGACGGGAATTTAGTATAGGGGATCATGTATTGTCATGAAGTTGCTCCATGGAAGGGAGTTACAAGATTTGGGAAGAGAGGAAAGCTCAATCCACGATTTATCGGTCCATTTCAAATTCTCGACCGAGTAGGAAATGTAGCCTATAGACTCAAGCTACCTCCCGAGTATGTCTCGTTTCATAATGTGTTTCACATATCCGTATTTCAGAAATATGTGAAAGACCCAAACCACGTTATAGAAGTTAGAACCCCACGAGATAGCCAAGACTTAACGTATGAAGAGGTACCACCAAGATTTTGATAGAAAGGAGCATGTCCCACGCAAGAAAGGTCATACCACAAGTTAAAGTTTTGTGGAGGAATCATGCTATAGAGGAAATGACCGAGAATTGAAAACTGAAAATGAAAGCGAGGTATCCTCACCTTTTCAAACACTGTGTACGTGACGCCAATTTCGAGGACGAAATTTCATAAGGAGGGAGGTCAGAAGACCCCAACTTATTATTAATGAAATTTAATTTTCTATTTATTATTTTGAAATAGTAAGGGTTGATTTGATTAATGTGGATAGTTATGGGTAAAATACGCAAATATTTCAAAATAAGCAAGTGGTTATAAAATATTCATTGTTGTTTGGGAATATTCGTTGTCGTGGAATATTCTCATCGTTTGGGAATATTCGTATTTATTTACCACAAGCAGCCTTTTTAGGGGCCCCATAACTAAAAAGCGATCGATGAAGAAAACGACAAATATAAGTTGTTTAAAAATAATTCTGAAGTTGTTATCAAGTAATCATCGTTAAAATACTTTGGTGGTTAAAACACAAGAAGACACTCAGATTGCACCAATTATTGATTCTTACGTAAGAAGCACTACTCAATAATGGTTATAGTAATTATCGCTCAAATTTTATTTTATTGATTTAATAATTGTGCGTTGATATTTTATATTGTCATTGTTTCAATAATCACATTACACAAGATTTTTTCATTATCGAAGCAATAATTCATATTATCCTAATAATATTATTAGATAACATTATTGGCAATGTCTAGAAAGTTCTGCTCTAAGGAGAGGTTTGGTCACCTAATCATACTACAAAGAAGAGAAATTTTATCGAAAGCCCCTCTTCCTGAAACCGCCTCGTCATCAATATCAGATTCTATAATATTATTTGTGAATAATTAATTATTGATTCATATGATGAGGAAAATATTGATTTTATGTGGATATAGATGGAGAAAATTTTAATGTGACAATTGTTGAAAATTGAAATTTTATCTTTTCTCGATAAAATAATTCATTTAAATATATTATTATATTTTAATAATATAATAATGGTGATATTTTTACAACGAATGTGGGATATATGAGTATACGAGGAGGAAGAGTATTTTTGTTGCAATAAATGTTTAAAACATGTTAAATATGCTCATGGACCCCATTTATCGATCGAAATTTGATTATAAATTGAAAAATCGCCTGCTTGTGGATTTCTTGGCCAATTTCTGTTTGGAATTTGGAAAAACTTTCTTCTGCAAAGTTGTAGAGAATTGAATTTCCTATAAAAAGTCGCAAGTTTCAAATTTTCCGATAAAAGGGCTATTTATTATGAATTATCAAGTTTCAAGTTCAAATAATTGATTTTTGGAAGTTTAAAATATTTAAAATGACAAAAACGTTTTTTGTCATTATTGTGGGTCTTGTGTGTGTTAGAAGTGGCTGAATTCAGATCTCTAAATGTGGGCGAGGAATATAAAAATTAATAATATTAATATTTTAATAAATTTTCTACTTGCGTTCTTCTAAGCATTTTCCTATAAATAGGTGCTTAGGTTAAATTGAAAATCACACCGTAAATCAAGTTTTCTCTCTATTATCGAGTTTATTCTTGTGAGTATTTTGAGTATATTTTGAGTATTGCTATATACGGCAAGTTCAAGTCATAGCCTATATCCTGTTTTCAAATTTAAGTACCGATCTTCGAGGTAAGTGATATTATTATTTTTTTCAGAATGATATTATTTCTTCAATATCATTATGTCAAATATCGATCCAAGTTTTTATCAAATTTGAAACTTTTGGTGTCTGAGTTACTATTCACGATACTGACATACTATTCACGATACTTATTCATTCACGAATACTTAACTACTATTCATCGAAAAATGAAAATTTTCTTTTCGCCTAAAATATCTATTATGGATACTAGCTTTGATCAGATCCATGTTTTGATCATTCTTGATTTTTACACCACTATGATGATTATTTTTGAGGTATTTTTGACATGGATAAAACAAAGTACGAATCCTTAATCCTTAATCTCTCATATTTTGTTTCACCGATTCGCTTTTTTAAAATATTTTTCATCATCCTCGCCTTAAATGATGATATTATTGAATATCTTCGGCCCAGAAGAGTGCAAAGATGAATGATTTCGATGAATATCTTCGCCCAGAGTAAAGATGAACAACAGTGTTTAGATGAATACTAATCGATGAATATCTTCGCCTCAGAAGTGCAAAGATGAATATTTGATTCCGTATGTATATCGATTGATGTTACAGGATAAAAGATAGACGATGAACTTTTAAATTCATACATAGAAGATAGTAGTTTGCATTCTCTACTTAACTCTTCTAATGAATTATTATTTCACGCCATGTAATATTGATTTAAAAACTTGTTGCTCATCAGATTCTATTAGATTTTTCCTCGTCAAGACTAATGATAATTTGTCAGATATTATCTTAGTCATAATATTCTTTACCGGGCTAGTTGAGCTCACCCTTTTCCTTTTTGTTCCATTTTTCTTCTCGTGAGGCGAGAATATAATGAAAGTACGAGCCTGGGTATGGAATGAAGGTTCTAGAGAGAGTTGTTTAGTAGTCCTCACCATTTTTGTAAAATAAAGTATCAATAAATGTGATGAGGATTTATTTGAGTATATTTGATATTGTCACGGTTTATAGAATAATAAAGTTGTATTTAAACTCACATATATTTTGAACTTATATGTTGTAATAATAAAGTTGTAGTTGTTTATTTTGACATAACTCAAAATGGGTGATGTATACCTACCCCAACCCCCAAAAAAAACAATATTCATTGATTATGTATATATCCCCAACCCAAAAAAATATTCAATTATTATGTATACCCGCTCCTCCCGTCCCTCCGTCCCCCCGTCCCCTCCCAAAAAAAAATAATATTCAATGATTATGTATACATTATATATCTAATAATTATTTATTTAATTGGATCATAATAATTGTAAGTTTAAAATTTAAAATATGGGTCGATCTATATTTAAACCATAAATATATGGTTCTAACCCACACAACCCATATTAAAAATAGTTAATATGAATTTAGTTCTTAAATGGAACAATAATCAAATTATATAAACCAAAACCAACCCATAACCATATTTTGTCCAATAGCCAAAGTTGGATGGGAGTCACATCCATACAACGCAGATCTCACCATTCATTTATGTAATCTAAAAATTAAAATTATTATCATTCGCATAACTGTTTTGCGGATGATCGACCCTATCTACACAACGGTTGTACGGATAATCAGATATCTCATCCGTGCAATAGTTGTGCGAATGGGATATTATTTCTAGATTCTCATCCGCCTAATAGTTGTTTGGATGTGATATTCCATCCGTACAACTATTGTGTGGGCGAGGTAAATCTTAAGCCATTTGGAATATAATTTATGGATTCTCATTCGCATAATAATTGTGCGAATGAGATATTCTATCCGCACAACTATTGTGCAGACGAGGTGAATCTTAAATCATTCAATATTTTTTTAAAAGATCAAAGATGAGTTAGATAATAAGATAATGATCCATATACAAAATTGAATAAGAACTCCTATTATCCAACTCTGACTGTTTAAAAACAGGTGTAAAGTTAAGCCTTGAATGATCTACATGAGCACAACCCAAAATGTCACAATTGATACTTCTAGTGGTAAACTTGAGCTTTATACTTTATACATACAAAACAGTAACATGGGTCACCTTAGCATACTGTAAATCCATATAAAAAGTTAATACATTATTTATAGTTAATGTTAAAGTGAAGCACTATTTTGTCTAGTACATCTCCTTTCATTTAGGCATCCAGCGGCCCACATATGTAAACTTACTGGCATGTTTGGGTGAGCATTACAAACTGTGATGTGAACTCATACTACAGAAATCCTAAGGAGTCTGCTTCAAATCTTCAAATGGTAATTAACTACCTACCTATTTTTCTAAAATTTACAGATAAGTTGGCATTTCCTTAAGAAATATGAAAAAGAAGCTCAATATATACAACTAAGCTAATAGGTTAAGGAGGGAGGCCACCCTCATTCCCATTTCTCTCAAACTGAGGATTCATTCAATTCATTTAAATCTAATTTTATTTAATGAATATTATTTTAAAATATGGTTAAAGGTTTCCTCATAAACCTTAATATGCATTGGGTAAAAGGTCAAACGAAAGAGTAGCAAATGCTTGGGGTAAATCATCCGTATAATCAGTAAAACTAAGGTTACAAGATTGATATACACCTCCTTAATATAATACTTGAATTTACTTTTCTTTGACATTTCACCTCTCATAAATTTTAACAGAGCTCAAGAGAAAGTATAACAACTGTAAATTCTACGATAAATGGAAAGTATGAACCCCTTGGGGTAAAAAGAATGATGTAACATTGTACTAACTTTATTAATTCTATCATAAATTTATTTCCTCAAGAATTTAATCTCATCTTTGAATTCAAATAATGCAATTGATAATGTTACCTTTCTAACGAATCTTTCAGTTAAATCCATCTAAATTTCTCACTAGTCATTTGCCCCCAATGAGGCAAGCACATTATGAGTCGGATCAATTGGATGGCTCCTTAGAGCTCGGTTCACCATTTTCACCGCTGCTCGGATTGCCATTGAATCCTAGGCTGTATACGTGACCCATTTTTGCACGTTTTGTTTCAAGATATCTCTTGTTCTCCTTTGTAATAAGGGTCACAAGGGGGACTCTGCCTGCAACTGCCAAACCATAACCCTTGAGCCCAACATATTTTGCAGGGTTATTTGTCATCAGTTTCATTGTTCGAACCCCAAGATCTCTTAGTATCTGCAATGATCACAAAGGTAAATTTGGTTAACCAATGCACTTGTTAGGAAGGAAGATATTAAAGTTCAACTCAACTACTGAAGATGAAAACTTTCCATTAAAACTGTTAGTATTGCACTTTTGCTGTTAAAATAATTTTGATTATCAAATTTAACTAATATGCCCTCCCCATGTGGAAATGGGAGTCTAAGGTTAGCCTAGAACAAACTTGTACCTTTTTCCTGATATTATTTTTTTCAATATTGAAAACTAGGAATAAATTTGTTATATGTTCAAGTGTGTTCTGGGCAAAAATTAATGTGTAGAAAAATGTAAAAAGTCAAATGACCCATTTTTGCACGTTTTGATATTGAGAATGTCTTTTTAATTTTATTTTTTGTGTCTTGTAATATCATTATTGTGTTATGACAGTGTAAGATACTAGGCAGTACCTGTGCACCAATACCATACTCTCTTGAATCAACAGGCAACCCCAGCTCCTCATTGGCTTCGACAGTGTCACGCCCATCGTCTTGCAGATTATAGGCACGGAGCTTGTGGCCCAAACCAATGCCCCTTCCTTCATGACCACGAAGGTAGACCAATACACCCCTTCTCGCATCCTCGATTTGTTGCATTGCCAGCCCCAGCTGGTTCCCACAATCACATCTTGCTGACCCAAATATATCTCCTGTAAGGCATTCCGAGTGAACCCTGACAAGAATATCTTGACCATCTCCTATGTCACCCTGTTTACAGCACAAAATATTATTAACATCACTGCTAAGTACCTAGTAGGAAAAAAATTTAAGCTAAATTTGCTACTTCACATTTCCCTGTCCAATGTCTTATGCTGGCGTACCAAGGGCAAAATAAAAAGTGTTGAAACTGAATTTATAAATCTGTGCTCTGTGGTTTGTGAACCCCAAATGTAAATAGAGATTATTTGTCTCCAATAGAAAGTTGTACAATTGGAGTAGGATGAGAGAGTCCCAAGGTAATACCAAATGGTCTTTGAAGAAGACAATGTAGGGCCAAGACGAAGGAAAATATGGAAAAACCGAGAAAGTTTAGTACCAAACAAAAACTGAAATAGATGACTCGTAATTGTTCTATCTAACTGTACCTTCAATTTACATAGCTGAAATTGCATTGCAGTCGACCAAAACTTAATTGAAAGAACTTATAATGAAAATATTAACATCAGAGCCAGTGTTGAATGGTAACTGTGGCCGTGTGTATACCATAATCCGGAATTTTATTTTTTTTGTAATTGAACAAGAAAATTACTTTAAATTTTGGAAATTTCTCACCTTGACCATCGCAATATGCTCGATCCCATCTATGATTGATCGATAACAGTAGGCAGTAAATGGTCCCCACATGGTAGGTATCCTTGCAGCAGAAGAACGTTCCACCAAATGATCCCTTTTCCTCCTATATCTGCCATTTAAAATCCATATTAGAACATTATTCATTTTAATATGATTTCAACAACTTGCAATTATAATTAACCAAAAGTCATAAATTAAGAAAGAGATAAAAATTTGCTTTAGGGAAGAGAGGAAGAACAAGAAATGAAGAAACCAAATGATAAGTGCTTTCATACAAAGTTAATTGTGGTGCATGTATGATTTGCTCATAATAATGCACTTTGACATAATGGACAATCAGAAGGACTATGCTATCCCACTAAAACTAACAGATACAACGCCGTAAGTACTAACACAACCAAAAACGAGATTCAAAAATGTAAGACCAGTCTTCCGACCAAATAGCGAACTTATGAATTTCACGATCATTCTCATAAAAATCAATATTTGCTGATGCTCTTAATCTTTTCCACTGAGTATGACCCACTTAATGTTGGACCACATCAGAGGGATGGTTTTTATTATATACCATCAGGACTAAAATAAAAAGATCATAGAGCATAACATCAAAGCCCATACATATGTTCAGAGTGCCTAAGGTCCACCCAACTTGACTTTGAGAATACAGGCATTTAATTGATTTGAACAAATCAACTCCGGTAGGTATAAATAAGATGCACAAAAGATTCTTGGAAAAACACAAATAAGTTGAGCTCCCTAGTATTGTCAGGAGTCCTAATTTGTTAACATATGGAATGAAGTCAATACCATATATTAAAGAGTAAAGACCTATGTATGACCAATTTGTTTGATACTATATAGCAAAGCATTTTCTAAAATTGCACATAAAGGTTTTGATTCAAAAGATAGCTTCGTACATAGAGTATGTTTTGGGATTGCTTAAAAAATGTGATTATTGACTCAGATTACTGCTTTTGCTTATAATTAGTTTTAAAAAAGTAGTTTGTGTTTAGTAAATAAAAAGCACTTAAACTAGTAAAAAATGAGAAGTGTTTGGTATAAAAAATGAGTTAATCACTTACTTCAAGTGTAAATTACTAAAAAGGAATGTTTTGTGAAGTAAAGATGGTAATGAATGAAATTACTAAAATAAATAGAGTTGGTCAAACCTAACTATTAGATTTGGCAAATAATAAGAAGCTCTAAATTAGAGTTTCTACTTTCATAAGGGAAATGATATACATGTGGACAAATATGTGACGAAGTTGAATTGCGACCAACGTAGAAGTCTATACGATAAGATAGAATAAATTAAGGTGGGGGCATTCTTAATTTATACCTATCTCATGTATACACATACGTCGCAATTATAATTCGGCTGAAAACTTTTGCAATACATACCGGGACTCTTTCCATAAAAAGGATTGTAAGCAGTTTTAAAATCAGGTTACCAAACACTTTTTTCTTCTTAAAAACTGATTATAACCTATCCCAATCACCCTCTTAGTTTTGCATATATCAACATAGCAAACACGTTTACAGATACTCCACCAACAATAAATTTTAGAAAATGAAAAGGAAGCTACAACATGAAGTTGTGAGAACGAATATTTTACACATGCAAATGAGTTTTATAGGTAAATTAGGATATCAAATAAATTCGTTTTTCTTCTTTTCTTTTTGAAATCTCAAACTGCAGTTTCAATGGTTAAAATGAAGAAACATTAAATTATACATATAAATGGCTGCCTTTCTAATTAGAGGAGGCAGTTAGATCAAGTCTTAAGCAACATTTCAGCAAGTAGATTATAATATGACTCATGAGAAAATTATTAATCAAGTGCCATAAAAAAACTGCAACATCAATGGAAAATTAATGTATTTTTTTATGTTGTGGTTAATAACAATGTCTCAAAGGTTGATGTCTTTGCCTACCTGATTAGATCGGCAATAGATACAATCTTCAAGTTCTCCTTTTTTGCGAATTCCCTAAGCTTTGGTAGTCTAGCCATGGAACCATCATCATCCACAATCTCACATAAAACAGAAACAGGTTCAAACCCAGCTAGCATAGTAAGATCAACAGAAGCTTCTGTATGACCAGCTCTTTTTAAAACCCCACCTTCCCTGTATTTCAATGGAAATATATGGCCTGGGCGGTTGAAATCCTCTGGTTTTGAATCTTTGGATGCAAGAGTCAATATTGTTGTCGCCCTATCATGTGCTGACACCCCTGTAGTTGTACCGTGTTTTGCATCCTACATAACCATATAAAAAATTATATCATGTTTTGCATCCTTGAACATAATTTATGAATCAATAATAAAATTATTTTAAGCAAACTCCAAAAATGAAGATGGAAATTTAATTGATTTTAATATGACAAATGACTTATCAAAAAGAAAGACAATCAAGTAAAATTACATACCACAGACACTGTGAATGCAGTAGAAAGTTTCTCCTCATTATCTTTATGGTTTACCATCAGAGGAAGCTGCAACCTCTCCAAGTCCTCCTCTTTCATGCTCACACAGACAATTCCAGTTCCATGCTTCACAATAAAAGCCATAGCCTCTGGTGTAGCTTTTGATGCCGCCATTATTAGATCTCCTTCATTTTCTCTGTCCTCATCATCTACAACCACTACCATCTGCAGTATCGATAAAGTGAAGATAAAGATTAAAACTTTTAAGTAAAATTTGAAACTTCAAAGTTTCACAACAGGACAATAAGAATAAGAGACAACCAACCTTTCCTTGACGAATATCTTCAATGGCTTCTGGAATGGATGAAAAACCAACCGACGGGCGGTCCAAATCAAATTCATCACTGTCAGTAGGGAAACCACTAGATGTAGGAGTGGTCTCCGATGCGAGCGTTCCCAGAGCTATTGCATCAGGCTGTATCTCAATCCCAGCTGAGCGGGAACTGAATAGAGAATCTTTCCCGCTATTTTGACGAGACAATAGGTCACCTTCTCCAGATATAAGAGTGGATTTGACTTTTCCATCAACCTTAATAGAGAAGCCTGATCTGCTACCCATCCGGATAAAAGCCTCTGACGTGAATCCATTTGCAGTGAACAAATTTACACAGTGCAGTCCATTGAATAATGTGAATTTTTTCAATGCCCTATATAACAGAGAGAAGGTCAGCAAATTATCAGAACATATGATGATATAAAGCCGTCGTCAAGCACATCAGAAAGAGCTGTAAACCGTTATTGGTAGTGATGAATTCTAAACATTGCAAAAGATGAGCATGGTGGATATAACCACGCAAGCTAAAATGTTTAAAACAATATTATACCACATCCAACAAGATGAAAACAGTTCTTATTATATTTCCTAAACAGTAATGATAAAGAACTAGTTTCAGTAGGTCAAAACCAATCATAAACCTTGGATCATAATAAGCATGAAACCAAAGATTTCAACCATTTAAAATGTCAATTTTATAAAAGTAACATCAACCTCATTTACATGACCAAAAACAAAAATTACGCGAGGTTTTCCTCAAGTTAAGTGTATAGATTAGACAGTCATCCATGCCACAACATAGATGAAGCTTATATATGTAAAGTTTATCATTCCGAGATTCTCTTAATATATATATATATGTTCAGGTATTTAAGTCTCGCCTTTTCAAGCTTTCTTCATTAATGACTCGAAATGAATTTCCACTACAGGATAAGTGCTTAACAGCATATCAGAACACAGAAACGAATTATTTTTAAAACAACCTTGTCAACTCAGGGAATTCCAAAAACTAAAATGTCTGTTACGGTCCACAAAATCAAAACTTTTAATCCCTTAAACACTCATCCTGTTCTTCATATTTTTTATTATGCACAGCACAATGGAAAAGTAGTAATTTTGAGCTTGTAGAACTTTGAATCTACAAGTCAGATAAAAACCCATTTCCTTCCCTGCTCTCAATCACAAATATAGCTAATCTAAATCATATCAACCAATTAAACAAAAATCAACATGGAATACTTAAATAATAAATAAATAAAATAAAATAAAAAACAAAATTCATGGATTCAGACAAACCCAATACAGCCAAGTATTCAACGCAAAAGTTGCAAATAAAATTCCAGTCAAAAATCAATAAAAATTGGTTTACAACAAAAACTTAGACGCATTTGTTGAGATTATGATAATAACAGAATAGAGATTGAGATAGAAAATGAAAGGGAACTTACTGTGATCTGGGCAAACGTGTTGAGGGGCATGACATATTGATGGAAGCCATTTGTTTGAAGCTTCTTAAGGGTTAAATTGTTTGAAAATTTTCCAAATTTTTGGCAAATAATAATTATACACAATTGGGACTTTGGTCTTGCCTTTTATCGGGAAGAAGGAGAAGAAGAAGAAGAAGGAAGAAACAACTGGGAAACGGCCGAACCAACTCCTGGGTCAGCTACGCACAAATCAATCATTCATCGTCTATCTAATTAGGATCTTTTTTTTTTCTTTTTTTTCTTTTTTTATAAGTTGATCGATTAGTCAAATATTAGACACATGGAGCTTCATCTTCATATGCGTGTCAATACTTGGTTTATCTAAAAATAAGTTTCATAGAATTCTTCTATGCAGATAGAAAAATAGAACAGAAATATTAGACAGAAAATATATTTAACTTTTATCTATTTATATTTTTACTCTTATCTTATTGAGGATTAAAATATAAATAGATAAAAATTAAATACACTCATATTCAATATTGCTGTCTCATTTTTCTGTCTAGACTTTTTGTCATACTAACCACTACCATCTAATTAGGTGGGAGAAATAAATATAGATAGCTAGTTAGATACCAATCATTTTAATTAGCAAGGGAAAACTATATTCTCTTTCAATAATTTTAAAATATCAATGGTGAATTTCATACAATTCATTATCAATTTTATATTTTAATTTTTGTTCTCTTGGGTGTAAGGGTATAAATTGTTATATTTTATACAAAATAATATATTATAAAATTAAATAAAAATATATATTAATTTATTTTGTGATGTTACCCTTATGTGTAAATTAAATTAGACAAAATTAATTTACATATGAAAATATTGTAACTGTTCTAAATAAATTAAAAGGTCTACTTTTGGGAAATGTGTTTTAACTTGTTACCGTTGATGTGATGTTACTGTTATAATTCTTTTTCTATAAAAAGGTGAGCTCACTTTGTTATTTTATCTATTTTTACTGGAACATATCTATATGTATATAGTGCTACAGTCAGTTGTTAATGTCATACCAATAAAAGATATTGTCCTCCTCATGCTCCTTCAAAAATGCGTCCATATATATATACTGGCCGAACTATTCGTGCTTCCGGCACTATATATAAAGAAGAGGAAAAATTGTCAGTATTAAAAAATAAGAAAGATAGAGGACGAGTTCGGGAGGATCTGAGAGTAAGAGTGAGAGAGAATAATTTTTTATCCTTTAAAATTAAAGAGATTATAATAGATGGTGAAATTTATTTTAAATTGTGGACGATTTCAATTGTTTATTAGGGTAAGCGGGAAATTCAAAATTAATTATTTTTTGTTATATATATATATATATATATGTGTGTGTGTGTGTGTGTGTGTGTGTGATACAATTTTGAGTTTAAATAAGAAAAATTACACTTGTTCTTGGGTCATTCAACTATTTTGAGTGCTAATTAGTTGGGTGAAGAACCGTTGAATCTTAAAGTAGGATTTAAATCGACCTTACCCTTGGGACTAGAAAAGTTTTCTTAGAGACAAAATTTCTACTTGGGGACAAAACTTGACCGAACGTCTACCTTCAACATAATTCGTTATAAATCGATAAGTTTTATTTTTGTCCTTTTATTTTACAGTTGAATCCTATATTTTATTCGTGTTTTCCAACATAAACGAGTCGAACCGAAGCGAATAGATAGTTGCTCGAATTTGACTCGAAATGATAAATTCGTACTCAAATTCGAATTGTATTTAAAAAATTATACTCAAATTCGACTCAACTCGAATATTTATTACTCGAATTCGGTTCGACTCGGATCGAATTATATTCAACTACTCGCGAATTTTAAATTCAAGCTCGAATTCGAGTCCCCATATAATAACTAGTTTTATAATAAATATAATTATGAATTGAATTTGTTATTTTACTTAGAAATGTGAAAATATATTTATTATTACACTTTACAAATATAAAATCACAGTTAAAATTAAAAATAAAACAAAATAATAATAATTAATTATGTATTGAATCACATTCAAACAAGAGATGGATTATTCCATGGACTATAATATTAAAAAATTATATTATATTTAATGAATTATCAGACACCAATCATTCTTTCACTCCCATTTAAATATATTTAAAATTTAAAATTATAGTCCATCAAATTATAGTTTTTGATATAGTCTTTTTGACTCACCGAAAATAAATGAGTCCTAAACTAATTTAGTCTAGAATTTATGTTTCTCCAGCATGTTAGAGATGCTTACTCATGTTTATTTCTTGAATCATTTTTTATATTGTATCGGTATTTCTCTATTTAATGAAATTAAACATTCAAGAACCTGACTGATTCTGTTTGTAAAATTATTGGTTTTATTTTCTGAACTAAATCAATTGTTACTTAATTAACATAAAAAACTTAAGTGTTCAGAACTCATTATTCTTTGATAATAAATTAAAAAACACAGCTTAGAATTATTTAAAATAATACTTGGGTTTTTAACTTTTAAGGTGTAACAAATAATACATAAGATATTTTATTACTAAAATAAAATATAAAAAATCTCGATCACTTATAAATGAGATTAAGATATCTATATAAAAAAAATATGTATATGATGGCCAAGCAAAAGCGCAGTAGATGAGACATTTATGAAAATCAGGATCTTCTACGAGAATTTCTCTGTGAGGATCTTGTGAGGGTTTTATTGTGTAGTTGATAATATATTAAAAAAGAGATCCAACGGCTCACAAATTTTATCAAGAAATTTAAAAAAATTATATGTAAAAATAAATGCGTTTGTTGGCTTCTAATTTTTTGTCAACTTGTAAAAAAAAATTCTTATCAAAACGTTGTGAGTCATTGAATCTCCTTTTTAATGTGTTGTCAACCCCACAATAAAACTCTCACAAGATCTTCACAGAAAAATCCTCATATCTGATTCGACATTTATGGGGGCATGCTATTATTTTTTCAGTTTCGATCAGCCCCATTTTTTGACTTTGCCTTTTAACATATAAAGCACAAGTAGTGATTTTGTATTAGGTTGTCTCTTTTAGTGGAAAGGCTAACAAAAGTATATATGTTTGCTCTTTTGAAAACCTTTTTTTGACAACTTATCTCATATTAGGACTTAGAAATATACTTGAGAAAAGTCTCTGTGGTTATATATAATTTTTTTTTTATTATTATTAATGAGTAGATTCGAACATATGATGTTACGCAGTAAAAAAAATTTGACTCCCTTTCATTACACATTTTTTTCAATTCCATCTAATACATCAATTATTTAATTTGAATAATTTTGTTGGTAATGATCAAAATATGTTAATAAATAAGAGATGTGCCCGAGCTTTAGGCCCAAAACTTTTTAAGGCCCCTTTTTCTTATATATCTTTTTTTTAGTTTTTAAACAAGAGATGTACTCCTTTTGCAAATTGTTCCTTTTACTTAGTACACACCTTAGCCCAAGAAACCTCAAAGCCTCAATCTCCTCCTCATCATATCTTATTTTCTTATACTTTTTATAAGTCCTCTCTGGATTAACCCATTCACCAGTTTAATGTTTTCTCCCTGTTATTTTTTGACAATATTAGTGAATACCCTGTAAAATTCCTGAAAACATCTAAACCATTTATTTTCACAAAACTCATATCTACAACAGCGAAATTCTGAATTTCTGAACCCTTAATGTATTTACTTGACCATGAATTGAGTTGCAACTTATTCATACCTCTAGCCCCAAAATTTCTGAATAATGCTTTGAAAATATTAAAATAGTCGGTTATTATATTTTGTATTCTTTCGTATTTATGCTCTTTTGTTCAGAAAAAGTTCTTAGTTTTTTTTTATACTTATCTTAATAGCAACTCGCAAAGGGCCCATTTTTTTTTGTCGCTTTAGGCCTTGAAAAACTCAGGGCTGACCCTGATTCGAACATATGATCTTACGCAGTAAAAATTTTTTTGACTCCCTTTCATTACACATTTTCTTCAATTTCATCTAATACATCAATTATTTGATCTGAATAATTTTGTTAGTAATGATCAAAATATGTTAATAAATAGTTGATGGTATTAAGATTAATCCTACAAAAAATTAGAATCATAAAAAATGGTTTTACTGTTAAAAGTCTAAAAGAATTTTCATCTATTGAAATTTTGATGAAAAATTCACATGTTCGTCAAATGGTAAAAAAAATGTCGGATTATTTTTATTTTTAAAACATTTATGTTATTCAATATAATAAATTAGTTGATCGATATCAATTTCAATGAGAAAAAATGTGTAACAGAAGTCAAATCTTAAATGTTGGTGGGAATGGATTAAATGGTTAATAAATAAAGAGAGAAACTAAACCCCACAACTGAGCAATCACGTGTAACATGTGCTCTTTTGAAAACTATGAATTTGAATAGACCCACATGGTCCATTTTGAGACTTTGAAGGTTTAAGATTCACTCTGATTTCCAATTGAATCAAGATTTTAATTTTATTTAATATTAGTATTGCCTTTTGGTGTGCTAAGAAATCCATCAGTTTTTACGTCAAAGTCGATGCAAAGCTAGTTTTTGAGACTACAACTGCATGATGATAATCTCAAAACGTGTCAAAGTGGACTGAGTCAATACAATCTTTTCTTCCTTTTGTGAATTTTTTTTGTCATTCCTAAAAGACCCCCTTAGGTGGGGGTGGGTGGTATATATATAGCCCGGTTCCAACGAATTGGAGGAAACAAATTAAGAGTGAATCGGACTATAACGACAATTTTTTCGTCGCTATAGCATAAAAAATCAATTTTCTATGTTATAGCGACGGAAAAAATTGTCGTTATAGCATGTTCGTTCCTTCCAGTTCGCTGGAGAAGCATGGTTAATTCTTAATATTTGTGTAGTAATTGTAATGTTATTACATTATATTTAAAATTATGTTCAGTTCACTAAATTATATGATTCTAAATAATAAATAAAATAAATTGTCAAGTCAAAATGTCAAATCAATTATAATTATTATTATTTTTATCTTCTATGACCTACTGTCTTACGGACGTAATAGGTCAATACATCAGTATCGATTAGAGTATACAATTAAAGACTTAAAAATTGACGTAATAGCATTACTACACCCGTAATAAGGTAATACATGTAATACGTAAATCAAACATAATAAATATCACATCAATGTAATAGCCTCTTACATTATAGAATTATTACATTAATTTGATGCAAAATAAACGCAAACTTACAGTCTTACACTTGTGATTAAGGTAGCAAATATACAAGAATTATAAACAAATCAAGTTGAGCTGGAGCAACTCTTTTCAAACTTGCTAAATCCCGAATAAATTTAGAATTAGAAATGGAGTTCAATTTAAACTTGTCTAATCATTTGCAGCTATGCTATACGATCATAGCCCACAAAAAAAAAAAAAAAAAAAAAAAAAAAACTTTCTGCCCAACTGTATTAACTAATTTGGTCCCAGAAACTCATGAAAGGAAAGATGAGAGCATCAAAACAGTAATAGTTCATATATATGGTGGATAACAAATTCTCCTAACACAAGAAAACGTTACTTTCACAAGAATAGAAAATGTTTATTTTGCTTGTAGAAATATTAATTTTAAAAAAAATAGAAAATGTGTGGGACTTACCATTTATTCTAACATATTTTTATTAATACACATTACTCCCTCCGTCCCATAATGTATAAGGTTTTAGGTGATTTTAATTTTTTCAAATTATTTAACATTTTATATAATCTAGGAGAATTGGTCACAATCTTTTAAAATTACACCTCATAGAAAAATGTTACATATGAGAGAGAGGAGTATGAGATAAGTATAGTAAAAGATATTATATAATTAAGATTATATTTAATGTTATACAATTATTTTTAAATTTTTATATACAACGGAAGTAGTACATGAGTCGTATCCCAATAACAAATAATTGTACACAAACATCAAGACTTGTGTAAACATACTACTAAAATGTATAAAGATTTAAATGATAGGTCTCATTATTTATCTACTCTCTTTTATACTCTCCCTTTCCTATTTATTTTGTATTTTAGAGTGTTATACATTTATTAAAAAAGTCATTTATTACTTAATTTTATCGTTAAAACATTGGCATTATGTCAACCCAAAACCAATTGGTTATTTATTTTGCATAATATAATAGTAACTCAGTTCAGTTTTGGATCCAAATTTTAAAATAGAAATTTTGGCCCAATGTAGCTATCTCTCTCTCTCTCTGTTATGATTAAACTAGTAGAAAATTATAAAAACAATTAAAGAAAATGGTTGAACGAAAAATAACAAAATTTTTAAATAGATTTTTCATATCCTTTTACATCATAATGATGAATGTATTATGAGTAATGCTACAGACACAAACTATTTTATAAATATTTTATAAATCATTGATGCCAGATACTCCACCTCAAAGATATCGATTTACAAATTATTTCAATGTAGCCTTCGACCTTGAAGATAATATCTTGATGTGAGATCTGCCACATCGCCAGCTTTATAAATGTTTATAAAATAGTTTGTGTTTTTAATATTATTCATGTATTATAAGCTCCCCGATTCAACAAATTTATGACAATTCCCTAACAAGCCGCTCCATTCAAAAAAAAAAAAAAAAAAGTGGCGTATTGCCAATATTCTCTTATTCCTGCTCCATTCAAACATTACTCTACGATTCATTACTTTACAATTCACTCTTTTAACTGACATTTCCCATTACTTGAAAGGATCCTTGTCCTCAAGGATCAAAGTCTGTTCAGTACTTAACTTGCTCCATTTCTCCCACGAAGCATCCTCAGGAATACTATGGGACATCATGGTTGTCGTCCTTTGTCCAGAGCCGACCCTGGGCCAACCCTGGGCCAGGTCAATCAGGGCGACTGTCCAGAGCCCAAAGTTGAGGAGGGCCCAATTTTTTTAAAAATTATGTTTATGTGTATAAAAAAATAAAAAAATAATTATAAAATATAATATAAAACAAATCAATAAATATAGAGAATCAAAATAGACTTTTAGCCACAAAAAGAAAGAAAAACTCTTCGACCCTCTCAGTTCATAACGCAACACAAGTAATTTTTTTTCGATGATTCTCCTTTTCTCCATTAAAGTTGGAAAATAAATCATCCACCAGCTATACCAGTACCTTTCTTTGAAAGTAATTTTTTTTAAGATACATATAGAATCTAGATACAGTAAAACCTCTATTTACTAAATAGAGGTATTGGTACAAAATATTTTTCGAACACCCAAAAATATCCACTTTAACAAAAATATAGATTTTATAACAAAAATTAAAGAAAACATAAATTATTTAGATTTTCAAACTAGGAAAATGTAGTTTTTTTTTTTATAGAAAATGTGGTTTTTTATAGGAAATGTAGTCTTTTATACAGTAATTGCTGCATAGTATTTTACGTTATTGATTCAATTATTGTCACAATATCGTATGCACAATATTTTATATTATTAAATCAACAATTGAGACGATAAAGTTATTCATATTATTATTTATATTATTGACGATGTCTAGAAAGTTCTATAATGTGGTCCTTTATAGGAAATGTAGATTTTTATAGAAAATTATAGTTTTTATATGAAATGTAGTCTTTTATAGAAAATGTAGTCTTTTAAAATTAATATTGTCTCTCATATATATATATATATATATATATACATATATATAATTACTATATAGAGTATAGTTTACCAATACGAGGCTTAAAAAGTCTATAACATATTATAATTTAGAGGTTATTCCTTATTTATAACTCTACCCAAATTGGGACCAAATTTTTTATAATATTGTAGAGGTTATTCTTATATAGAGTATTCTTAAATAGTGGTTTTTCTGTATATAAATTTTGTAAATTGTAATATATATTTTTGTTAACTTTTCTTATTTATTAATTAATTCAACAGAAAACTTGGCTGAAATTCTTGTTCTTCGTTTTTAATACAATGTTTACAATTCGAGATACTCTTTTTCCTTTGTTTGGGGTTTTGTCCCATTAGATTTTCTCCAAATAAATTTTTTAACGAGGCCCCAAAGTGTTCTTACTTATCTTTTGTAAATTCTTATAATTTTAATAATATTAATTAGTTGATAATTTATTTATTTTTCTGTTTAATTTATATAAAGGGGCACACTTAAATTTTTTTGTCCTGGACCTTACAAAACCCACGACCGGCTGTGCCTTTGTCCCTTCTTCACCAAACTTGTATCTAATACTGCTACTGCAGGTACAGGTTTCAATTCTCCAACATTGTTTGTTTGTTTGCGGTAGTTCTGTTTGAACAACACACACCACAAGTGAGACATAAAATTTCATTGCTTTCACTAGCTAGATGGATACGTATATATCTACTTCTTTCTCATTTATTTGTCAGAGTTGCATTTTTAGTGATGAACTGATCCAAACCATCAATGGTCAGTACATCCTCAACTATTTCCTGCCTTTTGCCCATCCAAATAATACTCCTTCGAACACTCTTACCATACAAATCCTTTTTCTCTCCTGATACCTACGTAGTTGGGACCTTCAAACTTGTGGAGACCTTGCTAGCAAACACACCCTTATCAGAAGTTGGAAACATCTTAGTCACGTAGAGCATAAGAGGTTCGTCGAGATCACAATTTTTTAATAACATTGGCCTAAATATCGTCACTTGCTCCCTCGTCAAGTTCTCAACGTACACATGCAGTATATATTTCTGAGCTATTGAAGGAGAGGGAAGATGAAATATCTTTATTTCCAAAAAGGTCGCCGGGTCTGCATAACATGTTTCATCAAGTCCTTTGGCATCAAATCCTTTTCATTAGACTTCATGGCAGCACCAAGTTTATGTAACATACGTAGCAGGTTATCATTAATTCAAGCAAGTGTTGATGATCTGCTTGATGGGTGGTTCAATTCGTAACAAAATTGAACAAAGTCACACTTGCATGTAACACTATCAGTACTCTCGCTAGTTCACTTCTTGGTAGTTGGATCAAGGAAAAATTTCCACCCCAAGCCGGTCCTTCCATCATCTTAGGTCAACACCAAAACTTGGAAGCATGCATTTTCGCAAAGTTAGCAACAATAGCTAGTGGATTTGGTCTTCCCTATATTCCATTCACAAAAACAGAAATTTCCTACTGTGGTTACTCTTTTAATTTATTACACCATCATCATCAGTGACAGTTAGCTTCCGTTGAGTATTACATGAAACTGTCATTAGAGCTAAATTCTTAAAAAACTCGCACCCTAGTGTAGTACCAGATCCTATAACCAACACTTGAACATCTTCCAGTTTCTTTTTGAGTTTAGCCTTAAAAACTGAAATGTGAGCATCATATATAATAGTTATTTAATGGTTTAAAGTCGTTTGGGTCCTTGAGTGCATGCGTCTTTCAATGGTTTAAAATTCAAGACCTTAGGCTGTTTCACTTGAGTGACAATACAAACACGTCCTCCCCCATACGGATCAAAATTTGAAGTATCCTCTTCAAGGCTAAAAGAATATGGTCTTGCATTAATGATCTTTCGCGACTTAATTTCCACTCAGAACTTCTGAGAAAATAACAAGAACCCCATCTTGGAACTCCAGTCTTTCATCATCTCCATTATCTTCAGCACTCATTATGATGAGGATATATATATGAGTAAATGAACTACTAAACACATGATTTGTTGTAGAACATCCCTCATATCTTTTATCTTTTATAGTAGATTCCACAGTTGACCAAGTCTTTCTCATTAATTCCATTAAACTCATTTATAGATAGAGGTCATATCACATTCACTGAACTAACATTTCTTCTGGATACTTTATCAAGCAATTTAGGCCCATTTTCAAAGATCCCACAATGAATATGGAAATGAAATAGAGTATTATGTATGTATACTTTATACCTTAATCCATATTTGTTCACATGGCCTTGAACTTGCAAGCGTTGATCAATAGCAATTGCAACATTAGTTTCTCTATAGTGTCGAATCCACATAAACAATAGTAATCTATAAATTGTATCCCACAAAATCTCACACTACACTTACTATTGTTAAAGCCATATACACTTACTATTGTTGAAACCTTATTGAAAAATATTGATTAGAATATGAGGAGTGAACCATAAAAATTTAACCTATTTAGGCAGATCTCTATGGTCAAATCCAAAGTTTAAACCGTTACTTAACCTGTAATTCCAAATATCAAAATCACACCTCAACACTTGGTGAAGATTAATAAACTCCACCATTATTTGTAAGAAGTTGAATTCGCAATTGATTTTCGAAAGGACCTCCTCATCCTCCACAAATTTCTCTCAAAATATTTGTTATTCTATATTATTGATTGGTTCAGGCATTCTAGCAAACAAGTTGTGCACAACTTCAAAAGGTTCATTCCCCACAAATTTTGATTCATTAACTTTTTCCATTTCTGTTTTAGTCCTTTCAACAAATAGCTTATGCTCACCTGCAAACCTTCCATACAGCTCGATAACAAAGTCCCCGGAGTCCATGTATCTAAAAAATTTCCTTCAACGTACTGATAGTACGTACCATTCTATTGCTTCTCCTTCGAAATCTTGAATTACATATTAAATCATATTTTACTTCGGTCATATGATTCACTTTGAAAAAATCTTCATAGCCCTGAATAAATCTATAAAGAGCACTGTCGAAAAAAGGAACACTATAATACTGGTACTCCACTCAATTGGCCACACAATGGAGTGCTCTATGATGAATCATGTACCATTTCTCATGATCGGAAGCTGTCGAGGAACGTTGATTTTGATATCATTTTGTTATGATTAAACTAGCAAAAACTGAAGAAAATTATAAAAACAATCGGAGAAAATAGCTGAACAAAAAAATAACAAAAATTTTTGATAGCTTTTTCATATCCTTTTACATCATAAAGAACTCCCTAATCCAACAAACTTGTGACAATTCCTAATAATCCGCTCCCATATCTAACAAAAATAATAAAAAATCATGAAAAGTTAGTTATCCAAGGAGGGAAGTCCAAACCTATATCAACCTCTCTTTGATATATTATGTATATATTGATTGATACATACTATCTTCGTTCCAGAATTAGAGATAAATTTTGACTTTTTATAGTCAATTTGCAAAATCTTAAAATTAATATTTTTTTTTTATAATCGGAAGTTTTCCAATCGCAGTCGGACTAATCTCCAATTATTGCACCAATTATTGATTCTTACGTAAGAAAGCACTACTCAATAATTATTACAAGATAATTACTTATTCGATATTTTATTTTATTGATTCAATAATTGTTTGCATTGATATTTTATATTCTTTGTTGTTTCAATAAATTGTCATTACGTAAGATTTTCCATTATCGAAGCGATAATTCATATTATCCTAATAATATTATTAGATAACATTATTGGCGAATGCCTCAGAAAGTTACGTACAAGGAGAGGTTTGGTCACCTAATCATACCAAGAAGAGAGAGATCCTTATTGAAAGCCCTCTCTCTCTTTCTACCTCACGGCACAGTTGCGATCTTGTGATGTCTGTAATATTATTTGTGAATAATTAATTATTGATTTATATGATGAGAAAAATATTAATTTTATGTGGATATAGATGGAGAAAATTTTTAAAATGACAATTGTTGAAAATTAATATTTTATCTTTTTACGATAAAATAATTCATTTAAATATATTATTTTAATAATATATTAACGATGATATTTTATAATGAATGTGGGATATATGAGTATATATGAGGAGGAAGAGTATTTTTTGTGGCATTAAATGTTTAACACATATTTTGTGTGTTGGTGGACACAATTATTGATCGAAATTTGATTATAAATTTTGTAAATCGCCTGCTTTATGGATTTCGGTCAATTTCTGTTTTGGAATTTGGAAAAACTTTCTTCGTAAAGTTGTAGAAATTGAATTTCCTATAAAAAATCGCGAGATTCGAATTTTCTGATAAAAGGGCTATTTATTATGAATTATTGAAGTTACGAAGTTCAAAATAATTGATTTTTGGAAGTTTAAAATATTTTAATTACAAAACGTTTTTTTTTTTTTGAAACTCATTTAACATGTGATTAGGAGGCTGAATTCAGATTGTTAGTGTAATCGTATGAAGTTGTGGAAAAATTATAATATATTATATTAAATTTTCTCGCTTTGGTGTTCTAAAGTAATTTCCTATAAATAGGGTCTTGGGTTAGAATTGAAAATCACACCAAAATTGAAGTTTTCTCTCTATATTATCGGCGTTATTCTTGTGAGTATTTTGAGTATACTTTGAGTATTGCTATACTGATGCAAGTTCAAGTCATAACTTATATCCTGTTTTTATTAAAGTCTTATCTTTCGAGGTAAGGGATGTTATTTGATTCGAAAATGATATTATTTCTTCAATATCATTATGCCGGAAATATTGGTTGGAAATTTTTATCAAATTTGGAACTTTTTCATGTCGGGTTATTTATTCACGAGTTCTTATTCATGAGTTACTATTCACGAGTTCTATTCAGCGAGTTCTTATTTACGAGTTACTATTCATTCGAAATCTATTCACGAAGCGTGAAGATGTTTTTGTGAAATTTCTATCTTTTGGTGTCGAGTTACTTATTCACGTGTCGACCTTTATTCACGAATCTGACCTTATTCAATTTAAAATGAAATTTCTTCTTTTTTGTCCAAAATATCTACTATGGATACTAGCTTTGATTGTATCCATGTTTTGATCATTCTTGAATTTTACTCTACTCGATTACTTATGAAGTATTTTTGAACTTGGATTGTTTAAAATACTGAATCCTTAATATTGTTCTTTTGTTTCCTTTGGATTCGTTTCCTTTAAAATATTTTTCATCATCCTCACCCTAAATGATGATATTCTTGAATATCTTTGGCACGTAGTGTGCAGATGAATGATTTCTTGATGAATATCTTTGGCCGTAGTGCGAAGATGAGCAGTGTTTAGATGAACATGATCAATGATGAATATCTTTGGCTTTGTAGTGCAAAGATGAATATTTGATTCGAGATATATATTGATTGATGTTACGAGGATAAAATATCGACGATGAACTTTTAAATTCATATATAGAAGATAGTAGTTTGCATTCTCTACTTAAACTCTTCTAATGAATTGTTGTTTCACTGCAGTTGTTGATTTAAAAGCGGTTGTCTATTGCATTCTATTAGATTTTTCCTGTTGAAGACTAACGATAATTTGTTGTATATTATCTTAGTCATAATATTCTTTATTTGGGCTAGTTGAGCTCACTCTTTTCCTTTTTGTTCCATTTTTCTTCTCGGGAGGCGAGAATGTAGCGAAGACGAGTCGTGGGTATGGAATGATGGTTATAGAGAGAGTTGTTTAGTAGTCCTCACCATTTTTGTAAAATAATGTATCAATAATTATGATGGGGATTTATTTGCGTGTGGATATTGTGCAGATGGCAATATCTCGTATTTAAACTCACAGCTTTATATGTTGTAATAATAAAGTCAGTAGTTATTTACGTACCATGTATTTGGCGACTTCGAGAATGGGTTGGATGGAATGGACCTATTTTGGGGGCGTCCACAATTGGTATCGAGCTTAGGATATATGATCTCTGGCGGAGATCGGGGAATAGAACTAGGAGGAGAGACGAGTAAATCCTTCGCTAGTGTGTCCTACCTAAGCTTATTTGTTAGTTGGTCGATATATAGGGATATTATGTGATATATTGATTTCCTTAATTAACCCTTGTTTTATGGCGATTTGAGAATGTCGATTGAGAATATTAATAATGGAAATGAGACCGTGGAGACGCTTTGTACTCACCAACGAGGAGAACGTCAATGCAACAGTTGGCAATGTTCCTCCTCGTGAACAACACCAATGGCGCGATGATGAACGAGGGATGTTTAGAAGCTTTTGCATTTCATGCAAAATCGCACGAGGAGACTCGTGTTCAAAATACTGGAGAGAAATGATAGCAATTCACGGGGTGGTCACAAATGCACGAAGCAGTTCAAAGAGTTGGGACCACCGTTTAGGGAATCTTTGGATCCGATTAAAGGCGAGACGTGGGTCAAACAAATTACCAAGATATTCGATGTCTTGGGATGCACGGAGGAACAGAAAGTTCCATTCGCTACTTTTATGTTCAGAATGCGAGGCCGATTCTTGGTGGGAATCATGAAGCATACCCATCCAAATTTGCTTTTCGAAAGATGTAAGACCCCAACTATTATAAATAAAGATGAATTTTCTATAAATATTATTTTTGAATATTATGGAATAAATTTGATATAATAGTTGTGGGTAGTATTTATAAATTTTGCAAAAGTATGAAAGTTGTTATAAAATATTCGTTTGGTGGGGAATATTCTTTTTGTTAGGGAATATTAAATACAACTACTCAATTATTGGTGGACCCCACAAAATTATTGTCGGATTGAGAAAATGACAAAATATTTTATAAAAATAACGGCGGAGGTGTTACCGCTAAAACCTGTTGAACTACCCTGGTAAAAATACGATGTCTGGCGTGGTGCATAGTAGCACACTAGTATTGATTATTGATCTTACGTGAGAAGTCACTCAAATATGCTTAATTATTACTACACGGTTCTTTGCATCATATCTCTTATATTATTGATTCAATTATTGTCACAAGATCATCACGTATAATATGTTATAGTATTAAATCAATAATTGAGGCGACAAGTTATAAATGATTAATAATTGTTGAAAGATTAAATATGTGTTGATTAAAAATAAAATGATTTATGGTAAGTTTGATTATTTTATGGGGGCTCATATATCATCATCTAAGAGTCTCTTCAATCGATAGTAATTACCTTTGTGAATAGTAATTACCTTCGTCGATAGTATTTACCTTCGTCGATAGTAATTACCTTCGTCGATAGTAATTACCCTTGTGAATAGTAATTACCTTCGTCAATAGTAATTACCTTTACCAGACGTCGAACCACTTGTGTCGTTTCACATTACTGAGCGTCGAACCACTTGTCGTTTCACATTACAGTGTCCGAACCACTTATCGTTTCACATTACAAAGCGCCAAACCACTTTTCTTTTCACATCATCATCATCGTCAAGCCACTTGCCTTTTCACACGGCGGTGCTAAGCTAGAAATCTTCTATAAATAGAGGCTGAGTGCTTCATTATTTTTCACGAATTCATTCAAGCTATATAGAGAGAAAGTATAGAGAGAATAAGAGAGAAAGAAGAAGAGTATTTTATTCTTACTACTTCTGCGATATTCAATCTCCTACCAAAAGTAAGGGGTGTTATTCTTTCTTATTCATGAAGAGAGCTGTTGTTATTCCATTGCTTATTATTACATTGGAATAACTTTGTATACGTGGTTTACCCTATACTTGGTGACATTCTTCTATTATTCATTTGGAACATCACATGCGTGTGTTTTTACACCGACTGGTTCCGCTCTTTATTATTATTCTGGAACATCCTCGTACATGTGTTTTTCACCGGACTGGTTCCGTCTTTATTATTACATTGGAACATCACATGCATGTGTTTTACAGGACTGGTTCCGTCTTTATCATTCTCGTTGGAATATCCTATCTCATGTGTTTTACACCGATCTGGTTCCATCTTTATTATTTCTGTTGGAACATCACAGCGATTGTGAATTTCACCCGACTGTTCCGTTATTTATTATTACATTGGAATAACTCATGCATGCGATTCATCGCATGCGTGGTGATTTCTTTTGTTATTCCATTCTTTATTATACCAGTTGGTTAAAACTTTGACTTCTATACTCCATGAAATTAGTGGAATATCCTTGATATTTGCGCTTTTCATCCAATATCTTTTCATGAAAATATTCTTCCGATCATTCTTGAATTTTACTCTACAAAACGATGTCATGTTGATAATTTGGGCGTTAATAATTCTGGATAAAATAATTCTTGAACTTGTTTTATTGAATTCTTATATCATTGTCATCATCCTCATGTTTATATTATTTGAAAGTCATCTGTGGCTTTGTAGTGCATAGATGGACTTGGTATGATTATGACCGAGACTATTGATTGTAATCATGGCCAGTAATGTTACAAATGATGTGATAAAAATCCTCGATTAGTAGTAGTGCATTGATGGACGATTGTTGGCATGATCATGACCATTAATGAATACACAAATATTCTTGGCCAGAAATGCGTGAATAATTGTGGTCGTGATACTTAAAGAATATCCTTGGCCGTAGTGCGGGGGTGATTCGATGATGTAGAATATTTATTAAAGGCGAGTCTCAATTTATAACGATGATGAAAAACCTTTTAAATCATAAAAGATAGTAGACTTTATTTTCTACTTGACTCTTTTAATGGATTGCGTATTCATTGCAGATTAAACCGGTTGTCTATTGTATTTTATCGGTTTAACATTGTTGAAGACTATTGATAATTTATTTTGCATTATCTTAGTCATAATATTTCTTCTTGGGCTAGTTGAGCTCACCCTTTTCTTTCACTTTATTCTCTTGAAAATGAGAATATAAATTTGGGGACGAGTCGGGAAACGAGTGATGGTCTGAAGATAGCATTAGTAGTCCTCACTATTCTATGAAATAGTGTGATAATAATTGTAATGAGGACTCCTTTTTGAGTTTGTATAATATCTAGTAGATGATATTTGTATTTAAACTCACGATTTATGTCGTATTGTACCACACGCCGTTATGTTAGTTAGTTGTATTTAAATTACATACCATGTAAGTGGCGACCCAAGATGGGTGATGTATACCTAATTTTGGGGCGTCACGGTTAATATCGAGCTTAGGGATATGATCCTGGCTAAGATGTGAGAATAGTAATAGGAGGGAGAGATGGGGAATACCTTCGCTAGTATGACTACCCTAAGTTTATGTCTTATTTTATTGGTTGGTCGAAAGATAGGGATAATTTGTTACATGTCAATTAACCTTTTGTTTTGTGGCGATGTCTCGAAAATGACATATGAGAATGTTGAGAATAGCGAATGGGCGCAGCGATCGTTGATTCACCACATATCGATAATCGAGGATAATGTGCATCGAGAAGGCGACAATCCTCATGCAAAACAACAACAACGACCAAATGATGAATGATCAAATGTTCGGAGGCTTTATGCGAATTTATGCAACAATGAGGAGAGCGACTCTTGTCCAAAAGCGTGGGTGGAAACACGAAAAACTCTCGGTCCGCTTAAACAATTCAAGGAGCTGGGACCACCGGGAGTTTAAGGAGAACCAAAACCACTTCACGGCGGAAGCATGGATAAAGCGATTACCAAGATATTTGATGTCTTGGGATGCTCAGAGGAGCAAAAGGTTCCCTTTTTCCGCCTTTATGTTGCGCGGAGAAGCGATTCTTGGTGGGAATCGGTAAAAGCGTCACTCGACTTCTTTGTCTTGAAGATATCTTGGGAGAAGTTCGAGGAGTTGTTCAACGACAAATACTTTCTGAAAGTATTCGCCACATGAAGGAGGTGGAATTTATCAAGTTGGAACAAAACAATATGGCCGTGTACGCAATACGAGGCAAAATTTGCGAGTTATCACGGTTTAAGGTCCCACTTGGTGGATAATGAAGAGAATGGCGCGAATGTTTTAAGAGGTTTGAAGCGGAGATACGTCGAACATCTTATTTCTCATAAAGCGTGTTTGTATTCGAGATGTTGTAAATAGGGCTCGATTAGTGGAGGCGCGATAATGAGTCAACCTTGACTAAAAGAGAGCGTAAGTGAAATTATAATACCGGTGAGTAGTCATCGGAGCGGTGACAACAAGCGTGGAGGAATCAACGGGCGAGATATGGTAACCACTTGGTGGTAATCGAGGCCAAAACAATAAGAATGGACATTTCAAGAAAAGGAGATTTAACAATAATGGAAAGACGTCAGCACCAGCACCCGTTGTTAAGGAAGGAGAAAGACCACCTATCATATGCTTCAAATGCGGAGGAGAGGGACACATCAGTCCAAACTGCGCCATGCCATCCAAAGCATGTTATAATTGTGGAAGAGAAGGTCACTTAGCTCGATTTTGTCTTTTACTGAAGACAAATTCAGCTAGGATGGAGGCACCAAAGGCCGTCCCAGAAAATTCAGAACCGGTAGTGCAAGGGAGAGCGTTTGTTGTGACCTCCCAAAGAGCTAGGAATCCGAATGAGGTCATCACGGGTAAGCTTATCATAAACTCTAATGAAGTTTATACTTTATTTGATACCGGTTCTACCCATTCTTTTATTTCTCCTACTTGCGCTCATCGATTAAATTTGACTCCGGAGAAATTAGACTTTGACTTATCTGTGGAAACTCAGTTGGGAAAAACCTTCATTACATCCAATTTGTTTATAAGTCTTGTTTGGTTCAAATCGGTACCCTCACATTACACATCGATCTTATTTCATTAAAAATACTTGCATTTGACGTGATTCTAGGGATTGATTGGTTAACTACTTATCATGCAAAAATTGATTGTTTTCGTAAGGTTGTTAGCTTTCATATTCCTAATCAACCTATTATGCGAATTCAAACGACCAAACCATTAAAATCAATCACGGTCATCTCAAGTCATAAAGCTATTCGTTTATTGAAAAATGGATGTCAAGCTTTCTTAGCTCATGTCACAGATTTAAACAAAAATACGTCAGTTTTGAACGATATTTCTATTGTTAATAAATTTCCTGACGTATTCCCCGAAGAACTTCATGGCCTACCCCGAGGCGTGAAATTGAATTTTGTATCGACCTTGAACCCGTGACAAAACCTATTTCCAAAGCCCATATCGAATAGCTCTATTGAACTTGAGAGTTAAAGACCCAATGCGAAATTGTTAGACATTGGCTTTATTAGTCCCTAGTACTTCTCCTTGGGGTGCTCTGTTTTATTCGTGAAGAAGAAAGATGGGAGTATGCGACTTTGTATTGATTATCGGGAGTTGAATCATGTCACCATCAAAAATAGGTATCCATTGCCACGTATTGATGACTGTTTGACCCGATTAAGAGCCAAATTCTTTTCAAAGATTGATCTTCGTTAGGATATCACCAATTGAAGATTAGAACCGTGACATTCCAAAGCGGCTTTCGGAACTCGATGCGGGCATTATGAATTCCTAGTCGTGTCCTTTGGATTGACTAATGCTCCTAACGCCTTCATGGATATGATGAACCAAGTATTCAAGGAATATTTGGATCACTTTGTGGTCGTCTTTATTGATGACATCCTTATTTATTCAAAAAGTGTGAAGATCATGAGCAACACTTGAGGCGACACTCCAAAAGCTTCGTGAATATAAGCTTTATGCGAAGTTGAAGAAATCGAGTTACGGCTTGAAGAAGTAGCATTCCTTGAGCACGTGGTATCAAGTCATGGAATATCTGTTGACCCAATGAAAGATTGAAGCTATTTCAAAGTCGGGAACAACCTAAATCGATGGCCAAAAGTCGTAGCTTTCTTGGTTTAGTTTGGTTATTATCGGAGATTCGTGGAAGGATTTTCTCGAATCGCTACTCCATTGACTCGGTGACTCGGAAAGATATAAAGTTTGGTTGGGCGAAGAATGTGAGAAGAGTTTTCAAGAACTCGAGAGGAGACTTATTTCAAACACTGTTACGTGATACCATCGCTCGGAGGGATTTGTCATCTACGGTGATCTTGAGCAAAGGGTTGGGATGTGTTCTTATCAACATGGAAAAGTTATAGCTTATGCCTCGCGACAACTCAAAGAATATGAGAGAAATTATCCTACTCATGATCTAGAGTTGGCGGTTGTTATCTTCTTGCACTTAAAATTTGGAGGCATTACTTGTATGGGGAGAAAGTGGAGATCTTTACGGATCATAAAAGCCTCAAATATTTCTTCACTCAAAAGGAACTCAACATGCGACAACGACGTTGGCTTGAACTGCATTGAAAGATTATGATCATACCATCCAATACCATCACTGGAAAAGCGAACGTGTGGTAGGCGACGCGTTGAAAGCGTAAGAAGATCGTATGCAAATCACGATTGCGTTATTGTCAACACAAAGGCCCATTTTGTGTGACTTGCAAATGATGGAGATAGAGTTAAAGACTCGGGGGCGCGTGTGATGATAAGCGAATATCTGAGTAGAAGCAGACTTTAATCTATAAAGTTAAAGATGCTCAAGCTACGGACACAGGAGTGATGCGTATGAGGAAAAAAAGTGCAAGAAGGTCTTATCTTAGGAAGCAAGAATCGATGAAGAAGGAATACTTGAGTCGACTCCGGACTTTGTGTTCCTAACGACCACGATTTAAAGTATAATATCATGATGGAGGCGCACAACACACCATTTTGCAATCCATCACAGGAGTACCAAAATGTATCATGATATTAAATCATACATTTTGGTGGAAGCAATATGAAGAGAGAGATATAATATTTGTTTATCTAAAGGTGTCTAACTTGTCAACGAGTTAAAACAGAGCATCAAGTACCAAAAGGTCCATTGCAACCACTTGAAATTCCGAATGGAAGTGGGAGCACATTACCATGGATTTCGTTCTGGGTCTTCCTAAGGTTTCTCGAGGCATTGATGCGATTTGGGTCATTGTTGATAGATTGACCAAGTCTTCTCATTTCTTCCGATCTGAGAAACTTATACACTTGAACGTCTTGCTCGTATGTACATAAACGAGATTGTAAGATCGCATGGTATCTTGGGTATCCATAGTTTACGATCGAGACCCAAGATTCACTTCACGATTTTGGGTTAGTTTGCAAAAAGCTATGGGCACAGACTTACGATTTAGCTCGGCATATCATCCTCGACGGACGGACGGTCGGAGAGGACTATTCAAACTCTTGAAGATCTATTAAGACTCTGTCCTTGATTTCAAGGAAGTTGGGACAAGTTCTTACCATTGGTGGAGTTTTCCTACAACAACAGATTATCAAGTAAGTATTAGCATGGCTCCATTCGAGCGTTGTATGGAAGAAAGTGTCGTTCTCCAATTATCTTTGGGATGAGGTGGGTGAAGCAACGTTGTTGGGGACCGGAGTTGATGCGTATGACTACTACGGAAAAGATTCAAACGATCCGACAACGTATAAAAACCTCACAAAATCGACAAAAAGAGTTATCTTGATCTTCATCGAAAGGGCGTGGAATTCGATATAGGAGATCATGTGTTGTTAAGAGTTGCTCCATGGAAAGGAGTTACAAGATTTGGAAAAAGAGGAAAACTTAATCCTCGATTCATTGGTCCATTTTAATCCTTGATCGAGTAGGAGCGTGGCCTATAGACTCGACTTTCTGCTTGAATATGTCTCGTGTTCATAACGTTTTTCACATATCCATATTACGTAAATATGTGAAAGACCCGAACCACATTATTGAGTTAGAACCGGACGAAATAGCGGAAGATTTGACGTATGGAGAGGTTCTGTTCAAATCTTGTATAAAAGGAACATATTCTACGCTCGAGGTTATACCTCAAGTCGAAGTTTTGTGGAGGAACCACGATGTTGAGGAAATGACTTGGGAGTTAGAATCGAAATGAAATCAAGGTATCCTTACCTCTTGACATACCAGTGCGTACCCTAATTTCGAGGAAATTTCATAAGAAGGGGAGGTTGTAAGACCCAACTTTATAAAATAAAGATGAATTTTCTATAAATATTATTTTTGAATATTATGGAATAAATTTGATATAATAGTTGTGGGTAGTATTTATAAATTTTGCAAATTATGAAAGTTGTTATAAAATATTAGTTTTGGTTGGGGAATATTCTTTTTGTTAGGGAATATTAAATACAACTACTCAATTATTGGTGGACCTTGACAAAATTATTGTCGGATTGAAAAGCGACAAAAATATTTTATAAAAATAACGGCGGAGGTGTCTACCGTTAAAAGCTGTTGAACTACCCGGTGGTAAAAGAAATGCGATGTCTGGCGTGGTTGCGTAGTAGCACACGGTATTGATTATTGATGCTTACGTGAGAAGTCACTTTCGGTATGCTTTATTATTACTCGATAATTCTTTGCATCATATCTCTAATATTATTGATTCAATTATTGTCACGATATCATCACATATAATATGTTATAGTATTAAATCAATAATTGAGGCGACAAGTTATAAATGATTAATAATTGTTGAAAGATTAAATATGTGTTGATTAAAAAAAAAATGATTTGTGGTAAGTTTGATTATTTTATGGGGGTCCTCATATGTCATCATCTAAGAGTCTCTTAGTCGATAGTAATTACCTTTGTGAATAGTAATTACCTTCGTCGATAGTATTTACCTTCGTCGATAGTAATTACCTTCGCAATATAGTAATTACCCTTGTGAATAGTAATTACCTTCGTCAATAGTAATTACCTTTACCGACGTCGAACCACTTGTTGTTTCACATTACAGATGTCCGAACCACTTGTCGTTTCACATTACGGCGTCCGAACCACTTGTCGTTGTGCGTCGAACCACTTTTCTTTTCACATCATCGATCGTCGAGCCACTTTGCCTTTTCACACGGCGGTCTTAAAGCTAGAAATCTTCTATAAATAGAGGCTAGTGCTTCATTATTTTCACGAATTCATTCAAGCTATATAGAGAGAAAGTATAGAGAGAATAAGAGAAAAGAAGAAGAGTATTTTGTTACTACACTTCTGTGCGATATTCAATCTCCTACCAAAAGTAAGGGTGTTATTCTTTCTTATTCATGAAGAGAAACTGTTGTTATTCCATTGCTTATTATTACATTGGAATAACTTTTGTATCGTGGTTTACCTATACTTGGTGACATTCTTCTATTATTACATTTGGAACATCCTGTCATGTGTTTTACATCGGACTGTGTGACGACCCCAAAATAGGTCCATTCCATCCAACCCATTCTGAGTGCGCCAAATACATGGTGCGAAACAACTACAACTTTATTATCACAACAATAAAGCTGAGAGTTTAAATACAAATATTATCTTACAGACAATATTTATACTCAAATAAATCCTCATCACATTTATTGATACATTATTTTACAATAATGGTGAGGACTACTAAACAACTCTCTCTAGAACCTTCATTCCATACCCCACTAGTACTGCATTACATTCTAGCCTCACGAGAAGAAAAATGGAACAACAAGGAAAAGGGTGAGCTCAACTAGCCCGATAAAGAATGTTATGACTAAGATAATATACAACAAATTATCGTTAGTCTCCAACGAGGAAAAATCGATAGAATCTGATAGGCAACAAGTTTGAGATCAATATTAGCGGCGAAATAATAATTCATAGAAGAGTTACGTAGAGAATGAAATCTACTATAATCTATGAATTTAACGATCCATCATCAATATTTTATCCTGTAACATCAATCGATATTCATCTCAAATCAAATATTCATCTTTGCACTACTGGGCCAAAGATATTCATCAATCGGTCGTGTTTATCTCAACACTGTTCATCTTTTGCACTAAAGGCCAAAGATATTCATCGATCGGTCGTATTCATTTAAACACACTGTTCATCTTTGCACTAAAGGCCAAAAGATATTCATCGATCGGTCGTATTCATTTAAACACTGCTCATCTTTGCACTACTGGGCCAAAGATATTCTTGAAAATCATTCATCTTTGCACTTTTCTGGCCAAAGATATTCTTGAAAATCATTCATCTTTACTACTGGGCCAAGATATTCAATAATATCATCATTTAAGGCGAGGATGATGAAAAATACTTTTAAAGAAAGCGAATCCGATTGAAACAAAATGACAAATAAGGATTATGGATTAGTACTTTTTTATCAATCCGGATTCAAAAATACTTCAAAATAATCATAGTGAAGTAAAATTCAAGAATGATCAAAACATGGATATGATCAAAGCTAGTATCCGAATAGATATTTTGAGCGAAAAGAAAAATTTTTATTTTTAGGTGAATAGTCTTAATGATAAGTGAATAGTCTTGAGTATCGTGAATAGTCTTAGTATATCGTGAATAGTAACTCAAACACCAAAAGATAGAAATTCCACAAAAAAAACATTTTCACGCTTCATGAATAGTACTAAGTGAATAGTAACTTCGTGAATAGTAACTCATGAATAGTAACTTCGTGAATAGTAACTCATGAATAGTAACCCAAGCATGAAAAAAGTTCCAAATTTGATAAAAAGTACCAACCAATATTTCGACGTAATGATATTGAAGAATTAATATCATTTGAGAAGAAAATAACATCCACTTACCTCGAAAGAATCGATTACTTGGGAAGGAAAGGTCGGAAGTGATCTTTGAATGAAACTTGTCTTGACAATGACTCTCAAAGTATCTAAATACTCACAAAATCGCTCGATAATATAGAGAGAAAGAAAACTTTGTTTACGGTGTGATTTTCAATTCTAACTTAGCCCTCTATTTATAGGAAAATGTTAGCCCGTAAAGCGACTTGACTTTGCTTACGATGGCTTCTACTACTACTATTGCCACCCACCACATTTGAAATAAAATTCAGCACATTTTTCACCAACCACAAGTGGGGCCCACTCAATTCTAGAATTTTCCACCAAAATCAATTATAAACCTAATTTAGAATCAGACACCTCTTAAAATTCATAACAAATCATTCGTGAATTTTTAACGGTTCAAAATTTGTGGACATATACTCAACTTATGTATGTATAACATACCCAAAAATTACCACAATCAACGGTCGGATTAAAATTATAACCCATGATGATATATCTGAAACCCCCGATTTGATTTTTAATACCTCCAATCAGATAAAATCTTGATAAAACACCTCAACATTAATTCCTTCATTAATAACCACATAAATAAATCCATCATTTATATTCATATAAAATAAATATTTCCTTATCATATGAATCAATAATTAATTATTCACAAATAATATTACGAGAATCACATTTATAATGACCGAGTACATTCCCGGAAAGAGGGCTTTCCAATAAGGATCTCTCCTTCTTGGCGCATGATTAGGTGACCAAACCTCTCCTTGAGCGAGAACTTTCTAGACATTGCCAATAATGTTATCTAATAATATTATTCAAATAATATGAATTATTGATCGATAATGGGAAATCTTGTGCGGTGACAATTATTGAAGCAATGATAATATAAAATACCAATATGACAATTATTGAATCAATAAAATAAACTATTGAGCGATAACTCTTGTAATAATTATTGAGTAGTGCCTTCTTACGTAAGGATCGATAATTCAACAATCTTGTGCAATACTGGTGTCTTCTTGTGCGACCACGCGTATTCTCGTATTTTAACCATAGGGTATTCAAGCGATCTTAACGGTAACAACTACAACAACTTATTTTTTTATAACCACCCAAACTTTGTCGTTTTCCTCATCCAATCGCTTTCCGTTATGGGGCCCACATGGCTACTGCGTAGCATCGATGCGAATATTCCCAAACAAATGCGAATATTCTACGACCAAACGAATATTCCCAACGATCACGAATATTCCACGACCAAACGAATATTCCCAAACAAAAATGAATATTTTATAACCACTTGCTTATTTTGAAATATTTGCGTATTTAACCCTTTACTATCCACATTAATCAAATCAACCCTTACTATTTCAAAATAATAAATAAAGGAAATTCCTTTTTATTTAAAAAAATTTGAGTCTTCTGACCTCCCTCCTTATGAAATTTAAGTCCTCGAAATTGGCGTACGTACACAGTGTTTGAAAAGGTAAAGATACCTCGCTTTCATTTTCGTTTCCAACTCCCAGTCATTTCCTCAATAACATGGTTTCTCCACAAAACTTTAACTTATGGTATAACCTCGATGCATAGGTCGTGTTCTTTCCTCTCTACAAAATCTTGGCAGTACCTCCTCGTGCGTTAAGTCTTGGCTATCTCGTCCGGTTCTATCTCGATGGCGTGTTTTGGGTCGTCCACATATTTACGTAACATCGATCGTGTGAAAAGCGTTATGAACACGCGTCGTCGTACTTGGTGGTAAAAGCGAGTCATAGGCCCACGGTTCTATTCGATCGAGAATTTCAAATGGATTAATAAATCGAAGGTTTGAGCTTTCCTCACCTCACATAGATTCTCGCTTTTAAAATAACAACTTCTTGCACCTCCTTCTTCAAATTCATCGACTCGGTTGTGTAGCTTGAGCGACTTTAACTTTATCGATTAAAGTCGATTATACTCAGTATATCATCACGTACTACTCGTATATCATCACGTGGGTACCTAGAGTTTTCATCTCCATCTCTATTATTTGTATATTATCTGAAATGAGTCTTTGACAATATTGTACTTTCGTACTTGTATCGATCTTCTATTCAACACGTCGGCTACCACGTTAAACTTTCGAGGATGGCATGGTCGAACATATCTTTGAAATGAGTCTCTCTTGAGTTCTTGAAGCTCTTCTTCCACATTCCTTGCTCCATTTGAATTTTGTATCTCTATGAGTCATTTCGTTAATGGAATAGCGATTCGAGAATATCCTTGACGAATCTCCGATAATAACCAACCAACTAAGCTGAAAAAGCTACGTATTTAGATTCTTGACTTAGGTTGCTCTCAAGCGTGACTCGTATCCCAATCTTGGATATGCGTCACAATGACACCTATCGATTTACTATCGCTTGCGAATATGGCGTCCCTACGAGAGTGCGGCAGGTGAATTCCCACAAAGGAAGTCACAAGATAAAGGCTCGTGTACCAAATTCTATAGTTGAATTTTTAACTCACGAAGTTCAATAGGAGCCATTCGATATGAGATTTTAGAAATGAGTTTTGTCTGGGTTCAAAGTCGATACAAAATTTAATATCGATCTTTGGGAGTAAACCAAGAAATTCTTGAGAAATCGTCGGGAAAAATCAATAACAACAAGAATATTATTCAAATCGGCGTGTCTTTATTCAAATCCATAACATGGACTAAGAAAACTTGACATCCGTAATAAGCGAATGACTTCATGGCTTGATATGAAAATGTTTGATTACTGATGGTTTGATTGCTTGAATTGAATAACGGGTTTGCTTAGGAATATGAAAACTATGACCTTACGAAAAGCAATCAATTTTGGCGTGATGAGTAGTTAACCTTAAAATCACATCAAAAGCAAATATCTCTATAGAAATAAGGTTAACGAATAAATGTAATGGTGCCAACTTGAATCAAACAAGATTTTTAAACAACGGATGTAATGAAAGTTTCTCTAATGGAGTCTCCATAAATAGGTCAAAGTCTAATTTCTCCGTAGTCAAGTTCAAGCGTTGGCGCTAAGACGAAGAGATAAAAGAATGGGTAGAACAAATATCTAGTAAGGTATAAACTTATGCAAATTTATAATTAACTAACCCGTGCTAACCGTTCGGGTTCCTCGCATTTTGATGGAGTCCACGACAAACGCTCTTCGAGAATCGTTGACTTTGACTTTTACGGGACATCCTTTTGAGTCACCATTCCCATTGGACTAGGTTTCGATATCGTCTGATCTCGAAGCGATATGTCCTTCTTTTCCACAATTATAGCATACCTTAAAGCTGTTGTGGGCGGTTTGGTGATATATCCCTCTTTCACGCATTTGTAACATATGATAGATGGTGCTTTCTCCTCCCTTGGAACCGATTGCCCTTTGGCGTATTGGCGTCTTCATGGTGGTTGTTGAATCTCCTCTTTTAAAATCTCCTCCCAACTCGCTTCTTCTATTTTCATGGCCACGATTACCACCGGAGTGGTTCTGCCTTTGTCCGTATTCTTCTTTCTCCACTTGGTTATCGTTATTACGATGGCTTCTTATCTTTGGTATGATCCACGGTTATGGTCCCTCGGTTGAGCGTTACTCGTTATCTCGCTCTAACAATGAGCCTGTTTACAACATCCTGAATAGAGAAAATTTATGAGAAATGAGATCTTGGCGTATCTTAGGGTTTCAAACCTCTCGAAACATCCGCGTCATCGTTCCTCATTCTCCACCAAATGAGGTGCAAACACGGATAACTCATGAAACTTAAGCCTCGTCTTTGGGACACCGTCGTGTTATTACTCTCGATCTAATAAACTCCACTTCCTTCATATATAGCCGAATACTTTCGGGGAAGTACTTGTCATTGAACTGTTCTGAAACGTCTCCCATGACATCTTGAGTGCGGTGAATGGATGCAACTTCCTGATTCCACCGATGTCTGCCTTTCATGCGGAACATAAAAGTAGCGAATGGAACTTTCATGTTCCTTCGTGCATCCCAAGACATCGAATATCTTGGTAATTTGCTTGACCCGTGTTTCCGCCGTGATCGGATCGGCTTTCCCAGTGCAGTGGTCCCGACTCTTTGAAGCTGCTTGGGCATGACCACCGTGAATTCTATCATCTCCTCCTGTATTTTGAACACGAGTCTCCTCGTGCGATTTTGCATGAGCTGCAAAAAACTTCTAAACATCCCCTCGTTCATCATCTCGCTTTCGGTGGTGTTGTTCACGGGAGGTACATTGCCCACCACTGTTGCGTTCTCCTCGTTGTTAAATCTGAGGCATCTCCACGGTCTCATTTACACCACTTATTAATATTCTCGATCGACATTCTCAATCTTCTTGTCATAAAACAAGGGTTAATTAAGGAAATCAATCACATAATATCCCTATATCTTGACCAACTAACAAATAAGCTTAGGTAGGACACACTTTAGCGAAGGATTTACTCGTCTCTCCCTCATAGTTCTATTCCCCAGATCTCACTTGGAGAGATCGTATCCTAAGCTCGATACCAAGCGTGGCGACCCCAAAATAGGTCCATTCCATCCACCCATTCGAGTGCCAAATACATGATGCGAAAAACAACTACAACTTTATTATCACAACAATAAAGCGTGAGTTTAAATATAAATATTATCTTACAGACAATATTTATACTCAAATAAATCCTCATCATATTTATTGATACATTATTTTACAATAATGGTGAGGACTACTAAACAACTCTCTCTAGAACCTTCATTCCATACCCCAGAAGCTAGTACTTTCATTACATTCTACCTCTCTGAGAAGAAAAATGGAACAACAAGGAAAAGGGTGAGCTCAACTAGCCCGATAAAGAATGTTATGACTAAGATAATATACAACAAATTATCGTTAGTCTCCAACGAGGAAAAATCGATAGAATCTGATAGACAACAAGTTTCGGATCAATATTACATGGCGAAATAATAATTCATAGAAGAGTTACGTAGAGAATGAAATCTACTATAATCTATGAATTTAACGGTCCATCATCAATATTTTATCCACTGTAACATCAATCGATATTCATCTCAAATCAAATATTCATCTTTGCACTACGAGCCAAAGATATTCATCAATCGGTCATGTTCATCTCAACACTGTTCATCTTCTTTGCACTAAAGGCGAAAGATATTCATCGATCGGTCGTGTTCATTTAAACACTGTTCATTTTTGCACTAAAGGCCAAAGATATTCATCGATCGATCGTATTCATTTAAACACTGTTCATCTTTGCACTACTGAGGCCAAAGATATTCTTGAAATCATTCATCTTTTTACTACTGGGCCAAAGATATTCTTGAAAATCATTCATCTTTACTACTGGGCCAAAGATATTCAATAATATCATCATTTAAGGTAGGATGATGAAAAATACTTTTAAAGAACGAATCCGATGAAACAAAATGACAAATATTATGGATTAAGGATTAGTACTTTAAACAATCCGATCAAAAATACTTCATAAATAATCGTAGTGGTGAAGTAAAATTCAAGAATGATCAAAACATGGATACTGATCAAAGCTAGTATCCGAATAGATATTTTAGACGAAAAGAAAAATTTTCATTTTTAGGTGAATAGTCTCGTGATTCGTGAATAGTCTTGAGTATCGTGAATAGTCTTGCATATCGTGAATAGTAACTCAAACACCAAAAGATAGAAATTCCACAAAAAAAACATTTTCACGCTTCATGAATAGTACTTTCGTGAATAGTAACTTCGTGAATAGTAACTCATGAATAGTAACTTCGTGAATAGTAACTCATGAATAGTAACCCAGAGCATGAAAAAGTTCAAATTTGATAAAAAGTACCAACCAATATTTTGACGTAATGATATTGAAGAATTAATATCATTTGAGAAGAAAATAACATCCACTTACCTCAAAGAATCGATTACTTGGAAGGAAAGGTCGGAAGTGATCTTTGAATGAAACTTATCTTGACAAACAACTCTCAAAGTATCTAAATACTCACAAAATACGCTCGATAATATAGAGAGAAGAAAAAAACTTTGTTTACGGTGTGATTTTCAATTCTAACTTAGCCCTCTATTTATAGGAAAATGTTAGCCGCCAAAAGCGAGACTTGACTGCTTTGCTACACGATGGCTTTACACCTTCTACTATTGCCACCCACCACATTTGAAATAAAATTCAGCACATTTTTCACCAACCACAAGTGGGGCCCACTCAATTCTAGAATTTTCTACCAAAATCAATTATAAACCTAATTTAGAATCAGACACCTCTTAAAATTCATAACAAATCATTAAATGAATTTTTAACGGTTCAAAATTTGTGGACATATACTCAACTTATGTATGTATAACATACCCAAAAATTACCACAATCAACGGTCGGATTAAAATTATAAACCCCATGATATATCTCAAAACCACGATTTGATTTTTAATACCTCCAATCAGATAAAATACTGATAAAACACCTCAACATTAATTCCTTCATTAATAACCACATAAATAAATCCATCATTTATATTCATATAAAATAAATATTTCCTTATCATATGAATCAATAATTAATTATTCACAAATAATATTACGAGAATCACATTTATAATGACCAAATTTGTTCCCGGAAGAGGGGCTTTCGATAAGGATCTCTCCTTCTTGGCGGCGCAATTAGGTGACCAAACCTCTCCTTAGACGAACTTTCTAGACATTGCCAATAATGTTATCTAATAATATTATTCAAATAATATGAATTATTGATCGATAATGGGAAATCTTTCTTGCGTGTGACAATTATTGAAGCAATGATAATATAAAATATACCAACGCAGACAATTATTGAATCGATAAAATAAACTATTGAGCGATAACTCTTTGTAATAATTATTGAGTAGTGCCTTCTTACGTAAGGATCGATAATTCAACAATCTTTGTGCTGTCTGGTGTCTTCTTTATGCGACCAGCGCGTATTCACTTATATTTTAACCAATAGGGTATTCAATGATCTTATGAGTGGTAACTAACTTCGGTCTTAGCGGTAATAACTACGCCAGTTATTTATAACCACCCAAACTTTGTCGTTTTTCTCATCCAATCGCTTTCCGTTATGGGGCCCACACATGGCTGCGCCGTCGTACGAATATTCCCCGACAGTACGAATATTCTACGACCAAACGAATATTCCCGACGATGCTGAATATTCCACGACCAAACGATATTCCCAAGCAAAAATGAATATTTTATAACCACTTGCTTATTTTGAAATATTTGCGTATTTAACCCTTTTACTATCCACATTAATCAAATCAACCCTTACTATTTCAAAATAATAAATAAAGGAAATTCCTTTTATTTAAAAAAAATTTGAGGTCTTACAACTTCTTTTGTTATTCCATTCTTTATTATACCAAATTGGTTAAAACTTTGACTTCTATACTCCATGAAATTAGTGGAATATCCTTGATATTTGCATTTCATCCAATATCTTTCATGAAAATATTCTTGATCATTCTTGAATTTTACTCTACAAAAAACGATTATCGTGTTGATAATTTGGGCGTTAATAATTCTGGATAAAATAATTCTTGAACTTGTTTTATTGAATTCTTATATCATTGTCATCATCCTCATGTTTATATTATGTTGAAAGTCATCTCGTGGCACGTAGTGCATAGATGGACTTGGTATGATTATGACCGAGAGACTATTCGGTGTAATCATGGCCGTAATGTTACAAATGATGTGATAAAAATCCTCGATGGTAGTAGTGCATTGATGGATGATTGTTGGCATGATCATGACCATTAATGAATACACAAATATTCTTGGCCCGTAGTGCATGAATAATTGTGGTCGTGATACTAAAGAATATCCTTGGCCGTAGTGCAGGGGTGATTCGATGATGTGGAATATTTATTAAAGCTGAGTCTCAGCTATAACAGTGATGAAAAACCTTTTAAATCATAAAAGATAGTAGACTTTATTTTCTACTTGACTCTTTTAATGGATTGCATATTCCGCTGCAGTTAAACTGGTTGTCTATTGTATTTTATCAGTTTAACATTGTTGAAGACTATTGATAATTTATTCTGCATTATCTTAGTCATAATATTTCTTGTTGGGCTAGTTGAGCTCACCTTTTTTCACCGCTGTTCTCTTGAAATGAGAATATAAATTTGGGGACGAGTCGGGGAAGCGAGTGATGGTCCTGAAGATAGCATTAGTAGTCCTCACTATTCTGTGAAATAGTGTGATAATAATTGTAATGAGGACTCCTTTTTGAGTTTGTATAATATCTAGTAGATGATATTTATATTTAAACTCACAGTTTATGTCGTATTGTACACGACAGTTATGTTAGTAAGTTGTATTTAAATTCTGTACCATGTAAGTGGCGACCCAAGATGGGTGATGTATACCTAATTTTGGGGGCGTCACACAGCATGTCATGGGAGACGCGTTTGAAAAGCAGTTCAATGACAAGTACTTCCACGAAAGTATTAAATATATGAAGGAAGTGGAGTTTATTAGGCGGAAGCGAGAATAACATGACGGTGTCTCGAAAGACGAGGCAAAGTTCGCGGAGTTATCGGTTTTCACCCTCATTTGGTGGAGAATGAGGAATGTATGACGCGGATGTTTACGAGAGGTTTGAAACCCGTGCACGTCGATATCTCATTTCTCATAAATTTTCTCTCTATTCGGATGTTGTCAATGTGGCTCGATTGTTAGAAGCGAGATAACGAAAATACGTTCAACCGAGGGACCATAACCGAGATCATACTCAAGATAGCGATCCATCGAAATAACGATAACCAAATGGAGAAAGAAGAATACGGACAAAGGTCAGTAACCACTCTGGTGGAAATCGTGGCCATGAAAATAGAAGAAGCGAGTGGGAGGAGATTTTAAAAGAGGAGATTCAACAACGACCATGTGAAGACGTCGATTACCAAGAGTAACTGGTTCCAAGGAGGAGAAAGACCACCGGTCGTATATGTTACAAATCTGCGGAAGGAGTGACATATCATTAAACCGCCCCAACAGCTTTAAGGTATGCTATAATTGTGGAAAAGGACATATCGCTTTCGATATTATGCGGTATTATGAAACCCGATCCAATGGGAATGGTGACTCAAAAGGATGTCCCAGAAAAGGTCAAAGTCAATGGTTCTGGAAGAAGCGTTTGTCGTGACCAAATCAAAATGCGAGGAACCCGAACGAAGTTAGCGCAGGTTAGTTAATTATAAATTCTTGCGAAGTTTATACCTTCTTGATCTGGGTTCTACCCATTCTTTTATCTCTCTTTACTTGCGCTCAACGTTTGAACTTGACTACGAAATTAGACCTTGACCTATTTATGGAGACTCAGCTAGGAGAAACTTTCATTATATCCGTTGTTTAGAAATCTTGCTTGATTCAGGGTTGGCACTATCACATTACTTGTTAACCTTATTTCTATAGAGATATTTGCTTTGGATGTGATTTTAAGGTTAACTACTCATCAATGCCGAAATTGATTACTTTACGTAAGGTTGTTAGTTTTCATATTCCTAAGCAACTTTGTTATTCAATTCAAGCAATCAAACTATTGTAGTCAAACATTTTCATATCAAGCCATGAAGTCATTCGTTTTATTACGGATGTCAAGTTTTCTTAGTCCATGTTATAGATTTGAATAAAGACACGTCGATTTGAATAATATTCTGTTGTTATTGATTTTTCCCGGCGTATTTCTGAAGAATTTCTTGGCTTACTCCCAAAGCTTTGATATTAAATTTTGTATCGACTTTGAACCCTAAGTACAAAACTCATTTCTAAAATCTCATATCGAATGGCTCTATTGAACTTGAGTGAGTTAAAAATTCAACTATAGAATTTGGTACATGAGCCTTTATCTGGTGACTTCCTTTGTGGAATGCACCGGCCGACACTCTCGTAGGGGACACCATATTCGTGCGATAGTAAAGCGATAGGTGTCATTGTAACGTCTTATCCAAGGTTGGGATATGAGTTACGATTTGAGAACAACCTAAGTCGATAATCGAAATCGTAGCTTTAGGCTTAGTTGGTTATTATCGGAGATTCGTTGAAGGATATTCTCGAATCGCTATTCCATTAACGCAATTGACTCGTAGAGATACAAAATTTGAATGAAGCGAGGAATGTGGGAAGAGCTTGAAGAACTCAAGAGGAGACTCATTTCAAAGACATGTTACGACCATGCCCATCTTGGAAAAGCGAACGTGGTAGGCGACGTGTTGAGTAGAAGATCGTATACAAATGCAGATGCGATATTGTCAAAGACTAATTTCGTATAATTTACAAATAATAGAGATGGAGATGAAAAATTTAGGTACCCACGTGATGATATACTGAGTGTAATCGACTTTAATCGATAAAGTTAAAGTCGCTTGCCAAGCTACACAATGGGAGATGAATTTGAAGAAGGAGGTCACGAAGTTGTTATTTCAAAAGCGAGAATCGGTGAGGTGAGGAAAGCTCAAACCTTGATTTATTAATCCATTTGAAATTCTCGATCGAATAGGAACTGTGGCCTATAGACTTCGTTTACCGCCAAGTATGACGTGTTCATAACGTTTTTCACGTATTGATGTTACGTAAATATGTGGACGACCAACCACGTCATTGAGTTAGAACCCGGATGAGATAATAAGAAGACTTAACATACGAGAAGGTACATCATCAAGATCTTGGATAGGAAAGAACATGTCCTATGTACCAAGGTTATACCACAAGTTAAAGTTTTGTGGAGAAACCATGCTTATTGAGGAAATGACACAGGAGTTGGAAGCGGAAATGAAAGCGAGGTATTCTCATCTTTTGAAACACCGTATGCGTCGTCGTCAATTTCGAGGACGAAATTTCATAAGGAGGGAGGTTGTAAGACCCCAAATTATTAATAAATGAAATTTATTTTCCTCTATTTATTATTTTGAAATAGTAAGGGTTGGTTTGATTAATGTGGATAGTTATGGGTAAAATACGCAAATATTTGAATAAGCAGTGGTTATAAAATATTCATTATTATGCAGGAATATTTGTTTGGTCGTGGAATATTAAATCTGTCGGGGAATATTAAATGCGACCAGTAGCGATCTTTATGGGGCCCCATAACAAAAAAGCGATTGAATAAAGAAAACGACAAATATAAGTTGTTTATAAATAGCTGGCGTAGTTATTCTACAGATTATCTTGTTGGAATACCCGTGGTTAAAACACACTAATACGGCGTTGTTGACGGTATTGCACCAATTATTGATTCTTACGTGAAGACACTACTTTCAATAATTGTTACGAATAATTCTTTATTCGATATTTTATTTTATTAATTCAATAATTCTTTGCATTGATATTTTATATTCTTGTTGTTTGAATAAATTATCATTACACAGTATTTTCCATTATCGAAGCGATAATTCATATTATCTGAATAATATTATTAGATAACATTATTGGCAATGTCTAGAAAGTTACTGTCAAGGAGAGGTTTGGTCACCTAATTTGCTTGCCAGATGAGGAGAGATCCTTATTGAAAGCCCCTCTTTCTGAGGAGCGGCACAGTTGCCAAAGATCTTGTGATTCTGTAATATTATTTGTGAATAATTAATTATTGATTTATATGATGAGAAAAATATTGATTTTATGTGGATATAGATGGAGAAAATTTTTAAAATGACAATTGTTGAAAATTAATATTTTATCTTTTTCTGATAAAATAATTCATTTAAATATATTATTTTAATAATATATTAACGGTGATATTTTTATAATGAATGTGGGATATATGAGTATATGAGGAGGAAGAGTATTTTTGTGGTATTAAATGTTTAACACATATTTTGTGTGTTGGCGGACACAATTATTAAATTAGAAATTTGATTATAACTTTGTAAAATCGCTTCGCTTATGGATTTCGGTCAATTTACATTTGGAATTTGGAAAAACTTCTTCTCAGAAGTTGTAGAGAATTGAATTTCCTATAAAAACGCGAGATTCAAATTTTACGATAAAAGGCTATTTATTATGAATTATTGAAGTTACGAAGTTACTAAATAATTGATTTTGGAAGTTTAAAATATTTTAATTACAAAAATGTTTTTTCATTTTGAAACTCATTTAACATGTGATTAGGAGGTTGAATTCAGATTGTTGGTGTGCGTATGAAGTTGTGGAAAAATTATAATATATTATATTAAATTTTACTGCTTTGGTGTTCTAAGCAATTTTCTATAAATAGGGTCTTAGGTTAGAATTGAAAATCACACGAAATGAAGTTTTCTCTCTATATTATCGGCGTATTCTTGTGAGTATTTTGAGTATACTTTGAGTATTGCTATCTGTGCAAGTTCAAGTCATAACCTATATCCTGTTTCAACTAAATCATCTTGTCTTTCGAGGTAAGGGATGTTATTTGATTCGAAAATGATATTATTTCTTCAATATCATTATCTTAGAAATATTGGTTGGAAATTTTATCAAATTTGGAACTTTTTCATGTCGGGGTTCTTATTCACGAGTTCTTATTCATGAGTTACTATTCACGAAAGTTACTATTCAGCGAGTTACTATTCACGATTCTTATTCACGAGTACTATTCACGAAGCGTGAAGATGTTTTTTTGTGAAATTTCTATCTTTTGGTGTCGAGTTCTTATTCACGTATCGACACTATTCACGAATCTGACACTATTCAATAAAAAATGAAATTTCTTCTTTTTGTCAAAATATCTACTATGGATACTAGCTTTGATTGTATCCATGTTTTGATCATTCTTGAATTTTACTCCACTCGATTACTTATGAAGTATTTTTGAACTTGGATTGTTTAAAATACTGAATCCTTAATATTTGTTCTTTTGTTTCAATTTGGATTCGTTTCCTTTAAAATATTTTTCATCATCCTCGGTCTAAATGATGATATTACGTAATATCTTTGGCACATAGTGCAGAAAGATGAATGATTTCTTGATGAATATCTTTGACCAGTAGTGCAAAAGATGAGCAGTGTTTAGATGAACATGATCAATCGATGAATATCTTTGGCACAGTAGTGCAAAGATGAAAATTTATTCGAGATATATATTGATTGATGTTACGGGGATAAAATATCGACGATGAACTTTTAAATTCATATATAGAAGATAGTAGTTTGCATTCTCTACTTAACTCTTCTAATGAATTGTTGTTTCATTGCGAGATTGTTGATTTAAAAGCTGGTTGTCTATTGTATTCTATTAGATTTTTCCCTGTTGAAGACTAACGATAATTTGTTGTATATTATCTTAGTCATAATATTCTTTACTGGGTTAGTTGAGCTCACCCTTTTCCTTTTTGTTCCATTTTTCTTCTCAGGAGGCGAGAATGTAGCGAGCACGAGTCGGGGTATGGAATGATAGTTATAGAGAGAGTTGTTTAGTAGTCCTCACTATTTTTTTAAAATAATGTATCAATAATTATGATGGGGAATTATTTGCGTATGGATATTGTCTAGATGGCAATATCTGTATTTAAACTCACAGTTTATATGTTGTAATAATAAAGTTGTAGTTATTTCTGTACCATGTATTTGGCGACTTAGAATGGGTTGGATGGAATGGACCTATTTTGGGGGCGTCACAGTAAACATATGATTTCATTTTCAAAATGAAATACTACTAAAAAGGGGAAAACAATATACGGAGTACTATATCATATAGTACTATATTGAACTATGAGGGACAAGATCAATGTTACTTCAATTGTAAATTTTGGACAAAAATCAGTATATATAAATCCAATTTATGCTTTTGGTTAATGTCTCATCAAAGGGGAATCCCACAATCAATTAATGCTTTAGTGCTTTAACCTTTTTACACATATGTTATTCCAAAAATATAATAATTCCTTTCTATTTCAAATACTTAATCAACCCAATTTGGAAAGACACGAGTCTATTCTAGAATCCTAACTGAACTGGATAGCAAATACCACACTACTAGCTTTAGGATAGACATTTATTTAGAAATAAATATTTTTTTGCAGAAGTCATGCTAACAAATTCATAAAACCATCTCACTGATCTCGTTTAATCCCAAAGATACGAAAATTACAAATTAAAAATCATGATAAATTACAGTATATTAAAAATTAAAGATGTTCAATAAACTGGTGGCAGTGAAGTGCTTAAAGGGCTTACCGGCGGTGGTGAAGCTTCGGCCGGCCGGTGATATTGGTGGTTAACCCTCTTCTCTTCTCCCCCTACTCCCTTTTCTCCCTCTGCGTTTCTCCCTCTTTTTTTTTCTTCTCGACTGATTCGACCAAATGCCTGAATCTGATTCAGGTTATAAAGATCAGCGACCGCATGCGTCGCTAATTTTTAATGATGTGGACATATCAGCTGTGACGCCCCCAAAATAGGTATACATCACCCATTCTGAGTTGTCAATACATGGTACAGAAATAACTACAACTTTATTATTACAACATATAAACTGTGAGTTTAAATACAAATATTATCTTCTAGACAATATCTATACTCAAATAAATCCTCATCACATTTATTGATACATTATTTTACAAAAATGGTGAGGACTACTAAACAACTCTCTCTAGAACATTCATTCCATACCACGACTCGTACTCACATTTATTGATATGTACTAAGACGAATGAAACCGATGTCCAACAATTCCTGTAGTTGGACCTTTAACTCCTGAAGTTCAATAGGAGCCATTCGATATGGGGTTTTAGAAATGGGCTTTGTGCGGGTTCAAGATCAATAAAGAATTCAACTTCACGTTACGGGGTAGACGGAAGTTCTTGAGAAATCGTCGGGAAAGTCAATAACAACAGAAATATTATTCAAATTTGACGCGTGTCTTTATTCAAATCCATAACATGGGCTAAGAAATCTTGACATCCGTTTTTCAATAAACGAATAGCTTTATGATTAGATATGACGGTGATTGATTTTAATGGTTTAGTTGCTTGAATTAAATCTAACAAAGTTGGTTAGGAATATGAAAACTAACAACCTTACAAAAACAATCAATTTTGGCATTATGAGTAGTTAACCAATCAATCCTAAAATCACATCAAAAGCAAGTATCTTTAAAGAGATAAGGTCAACGGTAAGGTGATGGTGCCAACTTGAATCAAACAAGATTTATAAACAAGTGGATGTGATGAAAGTTTCTCCTAACGGAGTTTCCACGAGATAGGTCAAAGTCTAATTTCTCCTGAGTCAAGTTTAAACATTGAGCACAAGCGGAAAGATAAATGAATGGGTAGCACCCCATCAAGTAAGGTATAAACTTCGCAAGAATTTATAAATAGCTTACCCGTGATCACCTCGTTTGGGTTCCTCGCATTTTGACCATCCACAACAAACGCTTTCTTCCAGAACCGTTGACTTTGACTTTTCCAGGACGATCTTTTGAGTCACCGTCCCCATTGAACTAGGTTTCGCCATCTGTACAATCTCGGCGATATGTCCTTCCTTTCCACAATTATAGCATACCTTGAACTGTTGTGGGCGGTTTGACCGATATCGTCCCTCTTTCCGCATTTATAGCATATAATGGGTGGTCGTTCTCCTCCCTTTGAACCGATTCTTCTCACGCAAGACCGCTGCGTCTTCACATGGTCGTTGTTAAATCTCCTCTTTTAAAATCTCCTCCCGACTCGCTTCTTCTATTTTCATGGCCATGATTACCACCAGAGTGGTTACCATTTTTGTCCGTCTGTTTCTTTCTCCATTTGGTTATCGTTATTACATTGATCATTATCTCTGGTATGATCCTCGGTTATGGTCCCTCGGTTGAACATACTAGTTATCTCGCTTCTAACAATTGAGCCCTCATTAACAACATCTCGAATAGAGAAAAATTTATGAGAAATGAGATATTGTTGTATCTTGGGTTTCAAACCTCTCGAAACATCCGCGTCATAATGTTCCTCATTCTCCACCAAATGAGGTGCAAACTCGGATAACTCTGCAAACTTTGCCTCGTACTAAGACACCGTCATATAGTTTTTTTGTTCTAATCTAATGAACTCCACTTTCTTCATATAGCGAACACCTTCGTGAAAGTATTTGTCATTAAATAGTTTCAAATGTCTCCCAAGACATCTTGAGTGCGGTGGATGGGTACGCTTCACAGACTCCCACCCATGAGTCGCCTCGCCATTAAAACATAAAGGTGGCGAATGGAACCTTCTGTTCTCCGTGCATCCCAAGACATCGAATATCTTGGTAATTTGCTTGACCCATGTTTCCGCCCGTGATGATCGGATCTGGCTTTCCTTAAATTCCGGTGGTCCCAACTCTTTGAACTGTTTGGTTGTGACAACCCGTGAATTGCTATCATTTCTCCTCAGATTTTGAACACGAGTCTCCTCGTGCGATTTTTGCATGAACTGCAAAAAGCTTCTAAACATCCCCTCGCTCATCATCTGCTCAGCGGTGGTGTTGTTCATTCACGGGGAAACATTGCCACCACTGTTGCGCTCTCTCTCATTGGTGAGTACAGAGTCTCCACGGTCTCATTTCCATTGTTAATATTCTCGATCGACATTCTCAAATCTTATAAAACAAGGGTTAATTAAGGAAATCAATATATCACATAATATCCTATATATTGACCAACTAATAAATAAGCTTAGGTAGAACACACTAGCGAAGGATTTACTCGCCTCTCCCTCCTAGTTCTATTCCCCGATCTCCGCCAGAGATCATATCCCTAAGCTCGATACCAAACGTGTGACGCCCCCAAAATAGGTATACATCACCCATTCCGAGTTGTCAATACGTGAGTACATGAAAACAACTACAACTTTATTTTTACAACATATATAAGCTGTGAGTTTAAATACAAAAATTATCTTCTAGACAATATCTATACTCAAATAAATCCTCATCATATTTATTGATACATTATTTTACAAAATGGTGAGGACTACTAAACAACTCTCTCTAGAACCTTCATTCCATACCCACTAAATACTTTCGCTATATTCTCGCCTCCCGAGAAGAAAAAAATGGAACAAAATGGAAAAGGGTGAGCTCAACTAGCCCAAGAAAGAATATTATGATTAAGATAATATACAACAAATTATCATTAGTCTTCAACGGGAAAAATCTAATAGAATACAATAGATAACAAGTTTTAAATCAATATTCGCATGATGAAAATAATAATTCATTAGAAGAGTTACGTAGAGAATGCAAACTACTATCTTCTATGTATGAATTTAAAAGTTCATCGTCTATCTTTTATCCTCGTAACATCAATCAATATTTATCTCGAATCAAATATTCATCTTTGCACTACAGTGCCAAAGATATTCATCGATTAGTCATGTTCATCTAAACACTGCTCATCTTTTGCACTACGGGCCAAAGATATTCATCAAAATCATTCATCTTCGCAATACTGAGCCAAAGATATTCAATAATATCATCATTTAAGGCCGAGGATGATGAAACATATTTTTAAAGAAACGAATCTAAAGAAACAAAATGACAAGGATTAAGGATTAAGGATTCAGTACTTTGTTTTATCCATGTCCAAAAATACCTCAAAAATAATCATAGTGGGGTAAAATTCAAGAATGATCAAAACATGGATACAATCAAAGCTAGTATCCACAATAGATATTTTAGACGAAAAGGAAAAATTTTCATTTTTCATGATGAATAGTCTTAAATAGTAATTCAGTAAATAGTGTCAGATATCGTGAATAGTCTTGAGTATCGTGAATAAGTAACTCCAACACCAAAAGTTCCAAATTTGATAAAAACTTGAGATCAATATTTCAAAGATAATGATATTGAAGAAATAATATCATTACTGAAAAAATAATATCCTTACCTCGAAAGATCAAGATCTTACAAATTTGAAACATCGAATATAAAGGCTATGACTTGAACTTGCACCGTATAGAAATACTCAAAGTATACTCAAAATACTCACAAGAATATGCTCGATAATATAGAGAGAAAAACTTGAGTTTACGTGTGATTTTCAATTCTAACCTAAGCACCCTATTTATAGAAAATACTTAGAACACCAAAGAAAAATTAATTTAATATTATTATTATTTTTCTAAATTTTCCTATGCATACTAACTAAATTCAGCCATCAACCACGCCCCAATAAAAACAACAAAAAACGTTTTCTCACTTAAACCATTTAAAACTTCAAAAATGATAATCAATTAATCTCGAAACTTCAATAATTCACAATAAATAGCCCTTTTATCGGAAAATTTGAAACTCTCAACTTCCTATAGGAAATTCAATTCTCTACAACTTTACGGAAGAAAGTTTTTCCCAATTCCAAATGTAAATTGACCAAATCCACAAACCAAGCGATTTTACAAAGTATAATCAAATTTCGATCGATAAATGGGGTCCACCGACATGTTTAACATGTTTTAAACATTTATTGCAACAAAAATACTCTTCCTCCTCATATACTCATATATCCCACATTCGTTGTAAAAATATCACCATTATTATATTATTAAAATATAATAATATATTTAAATGAATTATTTTATCAAAAAAAGATAAAATTTCAATTTTCAACAATTGTCACATTAAAAATTTTCTCCATCTATATCCACATAAAATCAATATTTTCCTCATCATATGAATCAATAATTAATTATTCACAAATAATATTATAGAATCACAATATTGACAACCAGGCAGTTCCCAGGAAAGAGGGGGCTTTCCAATAAGAATTTCTCCTTCTTGGCGCCTTAATTAGGTGACCAAACCTCTCCTTAGATGTAACTTTCTAGATATTGCCAATAATGTTATCTAATAATATTATTCAGATAATATGAATTATTGCTTCGATAATGAAAAATACCGTGTAATGACAGTTATTGAAACAACAAATATAAAATATCAATGCAAAGAATTATTAAATCAATAAAATCTTGAGCAATAATTCATCGTAACCATTATTGAGTAGTGCCTTCTTACATAAGAATCAATAATTGGTGCAATCTGGTGTTCTCTTGTGTTTTAACCACCGAGTATTTTAACAAAGATTAATTGTAATAACTACGCCATTATTTTTAAACAACTTATATTTGTCATTTTTTCATCCAATCACTTTCCACATGGGGCCCACAAAAGACGTAATCGTCGCATTTAATATTCCCCGGCGGCAGAAGAATATTCCACGACCAAACGAATATTCCCCGACAACAATGAATATTTTATAACCACTTGCTTATTTTAAAATATTTACGTATTTTACCCATAACTATCCACATTAATCAAATCAACCCTACTATTTTCAAAATAGAAAAAATTAAATTTCATTAATAATAAATTGGGGTCTTACAACCTCCCTTCTTATGAAATTTCGTCCCTCGAAATTGACGTCGTGCACAGTGTTTCAAAAGGTGAGGATACCTCGCTTTCATTTCTGTTTTCTAACTCCTAGGTCATTTCCTCTATAAAGCATGATTCCTCCACAAAACTTTAACTTGTGGTATGACCTTTCTTGCATGGGACATGCTCCTTCCTATCCAAAATCTTGACAGTACCTCTTCGTGACGTTAAGTCTTCTATTATCTCGTCCTGCTCTAACTCTATAACATGGTTCGGGTCTTTCACATATTTACTGAAATCACGATATATGAAACACATTATGAACACGAGACATACTAGGAGGTAATGCGAGTCTATAGGCTACATTTCCTACTCGGTCAAGAATTTGAAATGGACCAATAAATTGTGGATTGAGCTTTCCTCTCTTCCTAAATCTTGTAACTCCTTCCACGGGAGCAACTCATGACAATACATGATCCCCTATACTAAATTCCACGTCCTTTCAAATGAAGATCCGCATAACTCTTTTATCGATCTTGTCTTGCGCTTTATACGTTGTCGAATCATTTGGATCTTTTCCGTAGTCATACGTACCAACTTCGGGTCCCAACAATGTTGCTTCACCCACCTCGTCCCAACATACTGGAGAGCAACATTTTTGTCCATATAATGCTTCGAATGGAGCCACAACTATACTTGTTAGGTTTGTAATATTCGTGTGCGCAATCAAATTGCAAAATAATGCTGAAGCGTGTAAAATCAGAGTTTAAAATTTTACAAACCATATACCCGAATCACCCTTTATGCACAATTATTAATTAAACGAAGAATAAGAAATTAAAATCATACCCTTGTAGATCGAGCTTCCTCGTGTACGAGTTCACCTCCAAACTTTCGCGATCTCCTTGAATCCACCGGGTTTGTTTCTTTCTTTGATCAACGTTAGCCACCCATGTGTTTGGCCTCTAGAGGTGATCCACCAAGGAATAATAATGATTCAAGAAGAAGGGATATTGGCTCAAACCCTAGTTTTGCCTATCTCTATAGAAAAAGGGCGTACTCTCCAACAAATTGGAATTATGTCGTTGTAAAAGTCAACAACCCCATCACCCATAATAAGACTCCTCTTATTAATAGATGTGGGCAACCCACCTTAACAATTAAGGAATTGGGTTTTATTTAATTAATTAAATTCTTTTAATTAATTAAGCTCCCTAATCTTATTAGGGATAATTAATTAAACTCCTTTAACTAATTTTCCTTCCTAATCCAATTAGGAATAAATGAGAGTACTTATATTAAATTAATTCCTAAACTCTTTTAGAAATTAAAATAATAATAATTGTAATAATGACTCCTCTTATTAATTTATATTTAATATTTCTAAAATATTAAATAATAAATATTAAGCTATTTAATTTATTCTATCACCATAGATTAAATTAAATATACATAACATATTATTACGATTATGCCATTAACTTCTTAAATAATTATTCTTCCTTTTATGGTGTGACCCTTTAGGTTCTCCATATTAAACCTATTTTGTGAATAAATCAATTAGAACAATTCTAATCTTATTTAAATAAATAAATTAAACAATTAATTTATTTAAATAAATAATATTTATTCTACAATAGGATAAGCCTCCTCTAGCGATCAACGACTTTCCGGATAATATAGATTTCAACATTAATCATTAAAGAACCTTTGAGTAAATAGTTACCGCATAATTCAATCCTTCCACCATACAATGTCCCAATTAAATATAAGACATGGAATTACTCACAAGTCTTATTTTATTTAATTATATGTATTTCGATCCTTAAATGCACAACTCCAAATAATACAAATTAGAAACTCCTTTCTAATTTCATTCTCGCTTTAACCAAGGACTACTGGTTGTCATTTATCGAATCACATAGACATTTCTCTTCTTTTATTAGAAGTGGTAGATTCTTTATCGATCATACATTATCTCCATGTACAACTTATTATACCCAAGCATACCCTTTGATATACCCTAAGGGTCTTAAGGAATAAGTCAAAGTATAACTCATCATACACAAGATACTATGATGATCTCAAGTCCAAGGATTACTTGTAGATTACTATCACTACAGAATTCCTATCGACAGCAAATAAAACTCCATTAGGTATTCCTTAGCGAGCCACGCTCAATGAACTTATTCTCTAATAAGCACCTACATACTTGCTTTAGTGTCTCCACACAAATGATCATGAGATCAATCATCCTCATCCAATGAAAGCAGAACGATGTACCAATCTATCCGGATTCACTAATCCCCAATTTAGTAATCCAATGATTGGGAACTATTTTAGTTTTAAGCTTTCTAAGAATTTAGATCTCATTAGAATGATCATCATCATTATTCTAAAAGCATTGCTTAAAACTATGGGTTTATCACATATTATAAAACAACATCATGTAGATAATTAAAAGCCTTTAATAAATTAATACTTTTTATTAATAAATGAATAAGATTGTTACAAAGTATATGCTTTATCATCAAACATGATTGGCTTGTGTGCATTACTACTTTCAATCTCCCACTTGCACTAAAGCCAATCGTCATGGTATCTTATACTCTTCTTCTCTAAGTGACGATTATCCTGCCATTGAATAAGCTTTAGTTAATGGATATGTAATGTTGTTCTTGAGAGTTCACTATCTCTATAGTGATTTCCCATCTTCAATGATTCTAATAATCAAATGAAAGTGTCCACAACACATGTTTAGATCCAAGATGAGACTTAGGAACTATTCCTAGTTCTCAGAATGAACTTTTAATCCAAACAATCAACTTGCGCCTTCATTTATAGCTATATACTTTGTCTTTATCACTAAACCAAAGAACTTTTTGCTGTTTGAACCTTTCCAATTCAATCGCACCACTGCTCAAGATAACGCTTTACCTTAAAATGGATTTTCTCATCTTGGTCTGCATCTCAAAAACTTGAGTCATTAAGCCCTCTAGTTTTAATTTAGACCCACCATGAATATGATCACATCCTTAGTGCTTGGTTAAGCACTTTAAGATGTTTTTCAACGACTCATAGTGAACTTCTCCGTGATATGACCGATCAACATCGGTCTCGTATATTTCATTGCATACATGATTGTCACACTCATGCGACCTCTCTTTTCGAGAGTCTGTGGGGACTATTAAGAGATACACTCCATGGCTCATCAACATGAGACATCTCTTGAGTTTGCCATGCTAAACGACTTTAGCCTCAAATGAATATACGCTCCTTAAGGTTAAGTCGAGCATCCTCTTAAATTTATCTATATAGATTTGTATCCCCAATTAAGATACTCTTCCCAAATCATTCATGGAGGAATGTTTAGATAACTTTATCTTTACCGATTGTAGCATTAGTATGTCATTCCTTATCCGTAGTATATCAACATATATAATAGGAATGTCAATGTCACGACGCTCCCACCGACCCTTTTATACACACTTTGAGAAGTCTTACCTCATCGAATGTAACTCGGATCATCATCTTCTATGATGCGTACCTCATCATCATCATCCATGATGAATCCATACCTCCTAGGTATCTTCATACTATTCCGATTTTACGATTCTATTGTGGTATAATAGGTCATCTACGTGTTCCTCTTATTTGACTTATAGTATTTTGTGGTTCTTGAACTCTTCAAGATCTATTATCCTCCCACTAGCCCCTTTTAATGATAAACACTTTTATCTTAGAAGGAAGCGTGTTTCACAACAAACACCTTTCGCTAAGTAGGATTATAGAACATATACCCTAAACTTACTTTAGGATGTCCCACAAATCGACACTTGTCAAATCTTGTCCCAAGCTTATCCTTTGAAACCTTTTCACATAAGTTGGACAACCCCTTATCTTAACATACTTAAGATTAGGAATCCTCCCTGTCCATAACTTTTATAGAGTCTTGGGGCCGGATTTTGAGGTTACCTTTTGTATATATGCAGCCATTTCTAGGACATTATCCCAGAAGGATACTGGAATGTCGGTAAAATCATTTTGGACCGTACCATGTTCAACAAGGTAAGATTTTTCCTTTTAGATACATCAATCAATTATTACGTATCATGAGGTGTCCATTATGAGAAAAACCATTTGAGATGATCTAGACACTTATTGCACAAGTATTTATTCCTTGATCTAATCAAAGAATCTTAATACTTTGCCAATTTGTTTCATTTCTGAATTCTTTGAACCTTTCAAATAATTCACAATTGTATTTCAGCAAATACACACATTCAACTCTTTGAATGATCATCTCCTTTTCTTATACTAATTTGTTCAATATGCAAAATTATTTTCATGTAAGTCAAGTATACAAAATTTATTAAGTTATATTCCAGTTCTATACGAAACATTATTATTATAAATAGAACAACAATTGTTCTTAATTATAATACCAAAGATTTCATTGTCCAACAATAAAATGGAAATAATATTTTTAACAAGAACCGGAATACAATAACAACTTATCGACTTAAATGATTTGCCGTAGGCATTGCTAAACTATAAGTTTCTATGGCTAATATGGCAACCTTTGCTACATTTCCACACATAGGATTACTTATATTTGTTTAGCTTTCTACTTTTGCTTGGTCCTTCATAAATCTATATTTATGATAACCAAAGTCGATATCAATACCCAAGTGGAACCTCGACTTAAAGAAAAATTTATTTCAATCATGAACAAAATCAGATTAGAATCAAAACTTCACTAAGCTTCTTTGGTTAGCCTCTGCAAGAGATGCTTCTCAGCTTTCTTTCCAAAGGTCCAAGCTTATAGCAAGGGAAGCAAACTCCTTTCTATCCGTGACGCTTTTGTTCTTATTATCCTTTATTTTGCCTTTCTATTTACCTTCTTTGAATCTTTCTTCTTTTGTAAGATCCTTTGGCCCCTACCAAGAAGACTTGGTCTTTCTTGATTGAAAGTGACTCTCAACATTTTTCAACATGTTAAGCAAATCAACGAGGTCGATATCTAGCTTGTTCATATGAAAAATTCACAACAATTGTGAAAGGAGTCCGGAGTGAGTGCAAGATCAAATCTTGGCTCAACTCTCCATCCATGACAAAACCAATTGTCCTAATTGATCAATCAAATTGATAATGTTAAGGACTTTTATCTGCATCTTAGTAGTGCCATCGGTCATTCTAGATCGGAAGAGCTCCTTAGATATCTCGATATCTATCGGTCCCCATTTCCTCACCATCAACTACTTGATGTGCGGAATATAGTAGAGAGCATCCATAGTTTCATCTTGTGACACCAAGCTCGTTACTCATGGATGCGAGCATGGTGTATCGAGCCAATCATGCATCATCTTGCCACTTTCTAAAAGTAGGAATGTCTTCCTCAAAGGCATTGTCTCGCAACCATTCTGAGGATAGGCGTATTAAGGACATAAGATAGCTTTTCACTATGAGAACTATTCTCAAATTTCCTTAACCAATCCGCTTAATTCTTGTTCCCAATTAATTTAGCATCTAATATGCTTTCGCAGTGATAGTAATTTAGACATTGTAAAATTTCAGAAATGAATTTGTAATTAACAACATTTTAACATACATTCTTTTATTAATTACCAAAATAAATTAGGTCTTGTTTTAAATTGGTATCTCCCACTATTTTCTTCAAACTATATTACCTCACTTATATAGTTCTAAAAAAATCTAATTAAAGATTTGCTAGTGAGAATAAGGATCCCATTTCAAATGTATATAGCCTTGTGGTGACACAACAAACTATATATAAATAAATAGGTAGACAACTTTTGTCAATTACATCAACTATGCAACTCCTTTTCTTTTGCCTCTTAGATTATTTTGATCAAGTGGTGGCACATCCGAATCAAAATTATCCAAGTTAAGTCCGACCTAGCACTCCATATATTCAACAAAAAAATATCATCCTTGTGTGACACACAACAAAATAATATTGTTCAATTTTCTTTATAAGCATCAAATGTGATAAATTAACATCTTAAATACTTAATACTTGCCTTGTGGTGACACAACAAACTCATATTAAATATTTAATACTCTATTAATTTTATCATGCTAGAAAGGCTTACGCTCGATATTCTAAATATCTTTGAACGCTTAGACTTAATATAAAAATTTGAGGGTTTTGTTATTAATTTGTCTCATCTTGTTTAGCGCAAGCATTTACACATATATATATAAAATACGCGCGTCATATTAATGAACATGCGAAGCATGTTTGCATAATATATAATATATATAGTATAAGCATGCACATATATAGAATACTATATTCTACCCTGATTGATTATGGACTTTTATTCTAGTTTGGTTCACTAGAGCCACCAAGTGAACCAAAAGGTCAAACCCTAGGGGTGCAAGAAATAATATTTAAATATAACTATTACATTTAAACTCTGCTTCCATTACAAACGGGTCTTCAAGCGCTCCTTGCTCCTCGATCTCCAATTTTTCAAAATTAATTCTAACTATTCCTATTACAAAACTATTTAAAATAAATAGAAACCTTGATCGTGATCGAGGGAAGTACATAGGAGGGAATAGAATTTACATTAAGAAAAATTAGAGAAGACGAGGTACGCAGAATTCCATTTAATAAAACCCATACATTCATGCATCCAACTAAAATAAAATCCAATCATATTGGGTCAATAATCCATAATCAATCTCATTTATTATCATACACATTACCATATGTATCAATAAATAACATTCATCTTATGAATAATAAACATTTAATATATATATTGATATCATTTAATGGGCAAATTTAGTTAGTAAAAATCTATTTTTGAATCAAAATAAACTCCTTTATTTTAATCCAAATTTAAATCAAAATAAAACTATTTTATTTTAATTTATCTAATTTTGAATAAAATAAACTATTTTATTTTAATCAAAAATTTTAATCAAAATAAACTCCTTTATTTTAATTAATTATGGAATCCAATTCCATGTAAAAAAAAATTATTAAAGGAAACACGGATTATCTTTCCTATTCACAAATAAACCCTTTATTTTGAATAATATGAAATCTTATTTCATATTTAAATAAACTCCTTTATTTAAGGAAACATGGATTCTCTTTCCTATTCACAAATAAACTCCTTTATTTTGAATAATATGAAATCTTATTTCATATCTAAATAAACTCCTTTATTTAAGGAAATTAGGCAATCCAATTTCAACTCCAATTAGTTATCATGGAATCAAATTCCAACTCTAATTAGTTAGCATGAATTTTAATTTTAAAATTAAAATAAACTTTTTTTTTATTTTAATTATAAAATTATTAAGATTAAAATAAAACTTTATATTTTAATATTAAAATAAACCTTTTATTTTAAAATTAAAATAAACTTTTATTTTAATTATATAATAATTAAGAATATATATATATATATATATATATATCATAATATATATATATATATATATTTAATATAATGCGTGTCTCAAAAAGAAAAAAAGAACATGCAAGCTCCAAAAAAAAAAAAATAAGCTCTAAAATGATTCTTTTATTTTTTGCCTTCAATTCACGTGGGTCACCCGCTTTGAATCCAAGCTCCTTGAATATTCCACTAATAAATTTCATAATGATTGACTCAATATGATTGAAACAAACTTCCTGTAATGTTCCAATCATACATGGTTGCCACATTTACCGCTAGATTTTTTTTTTTTTTTTTTTATAATAAAATTATGCCCAATTAAATTGTTCTAAACACATATCAATATAGATATTAAATTAAAACAATTAATAATTTGCATAAAAGTTTGGCTCTGATGCCACTGTTAGGTTTGTAATATTCATGTGCGCAATCAAATTGCAAAATAATGCGGAAGCGTGTAAAATCAGAGTTTAAAATTTTACAAACCATATACCCGGATCACCCTTTATGCACAATTATTAATTAAACGAAGAATAAGAAATTATGAAATCATACCCTTGTAAAGCGAGCTTCCTCGTGTACAAGTTCACCTCCTATTTTTCGATCTCCTCAATCCACCGGGTTTGGTTCCTTCCTTTGATCAACGTTAGCCACCCATGTGTTTGGCCTCTGGAGGGTGATCCACCAAGGAATAATAATGATTCAAGAAGAAGGGATATTGGCTCAAACCCTAGTTTTCCTATCTCTATAGAAAAAGTACGCGATTCTCCAACAAATTGGAATTATGTCGTTGTAAGAAGTCAACAACCTCATCACCCATAATAAGACTCTCTTATTAATAGATGTGGGCAACCCACCTTAACAATTAAGGAATTGGGTTTATTTAATTAATTAAATTCTTTTAATTAATTAAGCTCCTAATCTTATTAGGGATAATTAATTAAACTCCTTTAACTAATTTTTCTTCCTAATCCAATTAGAATAAATGCGAGTACTTATATTAAATTAATTCCTAAACTCTTTTAGAAATTAAAATAATAATAATTGTAATAATATTAATAAGACTCTCTTATTAATTTATATTTAATATTTCTAAAATATTAAATAATAAATATTAAGCTATTTAATTTATTCTATCACCATAGATTAAATTAAATATACATAACATATTATTACGATTATGCCATTAACTTCTTAAATAATTATTCTTCCTTTTATGGTGTGACCTTTAGGTTCTCCATATTAAACCTATTGTGAATAAATCAATTAGAATAATTCTAATCTTATTTAAATAAATAAATTAAACAATTAATTTATTTAAATAAATAATATTTATTCTACAATAGGGATAAGCCTCCCTCAACATCAACGACTTTCCGTATAATATAGATTTCAACATTAATCATTAAAGAACCTTTGAGTAAATAGTTACCGTGATAATTCAATCCTTCCACCATACAATGTCCCAATTAAATATAAGACATGGAATTACTTTGTCAAAGTCTTATTTTATTTAATTATATGTATTTTTTCATCCTTAAATGCACAACTCCAAATAATGCAAATTAGAAACTCCTTTCTAATTTCATTCTCGCCGCCAAGGACTACTGGGTTGTCATTTATCGAATCACATAGACATTTCTCTTCTTTTATTAGAAGTGGTAGATTCTTTATCGATCATACATTATCTCCATGTACAACTTATTATACCCAAGCATACCCTTGATATACCCTAAGGGTCTTAAGGAATAAGTCAAAGTATAACTCATCATACACAAGATACTATGATGATCTCAAGTCCAAGGATTACTTGTCTTACTATCACTACAGAATTCCTATCGACAGCAAATAAAACTCCATTAGGTATTCCTTAGCGAGCCACATTCAAAGGAACTTATTCTCTAATAAGCACCTACATACTTGCTTTTAGTGTCTCCACACAAATGATCACGAGATCAATCATCCTCATCCAATGAAAGCAGAACGATGTACCAATCTATCCTGATTCACTAATCCCCAATTTAGTAATCCAATGATTGGGAACTATTTTAGTTTTAAGCTTTCTAAGAATTTAGATCTCATTAGAATGATCATCATCATTATTCTAAAAGCATTGCTTAAAACTATGGGTTTATCACATATTATAAAAACAAAGATCACGTAGAATAATTAAAAGCCTTTAATAAATTAATACTTTTTATTAATAAATGAATAAGATTGTTACAAAGTATATGCTTTGTAAGACCCCAAAATTTTTTTAAATAAAAAGGAATTTCCTTTATTTATTATTTTGAAATAGTAAGGGTTGATTTGATTAATGTGGATAGTTAAGGGTTAAATACGCAAATATTTCAAAATAAGCAAGTGGTTATAAAATATTCATTATCGTCTTGGGAATATTCGTTTGGTCGTCGTGGATATTCGTATCTGTCGGAATATTCGTATTTACCAAATAGTAAATGCATGTGGGGCCCCATAACGGAAAGTGATTGGATGAAGAAAACGACAAATATAAGTTGTTTTTAAATAATCGAGAAGTTAATGCAATTAATCTTGTTGAATACCCTATGGTTAAAACACACTAATACGCGTTGTTGAACAAGAAAGAAATACCAGTATTGCACCAATTATTGATTCTTACGTAAGAAGGCACTACTCAATAATGGTTACAGTAATTACTGTTCAGTATTTTATTGAGTTAATAATTGCTGCGTTGATATTTTATATTGCTGTTGTTTCAATAATTGTCATTACACAAGATTTTTCATTATCGAAGCAATAATTCATATTATCTCAATAATATTATTAGATAACATTATTGGCAATGTCTAGAAAGTTCTCGCATCAAAGGAGAGGTTTGGTCATCTAATCAAGCCACCAGAAGAAGAAATTCTTATCGAAAGCCCCTCTTTCCTGAACCCGCCTCGTCATTAATATTGTGATTCTCAGAATATTATTTGTGAATAATTAATTATTGATTTATATGATGAGGAAAATATTGATTTTATGTGGATATAGATGGAGAAAATTTTTAAATGACAATTGTTGAAAATTAATATTTTATCTTTTCTCGATAAAATAATTCATTTAAATATATTATTTTAATAATATATTAACTATGATATTTTTACAATGAATGTGGGATATATGAGTATATGAGGAGGAAGAGTATTTTTGTGACATTAAATGTTTAACACATGTTTTGTGTGTTGGTGGACACAATTATCGAATAGAAATTTGATTATAAATTGTAAAATCACCTGCGTTTGTGGATTTCGGTCAATTTCTATTTGGAATTTGGAAAAACTTTCTTCTGCAAAGTTGTAGAGAATTGAATTTCCTATAAAAACTCATGCGAGATTCGAATTTTCTAATGAAAGGGCTATTTATTATGAATTATTGAAGTTCAAGTTCAAATAATTAATTTTTGGGAGTTTTAGTTAATTATTTTGAGAAAAACGTTTTTGCAACTAAGTTGGCCTCACATGTGATTCAAATGGGCTGAGATCAATTGTCTAAGGTAGGGCTAAAGAAAATGTGAAAATATATTAATATTATATTCAATTTTCTGCTTTTGGTGTTCTAAGCATTTTCCTATAAATAGGTGCTTAGGTTAGAATTGAAAACACACCGTAAACCAAGTTTCTCTCTATTTCTCTCTCGATATATTGAGCGTATTCTTGTGAGTATACTTTGAGTATTGTTAGATTATAGGTGTAAGTTCTCTTCAAAGACTATAATCTTGTATTCCAAATTTAAGTACTAATCTTTCGAGGTAAGGGATATTATTTTTTTCTAGATGATATTATTTCTTCAATATCATTATGTTTGAAATGTTGATCCAAAGTTTTTATCAAATTTGGAACTTTTTCATGTCAAGGTTACTATTCATGGGTTACTATTCAGAGTTACTATTAACGAGTTACTATTCATGAGTTACTTATTCACGAGTTACTATTCACGAAGTACTATTCATGAAGCGTGAAGATGTTTTTGTGGAATTTCTATCTTTTGGTGTCGAGTTACTATTCACGATACTAAGACTATTCACGATACTGGATTATTCACCAAAAAATAAAATTTCTTCTTTTCGTCAAAACATCTATTCGGATACTAACTTTGATTGTATCCATGTTTTGATCATTCTTGAATTTTACACCACTATGATTATTTTTGAGGTATTTTGGACGTGGATAAAACCAAGTACGAATCCTTAATCCTTAATCCTTGTCATTTTGTTTCACCGGATTCGCTTTCTTTAAAAAAATATTTTTCATCATCCTCGCCTTAAATGATGATATTATGGAATATCTTTGGCTCAGAAGGCAAAGATGAATGATTTCTTAAGAATATCTTTGGCCCAGAGTGCAAAGATGAATGATTTCAAGAATATCTTTGGCCCAGTAGTGCAAAAGATGAACAGTGTTTAAATGAACATGACTAATCGATGAATATCTTTGGCTCAGAGTAAAAAGATGAATATTTGATTCCGTATGTATATCGATTGATGTTACAGGGATAAAAGATAGACGATGAACTTTTAAATTCATACATGTAAGATAGTAGTTTGCATTCTCTACTTAACTCTTCTAATGAATTATTATTTCAACATGAGTATTGATTTAAAATTTGTTGTCTATCAGATTCTATTAGATTTTTCCTCGTTGAAGACTAACGATAATTTGTTGTATATTATCTTAGTCATAATATTCTTTACTCGAGCTAGTTGAGCTCACCCTTTTCCTTTTTGTTCCATTTTTCTCTCGTGAGGCGAGAATATAAATGAAAACGCAGCCTGGGGTATGGAATGAAGGTTTTAGAAAGGATTGCTTAGTAGTCCTCACCATTTTGTAAAATAATGTATCAATAAAGGTGATGAGGATTTATTTGAGTATAGATATTGTCTAGAAGATAATATTTGTATTCAAACTCACAGCTTTTACTTGTTGTAATAATAAAGTTGTAGTTGCTTTGCATCTACGATTGACAACTCGTAATGGTGTGATGTATACCTATTTTGGGGGCGCCACAGCTTGGTATCGAGCTTAGGATATGATCTCCATGAGATCGGGGAATAGAACTAGGAGGGAGAGACGAAGTAAATCCTTCGCTAAGGTGTCCTACCTAAGCTTATTTGTTAGTTGGTCAAGATATAGGGATATTATGTGATATATTGATTTCCTTAATTAACCCTTGTTTTATGACAAGATTTTGAGAATGTCGATCGAGAATATTAACAATGGAGTAAATGAGACCGTGGAGATGCTGTGCAGATTTACCAACGAGGAGAACGCGTAACAGTCGTGGCAATGTACCTCCCCGTGAACAACACCATTGAAAGCGATGATGAACGAGGGGATGTTTAGAAGTTTTTTGCAGCTCATGCAAAATCGCACGAGGAGACTCGTGTTCAAAATACGTGAGGAAATGATAGCAATTCACGGGTTGTCACAAACCAAGCGCCTCAAAGAGTCAGGACCACCGAGAATTCAAGGGAAAGCCGATCCGATCATGGCGGAAACATGGGTCAAGCAAATTACCAAGATATTCGATGTCTTGGGATGAACGGAGAATGAAGGTTCCATTCGCCACCTTTATGTTCCGTGGCGAGGCGACTATCGGGTGGAGTCTCAGAAGCGTACTCCATCCAAATTCCAGACTCAAAGATGTCGTGGGAGACATTTCAAATTATTTAATGACAAATACTTTCCGAAAGTGTTCGTTATATGAAGGAAGTGGAGTTCATCGATTGAACAAAACAACATACGACGGTGTCTCAAAGACGAGGCAAAGTTTGCAGAGTTATCCGTGTTCAGACACCTCATTTGGTGGAGAATGAGGAACGATGACGCGGATGTTTCTTAGAGGTTTGAAACCCTAAGATACGCCAAGATCTCATTTCTCATAAACTTTCTCTATTCAGATGTTGTAAATGTGGCTCAATTATTAGAGCGAGATAACGAGTACTACCAACTCGAGGGACCACAACCAGGATCGTATCGTAGATAAAGCGATCAATGTAATAATGATAACTCATGAGAAAGAAATGAGACGGACAAAATGGTAACCACTCGTGGTAATCATGGCCATGAAAATGTAAGAAGCGAGTCGAGGAGATTTTAAAAAGAGGAGATTTAACAACGACCATATGAAGACGACAAAGGTCTTAAGAAAGAATCGGGTTCTAAGGGAGGAGAACGACCACCGTATATGCTACAAATGCGAAAAGAGGGACATATCACCCAAACCGCCCACAACAGCTCAAGGTATGCTATAATTGTGGAAAGGAAGGACATATCGCTTTCGAGATTGTACGGAATGAAAACCTAGTTCAATGGGGATATGACTCAAAAGATCGTCCCAAAAAAGTCAAAGTCAACGATTCCGGAAGAGCGTTTGTTGTGATCGGTCATAATGCGAGGAACCCAAACGAGGTGATCACGGGTAAGCTATTTATAAATTCTTACGAAGTTTATACCTTACTTGATACCGGTATTACCCATTCATTTATCTCTCCTGCATGTGCTCAACGCTTAAACTTGACTCGAGAAATTAGACTTTGACCTATCTCGTGGAAACTCCGTTAGAGAAACTTTCATCACATCCAATCGCTTATAAATCTTGTTTGATTCAAGTTGGCACCATTACCTTACCCGTTGACCTTATCTCTTTAAAGATACTTGCTTTTGATGTGATTTTAGGGATTGATTGGTTAACTACTCATCATGCCAAAATTGATTATTTTCGTAAGGTTGTTAGTTTTCATATTCCTAACCAACCTGTTGTATTTAATTCAAGCAACTAAACCATTAAAATCGATCACCGCTATATCTAATCATAAAGCTATTCGCTTATTAAAAAACGGATGTCAAGCTTTCTTAGCCCATGTTATGGATTTGAATAAAGACACGCCAAATTTTATTCCTCCTTGTTATTGACTTTCCCGACGATTTCAAGAACTTCCCGCCTACCCCCGTAACGTGAAGTTGAATTCTTTATTGATCTTGAACCCGCACAAAGCCCATTTCTAAAACCCCATATCGAATGGCTCCTATTGAACTTCGTGAGTTAAAGGTCCAACTACGTGAATTGTTGGACATCGGCTTCATTCTGGCCCCAAAGACATCTCCTCGGGGTGCTCCTGCTTTTATTCGTAAAGAAGAAAGACGGAGTATGGGACTTTGTATTGACTATCTGAATTGAACCATGTCACCATCAAGAATAGGTATCCTCTACCTCGTATTGATGACTTGTTTGACCAAATTAAAGGGCACAATTCTTTTCAAAATCGATCTTCGCTCGGATATCATCACCAAGATTAAAACCGAGGATATTCCAAAGACCGCCTTCGTAACTCCAGATGGGCATTATGAATTCTTAGTCATGTCTTTCGGACTAACTAATGCTCCTACGACTTTCATGGATATGATGAACCGAGTATTCAAGAATATTTGGATCAATTCGTTGTTGTTTTTTATGATGACATCCTCATATATTCCAAAAGTCGTGAAGATCATGAGCACCATTTGAAGTCGGTACTCCAAAGGCTTCGTGAAAACCAACTATATGCCAAATTGAAGAAATGTGAGTTCGCTTGAGAAAGTAGCATTCCTTGGGCACGCGGGTGTCAAAACATGGAGTATCTGCATGATCCGGCCAAGATCAAGCAATACAAAGTTGGGAGCAACCAAGTCGGTGGATCAAGTACGTGAGTTTTTGGGCTTAGTGGTTATTATCGGAGATTCGTGGAAGGGTTTTCTCGAATCGCTACTTCATTAACCCAAATAACTCCTAAGGATACAAAATTCGCTTTGGAGTGAAGAATGCGAGAAGAGTTTCCAAGAGCTTAAGAGGAGACTTATTTCTAAGACTGTTCTAACAATACCATCTAGTTCGGATGGATTTGTTATCTACAAATGATGCTTCGCAAAGGGTTAGGATGTGTTCTCATGCAACGTGGGAAAGTCATAGCCTATGCCTCATGACAACTTAAAGAGTATGAGAGGAATTATCCTACTCATGATCTAGAGTCATGCAAAGCAATGCTGCTAAAAGATATGGAGGCACTATCTATATGGGGAGAAAGTGGAGATATATTCGCACCATAAAAGCCTTAAATATTTCTTCACTCAAAAGAACTCAACATGCTAAGCAATGACGCTTGGCTCGAACTATTGAAAGACTACGACCACACTATTCAATACCATCCCGTAAAGTAACGCGGTAGTGTGATTTGCGCGTTGTAGTAGATCATATGCGGAACGAAAAGTGATGATGTCAAGTATACGACAGAGCCAACTTTAATAGAAAAAGTTAAGGTCGCTTTCAAGCCACCGAATCGGAAATGATGCGTATGAAGAAGAAAGTACAAGAAGGAGCTATTCCGGAAGCGAGAATTGATGAAGAAGGAATACTTCGAGTCCACTCTAGACTTTGTGTTCCTAACGACTCTGATTTGAAGTACAAGATTATGATGGAGGCACACAATACGCCATTTGCAATCCATCCGGAAGTACTAAAATGTATCGTGATCTTCGACATACATTTTGGTGGAACAATATGAAGAGAGAGATTGCAAAGTTTATCTCGATGTGTTTAACTTGCCAACGTAAAAGGCGGAGCATCTTGTACCTAAGGGTCCGTTGCAACCACTTGAGATTCCTAATGGAAGTGGGAACACATTACTATGGATTTCGTTATTGGGTCTTCCTACGGCTTTCAAGGCATCAATGCTATTTGGGTTATTGTTGATAGATTAACCAAGTCCGCTTATTTCTTGCCGATACGGAGACTTATTCCCTTGAACGCCTTGCTAGTATGTGCGTGAATGAGATTGTGAGGTTGCATGGCATGCCTGTATCCATAGTTTCGGATCGTGACCCAAGATTCACTTCAAGATTTTGGGTTAGCTTGCAAAAAGCTATGGGCACGGATTTGCGATTTAGTTCTAAGATACCATCCCCAAACCATTTGGACAATCGAGAGGACTATTCAAACTCTTGAAGATCTATTAAGACTCTATGTCCTAGACTTCAAAGGTAGTTGGGATAAGTATTTACCATTGGTGGAATTCTCCTACAACAACAGCTTATCGTGCAAGTATAGGTGTGGCTCCATTTGAAGCATTATATGGACGAAAAATGTCGCTTCTCCAATATGTTGGGATGAGGTGGGTGAAGCAACATTGTTGGGACCCGAAGTTAAGTACGTATGACTACCGAAAAGATCCAAATGATTCGACAACGATACAAACCAAGACAAGATCGACAAAAGAGTTATGCGGATCTTCATCGAAAGGACGTGGAATTTAATGTAGGGATCATGTATTGTCATGAAGTTGCTCCATGGAAGGGAGTTACAAGATTTGGGAAGAGAGGAAAGCTCAATCCACGATTTATCGGTCCATTTCAAATTCTCGACCGAGTAGGAAATGTAGCCTATGTAGACTTGCGTTACCTCCGAGTATGTCTCGTGTTCATAATGTGTTTCACATATCCGTATTTCGTAAATATGTGAAAGACCCGAACCACGTTATTGAGTTAGAACCCATTTAGATAGCCAAGACTTAACGTATGAGGAGGTACATTGCAAGATCTTGGATAGGAAGGAGCATATCCCACGCCAAGAAAGGTCATACCACAAGTTAAAGTTTTGTGGAGGAATCATGCTATAGAGGAAATGACCGGGAGTTGAAACGGAAATGAAAGCGAGGTATCCTCACCTTTTCAAAACACTGTGTATCGTACATCAATTTCGAGGACGAAATTTCATAAGGAGGGAGGTTGTAAGACCCCAAATTTTTTTAAATAAAAGGAATTTCCTTTATTTATTATTTTGAAATAGTAAGGGTTGATTTGATTAATGTGGATAGTTAAGGGTTAAATACGCAAATATTTCAAAATAAGCAAGTGGTTATAAAATATTCATTATCGTTGGGAATATTCGTTTGGTCGTGGAATATTCAATGCATCATTCAGGGAATATTCGTATGACGACGCAAGCAGCCCATGTATGTGGGCCCCATAACTGAAAAGTGATTGGATGAAGAAAACGACAAATATAAGTTGTTTTAAATAATCAGCGTAGTTATTCAAGTATATATTGTTGGAATACCCTTGGTTAAAACACACTAATACTTATTGTTGTTGAAGATACCAGATTGCACCAATTATTGATTCTTACGTAAGAAGGCACTACTCAATAATGGTTACAAAGAATTATTGCTCAAGAGATTTTATCGAGTTAATAATTGTCTGCGTTGATATTTTATATTGTCATTGTTTTTGATAATTGTCATTACACAAGATTTTCATTATCGAAGCAATAATTCATATTATCCTAATAATATTATTAGATAACATTATTGGCAATGTCTAGAAAGTTCTGCTCTAAGGAGAGGTTTGGTCATCTAATCATACGCAAAGAAGAAAAAATTCTTATCGAAAGCCCCTCTTTCCCAGAAACCGCCCGATCACAATATTGTGATTCTCGTAATATTATTTGTGAATAATTAATTATTGATTTATATGATGAGGAAAATATTGATTTTATGTGGATATAGATGGAGAAAATTTTAAAATGACAATTATTGAAAATTAATATTTTATCTTTTCTCGATAAAATAATTCATTTAAATATATTATTTTAATAATATATTAATTGTGATATATTTTTACAATGAATGTGGGATATATGAGTATATGAGGAGGAAGAGTATTTTTGTGGCATTAAATGTTTAACACATGTTTTGTGTGTTGGTGGACACAATTATTGACCAAATTTGATTATAAATTTGTAAAATCACCCGCTTGTGGATTTCGGTCAATTTCTATTTGGAATTTGGAAAAACTTTCTTCTGTAAAGTTGTAGATAATTGAATTTCCTATAAAAACTCATGAGATTCGAATTTTTTTAATGAAAGGGCTATTTATTATGAATTATTGAAGTTCAAGTTCAAATAATTAATTTTTGGGAGTTTTAGTTAATTATTTTGAGAAAAACGTTTTTTTGTAACTAAGTTGGCCTCACATGTGATTCAAATGGGCTGAGATCAGTTGTCTAAGTGTGAAAAATATATTAATATTATATTCAATTTTCTCGCTTTGGTGTTCTAAGCATTTTCCTAAAAATAGGTGCTTAGGTTAGAATTGAAAAACACCGTAAACCAAGTTTCTCTCTATTCTCTCTCGATATATTGAGCGATTCTTGTGAGTATACTTTGAGTATTGTTAAACGGTGCAAGTTCCTTCAAAGACTATATCCTTATTCCAAATTTGTAAGTACTAATCTTTCGAGGTAAGGGATATTATTTTTTTGTAATGATATTATTTCTTCAATATCATTATCTTTGAAATGTTGATCCAAGTTTTTATCAAATTTGGAACTTTTTCATGCTCGGGTTACTATTCATGGGTTACTATTCATGAGTTACTATTCACGAAGTTACTATTCATGAGTTACTATTCACGAGTTACTATTCACGAGTACTATTCATGAAGCGTGAAGATATTTTTTGTGGAATTTCTATCTTTTGGTGTCTGAGTTACTATTCACGATATACTATTCACGATACTCAAGACTATTCATACCTATAAAAATAAAATTTCTTCTTTTCGTCAAAACATCTATTCGGATACTAACTCGATTGTATCCATGTTTTGATCATTCTTGAATTTTACACCACTATGATTATTTTTGAGGTATTTTTGGACGTGGATAAAACCAAGTACGAATCCTTAATCCTTAATCCTTGTCATTTTGTTTCACCGGATTCGCTTTCTTTAAAAAAATATTTTTCATCATCCTCGGTCCTTAAATGATGATATTATGGAATATCTTTGGCCCAGAAGTAAAAGATGAATGATTTCTTAAGAATATCTTTGGCACAGTAGTGCAAAGATGAATGATTTCAAGAATATCTTTGGCCCGTAGTGCAAAGATGAACAGTGTTTAAATGAACATGAATCGATGAATATCTTTGGCTCAGTAGTGCAAAGATGAATATTTGATTCCGGATGTATATTGATTGATGTTACAGGATAAAAGATAGACGATGAACTTTTAAATTCATACATGTAAGATAGTAGTTTGCATTCTCTACTTAACTCTTCTAATGAATTATTATTTCATCCTGCAGTATTGATTTAAAATTTGTTGTCTATCAGTATTCTATTAGATTTTTCCTCGTTGAAGACTAACGATAATTTGTTGTATATTATCTTAGTCATAATATTCTTTATCGAGCTAGTTGAGCTCACCCTTTTCCTTTTTGTTCCATTTTTCTCGTGAGGCGAGAATATAAAGCGAGAGTACGAGCCTGGGTATGGAATGAAGGTTTTAGAAAGGATTGCTTAGTAGTCCTCACCATTTTTGTAAAATAATGTATCAATAAAGGTGATGAGGATTTATTTGAGTATAGATATTGTCTAGAAGATAATATTTGTATTCAAACTCATAGTTTTACTGTTGTAATAATAAAGTTGTAGTTGTTTCTGTACCATGTATTGACAACTCAGAATAGGTGATGTATACCTATTTTGGGGGCGTCACATGCTTTATCATCAAACATGATTGGCTTGTGTGCATACTACTTTCAATACTTGCCTGATAACTGTTATTGTAGGAGAATTCCACCAATGGTAAATACTTATCCCAACTGCCCTTGAAGTCTAGGACACAGAGTCTTAATAGATCTTCAAGAGTTTAAATAGTCCTTTCTGATTGTCCGTCCGTTTGAGGATGGTATGCCGAACTCAATCAAAAAATCCGTGCCCATAGCCTTTTGCAAGCTAACCCAAAATCTTGAAGTGAATCTTGGGTCACGATCCAAAACTATGGATACAGCATGCCATGCAACCTCACAATCTCATTCACGTACATACTAAAGAAGACGTTCAAGGAATAAGTCTCCGTGACGACAAAGAAATGAGCGGACTTGGTTAATCTATCAACAATAACCCAAATAGCATTGATGCCTTGAGAAACCAGTAGGAAAACCCGTAACGAAATCCATGGTAATGTGTTCCCACTTCCATTTCGAATCTCAAGTGGTTACAATGACCCTTAGGTACTAGATGCTCCGCCTTTACACGTTGACAAGTTAAACACATTGAGATAAACTTTGCAATCTCTCTCTTCATATTGTTCCACCAAAATGTATGTCAAGATCACGATACATTTTAGTACTTCCGAGATGGATTGCAAATGGTGTATTGTGTGCCTCCGTCATAATCTTGTACTTCAAATCGTAGTCGTTAGGAATACAAAGTCTAGAGTGGACTCAAGTATTCCTTCTTCATCAATTCTCGCCCTAATAGCTCCTTCTTGTACTTTCTTCTTCATATACGCATCACCTCCCGGCCTTGGCTTGAGCAACCTTAACTTTTTCTATTAAAGTTGGCTCTGTCGTATACTTGACATCATCGCACTCATTCCTCGCATATGATCTTCTACTCAACGCGTCGCCACCACGTTCGCTTTTCGGATGGTATTGAATAGTGTGGTCGTAGTCTTTCAATAGCTCGAGCCAACGTCATTGCGCGTGTTGAGTTCTTTTTTAGTGAAGAAATATTTAAGGCTTTTATGGTCCGAATATATCTCCACTTTCTCCCCATATAGATAGTGCCTCCATATCTTTAAGCGGAAACGAATCTTCGCTAACTCTAGATCATGAGTAGAATAATTCCTCTCATATTCTTTAAGTTGTCGCGAGGCATAAAGCTATGACTTTCCCACGTTGCGTGAGAACACATCCTAACCCTTTGCCCGACGCATCATTGTAGATAACAAATCCATCCGAACCGGATGGTATTGTTAGAACAGTCTTAAAATAAGTCTCCTCTTAAGCTCTTGGAAACTCTTCTCGCTTCTTCGCTCCAAACGAATTTTGTATCCTTCCGAGTTAGCTAGGTTAATGGAGTAGCGATTCGAGAAAACCCTTCCACGAATCTCCGATAATAACCAGTTAAGCCCAAAAAGCTACGTATTTCGATCCACCGACTTCATTTGCTCCCACTTTGTATTGCTTCAATCTTCACGGATCAACAAATACTCCATATTTCGACACCACGTGCCCAAGGAATGCTACTTCCTCGCCGAACTCGCATTTCTTCAATTTGGCATATAGTTGGTTTTCACGGCCGTTGAGTACCACCTTCAAATGGTGCTCATGATCTTCACGGCTTTTGGAATATATGAGGATGTCATCAATAAAGACAACAACGAATTGATCCAAATATTCCTTGAATACTCGATTCATCATATCCATGAAAGCCAGCGGAGCATTAGTCAATCCGAAAGACATGACTAAGAATTCATAATGCCCGTCTTGAAAGTTCTAAAGGCGCCTTTGGAATATCCTCGCCTCTAATCTTCAAATTGATGATATCCGAACGAAGATCGATCTTTGAAAAAATTGTGCCCCTTAGAATCGGTCAAACAAGTCATCAATACGAGGTAGAGGATACCTATTCTTGATGGTGACATGGTTCAATTCCCCGATAGTCAATACAAATTCGCATACTCCCGCTCTTTCTTCTTTACTGAATAAAACAGAGCACCCCAAGGATATGTACTTGATCGAATGAAACCGATGTCCAACAATTCACAGAGTTGGACCTTTAACTCCCGAAGTTCAATAGAGCCATTCGATATGGGGTTTTAGAAATGGGCTTTGTACAGTTCAAGATCAATAAAGAATTCAACTTCACGCCTGGGGTAGACCGGAAGTTCTTCAGAAATACGTCCGTGAAAGTCAATAACAACAAGAATATTATTCAAATTTGACGTGTCTTTATTCAAATCCATAACATGGGCTAAGAAAGCTTGACATCCGCTTTTTCAATAAACGAATAGCTTTATGATTAGATATGATGAAGGATTGATTTTAATGGTTTAGTTGCTTGAATTCGTGTTGGTTAGAATATGAAAACTAACAACCTTACGAAAACAATCAATTTTGGCATTATGAGTAGTTAACCAATCAATCCCTAAAATCACATCAAAAGCAAGTATCTTTAAAGAGATAAGGTTAACGGTAAGGTGATGGTGCCAACTTGAATCAAACAAGATTTATAAACAATGGATGTGATGAAAGTTTCTCCTAACTGAGTTTCCACAGATAGTCAAAGTCTAATTTCTCCTAGAGTCAAGTTTAAACGCGTTGAGCACAAGCAGGAGAGATAAATGAATGGGTATAAGACCGGTATCAAGTAAGGAATAAACTTCGCAAGAATTTATAAATAGCTTACCCGTGATCACCTCGTTTGGGTTCCTCACATTTTGACCCAATCAACAAACGCTCTTCCGTGAACCGCTGACTTTGACTTTTTGGGATGATCTTTTGAGTCACCGTCCCATTGAACTAGGTTTCGCTTCTGCATAATCTCGAGCGATATGTCCTTCCTTTCCACAATTATAGCATACCTTGAACTGTTGTGGGCGCTTGGTGATATGTCCCTCTTTCCGCATTTATAAAGATACGACCGGTGGTCGTTTTTCTCCTTAGAACCAGATTCTTTGCAAGACTGCTGCGTCTTCATACGGTCGTTGTTAAATCTCCTCTTTTAAAATCTCTTCCCGACTCGCTTCTTCTATTTTCATGGCCATGATTACCACCAGTAGTGGTTACCATTTTGTTCGTCTGCTTTTCTCCTCCCGGTTATCGTTATTCCATTGGATGCTTATCTCTCCGTATGATCCTCGGTTATGGTCCTCGGTTGAACATACTCGTTATCTCGCTTCTAACAATTGAGCCCAGTAAACAACATCCGAATAGAGAGAAAATTTATGAGAAATGAGATATTATCGTATCGGGTTTCAAACCTCTCAAAACATCCGCGCCATACGCTTCTTCATTCTCCACCAAATGAGGTGCAAACCGGATAACTCTCGCAAACTTTGCCTCGTATCTAAGACACCGCCGTATTGTTTTTGTTCTAATCGATGAACTCCACTTTCTTCATATACGACGACACCTTCGTGAAAGTATTTGTCGTTAAATAGTTTCAAAATGTCTCCCAAGACATCTTGAGTCTTGTCACCGGATGGAGTACGCTTCACGACTCCCACCAAAGAGTCCGCCTTTCGCCACAAAACATAAAGGTGGCGAATGGAACCTTCGTTTCTCCGCATCCCAAGACATCGAATATCTTGGTAATTTGCTTGACCCATGTTTCCGCCATGATCGGATCCGCTTTCCCTTAAATTCGTGGTCCCAACTCTTTGAATCGCTTGCATTTGTGACAACCCGTGAATTGCTATCATTTCTCTCTCAGATTTTGAACACGAAGTCTCCCTCGTCCGATTTTGCATGAATCGCAAAAAAGCTTCTAAACATCCCCTCGCTCATCATCTCGCCGGGTGTTGTTCACAGGGAACACATGCCACTGTTGCAGTACGTTCTCTTCGTTGGTGAGTACAGCGCCTCCACGGTCTCATTTCCATTGTTAATATTCTCAATCGACATTCTCAAATACCGTCATAAAACAAGGGTTAATTAAGGAAATCAATATATCACATAATATCCTATATATATTGACCAACTAACAAATAAGCTTAGGTAGACACACACTAGCGAAGGATTTACTCGCCTCTCCCCTCCTAGTTCTATTCCCCGATCTCCGCCAGAGATCATATCCCTAAGCTCGATACCAACCGTGGCGCCCCCAAAATAGGTATACATCACCCATTCTCGAGTTGTCAATACACGGTATGTAAACAACTACAACTTTATTTTTACAACATATAAACTGTGAGTTTAAATACAAATATTATCTTCTGATAATATCTATACTCAAATAAATCCTCATCATATTTATTGATACATTATTTTACAAAAATGGTGAGGACTACTAAACAACTCTCTCTAGAACCTTCATTCCATACCCCGACTAAGTACTCGCTTATATTCTCGCCTCCGAGAAGAAAAAATGGAACAAAATGGAAAAGGGTGAGCTCAACTAGCCCAAGAAAGAATATTATGACTAAGATAATATACAACAAATTATCATTAGTCTTCAACAGGAAAAATCTAATAGATTACAATAGATAACAAGTTTTAAATCAATATTCGCAGCTGAAAAAATAATAATTCATTAGAAGAGTTACGTAGAAATGCAAACTACTATCTTCTATGTATGAATTTAAAAGTTCATCGCTCTATCTTTTATCCCCGTAACATCAATCAATATTTATCCTGAATCAAATATTCATCTTTACACTACAGTGCCAAAGATATTCATCATTAATTCATGTTCATCTAAACACTTGTTCATCTTTGCACTACTAGGCCCAAAGATATTCATCGAAATCATTCATCTTCGCAATACAAAACCAAAGATATTCAATAATATCATCATTTAAGACCGAGGATGATGAAACATATTTTTTAAAGAAACGAATCTAGTGAAACAAAATGACAAGGATTAAGGATTAAGGATTCGTACTTTGTTTTATCCATCCATGTCCAAAAATACCTCAAAAATAATCATAGTGGGGTAAAATTCAAGAATGATCAAAACATGGATACAATCAAAGCTAGTATCCACAATAGATATTTTAGACGAAAAGGAAAATTTTCATTTTTCGATGAATAAAGTCAGATTCAGTAAATAAGTGTCGATATCGTGAATAAAGGCTCAGATATCGTGAATAAGAACTCAACACCAAAAGTTCCAGATTTGATAAAAATTTCAGATCAATATTTCAAAGATAATGATATTGAAGAAATAATATCATTACTGAAAAAAATAATATCCCTTACCTCGAAAGATCGAGATTTCTAAATTGAAACACCGAATATAAAGCATGACTTGAACTTGACCGTATAGAAATACTCAAAGTATACTCAAAATACTCACAAGAATACGCCGATAATATAGAGAAAAACTTCGCTTACGGTGTGATTTTCAATTCTAACCCAAGACCCTATTTATAGAAAATGTTTAAACACCAAAAGTAGAAAATTTAATTTAATATTATTATTATTTTTTCTAAATTTTCCTATGCATACTAACTGAATTCAGCCATCAACCACGCCCCAATAAAAACAACAAAAACTTTTTTCTCACTTAAACCATTTAAAACTTCAAAAAAATGATAATCAATTAATCCGAAACTTCAATAATTCATAATAAATAGCGCTTTTATCAGAAAATTCAAATCTCGCTTTTTTTATAGGAAATTCAATTCTATACAACTTTGCAGAAGAAAGTTTTTCGAAATTCCAAATGAAATTGACCAAAATCCACAAACAAAGCGATTTTACGTGCTATAATTAAATTTCATCGAATAAATGGGGTCCAATTTACATGTTTAACATGTTTTAAACATTTATTGCAAACAAAAATACTCTTCTTCCTCGATACTCATATATCCCACATTCGTTGTAAAAATATCACCATTATTATATTATTAAAATATAATAATATATTTAAATGAATTATTTTATCGTAAAAGATAAAATTTTAATTTTCAACAATTGTCACATTAAAAATTTTCTCCATCTATATCCACATAAAATCAATATTTTTCTCATCATATGAATCAATAATTAATTATTCACAAATAATATTACGAAATCACAATATCGACAACTGCATAGCTTCCTGGAAAGAGGCTTTCCAATAAGAATTTCTCTTTACCTTGCCGCCAAGAATTAGGTGACCAAACCTCTCCTTAGATGAACTTTCTAGACATTGCCAATAATGTTATCTAATAATATTATTCGATAATATGAATTATTGCTTCGATAATGAAAAATCTTGTGTAATGACAATTATCAAATAACAAAGAATATAAAATATCAACGCAAAGAATTATTAAATCAATAAAATACTTGAATAAAGAATTACTATAACCATTATTGAGTAGTGCCTTCTTACGTAGAGAATCAATAATTGGTGCAATACTGGTAGTACTTCTTGTGTTTTAACCACCGAAGTATTTTAACAATGATAATTTGAATAACTACGCTGCTTATTTTTAAACAACTTATATTTGTCGCTTTCTTCATCCAATCGCTTTCAGTTATGGGGCCCATAAAAGATCGTGCCGTCGCATTTAATATTCCCAAACAAAGAAGAAGAATATTCCACGACCAAACGAATATTCCCCGACAACAATGAATATTTTATAACCACTTGCTTATTTTAAAATATTTGCGTGATTTTACCCATAACTATCCACATTAATCAAATCAACCCTTACTATTTCAAAATAGAAAATTAAATTTCATTAATAATAAGTTGGGGTCTTACATCAAATGATCGCTAGCGGTCATTGATATAAATCGTCTCCGCTACCAAAGTTTCGCACCAAATTTTGGGGGATTTTTTCTTATGACCGCATCTGATCATTGATATAAACAAGCAACTAGAATCCTGCTAGCGATCGCAGATAGCGGTCATTATTATTATTATCGAGAACCTGGATAGGCTGATTACATATTATTGATTCTTGAGATAGCTCTTTTTGTTGTAGTGGTACTATTAAATGGGAATGGAGGAAGTATTGTTTTTGTATAATTTTTGGCATATAGTTTATGCGTATAAAACTATTATAAAAAAGAGAAAACTAATAAATGAGAATTTTAGCACATTTTTATGGCTATATATTTAAAATTTTAAACATTTTTATTAGTATGTAGTAAATGTATTCTACCACTATTATGTATTAGTGTGGAAATAGAATTATTGAGAAAAAAGAAAAAAGAAAAAAGAAATCCAAAATAATTCCCTTCTTCGTACTCATACTCGTACATAGCAAAACAAATACAAACAGCCGCCATTTCTCTTTGTAGTTTCCGCTTCTTCTCTGAAGCAAAAACTATTTCTCTCATTCAAATCTCAATCACACAAACTCTCTGTCTCTCCTTTCTCTCTTTAGAATGGAGAGCTTTGCAATCTACAATTCCACCATAACTTCCTTCTCTCCTTCCTCTCGAATCTCTCTCTCCAAATCCCCACCTCTCATTTCAACCTCTCGAGCCATATCCTCTCTCCTCCGATCACCACCAATCCACCACTCCCTATCTATATCTCTCCTCAATCCCAAACCTTTCCTCTTCAATCCTCTCCCAAAACCCACCAAAACCCACAAAAGAATCCAACCCATTTCATCATCCGCGATAGAAAAGTCGGTCACTGAATCAAAACCCGAAGGCGTCAAACTCATACCCTTATGTATCTCTATGTCACTTGGCCTAATTGTCCGATTCTTAGTTCCAAAACCTACACAAGTTTCACCACAAGCATGGCAATTACTATCCATTTTTGTTTCTACAATAGCTGGACTCGTTTTGAGCCCTTTACCAGTAGGAGCTTGGGCTTTTCTGGGTCTTACCACATCAATTATCACCAAAACTTTAACATTTTCAACTGCATTTGGTGCATTTACTAATGAAGTGATTTGGTTAATTGTGATTTCGTTCTTTTTTGCTCGTGGGTTTGTTAAAACTGGGTTAGGGGATAGAATTGCTACTTATTTTGTGAAATGGTTGGGTAAAAGTACATTGGGTTTGTCTTATGGATTGACTTTGAGTGAGGCTTTGATTGCTCCGGCAATGCCAAGCACTACAGCTAGGGCCGGAGGGGTGTTTTTGCCAATTATTAAGTCGTTATCCCTGTCCGCAGGGAGTAAGCCCGGTGATCCTTCGGCGAAGAAGCTTGGTTCTTATCTTGTACAGTCTCAGCTTCAGGTAAGCTTTTGAGTGTGTTAATTTGTGTTTGAAGAGTGTCTTTCTTTGATTTTTGAATTTTGTATTGATTATTGTTGTATAGACACTTTTTTATAGCTTGTATGCAAAATGTAGAACCTTTGACGTCTTTCTTTATGTTAGTGGTCTTTTTCTGTTAGTGGTAGGAGATGTTATAGCTTAAATATGAATAATTTAAGAGAATCCTGTTTAGCAGATGGTTTTACATTAGGGTATGTTCATACTTCATAGGAAATGGTCCAAAAATTATACAGATTATTTGATAGTGTTTTTTGAATTTTCCTAATAACACTAAGAACCTTGGAGGTGAAACCCATATGCAACAAGAAGCACAGGATGAATTTGCCATTAAATAGCCAATATAGAATACAGCAAATATAACGACATTTCTTAAGTTGATTTTAGCCTAGGTCTCTAATTCATTAGAATTTTCTGTGGTTTGTCATGTTGGAGTAATCAGCATGATTAAATCAATCTGTTTTGACTTTTGAGCAATATTCAAACATTAACTTTTTCATATAGTTATTTATTTTCTGAAACTGTAGTTTCTTTATGTATTGCATGTAAGTCTCGTTTTCACTTAATATCTCCGTGACTTATGGCTTCCTCTTTATGATGTATGACAGTCTGCTTGTAATTCTAGTGCACTTTTCCTGACTGCTGCAGCTCAAAACCTTCTGTGCCTCAAACTAGCTGAGGAACTTGGGGTGATAGTTGCAAACCCGTGGGTTTCTTGGTTCAAGGCTGCTTGTTTACCTGCAATTGTATCTCTCCTAGCTACTCCATTTATCTTGTACAAACTTTATCCTCCTGAAACCAAAGATACACCAGATGCCCCTGCTATGGCAGCAACGAGACTAGAACTCATGGGTCCTGTTACGAAGAATGAATGGGTGATGGTTGGTACAATGCTTCTTGCAGTTGGTTTGTGGGTCTTTGGGTATGTGCTATTCATTGAATCCCATCTAATTTTATAGAATTTTATAACTATTAATTTTTGTTAAATGTTATATTGACATTAACCACCAATTATTCCATAAATAAGTAAAAAAGCACAACATGAATATGCTTTCTACTTTATACAACCATTTGCTTCTGCTCAATATTTTGTGTTGAGTTACTATTTTGATGTTCATGTGGACATTTGATTGGACACAAGTACAAGATAACTGTGAGTACCAATTCAACAGTATTTACATTAATATTAACAGTTATCCGATAAGATGGCAAAGTGGAAGGATGCAAAGGGATACTAAGATTCCTTCGTTTTGAAGGAGGGAGAAGGAAGGAAAGATAAATGAGGTGGGATGCTCCTTTTCCTGGTCCCAACATAAAGAGGGAGAAAAATCGGAGGAAAAGAGAGTGGCCATATTTTTAATTTTTACCCCCTAATTAACTTTGTAGCTGTACCTAAAAAAGCATAATGGTAGGTGGCAACATAACCAAGCCCCTTTCAGTTTTCTCCATCGTACTCAATGTAACAAAGAGGAGATAAAGATGCCACCTCTTTACTAGGAAATATACCTTCAATCCATTCTGTCTTCCCCTTTTACGCTGTTTCCTTATTTCAAAATGTACCATTACTATTATGTGCTTTTAGCTAGACATATTGAATTTTGTGAGTTGGCTTTCTAATTTTTCGATGTTAGGGCACTGGATGCTTTTAAAAAGTAGCTATGAAATCAATCTGTATGAGAATGTGGATAAATGCATGCTCAGCCAGATGTGTACATCATCGACTAGAAAATAGAAAAATCACTACATAGAAGGAACTAAAACAAATTTATTTGATCTTTGATTACTATAAAGCAATCATAATGCTACGAGATTTTATTCTCTATCTCCCCTTGGGGTGAACCCTTTTCCATTGTTTATTGATGCTGGAAGTATCATTGCATTGATTGTTGGTGAGACCTGACCTTAGATGGTGGTTTGCCAACCAACTAGGCCACCTCCGGTGTGTTAGTATGACTCATTCTTAGAATTAAAATGTATTGTGGATACTTGCTGATCTCAACCCTACTTTATCGGAGGTTATTTGAGCATAGCTCTTTACCCGTAGCAAAAAATCTAATCAGTTGACATTTTGCATAGAAGGGCCATAAGCTTCTGCAAGCATATCTAAGTTGTTTGGGAAACAACTAATTTTGTGAACAAGGTTTTAGTTCATTACCACATTAAACATTCTTTCAATTGTTTAACACCACTGCCAATTAGATAATGGTTTGATAGATCTATATTGCTTCAACTGATTGACATATTCCCTCTGCATAATTTATGTAGCATAGAATAGCCGGTGGTTTGTTTTTAGTTTTTATTATTCTTATTTAGTATGACTTGCGCTGATATAGCTTCTAATTTATGTAGAGACGTTCTTGGAGTACCAAGTGTTGTTGCTGCTATGATTGGTTTGTCAACACTCCTGTTGTTGGGGGTGCTTGATTGGGATGACTGCTTAAGTGAAAAATCAGCATGGGATACTTTGGCTTGGTTCATGGGTTCTGGTGGGTATGGCAGGCCAACTGACAAACCTTGGAATTGTTACCTGGATGTCTGACAGTGTAGCCAAATTACTTCAATCTCTCTCTTTGAGCTGGCCGGGTGCATTTGGTGTTCTTCAGGCAGTTTATTTCTTTATCCACTACTTATTTGCAAGTCAAACTGGTCATGTGGGAGCTTTATACTCTGCATTCCTTGCTATGCACTTGGCATCTGGGGTGCCGGGTGTGTTGGCTGCAGTTGCTTTAGCTTATAACACCAATCTATTTGGCGCTATAACGCATTATAGTAGTGGGCAAGGTGCTGTGTACTTTGGAGGTGTGTCGAACTTCCTTAGCTGGGTTTTCTTTCTTCTTTCTATCGTAGATGTTAATCCTGCAGTGCACCAGATTATGTCATTCTTAATCACTCCTTCCCTTTCATTCCCAACTCTTGCAACATATTCTGTCTATCTATATTGGGAATTGTTATTTTTTACTAGTAAAGTTCATAGTTCCCTATTTTTATTTTTATTTTGCACATTTTGGTTCATAGTGGTATAGATGAAGAAAGTAATGTTTCAAGTATTCTATCTTTACTCCTTGAGTTCATTTTAACTTGAGTAGGCAACCAGTGAAGCATTCATCTCTTTAACATTTTCATGAGAATTTTAATTAATTTATTGAAATGCTCGTATATTGTAGTGGTATTAAAACTGACAAGTCTTTCTCCTATTTTTATCAACAGCTGGCTATGTAGACCTCCCGGATGTATTCAAAATTGGATTTATAATGGCCCTTGTTAACGCTGTGATTTGGGGAGTTGTTGGGACCTTCTGGTGGAAATTTTTGGGCTTATATTGATTTTCAAGTTCTTATGTAAGTAGATATCTTTTGTAGTAATGATGCTGTTCATTTCATTTCATGGTTGAGTGCATCAACATTTTTCCCCAAAGAAAATGCTCAAAATTTTAGCTTTGGCATTTTAGTTGAGCTCGTTATCAGCATTATTCTGGTGCCACACTGCCTCAAAAGAATTTTGGATTATAAGTGATGAGAATCAAATTTTAAGAAAGAAATTGATTAGTCTTTGCCTGTAATTGCAAACGTAAGACTGCCTAGTTCATATTGTTGCTTCCTCCCCAGCTTCATATTGTTGCATGAAATAATCATTATCTGTAATGATAATAGCGAGATGTGCAAGGAAAATATGTGTTCCAAGTAGTGCAATTTGTCAATGATGCATGCTCATTGAAGAATGGCGCAGATATACGAAATTGAAAGAGTGATTATTTTCACAGTATTACCAAGTCCTTCTGATTCTAGTTATGGATCTTATTAAGAATTGCTACAAGTTTTAACTTTGTACTTGGCATCTGATATATGTAATATTACAAATCAACAGTTGAGCTTCACTAGCCAAGAACTGCAGGTCGCTCTGAAATTGATTTTCAGTGGCATACAATGTCATGCATAATCCAATGTGATAGCGTAGTAGATATTGTTGGTTATGTTACAGTATAGAAGCGAGTAGAAATAGTCTAATAAATTAGTCATTGACAATTCTAATTGTGTCAATTCCCCAATTTCCACTTGTTTTTCTTTTCATTTCTTGTCTTTTGGTGGGAGGTAGGCATCCGCTCCACTATACTTGTTTACTGCTTGCTTACTTCTACCTGTAAAATACTCATCATGTCAACACCATTTTTGACTCAAATCTATGCTCGACGTATTTTTGTTTATAATTTAATTGAAGTCATCCATTCTTCGTATCATTTGGAGAATGAAGACAACAGAAATGAATGGCCAAATTTGCACGCACATATTCTTTATAAATTTTTGTCTAAATTTAGCAGTTTGGATAAATTTGAACTCGTTCATCAACTTCCCTTGATCATGAACAATTAAAAAGGAAATAGAACAAAAATGTTCATCTAATTATCAGGGTTGGGTGCCCAACAAATTTACAACCATAACATATGAGGCACCGCCTAAAACCACAAGCAGGAAGCAGTAAACTGACTTAGGTGCATACACTAGGATCCTTCCATGTTTTCACCTACTTGCATATCCTGCATTGCTGTGTATGTCAGAATTCATCAATGGAGTTCAGCTTCTCAAGGATCATTCTTTCTTGCTTGGCATCTATAGTAAATTTTGTCAAGGATCCATGAACATTAAATTCAACAAGCATTTTTTTTCCCTTGAGAAGCTCAAGTAAAAAATTAATCTACATTAAAAAAATTAAAAGCATTTTGCTGCGGTATTAGTTACTCCAAGCAAATTTTTGATAAGCTTTACTACCACACATGAACCTAGCTTTCAGGCAAGCTTTTTCACATACTAAATATTTCATCAAAGGGATGCATCACATTGCTTCCTTCAGGTAAAGTTCTCTTATTGTTGCTCTTCCCTTCTTTTTACCACTGTAAGTAGAAAACTTAACGAGAATATTAAAAAAAAAAAAAACAGAGCAGTAGAACTAAAGAAGTGCTCTTCTATCAACGTGTACCTATATGGCTATATCTATATCTCCTAGTGCTGTGTTAACTGTTAACAAACCAAACCAAATATAGAGCAGTATTTATTATCCACTTGAACTTTTGGAAGAGAACATGTTCACATAACTACAAGCAATGACCATATATATAACATGCATGCATGCACCACAAATATGCTGTAAGGATACATTCTTGGTCGGGATTTTCAGTAAAATTGGAGTGCAACGCATTCCCAACACTATCGACTATAGCTGATGTAGTCATGGAAGATTCAATGCATAATATAGCAGTGATGGCATCCAACTGAATGACTTCATTTCTGAACATCAGTCTTGCATGTGCTGAAACATGGATGTATCTAAATACTCGGAGTCAAAAAAAAAATAAGAAGAAAAAAACTTTTGTGGATGATGGATGCCTCAAACAGAGCTTATTATACCTTGAGCAAGTCGTATCAAACTCTCAAGCATGCTTTGATCGTCCTAGCTGCATTAAAACATAATTATTTGTTTTGATTAGCCATTTTAATTTTAATAGAAATACATTATGTAAGACACTAATGGCAGTTGAATCATCTAAAGGTGGTTGTCAAAAAGTGAAACCTGCATTTTGAGTTGCAGATCTTCTTTGGAGTTGATAATAGCTTGAGATTACTTTTTCGGCTTCCTTTGTAAGAACTGGCTTGAAATATCCTTTTACAAAGTGAATATACCTGCCAAATTTCCTCATAATGTCACACACACACGTACACTTGTATCTCTTCAAGTACCCTTTCATACTTTGATTTGACCAAATACACTATCAAACCAAAGAAAGTAACTAAGAAAATTCAACCCTTTAGGACAAGATAAAATTTTCTAGTGTTATGTTTAACATCTATTATAACTAGTTACTGACAACAACATAGAAATACAAGCAAAATATGTGTGAAAGGACAGGACAGTAAAGTAAGAGTATAATGAACACTAGATTTCTTCCATACTAGCACAAAGTCGGTGTATCACATCATACAACTAGTCGAAGCCAAAATCAAGTATCCAAAATAATCAATTCAACCATATGAAAATATTGGAGAGCAACTGACTTCTGATTTTTTCCCACATACTGGGACTGACATGAATAACCATTTGAATCACTAAGCAATATTATATATACAGTCAGATTTAGAAACAAGAATCATTCCAGATCAGAAAACACATTGCTGACGGATGAAGTCGATTGTAGAGGAAATGTGGTGCTCAATTCGGGCCGTTTTAAAATCTCTTGAGAAGACTGTAGACGTGTGGCAAGTGGCAACTACATCACATTACTGCAAATCTACTCTTAGAACCAAATGGTTTCCATGTGAGTGTAAACTCTGACAAGAATTTTACCTTTTAAGCATGGGAAGTGGCCAGATATTTGCCAGATTTTCATCACAGCCTTTCTCTGTTTCTGCCTGCTGATCGAGTTCAAAAGGAAATCGTCATTTCAAACTATTTAGAAGCTGATCTTTTAAATAAATCTAACTAGTTGTTACCTCAGCAAGAATGTGATGAAACAATTGCATCCCATTCTGGATTCTTTGTGTCCAGTAGGACTAGGACTATGTCAAATCTGCTTATCAAGGGTCCAGAAAGTGTAGTGTTGACAGACAGCGCTGACTTCCATTAAGAAATATGATGATGTAAAATAAGGCAGGAATTTTTTTCCTTTAAATGTGGATGACTAATAAATGAAAACATTTTAAAATTCTCATATACTGAATGTTATGGGATTGCTATAATCCATACTGTTAGGTGGTAGTAACTTTTAAAGGTATGAAAACAAACATGAAATCTGAAAGAAATTCATACATTGGTCAGGATCGTAAAGTCCCTTGGGATTCGTTGCGCCAAAGACAATTGTCCTTGTATTGAGAGTAGTTACCAGACCAGCCTGAAAATTCAGAATGCCATTTAGAGACATGCTTCCGCTGAGCATTAAATGAGGTTCTAGAAATCGAATAAGTGGCGGAAGAAAGACAATGTGTCTAAATGTTAACAAACAAAAGACAAAATAAACATGCACTTAAAAGAAGGTTTCATTCATCCGTGTGACCGCCCAGCAATCTAGCAACTTAAAATAGGACATTTTGATTTGGGTTTTGTACACTCAAAATGAGTGATGTTGAGTTTTATTTATAATAGGTTTACATGTTTAAGATTACAACGGAATAGAGTTCCAAACAGTAAATACTATCTTGACTAACCCTAACTAAACATTGAATTCAAATTTTAAATTACAACAATCCTTATCTTAGCATAACTCTAATTTGAATTTACTAACTCAAGTGAATAATTCCTGGACATATTAGAGAATTGGGACAATCATGTGACACTTGAAAAGGAAAAATACCTAGCTTGAAATAGATGTACAGAAAGGAAATTAAATTTGTCTACATCAATCATTAACTTGTATTCGGTATGTTCAAGATCTCGGCAGATTTTTTATGAAAATGTACCCAAACCGAGAGCACTTATTCTTCCTTATAGAGTACATGGAAGTAACTTAACCAGTTAATCCAGGTTACAGGAAGTTTCTTTAAGAATTATCATATACACAAATCGTACCTTTGCAATACTAATAGTCTGCTGCTCCATTGCCTCGTGTATGGTTGCCCTGTCATGTTCCCTCATACTGTCAAACAAAGAGTTGTATTAGTTTGACTCTAGATGGTCTAGTTATGTCTTGTTACACAGATTCCTTCTCTTTCCTCCAACTCAGATATTTTGTCCTACTCATATGACCACTCAATAATATTTAACGCATGTTACTTGAATACAAAATGGAAACTAAGTCAAGTGACTCAATCTCGGACAAGAATTTTATCTAGCGACAACTGAAAACGGGGCATAAGTTCAGTGATGATATATTTATTTTTTCCTACTTTGTATTGGTTAGTACATCTACAGAGTCGCTACCAATAGGTTGTACAAAGCCCTAATGAGTTTAATACCCTCCTAAAAGTTGTGCTTTTATTATAGTATATCTATCAGTTCCAAGGCATACTTGCATCTACATTATATTTCTGTATAGACCATTAGGTACTATTCTATACATTTGATAAACATCCTTAAAATGAATATCCCACAAATAGAGTATGGAAAATGATTTATATGTCACCTAATTTAATCTCAAATGTGAATTGCGACTAGCGTGGAATTGAAAGCGATAAATAGAACAGTAATGTGGGGGTCCTTTCTTTGCTACCTCCTATCCAATGTATCCACATACATCATTGACATAAATTTGTTGTCATATATAGCAACACCCTTAGACTATATATGCAGTTATATATGAGTGATTGGCTGTAAAACTTTTAATAATACAAACAACTGGAGTATACAACTTAGCTTCAGTAAATACATATTGATATATTGATCACTATTTATCATATTACTAATGAAATATCTAAAGCACCATGATATATAGTCGTGCCAAAACATGATACATTAAACTACACTAGTCTAGTACCCAACTACCCTGTACATTGACATGCTGGATGAAAGGAAACATAACAGTATTTCATCTCCATGTACGATTGACTTAAGCAAGTATAAAAGAAAAAAAGAGTGGTTCAAAGCAGCCAATGGAGTAGTACCTATCAAATTCGTCTATGCAACAAAGACCACCATCTGCTAAAACAAGCGCCCCAGCTTCTAACATCCATTCCCCTGAAAGTTCAATGACAAAGTTGATCTTTTTAAGGGAATATGTATCGAGATAATCATAATTTTAACAAGATATAGGTGGAAGGAAAAGCTTTTGAATACTTTGTAGCATATTCTCAAAGATCTGGTGGACCTATTTTTATCGTTGCAAGAATTTATAAACAGATGGAAAGCGTGTGTAAAATAGTTGGAATATGTCATGTTTTATTAATTGGTTAGGCTTGGGTTGCAAACAAAATCTCTCTCTTTCTCTCTCACTTATCTCTCTCTCTTAACACGCATACACACTCATGCAAAGACATACACTAGTGGTACACACATAGACTCATGCAAAGACATACACATGGGATGAAGATTTTGCCAAAAAATTACAATCTAAAATGGAAGAATAAGGTAAGGAATGTATAACAAAGCAATAGAAAAACAAAATATCTCTAATCTTGCTCAATAACAAGCATAATCATTGAGTAAAAAACATAATGTACCTGCATCTTTGACGGCTGTAACAGTTAATCCAGCACTAGTGCTTCCCAAGCCAGTAGTAATAACAGATCTATTACTCAATTTAGCAGCAAATTTTAAGAACTGGGACTTTCCAGTACCTAAAAAATCAAATTGTGACATTGATCAAGTTAGTTTCCAGTTGCTGAAATTAAAATTTCAGACTAAAAATAAACAAAATAACGAAAAACGATGATATGATATTTCTGAATTGAGAGTGAACTCAAAGGCAAATAAATTCTTAGGAGTGCTGCTCCCCTTTCTACCAATTATCATGTCAGATATATAACATTCTGTAGAAAGATAAGCATAGGTCTGTAACTGGTACTAGATCAGTGTTACTAAATTGAGGCAAAATAAACCTAATATATGCCAATATGCCTTTAGAGTACAGGTACCTACAGAAATCAATCAAGAGCACATGTCATTAGAATAATCTACCTGAATTTTCTCTCAAATATTTGTAACCCAGAAATGGCCACCTCAAACTAATTATGCACATGTTGCTTAAATAAACGTGCATCCTATTCCTCCACAAAAGGAAAGGTGATTTTGTAAACACCTTGCAGTTACCTGGATCGCCAACTAGAAGCAGATGAGACTCCCCTCGGACTTTGGTCCCAGAAGCATCAACATGCTGCACACCTCCAATAAGTGTCAATGCAACTACATTCAAGGGAAATTGTGTTGTTTAGCGTATGAGCAGTAAGTAAACTTTAAAGAAAGAAAAACACATAATTTGAATTAGGGTTCACAGAAGCTCCAGCAGTACCTGACTAAAAAATGATCTGCAGCCCCACTTTACAGGTTGTACTTTATGACATACATTGTTATACGCTTTTACCTTTTATACAATTGCGTATGCATGTCTGCCTAATTTTATTGTCAGGGACTGCTGAGCCCTTGTTTCCTCTTAGGATTATACAAATTCCAAATACTGTACATCAAAAGCTAATTGTTCTAATAAAAAACAATCAACACGGGTCCTCATTAAAACAATGTAAAGGAGATCAGACATTGGCCAGAATACCTGCAAGCTTTACAGTGAAAAGTCCAAAAACTTGTGGGCAGATACCTCTTAAAATGACACTTCTCCCTGGGACAATTTTAAATGGTAGATATTTAATAAGAGAAAGAAGTAGAAAGAAATAATTAAATGAATTTGTACATCGTACTCAGGAAATTTTACCTTTTAAAGGGGTATCTTTAAAATCTGACCAGAACTGCTTGAATTTCATAATAATATCATCTGGTATATTTATATCCAACTTTAGTTCATTTGTTCTTCTGTAAGAGATGATGGTCCATGACAACCAAAAATATTATAAAGAGAAACATATTTTAGTTTGAGAGAGTTGGAATAAACAACCATTTCATAAAAATAAAAAATATATAAAAAACCATTTCCAGAAATATAAGTCTGATTTATGTTGTAACAGCATAATTTTTTTTTCAAGCTTTACAAACAAGATTGAGAAACAATGCAATCATGTTCTAGTACAATGATCATTTGCGAATATAGTCAAGTGGTTGATAGTCGGGCTTGGGGTCAAGTAAAGTCATTGTCAACTCTATGAAGTCCAGATCTAGTATGGTCTAAGGAGAAGTTTTTCCTGCTTTTTCAATTTTTAAGTCTTAGAAGAACCACCTAACGAAGCTTATTCTTAAGTATCTGTGCTTCATAATTTTGCAAAAGAGTTGATATATGAACAGTTGAGAATTCAGATTTTTAAAGCAGCCCAACTGTAAAGGGTAATCCACATTCCTCAAAAGTACTAGGTGAGACTCAGATGATTTTTCATTCTAAAACTATTGACAAATCACCGTCCCCCCAAACAACCCTTATCTCCTCCCAGAAAACCTTATACTCCTGTGTACAAAACCTAGCCAACCCCTCATGCCCTAATGACTTCCAAGCATCCATAGTTTCTAGCAATAACATCTCATAAATCCTGCAACCTACCACATTTCAGATTGGACCAAGCCACCAAATCCTTTTACCAACCTTACAACCTGTGTTCAATCTTAAAGGCCCAAACAATCCTACAAGTTATTAAAAACCAGAATACTCTAAAAAAAATAATTGTAAGTAGCATGATTAAAGGTTTCAGGTGCTGTATTACATCATCCCCATTTTAGTTTTTCAAACAAAAGCTAAAGGTCCATGATATTCCTCGACATTGTCATTGCTGAAATTCAGGAGTAGTTGCTTTAAAGTTTCTTCCATAATATGGCTGGTGGGATTATAGATCATTTCACAGTTCAACCAAAATTAAAGGAATCACCAAATTACCTCACATGATTAGCAACTAGCATAGGATCAAGGTCGCATCGGACATCCCTCATATCCGAGGACCATCTCGCTGTCAGAATCCCTGTAACAATTACATCATCTGGAAATATAAACATAAGTATTAGTAAACCCACACTGTAAAAATGTATATGTCATATGCATAAGGAGTGGAATATGGTGTCTGTGTATAAAATGCAAATAAACTGTTGGAAAAATAGGAAATACATCTTTTAGTATGTTGTCTCTGCAATCAATTCAAGTGGTAAGAGTGTTTAAACAGGCAATAGGGGAGATACACACAGTATGCTTCTTTCCATATATCTAAATACAAGATCAAGTAATAGAATTATTCCATCACCACAACCATATTTCAAGCAGAATAAGGAAAAACATTACTGGATAATATATGGCCATATTACCATCTAAATGAATTACTGTTCGCCAAGAGAATTTCAAGTACAAACTCGTTTTCATTATCACCAACGTTGTCATATAACTTCCTTCAAGATTAAAATGTACATTAATACTTTGATGTTAGCAAATACACACTTCACTTTACATTCAATTTTTGGTTGTTCAGCCCAGTCAGGTATACTAAGTTGATCCTATGTTTGGGTTGCTACCAATGACACATATATATTTTTTAAATAGCTGTCATATTCTTCAAATCAACTCTCTTTCATATACCTGAGCTTTTATACCTTGGGTTGGTTGTTATTTTTCAAATCCATGGTGGGTCGACAGGGTATAGACCTAAACTTTATCTCACCTCAGATTTGATAATTTGAGTCATTTACATCAGTTAAGACCTTATAAGCCATATTATCAAGGCTTGATTCATGAAACTTGATCTATTTTAAATTTTATTTGTCAGGTGATGGAGCCTCTATAGGGAAGGAGTTAAAAGAACTGCTGATCAAGATATAGATTGCAGGAGCTACTGGCATACTACATAAATTTATTTTATTTATTATTTTGTTAAGTATCAGGTGAACTACATAATATTAAGAAAAAATTAGTATATTCAAAGTATCACCAGAAAAGATTTCTCTATATCGCTCAAATAAACAGAAAAAGCATAGCAAATGAAATTTTGAGATAACCAAGAGGTGATTAATCATCTTATGTATTAATTTTTGTTGCGTATTTTGGAGTATGGAAAATATCTTCACCTTCAACATCCAAAGGAACATCCTTAGAAAAAAAAAATTGATTGGGTTTACCATTATGTACCATGGTAGTTAAATAGGAGGAAACTGTCTTTGAGAACCCCTTTGTGTTCACTTCACACAAAATCAAAAGCGAGTATAATTTGACTGATGTAAGAGAAAACTTTGCTATCATTTATATAATTATTACAGGAGAATCTTGCTTCTTTTTCATTTTTTTTCTTATACTTCTACTAAATCGACTAGTCTACAGGCGCTTCAGAAACACGACCTTATCATACCGAAAGAGAAGCTAGGCTGCACGCAGCCAAATAAACAATTAATACTGCAGCCTAACACAACTTACGTTGGTCACAAGTCTATAAAGAAATTTATACTTCAGGAAAAGATCCTCTCCCCTGGAATAAACTCTTAACTAAATTTGTAACAAACCTCAGTTCCATAGATGAATTACTTTAATACTTGCAAGTTGCAACTTGTCTTGCATAGGATAAATTGGAGGAAAATGTTAAAACTAATAGTATTATACTAATTTACCTCACAAATTCATGTTGTATCCTGTCGCTAGAATTAATGAAGATTACATATGCAATGCTTTGTAGCTCCTTGCTTTTATCTCTCTCATCTCCGTCTCACTTTGTTAATTGTGTTAATGAAATAGGAAGTTTTTACTTACACTACTCGAAACCAGACATATTCCTACTTGTTATAAAGTATTCATGTGATGCAGTATAGTGAATATACACTATGTAAATAGTAACTTTAGTTGTGCTACCTCCAGCTTTAACAATGTCGACAAGATCATCCTTCAGAATAACAGGAAGTGAACGAGGGATAGCTCCAACATCCAAGACCTGTGTACTTTCTTGGATTTTTATTTCCTGATAATCGTCGCAGATTTTGTTTTCCTCTAAGAGCTGGAAACTGGTGCTTTCACAGAACTTAGGCCACTGTTATTGTACACAATGGATATAAGCTTTGAACACCAAAAACAACAGCTACAAGAATATAGTACTATTAAACATATTCTCATTTGAAAAGGACAAAAAAAAAAAGAAGTTACAAAAAGGAGAAAAATTTACAATTCTACACCTATACACAACATAAAAAGGAATAATAAAAAGAATCTGGCCTCCAAGTCTCATATTCAGATTATAAGGTGACAGGGGATTAAAGTGTTATTTTGAAAGATTAAGCTACGGAATCTATGAATATTAAACAAGGCCGCACAAATACTGAAATTTTATTTCATAATTGCTCTTCTACATTGTCTATTTAACCTTCAACTTTGCAAACAATGCCGTGTATAAATTTTGGATAGGGTATAGAAGTAAACCTGGGAGGGACAAGATGTTGGCTTGGGTATTGAATTTCTGGTTTCCAGCTCAGGAGAAACTTTGAACCTACTCGTAAACATAGCGCAATATGAAGGTGAGGAGCTAAGAACCTTACTTTGTGTTTAATCATCAAAATTCAAATACATTATATTTTACATCTTCCAGTAAGTTACAGTACAAGCAATAATCAATGTACTCTCGAAATATAAGCATCAATAATACCACCAGAAAACAAATTTAGAAAATCACGATTTCACCACAAATTTTAAGACATTCAGACAACACATTTAGAGATTTTTTTATGAATCATTTTTAAGCAACTAACATGCAAATTTGAAAAGAGGTGTACAAAATATTCTACCTAAATGTGATGTTGGAACTTTAGAAAATCCGTGTCACTTGCATCATTTTGAAACATGAAACCTAACTTGGGAAAAATGAGTACTTAATATCTGAACAAAAATAACAGAAAATGCATACAGATAAACCAATCATGAGTTTGTTACTGTCAGTAGGTCAATTTAAACTCTCAATTGTTAAAACACAAAAATGTCTAAAAGCTTGTTCTGGAGTAAGTTAATGCTGCACCTACTCCTGTAAGATTCTTATATAGTATTCTTTTGCCTATGATATTCAAGTATAGTGTTACCGATTTATAGTATCGGGTAGACTTTGATAGAAATTGCAAGGAGAGAGAGAGAGAGAGAAAGATAGACTAAAGAAGATGTTTTTAATTCATTTCATTGATACCTCCTAATGACTCACATTCAACTATTTAAAATAAAGGAAATACAAGATAGCATGAGAATGCATCTAAGCCATTCATTCTTAACACTAAATCTTAACCCTCCATTCTTACCCAATACCCATTTTAATTAGGCTAGCATCTTGATCCGTAAAAATACTCCACCATTCAAAATTCACCTTGTCCTCAAGGAGGAAGTGTTCTCCTTGAATGACCAACTCCGAAAGCTGATTGTCTGCTCTAAAAACTATGTTGGTTACATATTTCATCAGCAAACCAGCAATTCCCCTAAAGGTCCACTTAGCACAAACATTGGAGTCAATCAGAAGATTGAACATAAAGGCTAGTTTGTTGTACCAATGCGATGAACCAAACTAGATAATACCTCCTTTCAAAACAATATTCTCCAAAGCCAAGAGATGGCTCGTGTCTAGACCAAAATACATGTGTTATTATTGTTAGAGTTTATGCCCTAGAGGCCAATTATTTGATATAATTGCTTAACATTTTGATATTATATTTGATTGAATAAATGAATGATTTTATTATGGTTTTATTTACTGCGTTATATAAATGTTAACATAATAAAATTCCTTAGAATAGTGATACAAATTATATAGTTTCAAGTATGTGACTTGAACATGAGATTATATAATTACAATTAGTATCATTGTTCTTAAATGTCCTTTAGTCGAGTATCATTGTTGATGGGACAACAATGATGCATTGAGACTAGTATGTGGATTAACCGATGACCAAATCTCATTGGTCATAAATATATATGAGATATTAAGTCGATGCATAGTACATGTTAGAGAACGATGTCTTTGGGATGGACCCACCATGAGAATTTTATATGGAGCATTATGCGAAGTGTCATTAGCAATTCTCATAGTGACAATGATGTAATGGTCCTCCGACCTGAAATCACTATATTACTACACGGGAATTTATGTACTTTGATATCATCAAATGTCACTTTTAATAGGGTGGACTATAAAGGTGATTATTGGGTACATCATGAATTGTGTGAGGAATATGAGTGATCTAGATGGAATTTAACCTTCCTATATATTAAGGGTGATATCCATAGGCCTCTTAATTGAGTAGGACTATGAAATGCATGGCCATGCTCAAATAATGATTTGTTTCATATAGTTTACTCATTAGTCACGAAAAGGTTGCATCGAATCATCGATCTTATTATTACTTGGGTAGCAGTGATGCATTGCTAGATGTCGCTCACTGTTTATAATTTTATAATATGATTTTAAAATTATTGCCAACGTAATAATAACCTATAGGGTCACACACATAGAACGTTATTAAAAGGGAATTAATTTAAATTGTAAGGATTTAAATATATCAATATGATTGATGATTTGTATATGTAAATTAAGTAAGACTTAATTACGATATAATTTATATATATATATATATATATATTATATATTAATGGATTAGGATTTTCTTGGTGGCTAGTACCGCAATTCTCTTCACTGCAGATCGTGCGACAATTGGCATGCGTTAAATGTGGATGCCGTAGTAGGCGCGATTTACGATTGGATTGCGTAAAGGATTCGAAGTCGTTTCAAATATCTTTCATAATCGGTATAATATCTAAACCACTGAATTAATTGTTTTCGCATGGATCCTGTTTAGGGTTTCGAATTTGTTTTAAATTGTTCTATTTCCGATGTGCGTTTCTGTGTCGAAACCCTTCAATTATAACCTCCCAGCCTCCTTCGTTAACTTTGTGAACATAACTTAAAATCATCGAATTCCATGCCTCTGCATTTCTCTTAAGCCTATCCTTTTTTAGAATCACCCACAACTCCACACTTGCCAATCACACAAACACTTGTACGCCCTTCATGCTTATCCTCAAAAATAACATAGGCCAATTTATTCCACTTCTTTAAGGCGTCCAAAATTTTTGGGTCTAAGAAATTAGTAGTGCCAACCAAAATACAGAGAGGGCTACTATTTTCCCATATGTCCACTCTAACGGGGCTGTTAATGCACCCATTTAAGATTCCCATGAAAAATTGCACAATACACATAACAGAGACATAGTTTGAAGATAGAAATTGGAGATTAATAATACCACCAAAGAAGGCACAAAATGAGATGTGATGATTAACCTGCTTGCTAATAGTTACCAGCTGCAACATTCCTTATTGTTGTTCTCTAACATGTACTTTGAATAGTTCCATAAGTTGCCTACTTTCAATACTAACAACCATCATGAGTACTATCAGAACACTGTCATCCCCAAAGTATACTTATGTGACCTCTCCATTATTAGCACCACTGGAAACTCCAACAGCTATTGTTCCTTTAATGACTTGAACCTCTTTGTTTGTATAATACCTCTTACAGAATGAAATGATGTCCATGGTGAAAAGACAAAGCATGCACCATGGATCCGAGTAAAGTATTGTCACCAATAAATTATTGATCTCTGTCGCTGCACCAGCTTTATGACCTGTGTGTCCTTCCCAACAATCATGGCTTCGATTTGTGGCAAGGGCCCAAATGCTTGAACACAAATGCAGCCCAATGTATGCTTCAATGCATCCCAAGATTTTCCTTCTGTGGAACTACACTTTGAGACCAGCTTCAAGATAACATATTTGAAACTAAAAGTTGGATGAAAAGGAGCATGTATAGATGAGAACAAAATCAGCCCATATGTATTCATTGAAATTCGTAATGCCCATGCATAGGTTACTTGGAAAGCTCTATTAGTGCTACCCAATTTCAGTAATATTTTCTTCTTTTTTTGTGAATACAACAAAGCTGAACAACTGTCATTATTCGGCAGATATGATTTCATGAAATGGCTTCGAAATTCAGTCTTTTCAAGCTTCCCTATTTCACAATCACCATCTAGTTTCACTTTGTTATTATCAATAATTGAAGTTTTAGGCACATATATAGGAGCATATTGATCAAGCTGGTAGTTATGCCTTAATCTTTCCTTAATATTGCTCATAACAACAAGATTTTCGCATTCAACTTGTGTTTGCAGTTGTGTTTTTTTAGCTTGGCTAATAATTTTTGAGTGATGACCATCATAATTTAGCAAAAATAATTTCTGAAAATGGCTAAAAAGAAATTCAGTGATCTCAGTTTTTCCTCTTTCACCTCAGTACAAACCATCTTCCTTCAATTCAAATTTCCAAGAGTACTCATTTCTTTTGGTTATTTCATCAAAGACCATTAACCAATATCCAAAACAACCAAATGCAGGGGAGATAGCAGAAGCAAAGATATAGACATGGTCAGAAGAAATCAGTGTTATCTAACTGAAAGGAAACAAAAAAAAAAAAAAAATATATATATATATATATATATATATATATATTAACTTATCTTGTAGAAAAAGATTTATCAAGGCAACTACTTGGTACTGTCCTTAAGACAATTATGCCCTCCATATGGTGCTCAGAGTTGATAGCACTTGTCTCCTAGAATACAATGACACCGTACACTTTAGCACTACTAAAAGTATACTTTACGAACCAAAGAAATACTCCGACTCTCTCTCAAAATTAATTTAAATAAACTGATGAAGAAATAAAAACTAGAATGCTCTATATGCTTAAATGTTTGAGAAATAAATGATTCAGAAGGTTGTCCCCTCCTATCTTTTTATATAGGAGGGGTTGCTGACCTTTCGGATGGGCACTTCACCCTTGAAAAGACATGGGATGCTTCTAAAAAGACATGTATGGCATCCTTTGATTAAAACGACGTAGTTTTGATCATTTGCAGAATAGGCGCATCTATTCAGGCCCATAAAACGATGTAGTTTAATCATTAGCAGAACCAAAATTACGTAGTTTTAGGCTTAGTAGAAAAGGTGCGACAAAACGACGTAGTTTTGGGCCGTCTGTTCAGACTGATACCCTTTCATAGACCTGGAAAACGGGCCCAAAGCCCACGGGCCGGGCTGGCCCGCCCGTCAAAAAGCGGACTTTGGGCTGCATTTTTCGGCCCACAGAAACCCGGGCTTTTTTGGCCCGGTCTGTTTAATTTAAGCCCAAAAAAATGTTAAAAAATAGGCATAAAACACCCTCGGGCCGTGGGCCGGCCCACCCGCTAAAAATCGGGCTCAGTAAAGGCTTACCGCCATACCTCTACCGCTTTGCAGTGTACCCTTCAAATAGATACTGCTTCTCAAAAGCGACCACGCTTTTGATAATAGAATTTAATAAATAAATTTTAATTAAAAATTTAAATAACTTTTGTCTAAAAAATTATATACAAGGAACCAGACCCACAACCTACGAACCACGAGCCCGAGCCAGACCAGGCCGGTCGGCGGCGCGCGGGGGTTTGACTCAAGCCTTGGCTAGGTCCTCTCCCCTTCCACAAAAGTGGGGTGCCCCTTGGGGCCCAAACCCAAGAGCAATTTCCTTGTATATAAACACGTTAAAGTTTAATTCTTAACCCACGACTTGGTTTTTTCCTACATGTATTTATTATCATTTATCATTTCCAAGTGTGATCTTTGGGAGTTAATATCTCATTCATTACTCCATGGATTTGAGCTTCCAAATACTTAATTTAATCTACTCATGGAGTAGAATTAATATATGAATCATTAAAAATAATTAATGATACTCATATTAAATTAGGCTCAAATTCTAACAATCCCCCACATGAATAATATTGACTGTCAGCCTTATGCAAATGTTATGCAGACTCTGAGAGAGACAGAATTAGAAATCATCTGTATCAAGAGAGGTAGCTTTTTGGCATTGAACCATCCCTTGTGAAAGACTATCGGGTTTACTGATTGTCCAGTGAACGTGATGTCTTGAACTGTCCAATCGTTTGTGTAAATCGAGAGAATAGTAATTCACACAGAATCTTTCCAGACATTATTTGGTTCTCATGATTTTGTTCATTTTGGCCCCGAATAATCCCGGATTTATGAGTGCTTTTGAGAAGTATAGACTTGTCCTTCTCATAGAATTGACCCAATTCACACTCACATATGTGATTCTTAATAAGAGTATCCTGCCATACTCCACATGTTTATCAAGATTTAAGAATCATTAAAAGCATAACTTATCCTGTAACCGCTGCAGGTATCACTATCTCGTATCATAGGAGTGAGCAGAAGAAATTAATTTCTTCATAGTGATTTGGTTGAATCGTTCATAACTTAGTTGTCCCTTTGAACCTAGATCTTGGGATCTCTAGTCAACTAGGTTGGGTTTCTATCATGACGATCCTTGTTTATAGGCTTTAAACCCATTCCCCTCGAAATTATTTTTACTTGCTCTCTAGTCAATCCTTTAGTCAACGGATCCGCTATATTTTCTTTCGACTTTATGTACTCAATAGATATAATGTCGTTATAGAGCAATTGTTTTATAGTATTGTGTCTACGACGAATATGTCTAGACTTACCATTATACATGTGACTTTGTGCCCTTTCAATTGCGATTGACTATCACAATGGATACAAAAAGGAGGCACAGGTTTAGGCCACATAAGAATATCTTCTAAAAAATTACGAAGCTGAATTAGCTTCTTCTCCAGCCTTATCTAAAGCAATAAACTCAGATTTCATCGTTGATCGAGCAATACATGTTTATTTAGAAGATTTCCATGATACTGCTCTTCCAGCTAATGTAAACACAAAATCACTTGTGGATTTAGAGTCTTTTGTATCCGATATCCAATTCGCATCACAGTATCCTTCAAGTACTGTTGGATATCTTGAGTAGTGCAATCCAAAATTTTGAGTGTATTTGAATACCTTAAAACTCTTATAATCGCTTTCCAGTGATCTTGTCCTGGATTGCTTGTAAATCTACTCAATTTATTGACAGCTTGTGTTATGTCAAGACGTGTACAATTCATTAAGTACATAAGGCTTCCAATTATTTGTGCATGCTCAGGTTGTGATATACTCTTTCCTTTATTTTTAGACAAGTGTAGATTTATATCTACCAATGTTCTCACATGATTGCAATCATATTGATTGAATTTCCTGAGTATTTTCTCAATATAGTGTGATTGTGATAACACTAACCCATCCGATGTTTTAGAGATTTTAATTCCTAATATTACATCGGCAACACCCATGTCTTTCATATCAAACATATTATTTAATATTCTTTTAGTAGTTTTAATGATTTCATTATTACTACCCATAATGAGCATATCATCTACATAAAGACAAATAATAATATACTCATTCTTATTGTCCTTGACATACACACATTTGTCACACTCATTTATTTTGAAACCATTTGATGATTGCATTGTCAAATTTTTCATGCCATTGTTTAGGTGCTTGTTTTAATCCATAAAGGGACTTTACAAGCCGACAAACTTTCTTTTCTTGTCCTGCAACAATAAATCCTTCTGGTTGTTCCATGTAGATTTCTTCTTCTAAATCTCCATTCAAGAAAGCTGTTTTTACATCCATTTGATGTATTTCTAAATTATATATAGCTGCAATGGCTATTAACATCCTAATTGAGGATATTCTTGTCACAGGAGAATAAGTATCAAAATAATCTAAACCCTCTTTTTGCCTATATCCTTTGATTACAAGTCTTGCTTTATATTTGTCTATAGATCTATCTGCTTTCATTTTCTTCTTGAATATCGACTTATATCCAAGAGGTTTAGAGCCTGGTGGGATAATTCCCACGTATGATTGTGTAAAATGGATTCTACTTCACTATTTATAACCTCTTTCCAATATGGAGCTTCAGGACTCGATACTGCTTCTTTATATGTTTGAGACTCATTTTCTAACAAATAAGTTAGAAAATCTGGACCATAAGATTTTGATGTTCTAGCACATTTACTACGTCTAGGTTCATCAATATCTTCTAAACTATGATTATTGTCATTAACAACATCATAAATTCTTTTATTTGAACTTGTTTCTTGTTCGTTAGAACTTGGCTCTTGTTCTTTTTTATTAGGAAATACTATTTCAAAGAATTCAACATCTTTTGACTTAATAATACTATTTTCATGTATTTCCTCTATTTTTGATTTATTAACCAAAAATCTATATGCACTGCTATTATTAACATAACCAATGAATATATAATCTATTGTTTTTGGTCCTATTTTCACCTTTTTGGGTGGAGGAACCATTACTTTTGCTAAACACTCCCACACTTTTAAGTGTTTATAAGATGGCTTACGTCCTTTCCATAATTCATAGGGTGAAACATTAGACTTCTTTTGAGGTATTTGGTTGAAAATATAATTTGCTGAAATAATTGCTTCCCCCCACAAATTCCGAGGTAGCCCAGTACTTAATAATAATGCATTCATCATTTCTTTCAAAGTTCTTTTCTTTCTTTCTGCAACACCATTTTGTTGAGGTGAATAAGGTGCAGTTGTTTGGTGTATTATACCATGTTGTGAACAAATTTCAACAAATGGAAATTCTTATTCTCCACCTCTATCACTTTTAATTATCTTGATCTTTTTATCAAGTTGGTTCTCAACCTCATTTTTGTAATGTATAAAAATTTCCATACCCTCGTCTTTACTTCGTAATAAGTAAACATAACAATATCTTGTACAATCATCTATAAAAGTGATAAAGTATTTCTTACCTCCTCTTGTCTGTATATACTTTAAATCACAAATATCAGTATGTATTAATTCAAGAGGTTCTGTACTTCTTTCAATTGATTTAAAAGAAGATTTTCGAAGTTTTGCCTCAACGCAAATTTCACATTTACGATTAGAGTTAATCTCACATTTTGGTAAACATTCCATATTAATTAACATGCCCTAATCTACAATGCCATAAATTAGATGACTCAATCATACAAGCAGAAGATGTAATTTTATTAATATTGGAAGGTACAATAGTCATTACATTCATTTTGAAGAGCTCATTGCTTATATAACCCTTCCCCACATACATCCCATTTTAGTTAGACAAATTTATCTCGATCTGAAGACTAATTTAAATCCCTTTTGACTAAGAAGGGATCCTGACACTAAATTTTTCCTAATATCAGGCACATGGAGCACGTTATTGAGGATGAATTCCTTGCCAGATGTTATCTTCAGAATCACCTTTCCTTGTCCAACAATCTTGAATGAAGAAGAATTTCCCATGTATAATTGTTCTCCATTCTCAATTTCTTGATATGTGAAGAACATCTTCCTACAGAACACAAATGGCGGGTTGCTCCATTATCTACCCACCATTCCCTTGGATTCTTAACCATATTTATTTCTGAAACAACCGCTAAAAGGATCATTTCAAAAACATCTTTAAGAAGACCAACCACTTCCATTACATTGGCTTGTACGGACTTCTTGTTCTGGTATTTGCGTTTTCGACAATCCTTAGCCCTATGTCCGGGCTTGTCACAAATGTAGCATTTACCTTGAAACTTCTTATTTGTTCCTTGTTGAGGCCCATTACCAGAGAATTTCCTCTTTTTGGACTTCGGACCTTATTCCACCACGTTGGCTTTATACTCCACAAAGGTCCGTCCAGTTTTCTTGAGGCATGATTGTCCTCTTCTATCCTTAATCTTACGATTAAGTCTTCAAGTTTCATCTCTTTGCGTTTATGCTTGAGATAATTTTTAAAATCTTTCCACATATGTGGTAGTTTTTCAATAATAACAACCACTTGGAAAGATTCACTTAAGGACATACCTTCTGCATGTATTTCACTTGTAATTCTTGGACTTGGTTGATGACTGCCTTGGAATCCACCATCTTGTAGTCCAAAAACCTGCCAACTACGAATTTCTTCGTGCCAGCATCTTCTGTTTTATATTTTTTTATCCAAGGAATCCCATAATTCTCTTGTTGTTTTGAGAGAACTATACACATTGTATAATGTGTTGTCCAATCCATTAAGGATATAATTTCGGCACAAAAAATCTGCATGTTTCCATGCATCTATTGCGGCAACCTGCCTGTCTGTTTCATCTTCTTTGAGTCGTGAAGAAACCTCACCAAGTTCAAAGTAGTAAGATAAAACATCTTTTGTTGCCATCTTTTAAATTTTGTTCCATTGAACTTTTTTGGTTTTTCACCATGGTTCACAGGAACATTTGGTATAGAAGGTGTAGAAGAAGAACCAATTATAGTAACAGAATTGGTATCCATATTTCTTGTAAATATATATAGAGAGAGAAAAGTTAATTGTCTTAAGATTGTTAAAAAACTGAAAGGAAACTATATATATATATATATATATTAACTTATCTTGTAGAAAAAGATTTGTCAAGGCTAGTACTTGGTACTATGTTCTTAAGATAATTATGCCCTCCATATGGTGCTCAGAGTTGATAGCACTTGTCTCCCAGGATACAATGACACCGTATACTTTAGCAACACTACTAAAAGTATACTCTACGAACCAAAGAAATACTCCGACTCTCTCTCAAAATTAACTTACATAAACAGATGAAGAAATAAAGACTAGAATGCTCTATATGCTTAAATGCTTGAGAAGTGAATGATTCAGAAGGCTGCCCCCTCCTATCTATTTATAGAAGGGGTTGGTGACCCTTTGAATGGGCACTTCACCCTTGAAAAGACATGGGATGCTTCTGAAAAGACATGTATGGCATCCTTTGGTCAAAACGACGTAATTTTGATCATTTGAAGAATAGGCGCATCTATTCAGGCCCATAAAACGACGTAGTTTAAGTATTAGCAAAAACAAAACTACGTAGTTTTAGGCTTAGTAGAAAAGACGCGACAAAACGACGTAGTTTTGGGCCGTTCGTTCAGACTAATACCCTTTCAGCAGATACCGCTTCTCAAAACGACACAGTTTTGATAATATAATAAATATCGTTTATCAAAACGACACAGTTTTGATAATAGAATTAAATAAATAAATTTTGTCTAAAAAATTATATACAAGGACCCAGACCCACAACCCACGAAGCCCGAGCAAGACCAGGATGGCCGGTCAGTCGACGGCGGTGGCGTGCGTGTGTGGGTTCGAACCAAGCCTTGGCTAGGTCCTCTCCTTTCCACAAAAGTGGGGTGCCCCTTGGGGCCCAAACCCAAGAGCAATTTCCTTGTATATAAACACATTAAAAATTTAATTCGTAACCTATGTGGGACTTGGCTTTTTCCCACATGTATTTATTATCATTTATTATTTCCAAGTGTGATCTTTGGGAGTTAATATCTTATTCATTACTCTATGGATTTGAGCTTCCAAATACTTAATTTAATCTACTCATGGAGTAGAACACATTAATATATGGAATCATTAAAAATAATTAATGATACCCATATTAATTTAGACTCAAATTCTAACAATCAGTGGAAGAGAGAAAATGAAATTAAGCTTCATGTTTGGCTCTCGTCCCGTTGTCTCAATGTTTGGGGCTTCCTTTTCATTTCCAAATTTAGCTCTAGTTTCTTAGATCACTTCCCTTCCCTAGACAAATTTCCATCTGGTGGCTTTGGTTTGACTTTTGAGTTCAATATTGTAGTCATCTTGCTCTACAAATTTATACAGTTGATCACCACCATTAAGCTCTCCAGCAAAAGCAACACCATCTATACGCAAATTCTGGTTGATTGGTACAAAATTACAATTGAAGCCGTGCACATTTTTAATCACAAAATCTGTCTCTTGTGTGTTTTGAACGAGCCCAAAGAGCTCTGTTCCTAGAGCTTCATATGCGGAAGACCTAAATGGAGTCTGGATTTGCAACACAATAGGGTCACCAGTTTGTTGATTATCATCTATCCCTTTGTCAGTTGGTTGACGTTTATGACCCAATTCTGGTTCAACAATTTTGTCAAACATCTTATGTGCGGGATACATCTCTTGCCACTTTGCTGAATTGGTTGCTAGATTTAATGATCTTGGATAACTCCTTTCCACATTGGATCTGATTTCTTCCTTCAACCCAGCAACAAATCGGTCGACAACCCACTGTTCATCAAAATTATCTTCACTCCAAGTCTCTGCCCATTGCTTAAGTTCCAAAAATGAGCTCTCATATTCAGCAATTGTGGTGGATTGCTGATGATACACAAAGTAATTCATGACAAATTCCTTGTGCTCCCACTCCACTTCTTGAATCTCCAGTATTGTTAAGACTCGTTGATTTCTCGTTTCGAATCTCCGCAATTGAATAACTTCTCTAGATTGTGTACCTTTCGAATCCACCATATCATCTCTCAATGAAAGCACCATTGTTACCGAATTATATTATCGGGTAGACTTCGATAGAAATCGCAGGGCGAAAGAGAGAGAACTAGAGAAGAAGTTTTAAATTCATTTCATTGATACCTTCTAATGACTCGCATTCAGCTATTTAAAATAAAGAAAATACAATATAACATGAGAATGCATCTAAGCCATTCATTCTTAACACTAAATCCTAACCCTCCATTCTTACCCAATACCCATTTTAACTAGGCTAGGATCTTGATCCGTAATATAGAGGTTAGTTAAGATTACTTAAATAGTCCTCAGAGATCCATCCTACAAGCACTTGTTACTAATTTTTTGATTAGTTACATTTTCAGACAAATTTTGAAGTGCTACGACATCCCGAATGAGTAATTTCGTTACTGAAGAACAATATATGAACAGTTTTGCTTTAAATAGTCTTTTTTCATGATTCAACACATAAACACAAGAATCATACAAAGCCCTGGACAATAATTTATATAAGTACATTTAGACATAAGAGCACAATATCCACCTGTGTTTACATCTTCGACACTCGTACACTCTCTCCCCTTCCATCATCTTTATTGCTCCAGACCTGATAACAGTTCCCTTGACAGTGAGAAGAATCCCACGATGTTTCACTCTCACGCGACCGATACTTGGAAATGTTTCTGAACAGACAGAAGGCACATAAGCTAAACAAAAACAAAAAGTATATTTCCAAGCTTAATAGAATCAGAAGCATGAAAAGAAAGAAAGAGAAAATCCAACTAGGGAATTCAAGAGGAGAACCACTAATATTAATCCGAACATGCACATATTCCTTCAAGCTTGCATTTTCCTGGCCCTTGAATTTCAATTCCTCGGGCAAAATGATCCTCTGTATGCCCCATAACATGAGACATCAACTTACTCCATTCGAGAAGAGTTTACAAAGATATTACAAAGGCAGCATTTCGCTAATCCCTCAAAACAAAATCATCGCGATTTCTAATTTTCCTTTCTGATAATATCATTTATTAGACAACTCTTTTGACTTGTTAAAAGCATGGTTGATTACATAAACAACATAGATACATAAAAGACCCATTACATCATCCAGTGAACAACTAAAATGCTACCATGATATATACTTCAAAAAAATGCAATACCTGAACCCGCATTGCTGCTTCATCAAATTTCGTTAAGATCTTAGTAGGTTGATTGAAAAGGAGGTGAGCAACGTCTGGCTTGAAATCCAGTAACTCCGCAAAACTGAAAATACACAAATTTATATAGTTGCATACATAAATAGAATAAAAATTTACTGGTAAGTTTGTGCCAAAATAAACTAAATTGCTAATATATAGATATAGAAATGGATTATACAAAGTATAGGCGTACTTACTCGACATGGAGAGGATAATGAAGACGAGAATCCGGAGAGAGAAGGATAGAGGAAATCTGATCGGAGTGGTATTCCTTTAGGAACTTTGCCAAGTCTTGCCCTAAAACCTTCTCATCCATGGCCTCTGATAGATCGAGAGGAAGTCGTGAGACAAGAGGATTAAAAATGGGTTTTGGTTTGGGCGCGAAATTAGACAGAGATCTCAGCAACATTAGTTAATGAGTCATTTTTAGTTTCTGAAATTTAAATATTTTACTTTTGTAATTTATAAAATAAAAAAAAGGGTGTTGTTTTTATAAGAAAGTATTTTTAGTTAAACTTGGTGAAATTAATAAAATGATTTATAAAAATAGTATTTTAGCTTTTACTTATAGAATATAATACATAGTAATGAATCCATTCATTCATAATATAATTATGTATTTTTAACATCTTCAAAAAACTACCTTAATACTTTTTAATTTTAAAATTAAAAATACAATTTGACCGACATATTAAACTTGATGTGAATTTATTTAATTTTAATTGATACAATTATAATAATCGTGCATATAGTATATAACAAAAATTATTAATCATAAAATTTATTTAATTATAAATTTTTATAAGTTATATCAATTTTAAAGTTTAATATGTTTATGGAACAAAGGGAGGAGTAAATTACAAAGAAATATTGCACTTGCGCTCTCATTTATTTATTAATAAGTATGAGTTGCAGTTGAATTAATGCATTGCTTATAGAACAAGTGTAATGAAGCATTTTTTTATAATATAATTGTAGTAAATAAAATGTTTTAAAATTCTAAAAATTTAAAGGTAGTTAACTAATATAGTTACAGTTGATTTATGTTTTTTTTTTTTTTTTGAAGTTCAAATATAAGAATAATTTAAAATATTATTAAATACTTAGATGTAGTACAACTGCACAAGAAAAACACAAATAAAATGTTCAAAGCCCAGCAGGCCAGGAAATGTTTCTAAACATCCGTATTTGGGTGAAAACGACATCGTCAAGATATATCTCTCCACACTCGAGTTGCTGGCAGTTGCAGTTTCAAACATTTTCGGATTTTCACCAGGAAATTTTTGGGCTAGATAATTGCTTATTTATCTCATCAGAAAACCATAACATATCCCTCACATCACATGAACCACCATAACATATCGGTGGGGAAGATTATTTATAAGTGAAACTGTAAAATCTTATGAAAATAAAATTGGGAAACCAAGAGAGTGGTTACATTCAAGGTTTATAAATCAGGAAATCCCATAATAAACTTGAAAAAGGAACCCGAACCATGCAACTTCTTCAATCAAAAACAGCAAAAGAAGAAGCATGATACTATCATAAAAATAATCAACTTCACTGCTGTTCATCCTCCTTCTTGGGTGCTTCTTTGATTTCATCCCCCGCATCGTCCTATAAGCCAGCAGTATCAGTGGATTATACACCATTGAAGAAAGCCTTAAGTTCTGTAAATCTAATCATAAAAGAAAGTTGAAGTGAAACCTGCATATCTGACGTCCACAAAGTCAAATTGCCCCGAAGAAGTTGCATTATCAGAGTGCTATCCTTGTACGAATCCTCTCCGAGTGTATCTAGCTCTGCAATGGCTTCATCAAAAGCCTGGCATAAACCGATAAGACCAATAGAAAACTCTCAGCAATAGATGAAGCTGAAGGATGAGATTACATCACAAGTCCTAATTTACATGTTATCTTATTATGAATTTGTTGACTGCTGAAGATGTCACCATATCAACAATCAAGTACAAAGACTTAACAAAGGCATAAAAAATATTTGGCTCTCTAAACCCAAGGATATGATGTTATACATACATACCAGGATTTGACAAGTGCAGTAAGCAATGTACACATACATGCGCAAGCACAATGAAGAGACGATACAAAAACAATCTCCAAAAAGTTGAGTCATTTGAAGTAAGATTCAAAAATAATCTAAATTATAAAGGCTAGATCCATTTGGGGGGAGGGGAGAATTTATTCCGCAAAATGAGTAATCTGTTTATTACATAGTGTTCTCAGCTTTGAGATCATAAACTCATTATCATGTCATCACTACTAAACTAACAAGTAACAACCTATTACGGGTAAACATGGAACAAAAATATATCCTAATGTTTGTAAATTTTGCAAGCGACTCTTTTTGGGAAACGGAGGAGTATGTAGTGTCCACCTGTTTTGCAAGGTTACATGCTCGATCAGGAGAATTCAGAATCTCATAGTAGAACACAGAGAAGTTGAGAGCCAGTCCAAGTCGGATTGGATGTGTAGAAGGTAATTCTGCATTTGCTATATCCTACAACCACATATTAGCAGAACAAAATTATAAATTAACAATCCATAATTTTAAGTTAAAAAGCAATACTAATTTAAAAAGGTGTACACATTATTCCTAATTTAACTCTTAAAGCTACATATTCATATCGTTATATTTGTAAGGAAAATGATATATATGTCTAGTCGACTGAAAATTCGTTGACTTGTATATCCACTCACGTGTCTTTTTATTATTGGTAAACATTATAAACATTGTTAACAAGATAATTATGTTGTGGGCCTCTCTTCTCATTCCTACCTATTCCGTGTATGCACGTTGGTCGCAAATTAAAAATAGGTAAACAATTGTCGTGAACTATCCATAAATGGGAACATAAAAAACTTTCTTAAAACAGTTGCATATTCATTTTGAAATATACAATTTTTTTATATGATAATTTTATAAAATAAGTATTTGTATGATCGAAAGATGAATCAACACTAAAAATACATGATACCAAATCCAACATAAAACTTGAAACCTTAAGCCATAAATTAACTCTTCACATTTAATTAGAGGCACAGAATAATACGATAAACTTGATAAACTTGTATATATAATAAGCTTAATCACATGCAGATGCATGAAGTCTAACCAAAATACTGGCCAAGATTGAATCAAGGTTCAAAAGCCCAACATCTAAACAAACAAATAGAACTAAGGATTCAAAGTCTAACACTTGCCCTTATCAATTATCATTAACATACATTACTAGCATAAAATTGCACGAAAACTGATAAAAACAAGTGGGCTCACTGAACCACAAACTAAAGTTCTGATTATTAATTCACCAAAATTCAGACTTAATTAAACAAATCCGCACCAATCCACAGGAGAAAAAAAATCTAAAACAAAGAAAAACATGAACCAAAATTAACACAAAACATCAAAGATTGTAACCAGCAAACATAAGTCAACCTAACAATCCAATAAAAAGAATGCATCTTTACAAAAACACGCGTAGCATTAGGCAAATTAATATTTTATAACAAAGTTCTAAGCAGTAAAATTTTACCTGAGCTGCCCTTATAGGCAGTAAGAGTATTTTCAGCAGCCTCCTTCCTATCAGCAGCAGTCTTAAACTCCGCTAAGTACCTATGATAATCTCCTTTCATCTTCAAATAAAAGACCTTCGAGTCCCCGGCGGCCGGCGGAAGCAGCCGGAACCAATTTGGTATCCAATATAAGAATAAATAACTCCTGTTTATATGTACATAAATGCAGTTATGGAAATAAATATAAGAATAAATAACTCCTGTTTATTTAATAAATTAATTAATAGGATTTATCTTTTAATATACTGTCAGGTGTACCTTATAACATACTTTGGGAGTTAAGGGTAACTACTAAATAACAATAAATAAAGATTGATAAAAAATTATTTACATTCATACTATATGTGCAATCTTTAATTTGTTAAAGGTTTAATAAAACACAGTCACACACTACTACTTTAACCAAATGTATCAACTATTAATATTAAATAAAGAAAAAAGGAAGGACATGAAAATATTTTCCAAAAATAATTATATAAAGTATATTTTATATGCAAAATATTACATTTAAATATGTTATTGGTATGTCTTAAATGACATTACTCCCTCCACCATATTCAGATTTAATGACATCACAAATAGATTTTTTTTTTTGATTTCTTGGTTAATAGTACCTAAAACATGTAAATAAAAAAAACATGAAGGAAAATGATATATATTGTAATTTTACATGGACTTTATTTATTATAAGAGTAACATAAATAATTATAATTGATAATATTTTTTAAAGATATTTAATGTAATAAATTAATTTTATAATCATATGGGACGTAACGCGAATTTTTTCACAATATATAAATTAAAACATAAATTCATAAATTCAAAGAAACTCCCACTATGTTAGGCCCAATCCAAAACCATTGGGTTGATATATATGGTTACCGCCCATATTAAAAAGGAAGGACGAAACTAAAACACCCGACCCGATAAACTTGGTATAAATTTCACTAATTTGAAACCCTAACCCATTTTTCCCTCAGAAAACACAGTTGGCACGGTTGATCGGAAGAAGCTGATCTAACACGAAGGTTTTCATCCTTTGGTTATATTCATAAATAGATCAATTTTGTTCTTCCATTTCATATATGTACACATATGTATATATATAATCGCCCATTGTTTGTTTGTGTTTTGTAGTTCAACATTGCAAATCCAACTACTGGGTGCCAGAAGAAGCTTGAGATCGATGATGATCAGAAGCTGTATGATCTTATTATCCTCTTTCTTGTAGTAATTTTCGTTTATTTTACATTTGATTGGTGAATAATAATGAAATGTTATATTCTGTATAGTTCACTTGTTGCATTTTATTCCATATATGAATGGTGGAATTTCAATATTACTAAAATTCTGAGGTCCCAACTGCTTCTTCAGTCTCCATTTTCTATGTACCTGAATCATTTCTATGTTTCGACCACTTTTTCCGAATTATAAGAGGGAATAGGCGTATGATATGTCTGAATTGATTTCAGTTGAACGCATTTAAAAAATATAATTTCTAGTGGTCACCTGTTGTATGGAAACTACGACTGGTTTTTTGGTCTAATAACTGAGTATAATTGCTAGTGGTTTTTTGGTTTTTTATATTTCCACAAAATTAATATTTCGACATGATCCCTCTCACATGAATAGTGAGCAAGTCCTACCTCCATGTGGAATATCATTTTTACATGTGAAAATATCAGTTCTTTTATTCATTATCTTTCATAACTTTTAACTGGTTCCAACTTTCATATTTGTGCATATAATGTCCAAAAAGTATTTATTCTAACTGATGCCTTCAATTTCAGCAGTGCGTTCTTTGATAAGAGGATTTCTCAGGAGGTCAGTGGGGATTCCTTGGGCGAGGTATGGTTTGTACTTTTGTTTTGTATACTCATCAATCACTTGCTTGGAAGATTTAATAAGTAATTAATTTGTGTATGGTTTGGTTATTTTGTTTGACAGGAGTTCAAAGGATATGTTTTCAAAATAATGGGTGGTTGCGACAAGCAAGGTTTCCCCATGAAACAGGGAGTTCTGACCCCTGGTCGTGTTCGTCTCTTGCTTCATAGAGGTTGGTTAATTGGGAGATGTTCTAACATCCAAATATAAACTTATATCCCTAGTAATTACAGGAGGTAACAATGCTGAAACTTGTACTGCCACTTTGGTTGTAGTTGAACATCTTGAAAATCTTTTAATTTGAATAAATTAATTGACATGCATGGATTTCAGTCCCTGAATATTAATCAGATGATTTAATTTATTTGCATTTTGGTTAAGTTTTCTTAGATCTACCTGTATTGCAAATGCCTGGCAGTAAAAATAGTTCCCGCTCGTCCAAAATACATGACTAATTTTGTATTTTTGATAAGTTATGTTTCAAAAATTAATGAATATTGTGAACTGTCTAAACGTACTACTAATTACAAGAATCGTTGTTTCGAAATTTAAATTTGAATCACGTCAGTTTTGAATTTGAAAATGTATTGAATTGACTTCAAAAGGTCAAAATTGGTGTTATTAATTTCATGTGCTTTTTTTTCGAAGGCACTCCATGCTTTCGTGGTTATGGAAGACGAAATGGAGAGCGGAGGAGGAAGTCTGTTCGCGGGTGCATCGTTAGCCAAGACCTCTCTGTTCTGAACTTGGTTATAGTGAAGAAGGGTGATAATGATCTGCCTGGATTGACTGACACAGAGAAACCCAGAATGAGAGGTCCAAAGAGGGCATCAAAGATTCGGAAGCTCTTTAACCTTTCCAAGGATGATGATGTCCGGAAGTATGTCAATACATACCGCCGAACATTTACTACAAAATCTGGTAAGGAAATCTTATATCTAGTTATGTAATTTGAGATAAAAGTAGGAGCCAAAAGGGGAAATTTAATGATATATGAAGTGGTTCAGCACATGACCATGGTATTCTACATTGCTGCCTCAAGTGGCAGTATGATTATAATGTTGGAGTAATCCCACTTGATTACAGTACTTCTTCCAATTGTTTGAATATTCAACAGTCATCTTGTTTTTAAAGTAATGCTTACATATGCTTCAATTATTTCGTATGTCAAGTCACTTAAATCATTAATACCGTATTTTTTTGTATACAATTAATTTAATAACCTGTGTGTGGATATAACAGGGAAGAAGAGCAGTAAAGCTCCAAAGATACAGAGACTTGTAACTCCACTAACTCTTCAAAGAAAACGAGCTAGGATTTCTGAGAAGAAGCAGAGAATTGCCAAGGCCAAGTCAGAGGCAGCCGAATATCAGAAACTTCTTGCAACACGCTTTAAGGAGCAGAGGGAACGACGCAGTGAGAGCCTGGCGAAAAGGAGATCAAAACTCTCTGCCGCTTCTAAGCCATAAACTGATGCTTAAAATAATTGTGGAACTGCAGTGAAAGCTTCAATCTTCCCACCGCTAAATGTCAAGTTTTGGTAGCATAATTCATTTTAATCATTTTGATTGATTTTCCCTATTTTAGATGTTAGGTTATGTTTGGTGCATATTATGTTTCAACATTATATCCATTTTGCATCTGCAATTTGTTCTAAAACTTCTGGCTAAAATATAACCAGGATTTTTGCTCTCTTTGGATTAGATAATAATATATGATTTTGCCCTTGTAATTTATTGTTTATTATGTAAGCTAAAAATGCTTTTGGAATAATTATTTTTAAGTGGTTGAGCTATGGGATTGTTTTGGTAAAGAACATAATACTACTATACAAACTAAAAGAAATCGAGTATATCTACATGTTTTGTCACCAAAAAAATTAAATTCCCAGAATAACCCGAATCACTGGAGGCACTACTAAGTCTAGTATACATACTTTTTCAAACCCAGATTGAAGGGCGTCAATGCCACTTGGCTGCGAGACTCACTGGTGAAAAGGTTGAAAGTTCCTCGGCAGATGCACTTATTTAAGAACCAGACATTTTTAAGCCAGACCTATTCCATAAAAACCCTGCCGGTTTGCCAGGTCTATGGTTCTTCACTGGGTGCTTCCAAATATACTCTTGAATGTTCATGCCTTACCCTTGCTTGCAGTCTGAGGTATCAGCAATGCAAAATGAACTCTACTTAAACGGTAACATGAAAATATGATCCGATATCAAACAACTTGGACACATTAAAACTAAATGTTTGATCTTTTAGGGTTACCTAATTTTCGTCAATCGAATTCTCCATTTAATACTTTGCTACACAGCTTACTCAGAGGTTAACAGCCACTAGTCTTCTTGTGATCAATCTAGAAGCAACTAGCCCAGCAGCCAAAGCAGCTCCAAATATCGCATGCAATCTCACACAGAAATACTTGGCCATAAAAATCTTTGTTTTGTCCTGTAAAAACAAAGTTGCAAGACCATAATTTCAAAATATGAAAGTACTATAAAGACAGCATGTGATCTTCTAATAACATGGTCTCTAATATTATAGTCCTTTTAAACTTTTCAATGACCGTGCAGCCCCACATTGATTCATCAACTTTAATGGTTAAAGAATAAATTATAGTAATGGAACGATTCTGTTCATAGGAACAAATTATAGAGTAACAAGTCATTCAAAGTATAGAGTAACAAGTTATTCAGTCTGTTTAGAGTTCCACTCCAAGCTTGTGGCATTTTATGGTAAACAAACCATTACCCGAGCAGGGTATCAAATTTTCTACAACTTTTGGGGTCCCAAATGATGTTTTGCTTGTACATTAATTGAGCAGAACTTAAACGAGTTTGCTACTGACCTTGTGATTCTCCCTAACAAAACTAACCACCAGTTTGCCCACGGGTAATGTAAGGGCACAAAGAAACTGAAACAGAACAATTAATATTTTCAGAACAATGTCTAGAGAAACTAGATAAGAAAATGGATATCCAGCATAAAGAAGATGAGGCGATGAAACTATTATTCACAGGAAAGTGAAAGTAGAATTAGAAACTATAGAATTCAACACAACTTACAATGGAAGTAAAAGGAAGAACCCTGCTAAGACCAAAGGCAAACAAAAGTGAATAGAGTGTTATCACTGCCAATTTCACTATTTCTGAACCGGTTTTCGTGCCAAGCCTAACCTGAATAACGAAATAAAGAATGATTTATTTGTTCATTCATTTTATTTGTTAGATTTGAAGATTTAGAAGTTTACTTACCAAAGGAGACATTTTTCCAACAGGTCTATCTTCATTTATCTGAATTGTCCTCCATTTTTGTCAGGTACTAAGTAAATAACATTATAAAAAGAGATGGAGGGATAACAAGATAGAGAGAGAAAGATTACCTGATGAAAGTGACTGCAAAAGAGAATAACAGTTGTTGTCAAGCCAACAAGGAATGAAGCAGATAGGATTGTGCCGGTTATTGGAAGCTTACTGTCATATGTTTATCGTAGATCAGTATCAAGAAGGTATGCAAATTTGAATCCCGATACTAAAGTGACAAAAAGCATAAAAATTAAACCTTGCGCTACTCTGTAATAGATAAAAAGCAGTAGTAGCAAAAGGGCCAAATGCTGCAAAGCACAAGGGTTCTCCTAATCCTTGGTAGCTTAACCGAAATGGTGGGCACTGCAAACAAAATAGTAAAACATGAAATTTTGCCTCCTCCATCACCAACCTGACAGATACAACATCAGGGCACAATTATTGCGAGTATGATTAAGCTAGATATTTGATATCCTAACAAACTTTCCAGAAATGTTATCCGCTCCTGAGGGGAACATAAAACGGTTCCACTATGGCGAAGACAACAAATTATGTCAAGTAATCTTATGTGAGAGGTTTTAAGATTAATAGTTTGACCAGAAAATTAAGGTTTGATACTTGGAAAAGAGTATAATGCAAATTAAATGTGATTTACCTAAAATTCCACTTCACCATATGTGGTCCTAAAAGCTACAAATAGTTTGCTTATGGTTTTGAGCTGAGTAACAAAGTCAATCAATTCAGAATTTTGAGAATCTTACCGAGCAGTAAAAAAAGTATTTAGTACCTGATATACGTAACCACAAGTAATTGCAGAAGCCAGTAATAACACAGATCGCATACTTCCAGCCTCCACAGATGCCCAAGTAAGTCCCATGAAACCAAGAACTAGTAATAGGTAAGCAGCAATCAGGGTTCTTGTACGGCTTCAAATTTGCAATACAATAACCATCAGGTATTTGTCACTACTGACAAAAATAACACGCACACACTAGGCAAAACTAAAACACAGAGACAAAAAATTATAGGGAGGAAACCAGTTCTCACCTGCCAACTAAGTTAACAACAGACTCTTTCTTGTTTTCATCTGCTCCTGTATCAAAATCATAAACGTCGTTGCTGCCCATATTACATAGATTTGAATCCACATTAAAGAAAAGAAGTGAAAGATACATAACTGAAGTGATGATGTCTCTGGTCTTGAGATGAAATAGAGAGAAATGAAAGAGCATAGAAAAAGACTTAAAGGTGAAAAAAGCAAAATAAGATGTGAACTTGACAGAAGACAAATCCATGACTATCCTGATTCTGCTGAACAGCCACTTCAGTATTACAGAGTCAATTTTTTTCTTTCCTATCCAGCTCCGCCAAGTTGGACGAATCTGGCACATTGAAGCATTGTCCTATCTATTAGGGAGTCTTCTGGGCAAGTCACATACCAGAAGCAATCCTTTAGTGACCCTATATGTGAGTGTGATTTCACCATGTACTGTAACATATGAACTCCGTAATCACCTTGTGCAATCCAGATAATTTGTGCATCCGGACAACAATGTCATGCTCTAAGTAAGATACCTTCCATTTTACACAACATACTTGCAGTCTCTAAATAATGGGGATCAGTTACTTTTACAGCTGCTTCAGCAGAATAAGTCGACTAGAATTAGTAAATTATTGGTAAAACTGCTGTAACTTACCTTAAGTTAAGCCAAGTGATTATAAGAACTGAAGAAGCCAACAACACAAGATAACGCCTAGTTGAAAACAGGCCTGTCAGAAAATAGGCAGCTGCACTTCCAACCTGCTTGCAAAAGGTGAAGATATAACGAGACACTTAATATGCAGTTTTAAGACATATAGCAAGAAGATGTGAGCTTTGTTTAATATTTGAATCCATTAACAAACATGTGAACAAACAAAAATAAAAAAGAAAAAGGAATTTACTTTTTCAAGTTCTTGCGGAGATGTGTAACTCTGTTGAACTGAAGGAAGGGTAAAGGCATGGAAAAAAGCTGTTATTTCTAGGTATACTTGGAATACCATTACTAACTTTCCTTTATGCTTTAGAGCCAATGTGTTGGGATAAAAACTTGTGAAGGGTAGGAACTTTTCTTTTGGCTTATTGATGCGTGGATCTAAGATGTCTGTAATCTGCCTAATAGTTTCATGTCTTATGTTCTGTGATGTTGGAAAACTTAAATCATTTGTGCTGATTTTATAGTTCAAATACATAAACACACATATACTCTTCAGTCGCATGTACCGTACCCTATCAAGCTATCTACAGGTTCATATTTTATGCAATGTAAATATTTGGAGATTACAACAATGTACACTTTTGTATGATTTTCACTTTTTTCTTATTCAAATTTGAAAACAACTGACATATCAATATCTACTTGACAGCTTAAAGAAGCCTTCGACTTACAGTTAGAGGAACCAAAGCAACAGAATATATGGGTAACTTGATTGCCCTCCATATCAAGGTTTGTCTAGATATATCCTCTTGTTCTTCCTCTTTGTAAACAGTATCAGAATGCTCTGCTCTACTATTGAATGAGGTCCTCCGCCAATGGTGCCATCCCTTCACCTTAATTTGTCTTCCACAAGTCTTATTGCTACATCTTTGACTGCTGATGCAGCAGCAAGATGATCTTTTAGCAGCAACTAACAAAGGGGCCAATGAATAACACCTACAAATTAAACTAGCATCAATCACACCAGATACAAATACATATTGTCACAATTTCCGCCAACTTGCAAGTAATTGGAAGTGATAGTGAAATGTTAATTAGCCCAAACATTATTCTCTCTATATCATAATTTGTTCATAAATGCAGATTCATAGTCCATAGACAAAGCATAATCATATAAAATCTAAGACAAAGTAACTTGATAGTGGCATTATTAATTAGTGAAAATATACACAAAATCATTAACTAACCAAAAATTGTATATGGGAAATGATATATACCACAAATTTATAAGTACAATGTATTTAGCAATTATAATTAGACAAATAACTTTTGTAACACGTGTTGGAACTCTTAACTATACATTCTAACTTATGGGTAATAGCCAAAATCCACATAAATTTTGAAACTAGAACTTAATTACCTTGTGATGCTTTGCTTGTTCTGAAGGTGGTGGTTGAGTTGCATGAGACCAGAGCCAGAGCTTAGGTTGCATAATGTGGCTGCCATGGTGGCCACCGCCTCCTTTATAAACCGGCCTGCCACCACACGCAGTGTATGTATTTCCCCCCTCTAAAAGATGGAGGATGATGGCACTGGTAAGACACATTTTCTGTTGCTAATTGCTTGTTAGACATTTTCGTTCTCATGGATTTGGATTATGAAATCTTATCTCTATGTTTCAAGTCCAATAATATGGTGGCATTTGTCATCAGACTGGGCCCCACGTTGTCCTCTTCTGTTTTTTATCCTAGCTGAGATGGGTTTGTGGCGTTTTCGTTTTGCACATGAAAGAAAATGTGTGAATTTATAATAATTAAAAATAATAATATTTTAAATATATATCATATTGAGCAAATTAATTTTATAATTCTATTCAATCTCATTTCATTTATCGTTATTAAATATACAAGATATATAAAATAATTTTAACTTTTGTTTATTATTATTTTTTTGACAAAAAAATTAGACTAAAAATGTGTCAAAGTTATATGTGCTTTCTTTTAAAAAATCTTAGTAAACCAAAAATTGAAATTATTATCACTTTTCATCATATTTTTAAAATTAAAAAGAACTTGAAAAAAAAGAAAGAGACTAAAAATAAATAAATAAATAAATGTATAAATAAAAGCATATTATTTTTAATTAACTAATCTAATTATTTGTACTTAAAAAAATAATTATCAAGAACAATGTTGGACTGTGATTTAGTGTGATAAGCGATTTAAAAAACTAACAATTTTTGTCAAAATTTTAGAATTTTCTTATTTCCAAAATCCAAACATATTTAAATTTTTGATGAGATGTGTCACATATGGTATATGCCATGTTTGGCCACAGGTTCAAAGTCATCCATGCCCACATTCAAGAGCTTTCTTTGTATATGGATTCACAGAACAAAACATATATATATAGAGAGAGAGAAGACAGGAAGAGAGATTAGAGACATGGACATGACCGGAACAGAGAATGGAACTGTAATCATACATTTTTTTTCCCTTTACTTTGCTCCAGTTCCTCCATTATTTAAAATCAATAATATGAAAATGCTAAATTATTTGATGAATTTTAAATGCAGGAATTAGATGAGATGAAGAAGAGGCTGCAACAGATGGAAGACGAAGCAGCAGCTCTTAGAGAAATGCAGGCCAAAGTCGAGAAGGAAATGGGTGGTTCCGCACAAGGTCCTATTGTCTTTTCGTTTTTTAGGGTTTTGAGAAGAATATATCATGTTTTAGCATTATTTTTTTCCATTAGGATTTATTTGTTTCTATTATTGAATTTACTGTGTATTATATGCGTGTGTGATGTTTGTGTCCAATTTTAGGCAATACAATGCAGTACTCTGGCTCAAAATTCTTAACATACATACGAGCCTTTCTGAAGAGATAATTTCTTTATTGATAGGGATGGACATTCTACTATTGTAAAATATTATTTTCAATGTAAAGCATCAGACAGAGTTTTCTAAGGGAAAATTGTGATTAAAATCAGGATTGCCTATAATTTCGTCAAGGATGTTGATGTTTGGTTGCAAGGTCTATTAGGATTTTTAGTATCATGAATTATGGCTAGAGGATTATATAATAACTGGGGGAGATAGGTATTGGATAATTCCTCTTTTTTGGGTAAGATTCTATACCAAAATTATAATTCTGAGTAAAAATTTGGTACAAAAAAGATGCGGGGCTCATTAGAAGATTACAAACCAATCGCCAAATAGTCGCTGCAAACAAATAGAGTTATGATGTAACCTACAACAAAATTATATGGAACATATTTGGTTAAAGTATACAATTATAATTTTTACACCACCTTTATCTTATAAAAACAATAACATTGTCTGTAGTCAAGCTTATTACTCCCTCCGCCCCATACTAAACGCCCACTTTTTAAATGACACAGATTAAGGTAATAAATTTATTTCTAATATATCCCTATTAAATTAACATCTTCAACTCAGTCTCTTTCATTCAATTTATAAGTATATTTCAATTTTCATTGCTTCAATTACTTATGTTCGCATAAGAAACATTAGCATTTAGTCAACTTTTTATTTTTTTCAAGATGGTCAAGTTGTTAATGGTTTCACTTTCCCATAAACTAATTAGATGTATCTAGAAATTATGGAGGGTATACTAGGAAAAATGTGAGCAAAAATGATACAAATTTAGAAATAGGGCAACTAATTTGGGACAGATAAAAAAGGAAAAGTGGACGTCTAATATGGGATGGAGAGATTATATAGTATCAATGGCGGAACCAGGGGGTCATATGACCCCCACCCAGTAATATTTGGGGGTTATTTGCTTTCTTTATCCTTCCTTTTTTTATGTATTTTCTTTTCTTCTTTGCTTTTCTCTTTGATTTTGCTTTATCATCAAAGTGGGGCAAAAAAAGACGGTAACAATTATCTCTGTAAACTAATTAAAAACAAAAATCTAAAGAAATAAAATATATTTTTTTTGGATCCCACTATAGTGATCATAAGTGCACCATAGTTATATCCTATCAAGATTATTAATTCTTCTTCTTTTTTTGTTGTTGCTGGAATTCCTTCTTCCAAACTAATTAATCTCATGAACCACAATATAAGGTTTTGAATATATAATATTCTAATTTGTAATTTATCTATAAAAGTAGTTAATCAATTGACTAAAAACTTCAAAATTTAATTAATTGTCCTATAGTTCGGAAAATTAATATATATATATATATATATATATATATATATATATATATATATATATATATATGTATGTATGTATGTATGTATGTATGTATTTAAAGCCATTAGACTCGCCACTCAAAAGGTTAACAAGTGTTGGAATAAGATATTGTGAAATACTATAATTGGGCAAAATGAATTTGAAAGAAGCACTCCAAGTGTCAATAAATAATTTTTTTTACTAATGTATTTTGACCCCCCTCTAAAAATATTCTGGTTCTGCCACTGTATACTATTATCATTAATTTGAGTCAGATCATCCCTCGTCTTTATCATTAAAAATGTTCTTCTAGCTCTTTCTTTTCTCTCGTCTTCTGGTTTGTCTGTAAGCAACTATAGTACTGGGGGTTGGGCGTCCTAATTTGGTTATTGAGGCTTCGTAAATAGACTGTATTAAACTCTTGGTTATCAAACTGAATTGAATATGATAGATGTCAAATGTATTTAAGTTTGAATTTCCCATGTTTTATGGTTGAAAGTCAAGGCAACCTTGTTGTTAGTTTTAGCAAAATTAATAGTCTGCCTGAACTCTGGGGAAAGCTTATGCTTTATATTTTGGCGTTTTTGATTTCCAAAACCTGGTAGAGAGTCAACTTTCAACGTGCTTGATCCCATTGTGCAAACTCTTCCTTGACTGGTCTAAACTAAAATGAGGATGTTGGTGTCAGTTTGAGTTTTACCTAAAATATGATTTCAATTGCTGATGTATCAGAGTTGTATGAGAATTAGAAGTTTACACTTTATAGTATTCTGGTTTTTCCGGTCTAAACCAGATGATGTTGTGAATTCGCGAATAACAGGGAAAGTGGCGACTAATTTTTTATTTTTTTTTGTTACTTTTTTTTTTTGCTTGCCTTTTGTAACTGTTTGTGATGCTTATTAATAGAAACCTGCAAAAATATTGCTTCACTTATTGATCCCAACTTATTTTCTCTGCAAACAGATCCTGCTACTGCTGCAGTAAATCAGGCAAACAAGGAGGAAGTAGATTCTCGATCAGTGTTTGTTGGCAATGTGAGGCCGCTTTTTCCATGTTAACTCTATGGTTGCAATATTAATCTTTTCTTTATTTTGTATATTATATGTGGCACATTCCTCTGTTGTACAGTGATGAGTGAATTCTTGTTTAAGTTTTATATACTCGACACTTGAGTGGTAAGTTGATTAACTTAACTGTAAGAGTATATCTTCCCCCGGAAATCTCTCGATGTTGGCCTTATGATGAAATGTAGAATACTCCTACGAATCTTAAAGCCATTGGAGTTTCTTAAAGAAAACAGCTGCATCCTTTTCCCCTTCTCAAGCATAAAGAGAGTAATGGTGCTCTCCTTGCTGTGAGTGTGGCTTCCTGATTTTTTCTAGCAAGACTACCAATGAGTAATGTCCTTATAGGCTGTCTTTTTCGGATTCTCCACCCAATTTTCAAACAAGAAAATGGAGCTTTGGTCGTTTTCGTCCCCTGTCAAGCAAGGAGTTGCTCTTCATCTGCGAAATAGATAAAAATGTTAAATGACTTGGTGCAATATAACAAGCTTATGATGGACAAGGCTAAGAGCGGGTTCAATTCGTTGAAAATCGAACTTCCATCCATAATAGTTAGTAGATCTAAGACCAATTCATATGTTGTATAGAGATGAAAGAAAATCTAAGAAGCAGGGATTTGGCAATCACCCAACGAATTGACGAAGGGATTTGTCGGGGATTCGAATTCTTCAGGATTCGCTGTGGAGATTCGCTTAACAGAGAAGCGCTGAATCTTTACCAAAATTTGGAGATTCGCTCAACAAAGAAGTGCTAAAACTTTACCAAAATCAACACTTCGATTCATTTAGTCTAGATTCTTATTGGATTTGTTCGAGAGATTCGGGAAAGGTAGAATTCTAAATTAAAACTGAAATTTCACAAATTCTCATACCTGGAAAGTGAAACCTGACGATGTTATGCACAACTAAAACTCTCCATGATCTGAGGTACTTCTCTCTCCTCTTTTCCTCGCTTTTTCTTCTTCTCATTGGTGAACTCATTTCCCTGTGTCGTATTCTTCTCTATTCTGCAAAAGAGAACCCATATGGTTGGTTTTTTTAAATATTAATATTCTACTAGGACTTGGTCTTCTTAAACAGGTTACACGTTTTATTAATATATTAATTTAATTTTGGTACTCTAGTATCCTTTCCTCTTCCTCAAAATATGGTATTTACTTCACTAAAATATTTTTTTGAAAAATAGGGTATTAGACTATTTTTGGTATTCCTCATAGTATTGTTGGGTGTAATTAAGAAGAGTAAAATTACTGATGTTATTTTCTTTTTTAGTTTATAATTTTAATATCCTATTCATATTTGATCTTCTTAAATAGGTGATCTTCTTAAATAGGGTTACACATGGTGACTGTTGTTTGATTTTGTAATGACAAATACGTGCAAGCATATACGGTCAATCAAGTAATAAAGTGATAAAATCGAGTGTCGAACCCACAAGAACCCTTATTTAACAAATTCCAACTACTAGTTTTGTATCAATTCAATTTTATTTAAACAACCGAATTTTGTGATGATTAATTAAAAACTAAATTAGAGTAATTAAAACTAAATTTAACACAAAGAATTGATTCAGATGATAAAGACTTAAGACTACAATATTTCCAATTACGCCATATAAATCAATTACATAATTCATCCAATTATTAATTCATTCGAGTTATAAACACGAATTCAAAGTATTTATAAGCCCCTTTTTAAGTGATCAAATAAAATTATTTAATTCAATTAATTCTGCGATATTCCTATGCAAAACAAAAAAATCAAATTCGTTAAGTACCAATTCCCAATAGTTACATGTAGTGAAAAGAGATATTCCTATTCAATTCACACCATTAATTATTTATCTCATGAAAATAACTAAAAATACATGTTATCACATTCAGATCTAACCCTAGATTTCATCTCTCGAATTCATCTAGTGCATCACAGTAATCGTTGGCCAGACAATTAATCAATAAGCGCAAAATATGATAGACAACTCAATTTGAATAAATAATTGGATTAATTTAGATAATCAATTCATAAGCATAAAAGGTTCAATTGTAGCCTTAATTAGAAAATTAGTTCATACTGAAAATTAAAACCAAAAATCACATGAAAAACATCACAATTAAATTACAAATAGAGAAGAATAAAACTCAGTAATTGTCTCCGGTCTTCAATCTCCAATTTGAAATCCTTGTGTGCTCCTCTGCAATCTCCAAGTCCAATCTTCAGCCTCTGTCTCAAATTCTGTGTACATACATCCTTTTCACGAGTAGCCTCCTTCCCTTTTATAGCTTTTGGTTCCCATTAGGTCAACTTTTTAGAATCCTTCATTGACTAGAAATTTGCCTTCCTTTCCTTTCCTAGCACAAAATCCGAAAGCAACTGTTCATCCCCAGTACTTCCCGCCACGACCACAGGTTCCCAAATTACAATATTTACCCTTCAGCTTGCTAGAAACTCCCATTTTACCTTTCAGCTGCAGTAACTTACAAAACACAAAATAAAACAGTAATATGTCCTAAAATACTTTAAAACAAGCAAATTATTAAATCTAGAAATACCTAAATCTTGAGTAAATTACCCACTCATCAGTGACTGTAAATAATTATTAAAGTAATATTGGTAATATAATTTTTAAATAATACTAAAATTTGGTATTCTTGAAAGTTCTTACTTTTTTCTTGAATTTTATTAAACTTTTAATATACATGTGTATCTATATTCTCTCTCTCTATATATATATACATACATATACATATACATATATATATATATATATATATATATATATACTACGGTAAGGATCAAGAACATTGGTATTTACAAAAATGCCACCGCGTCCCTCCAAAACTACGTCGTTTTGATAAAATTATGCTATTTAAGGCGTTATGCTATTTAAGGATTATGCTCTTGATCCTTACTATATATATATATATATTATAAATTGAAAACATGCTTTAAAATTGTATTTGAATCGAATAATTAAAGCAAAGATTACAAAACTATGCATTGTGCTATTAAGTGAGGGAAAGCCTGCGACTTGATTCTTGATTAGCACCTTTGTGACCAATTGAACCACCATTACTACTACCTGCAGTTATGGATTGAATCATCGATTCTTCATTTCTATATAAATTTATTGAATATTTATATATGTGGCGAATCACTGAATCTACAATTTTTTAGATATGCCTAACCGTTGAATCCCCAAATCTACAATTTTTTTAGATATGCTGAAACTGTCTAATCCCCATATGGCGAACCTGAGTCCTGGCACCCTAATCCATGCTTCCTAGGAGAAATCTAAAAAGGTAAGATAGGATATTGTTAAGAGAGGGTGATGATATAGTTTAATATACATCAATTTTAATTTGAAATAAATAACTTTCAGTTGGTATTACTTATAGTGGAAGACATGAATCTACAATTTTTTAGATATGCCTAACCGTTGAATCCCCAAATCTACAATTTTTTTAGATATGCTGAAACTGTCTAATCCCCATATGGCGAACCTGAGTCCTGGCACCCTAATCCATGCTTCCTAGGAGAAATCTAAAAAGGTAAGATAGGATATTGTTAAGAGAGGGTGATGATATAGTTTAATATACATCAATTTTAATTTGAAATAAATAACTTTCAGTTGGTATTACTTATAGTGGAAGACATGATTCAATAGGTTATTCAACTCTTTTGGTTGTGATGATTCGGTAAGGACCATAGGTTGTGGTCCTGCTGATTTCGACTGATTCTGGAGTGCATGAGTTCAGCTCTGTGTGTGTGTGTGTGTGTGGGAGAGAGAGAGAGAGGTAGATAATATTAGTTTGTTGTTAAGTAGTTGAAACTCTAGAGAGCTAAAAGCTTTATATGATCAATTCATTTTTCTAGAATTCTAGAGATATATTGTACATTACCTTATTACCTGATTAATTTGTGGTATAATTTGTTGTTCACGGCTTTGGACATTTTGCATTCTGTACAAAATTTAAAGTACAGTATTTTGCTCTTATTTTATGTATGTCTCCAGCTCTTTGGTTCTTTTGTGTATTGATGTTGTCATTTTGAGTTAATATTAATGATTCTGAGATCTTGACTTAATGTTTGATGACGATCGCAGGATCTTGCTTGGTTCTCCAAGTTCTCTGATTCCTAGGGTTGGTTGTGGGAAATAATGTAAAAATATTCCTTCTTTAGAGATAAAAGAGAAATAAAATTAGGCTGATTACTTGGGATTGGTTTAAAAAAAAAGAAAAAATGGAGAGAAATAAACATTAAAGCAGGATTTTTAGTAAAATAGGCTGTACGCATCCCCTCAGGAAAGAAAGAATTACTATCAAAATATTTTGGAAAAGAAAATGAAAAATAAAAATAATGAGAGAAAGCTTTAGCTAGAATGTTTGAGAATGATCAAAAGAAATGTTCAGAATTGAAAAAAAAAATTGTGGGAGAAAAAAGAAAAGAAACAGTAAAAGCCAAAAGTTGCTTAATCAAACAGAAAAGTTTTGAATGCAAGGAAACTCAAGTTCTTGGACCTGAATGCATTCAAGATCTCTCTATCCAAACTCAGTTGGGTGGAGTAATGTGATATGAAGAGTGCACCATCGGCTATGGTGCCATTGTCTTGATTGCGCTGCCTCAGTGCGCTGTTGGTCGTGGTTACTGCTCTGGGAATGTCTAGATACTATGCTGTTTATGGTGAGGGGTCATTGATCTCTCTCTCTCTCAATTTAATTCTTCTTTGTTTTACTTGTCAGAATATATAGGATAATGAGTTCACGTCATTGTACCCCACTCTCTCTCTCTCTAATTATTTCCTTCTGCCTTCTTTCTGATCAATAAATATACCTTACGCATTACTGCTTGCTCTGATTCTCTATTCTTACACATTTAGTGAAAGTTAGGCCTAATTCTGTTCTAAAGTGCTTTCCCGCTCGTATAAGATGTTTACTAGTTACTCCAGAATACAACCTATAAGCAAAATTTATTCTTGGTTTAAGCTTTTGACTACATATTCATTTATGAGGGATGATGTGTAGAAAGCATGTGTATCCTTTCATTGAGATTGCTCTGGTTGGTCTTTTAGAAGCTTTCTGATTGTCAGATAAACAGGTATAACGAATATTTGGAGAAATCCTTCTCATGTCTAAAGTCTAAACATAGTTGAAAAGGGCTTTAAACTGATTTTGCATTCTAAAAAAATTCTTTTTATTTTCTAAATATTGTTTCAACCATCAGGCGAATTGTTATCCATAGTTTCTCAAAATATGACATAAGATTTCCTTGATTGATCATTAGCCCCTTGAAGAAGCCAGTCTTGGACATTTTTGGCTTTCCATTTTGAATCCTAGGACCAATGTTCTAAAAGGCGCTAGGCGGGAGGCGGGCTGCCGAGGGGGGCCTAGCGCCTAGGGGGCCTAGGCGGGGCCTGGGCGGGATTATTTATTTTAAAGCTAATTTTAATATTTTATCTTACATTTATTCAAACAAAACAATAATATAAAAAAAAAATCTATAATAAAAATAATAAAGGCATTTGCTTAAAGTTCAAACACATATCCATATTGCTAATGTCAAAGTTCAAACACAAACATACAATTGTTCAAAGTTCAGACATATTTTTAACGTATTAGTTTTATCCATAAACAAGATTTAAATAATAAAATTTAAAATTTCAAGAATTTAATTCAATATTAAAACTTAAGAAACTAAACATAAATTTAAGAATTATATTGAATTAAACTAAATTTTACAAATGTATCATTTATATAATTTGAAGTTGGTACAAGTTCAAAAAATTACAACTATAATAAAATTATTCATTTTGACTTGATATTGTTCACTTCTTGTTGTGATTTGATATGCTACAACATGTATTATGAATATAGTAAATCATTAGAAAAATAAATATATCAAGATCTGGTTTGGGTAGTTATTAAAAAAAAAAAAAAAAAAAACTCTCCGCCTAGACCCCATCTAGACCCCGCCTAATTTTATGGAGGGATTTTTTTGCCGCCTAGGTGAGGCACCAGGGGGGCCTAGCGCCTAGGCGGGGATTTTTAGAACACTGCCAAGGATTTGTTTTTCCCCTTTTTTCCTCCCTTAGTTGGGCACTTGTTTCATACTTGAGAGCAAAACATGAATTTATTTCCAGCTGCATGTATTTGTTATGGGAATGTAAGTAGTAGCTATAAGCATTCTATTTGTTGTTTTGTTAAAGATGTAAATCTGTTGGCATTTTCCAACCCTTTCTTCTTTCTGTTAGAATAATTATCCTAGAATCCAGCTTTTGTATACTGTAATCATTCAGGACTAGATGGGTAATTCATATCTCAGAAGCCATATTCAGAATATAATTTTGTTATGGGATTTTTGATGTACTTGTTTTTGGTTTGCTTGTGTAATTTTAGGTATAACTGTTCATTCTCTGGGGAAATTTGTTCTTTGTTCTTTTTCCTCGTTTATTATGCATACTTTAAAAGGAAATCAATTTTATTTCCTTAATATTATGTATGATCTGCACTTTACCAGCATGAATGGGGTTTTGGTCCAAATGAGGACTGAAGCTCTGACTTTAGGGTTGGCCCTTTTATACAGCTTTATCTATTAAGAGTTATAAAGTTTGAGTAGTTCATTGTATTCTATTTGTTGGTCTTGTGGCAAAAAAAACTAAGGTGTTAAAATTTGTTTGACAGGTGGACTATTCATGTACTCCTGAGAAAGTCCAGCAGCATTTTCAGTCATGTGGGACGGTGAATAGAGTCACTATCCGGACTAACAAAATTGGACAACCAAAGGGCTATGCTTACGTGGAGTTCGTTGAACCAGAAGCTGTCCAGGAGGCTCTTCTTCTGAATGAATCTGAACTTCATGGCCGACAATTGAAGGTCAAAAAAATCTTTACTTCTTCTATTGATCACATTATATAGTGTACAAAAGACATTGGCAATTCGAAAAGGTGAACACTTCATTTGAACATTCTAATCTATTTTCTCCTTAACAAGTACACTTTGTTAATAACATTTCAGATATCAGCTAAGCGGACCAATGTACCAGGGATGAAGCAGTTCCGTCCAAGGCGTTCCAATCCCTACATGGGCTTCCCGAGGGGAGCATATATGCCTCCTCCTTTCTTTTCTCCTTATGGATATGGGTAAAGCTTCATTACCGTCTGTTGCACACATTCATTACATATCAACTTTAGTCTCTAAATGGTCTTCTGCTTTTACTTTATGAGAGCCAGATTGTAAATGATTTTTTGTCTTTTGTGCGTATTGCAGGAAGGTTCCCAGGTTCAGGATGCCAGTACGTTACAACCCCTACTACTGAGTCCTTAAATATCGTCCGTCTGAAACATCATATTGTATCAGTAGATAGACAAGACACCCTAGAAAGTCTCTATGTTCTACTCTTACAAAGAGATGGTTCTTTCGGACGATTAGGAAGGGATTTTTCGAGTTTTGGCTGCTAACATCAGCTGGTTAGATTGGAATTGTATGATGCTTGCTGAGTACCTTTTAACCGTGTCTTTTGACTTTTAGATGACAATGAAATGGATGACATTAGAATTTTGTGATTGCTAATGCCTTGTTTCTTTTGGTATAAGGAGATGTGTATAGTTTCAATATCCTGGATGGTATTGTTTGAGATAATAATAAGCAGGTAACAGGTAGAAGTGAGTGCCAAAAAGGTAGATCCTATGGCATAATATATATACATAGGTTACACGCATGGGTGGCAAACAGTTGGCTTTCAAGTGTACTAAAATTGTCCCCACTATTTTAACTCAACTTGTGCATCTCATGCAAGGCCTTGTCAAATACTAATTTATGGAGAATCACATTATATTAATGTTGATAGTTGGGTTGTACCTAACTTATAATATATATGTATATATATATATATATATATCCATTTTTCATTGAATCCTAATGAAATGATGACCAAAAGCAGGCAGGTTATAAGCGACGGTTTTTTCCGTCGTTATAGCATAGAAAGTTGATTTTTTATGCTATAACGACGGAAAAAACTGTCGCTATAACAGGTTCGCTCTTAATTCGCTCTCTCCAGAGAGCCGGGCTATATATATATATATTCTTTTTATAGATTAGTAGTATGATAATAGGCAAATAAGTTGTATGGGACAAATAATATATCCATTCTTAATAGAAAATAATACTTGATGAACATCGGATATCTTAGCCCTAATTTGATCATTTACAATCTAAAGTTTATTCTCTTGGTAATTGATAGTATAAAATCAAGTTACTTTTATTATAGTAGTAATAATAGGAAAAAGAAACCCCATTTGGTGCATGTCATCTTAATAATAATATAAGAAATTATGAACAATGGCATGTAATGTAACAATTGTTGTGTATTCCTTAAGAATTTGAATAAAATTATCACAAGCTAAAGATCGGGAACATAACATTTTTTTTATTTTTTATTTTGGTTAGTTTATAGAAGTATAGTTAAATGATACTTCTATCCCTCTAATTTGTCATTCATTTTTAAAGTTGTCCTTAAAGTTCATTTTTCGTCAATTAAGTCTTTAAAGTGACATTTTTTTAGTGTTTCTGTTCCTATTATCCGATTTGACCTCAACCCGACCCATTTTGACTCAACCAGACCCAGTTTGATCCAACCCTAATAATATTAAAAATAACTATTTTAAAATTTTAAAAATTGGGGTTTGGGTCAAATTGGGTAAAAAGAACGAAAACGCTAAAAAATGTCACTTTAATAATCTAACTGACGAAAAATAAATTTTAAATACGACTCTAAAAATAAATACTCCCTCCGTCCCATAGTTATAGGCTGATTTTTTTTTGGCACATAGTTTAATAAAATTAGTTTAAGTGGCAATTTTAACAAAAATTTTCCACATATACCCCTTAATATGAAATTAATGAATAAGTTAATTACTCGTTACTTATCACACTGAAACTCTCAACTTAATTGATCAACGTGTACTGACCATTAAAATAGAACTTTAACCAAAGATGAATTTTTAATCTACATAAACTTTCAACCAATCACAAAACGTTTATGTTATTCCAAATTCATTTATTGAGCCTAAAAAGTTGAATTCTTTTATTGAGAATACAACAACATTAAATGTGGTGATAACAATAATGACATTGAATATTGTTTCTTCAAAAAAAAGTAATGGTTGAATATTTATTATAAGGGCATAAAAGTAAAACAATGAACCAACTAAATTTTATAAATAGTAAGTAGTCTATATATTGGGACATCCCAAAATAGAAAATCAGCCTATAACTATGGGTCGGATGGAGTAATAATTTAAAATAACAGAAGTGATAGAATATATGTGACGCCCCCAAAATAGGTATACATCACCCATTCTGAGTTGTCAATACATGGTACAGAAACAACTACAACTTTATTATTACAACAGTAAAACTGTGAGTTTAAATACAAATATTATCTTCTAGACAATATCTATACTCAAATAAATCCTCATCACATTTATTGATAAATTATTTTACACAAATGGTGAGGACTACTAAACAATCCTTTCTAAAACCTTTATTCCATACCCCGACTCGTACTCGCTATATTCTCGCCTCCTGAGAAGAATGGAACAAAAAGGAAAAGGGTGAGCTCAACTAGCTCAGTAAAGAATATTATGACTAAGATAATATACAACAAATTATCGTTAGTCTTCAACAGGAAAAAATTTAATAGAATACAATAGACAACAAATTTTAAATCAATATTCGCGGAAATAATAATTCATTAGAAGAGTTAAGTAGAGAATGCAAACTACTATCTTCTATGTATGAATTTAAAAGTTCATCGCTCTATCTTTTATCCTCGTAACAACAATCCATAAACATCCGGAATCAAATATTCATCTTTGCACTTCGTGCCAAAGATATTCATCATTAATCATGTTCATTTAAACACTGCTCATCTTTTGCACTACAGCCAAAGATATTCTTCAGAATCATTCATCTTTACTACAGGCCAAAGATATTCAATAATATCATCATTTAAGACCGAGGATGATGAAAATATTTTTTAAAAAAAGCGAATCCAAAGTGAAACAAAATGACAAGGATTAAGGATTAAGGATTAAGGATTCGTACTTTGTTTTATCCATGTTCAAAAATACCTCAAAATAATCATAGTGGTGTAAAATTCAAGAATGATCAAAACATGGATACAATCAAAGCTAGTATCCAGAATAGATATTTTGGACGAAAAGAAGAAATTTTATTTTTCGATGAATAGTGGTCAGATATCGTGAATAAAGGTCAGATACGTGAATAAAGGTCGTATACGTGAATAGTAACTCGACACCAAAAGATAGAAATTCCACAAAAAAACATTTTCACGCTTTCATGAATAGTACTCGTGAATAAGAACTCGTGAATAGTAACTCATGAATAGTAACTCGTGAATAGTAACTCATGAATAGTAACCCCGACATGAAAAAGTTCCAAATTTGATAAAAAGTTCCAACCAATATTTCAGCATAATGATATTGAAGAAATAATATCATTTGAGAAGAAAATAACATCCCTTACCTCAAAGAATCGAGATTTTGGAGGAAAGATCTAAGTGATCTTTGAATGAAACTTATCTTGAAATAAAGAACTCTCAAAGTATTTAAATACTCACAAAATACGCTCAATAATATAGAGAAAAAGAGAAAACTTTGTTTACGGTGTGATTTTCAATTCTAACTTAGCCTCTATTTATAGGAAAATGTTAGCCCTACCAAGCGCAGACTTGACTCTACACTTGATGGCTTTTACGTCTACTATTGCCACCCACCACATTTGAAATAAAATTCAGCACATTTTTTCACCAACCACAAGTGGGGCCCACTCAATTCTAGAATTTTCCACCAAAATTAATTATAACCCTACTTTTCGAATCAAACACCTCTTAAAATTTATAACAAATCATTCGTTCATTTTTAACGGTTCAAAATTTGTAGACATATACTCAACTTATATATGTATAACATATCCAAAAATCGCAACAATCCAATCTACGATTAAAAAATTATAACTCACGCAATATATCGTAAAAATAATTGATTTGATTTTTAATACCTCCATTCCGACAAAAAATACCGATAAAACACCTCAACATTAAATCCTTCAATTATAACCACATAAATAAATCCATCATTTATATCCATATCAAATAAATATTTTCTTATCATATAAATCAATAATTAATTATTCCCAAATAATATTACGTAATCACAATTATTATAACCAAGCGCCTCGAGAAAGAGGGGCTTTCCAATAAGGATCTCTCTCTTCATTGGGCGCCTTGATTAGGTGACCAAACCTCTCCTTGATGTAACTTTCTAGACATTGCCAATAATGTTATCTAATAATATTATTCAAATAATATGAATTATTGATCCGATAATGGGAAATACTGTGCGAGGACAATTATTGAAAAAATGATAATATAAAATACCAACGCAAAGAATTATTGAATCAATAAAATAAAATATTTGAGCGAAGAATTACATCGTAACAATTATTGAGTAGTGCCTTTTACGTAAGAATCAATAATTGTGCAATACTGCAAAGCTACTTCTTGTTCACAACGCGTATTAGTGTGTTTTAACCACCGTATTCCAACAAAGATTACTTGGTAACAACTACGCCAGTTATTTTTAAACAACTTATATTTGTCGCTTTCCCTCATCCAATCGCTTTTCAGTTATGGGGCCCACACATTTCATTACTGGTCATTTAATATTCTCTAGCGAAGATTTAATATTCCACGACCAAACGAATATTCCCCGACAAAATGAATATTTTAAAACCACTTGCTTATTTTGAAATATTTGCGTATTTAACCCTTAACTATCCACATTAATCAAATCAACCCTTACTATTTCAAAATAATAAATAAAGGAAATTCCTTTTATTTAAAAAATTTTGGGTCTTACAACCTCCCTCCTTATGAAATTTCGTCCTCGAAATTGGCGTCGACGACTGGTATTTGAAAAGGTGAGGATACCTCGCTTTCATTTCTATTTCCAATTCCTGTGTCATTTCCTCTATAAAGATGATTCCTCCACAAAACTTTAACTTGTGGTATGACCTTTCATGCGTAGGACATGCTCCTTCCTATCCAAAATCTTGACAGTACCTCCTCATACGTTAAGTCTTCTGGCTATCTCGTCCTGTTTAACTCTCTATAACGTGGTTCGGTCTTTCACATATTTACGGAAATGCCGATATGTGAAACACATTATGAACACGAGACATACTTGGAGAGTAACGCAAGTCTATAGGCTACATTTCCTACTCGGTCAAGAATTTGAAATGGACCAATAAATCGTGGATTGAGCTTTCTCTCTTCCCAAATCTTGTAACTCCTTCCATGGAGCAACTCGCAATAATACACGATCCCCTTACACTAAATTCCACGCCCTTTCGATGAAGATCCGCATAACTCTTTTGTCGATCTTGTGCCGCTTTATATCGTTGTCGAATCATTTGGATCTTTTCGGTAGTCATACGTCTTAACTCGGGTCCCAACAATGTTGCTTCACCCACCTCATCCCAACATATTGGAGAAACGACATTTTCGTCCATATAATGCTTGAATGGAGCCACACCTATACTTGCACGATAAGCTGTTGTTGTAGAGAATTCCACCAATGGTAAATACTTATCCCAACCGCCTTGAAGTCTAGGACACATAGTCTTAATAAATCTTCAAGAGTTTGAATAGTCCTCTCGATTGTCCGTCCGCTTTGGGGATGGTATGCCAACTAAATCGCAAATCCGCGCTCCATAGCTTTTTGCAAGCTAACCCAAAATCTTGAAGTGAATCTTGGGTCACGATCCAAAACTATGGATACAGTGCATGCCATGCAACCTCACAATCTCATTTACGTACATACTAGCAAGACGCTCAAGGAATAAGTCTCCGTATCGGCAAAAAATGAGCAGATTTGTTAATCTATCAACAATAACCCAAATAAGATTGATGCCTTGAGAAACCGTAGAAAGACCCGTGCAACGAAATCCATGGTAATGTGTTCCCACTTCCATTCCTAATCTCAAATGGTTGCAACGGACCCTTAGGTACTAGATGCTCCGCCTTTACACGCCGACAAGTTAAACACATTGAGATAAACTTTGCAATCTCTCTTCATATTGTTCCACCAAAATGTATGTCAAGATCACGATACATTTTAGTACTTCCGTGATGGATTGCAAATGGTGTATTGTGTGCCTCCATCATAATCTTGTTCTTCAAATCGTAGTCGTTAGAACACAAAGTCTAGAGTGGACTCAAGTATTCCTTCTTCATCAATTCTCGCTTAGGAATAGCTCCTTCTTGTACTTTCTTCTTCCTATGCATCATTTCAAGAGATTGCCTGGCTCGAAAGCAACCTTAACTTTTTCTATTAAAGTTGGCTCTACGCATTATACTTGACATCATCACACTCGTTCGCATACGATCTTCTACTCAATCGCCACTACCACCACGCTCACTTTACCGTGATTGTATTGAATAGTGTGGTCGTAGTCTTTCAATAGCTCGAGCCAACGTCATTTCCGCATGTTGAGTTCTTTTTGAGTGAATAAATATTTAAGGCTTTTATGGTCCGAATATATCTCCACTTTCTCCCCATATAGATAGTGCCTCCATATCTTTAAGCATGAAAAACGATCACGCTAACTCTAGATCATGAGTAGGATAATTCCTCTCATACTCTTTAAGTTGTCATGGGCATAAAGCTATGACTTTCCCACGCTGCATGAGAACACATCCTAACCCTTTGCTCAAGCATCGTCAGAGATAACAAATCCATCCGAACCGGATGGTATTGTTAGAAAAGTCTTAGAAATAAGTCTCCTCTTAAGCTCTTGAAAACTCTTCTCGCATTCTTCATTCCAAACGAATTTTGTATCCTTCCGAGTTAGGCCGAAGATGGAGTAGCGATTCGAGAAAACCTTCCACGAATCTCCGATAATAACCAAATAAGCCCAAAAAGCTACGTCTTTCAATCACCGACTTCCGTTGCTCCCAACTTTGTATTGCTTCAATCTTCGCCGGATCAACAGATACTCCATGTTTTGACACCACATGCCCAAGAAAGGCTACTACCTCAAGCCAGAACTCGCATTTCTTCAATTTGGCATATAGTTGGTTTTCACGAAGCCTTTGGAGTACCAGCTTCAAATGGTGCTCATGATCTTCACGACTTTTGGAATATATAAAGATGTCATCAATAAAGACAACAACAAACTGATCCAAATATTCCTTGAATACTCGGTTCATCATATCCATGAAAGCCGCAGGAGCATTAGTTAGTCCGAAAGACATGACTAAGAATTCATAATGCCCATACCGAAGTTACAGGCGGCGTCTTTGGAATATCCTCGCCTCTAATCTTCAAATTGATGATATCCAGAATCGAAGATCAATTTTTGAAAAGAATTGTGCCCTTCAGAACCGGTCAAACAAGTCATCAATACGAGGTAGAGGATACTTATTCTTGATGGTGACATGGTTCAATTCCGATAGTCAATACAAAAGTCGCATACTCCCGCCTTTCTTCTTTACTGAATAAAACAGAGTACCCCGAGGAGATGTACTAGAGACGAATGAAACCGATGTCCAACAATTCTCGTAGTTGGACCTTTAACTCTCGAAGTTCAATAGGAGCCATTCGATATGGGGTTTTAGAAATGGGCTTTGTATCGGTGTTCAAGATCAATAAAGAATTCAACTTCACGCTCTGGGGTAGACCGGAAGTTCTTCGAAATACGTCGAAAAGTCAATAACAACAGAATATTATTCAAATTTGACGTGTCTTTATTCAAATCCATAACATGGGCTAAGAAAGCTTGACATCCGCTTTTCAATAAACGAATAGCTTTATGATTAGATATGATAGTGATTGATTTTAATGGTTTAGTTGCTTGAATTGCATAACAGTCAAGGTTAGGAATATGAAAACTAACAACCTTACGAAAACAATCAATTTTGGCATGATGAGTAGTTAACCAATCAATTCCTAAAATCACATCAAAAGCAAGTATCTTTAAAGAGATAAGGTCAACGTGTAAGGTAATGGTGCCAACTTGAATCAAACAAGATTTATAAACGAAGTGGATGTGATGAAAGTTTCTCCTAACGAGTTTCCACAGATAGATCAAAGTCTAATTTCTCCTGAGTCAAGTTTAAACGTTTAATTGAGCACATGCAGGAGAGATAAATGAATGGGTAAAGACCGGATCAAGTAAGGTATAAACTTCGCAAGAATTTATAAATAAACTTACCCGTGATCACCTCGTTTGGGTTCCTCGATTATGACCAAATCACAACAAACGCTTCTTCCTAATCGTTGACTTTGACTTTTCTCGGGACGATCTTTTGAGTCACCGTCCCTCATTGAACTAGGTTTCGCCACTGCATAATCTCGGCGATATGTCCTTCCTTTCCACAACTATAGCATACCTTGAATCTGTTGTGGGCGGTTTGACCGATATGTCCCTCTTTTCGTGATTTGTAGATATGACACGTGGTCGTTCTCCTCCCTTAGAACCGATTCTTTGTCACGCAGACTGCCGTCTTCACATAGTCGTTGTTAAATCTCCTCTTTTAAAAATCTCCTCCCGACTCGCTTCTTCATTTTTACGACCATGATTACCACCAGAGAGTGGTAACCATTTTTGTCCGTCTGCTTTTCTCCGCAGTTATCATTATTCTCGCTGATCGCTATCTCCGACACGATCCTCGGTTGTGGTCCTCAACGACTTGGCCAAGTACTCGTTATCTCGCTTTCTAATAATTGAGCTCATTTAACATCCGAATAGAGAGAAAATTTATGAGAAATGAGATATCGACGTATCTTACGGGTTTCAAACCTCTAAGAAACATCCGCGTAATCGCTCCTCATTCTCCACCAAATGAGGTGCAAACTCGGATAACTCTCAGTAAACTTTGTCTCGTCATCGAGACACCGCCATGTTGTTTTGCTCTAATCTGATGAACTCCACTTCCTTCATATAACGAACACTTTCGGAAAGTATTTGTCATTAAATAGTCTCAAACGCTTCCCAAGACATCTTGAGTCTTGGTGGATGGGTACGCTTCACGACTCCCCACCGATAATCTGCCTCGCCACGGAACATAAAGGTGGCGAATGGAACCTTCTCGTTCTCCGCGCATCCCAAGACATCGAATATCTTGGTAATTTGTTTGACCCATGTTTCCGCCATGATCGGATCCGGCTTTCCCTTAAATTCGGGTGGTCCCAACTCTTTGAATCTTGTCATTTGTGACAACCCGTGAATTGCTATCATTTCTCCTCAGATTTTGAACACGAGTCTCCTTCGTCCGATTTTTGCATGAACCGCAAAAAACTTCTAAACATCCCTCGCTCATCATCTCGCTTTCAATGGTGTTGTTCACGGGAGGAACATTGCCAACTGTTGCCGCGTTCTCCTCGTTGGTGAGTACAAAAGCGTCTCCACGGTCTCATTTCCATTGTTAATATTCTCACGACATTCTCAAATCGTGCCATAAAACAAGGGTTAATTAAGAAATCAATATATCACATAATATCCCTATATACTTGACTAACTAACAAATAAGCTTAGGTAGGACACACTAACGAAGGATTTACTCTGCCTCTCCCTCCTAGTTCTTCCCCGATCTCCGCCAGAGATCATATCCCTAAGCTCGATACCAACCGTGGCGCCCCCAAAATAGGTATAGATCACCCATTCGAGTTGTCAATACATGGTACGTAAACAACTACAACTTTATTATTACAACAAGAAAAAGCGTGAGTTTAAATACAAATATTATCTTCTGACAATATCTATACTCAAATAAATCCTCATCACATTTATTGATACATTATTTTACAAAAATGGTGAGGACTACTAAACAATCCTTTCTAAAACCTTCATTCCATACCCCCACTGCGTACTCGTTATATTCTCGCCTCCCGAGAAGAATGGAACAAAAGGAAAAGGGTGAGCTCAACTAGCTTCAAGAAAGAATATTATGACTAAGATAATATACAACAAATTATCGTTAGTCTTCAACAGGAAAAATTTAATAGAATACAATAGACAACAAATTTTAAATCAATATTCATGATCGGAAATAATAATTCATTAGAAGAGTTAAGTAGAGAATGCAAACTACTATCTTCTATGTATGAATTTAAAAGTTCATCGCTCTATCTTTTATCCTCAGAACAACAATCCATAAACATCCGAATCAAATATTCATCTTTGCACTACAGGCCAAAAGATATTCATCGATTAGCCATGTTCATTTAAACACTGCTCATCTTTTACACTCTGGGCCAAAGATATTCTTCAGAATCATTCATCTTTGCTCTAGTGCCAAAGATATTCAATAATATCATCATTTAAGACCGAGGATGATGAAAAATATTTTTAAAAAACGAATCCAAAGAAACAAAATGACAAGGATTAAGGATTAAGGATTCGTGACTTTGTTTTATCCATCTTCAAAAATACCTCAAAATAATCATAGTGGTGTAAAATTCAAGAATGATCAAAACATGGATACAATCAAAGCTAGTATCCGAATAGATATTTTGAACGAAAAGAAGAAATTTTATTTTTCGATGAATAGTCTTGCCGTATACGTGAATAGTCAGATATCGTGAATAAGGCCAGATCGTGAATAGTAACTCTCGACACCAAAAGATAGAAATTCCACAAAAAACATTTTCACGCTTACTGAATAGTACTCGTGAATAAGAACTCGTGAATAGTAACTCATGAATAGTAACTCGTGAATAGTAACTCATGAATAAGTAACTCCCAGAGCATGAAAAAGTTCCAAATTTGATAAAAAGTTCCAACCAATATTTCAAAGATAATGATATTGAAGAAATAATATCATTTGAGAAGAAAATAACATCCCTTACCTCAAAGAATCAAGATTTCTAAGGAAAGATCTAAAGTGATCTTTGAATGAAACTTGTATCTTGAACAATGAACTCTCAAAGTATCTAAATACTCACAAAATACGCTCAATAATATAGAGAGAAAGAGAAAAACTTTGTTTACGGTGTGATTTTCAATTCTAACTTAAATTTCTATTTATAGGAAAATGTTAGCCGTACCAAGCGGATTTTGACTGCTTTGCGATGGCTTTACTCGCTACTATTGCCACCCACCACATTTGAAATAAAATTCAGCACATTTTTTCACCAACCACAAGTGGGGCCTACTCTATTCTAGAATTTTCCACCAAAATCAATTATAACCCTACTTTTCGAATCAAACACCTCTTAAAATTTATAACAAATCATTCGTTCATTTTTAACGGTTCAAAATTTGTAGACATATACTCAACTTATATATGTATAACATATCCAAAAATCGCAACAATCCAACGGTCAGATTAAAAATTATAACTCACGCAATATATCGTAAAAATACTGATTTGATTTTTAATACCTCCATTCCGACAAAAATACTGATAAAACACCTCAACATTAAATCCTTCAATTATAACCACATAAATAAATCCATCATTTATATCCATATCAAATAAATATTTTCTTATCATATAAATCAATAATTAATTATTCCCAAATAATATTACGTAATCACAATTATGACAACCAAGTGCGCTCCCAGAAATAGGGGCTTTCCAATAAGGATCTCTCCTTTCTTGCGCCGCAATTAGGTGACCAAACCTCTCCTTAGATGTAACTTTCTAGACATTGCCAATAATGTTATCTAATAATATTATTCAAATAATATGAATTATTGATCCGATAATGGGAAATACTTGTGCAGTTGACAATTATTGAAACAAAGAATAATATAAAATACCAACGCAAAGAATTATTGAATCAATAAAATAAAATATTTGATAAAGAATTATCGTAATAATTATTGAGTAAAGGCCTTCTTACGTAAGAATCAATAATTGGTGCAATACCGCAGCGCTACTATTCAACAACGCCAGATATTAGTGTGTTTTAACCAACGGGTATTCCAACAAGATTAATTGCAGAATAACTACTGCGTTTATTTTTAAACAAATTATATTTGTCGCTTTCCTCATCCAATCGCTTTCACATGGGGCCCTACACACGGGTCAGCTACCGTCAGCATTTAATATTCCCTCTACACAATGATTTAATATTCCACCACCAAAACGAATATTCCCAAACAAAATGAATATTTTATAACCACTTGCTTATTTTGAAATATTTGCGTATTTAACCCTTAACTATCCACATTAATCAAATCAACCCTTACTATTTCAAAATAATAAATAAAGGAAATTCCTTTTTATTTAAAAAAAATTTCGGGGTCTTACAATATATGTGATTCTTCTCATTATTATTGTAAATATTTTAGGATATTATTCTGTTGTAAAATCATACCGTTTCCTTATTCTTAGCCTAACTTGTAGGCATAATATTTGTTTATACTTTATATATATTACCAATGGATGAATGAGAAAAGAGAAAGGGGATTATATTCTTTTATGGTATCAGAGCCCTGGTTTTCTTCCTCCCTACCTTTTATCATCTTCTTCTTCCCTGTATCAATGGCTGACTCAAAACTCCATCCCGCCACCACTGTCACCAATATCAAAACAGCCATCCCATCACTCTCGATCTCCAAAGCGGCCAATACAACAATTGGGCAACTCTCTTCAAGCTCCATGCCCATGCTTGACCTCGCCCTCGACCACCTCATCCCTCCTACTTGAAGCTCGTCAGCCACAAGACGGATTCAAACAAATGACTTGGCAGAGGATCGATGCCATTGTCACGCAATGGATTTATAACACAGTTTCTTTGGATATTCTCAACACTATCATTGATCCGAATGATATAGCAAAAGATGCTTGGAACCGTGTAGCAGATTTGTTCCAAGACAACAAGAATACGAGGGTCGTTCACCTTGAAACCCAAACCAACACTCACCTTCGAGACTTTCCCAACGTTGCTGCATATTGCCAGCGACTTAAAGTGTTGGCTGATCAATTGGCCAACGTGGGAGCAAAAGTATCCGACGAGCGCATGTTTCTCAAAATGATTCGGGTCAGCGTGAGTTTACTTACGCGGTTTCGTCACCATCATTCAACACCGCAGATCCTCTTGAGCCTTTAGACAAGCCCGCTTCGATGCTTTCATTAGAGAGAAAGCATGAAACAACGTCTGCCGCTCTCAATCGAGTTCGATTCCGCTTTGCTTATGCATTCAACTAATGATAATGTTTCTGGTGGCAATAATTCCAAACAGCGGCAAACAAATGCAAATGGGCATAATAATTCCGATAGCCAAAATTATGGTGGCCGTGGTGGGCGGCGTGGCAACTACCGCGGTGGTCGTGGTGGCCCTAGTGGCAACCGTGGTGGATCTTGTGGCGGGGGACAGCATCGACCTTCAACACCGTCATGGCCGCAACAATGGGCTTCCATGCCTCCTTGGGCTCCCTGGTCACCTCTCACTTGGGATAGCCCACCTTGCCCATTTCCCACTACAGGGCATATCCGTCAATCATCTACAAAAGGAGTTCTTGGGCCTCAACCTTCCCAAGCCCACTACACGGCAGCAGCCCCAAGTGTGAACTACAAACCTACAGACATTGATGTGGCTATGCACACTCTCTCCCTCCATCAACCGGATGACAATTGGTACATGGATACCGGTGCCACCTCACACATGACTGCTAATCATGGTACTCTCTCGTCTTATTTTAATTTGAGCAAACATAATGGCATTATTTTTGGTAATGGTCATACAATTCCAATTCTTGGTTATGGAAGTGCCTCACTAACCCAAACAAATCCACCTTTGATGCTTAAAAATGTGTTGCATGCACCTAAACTTATTAAAAACCTCATCTTAGTTCGTCAATTTACTAATGATAATATGGTGTCTGTTGAATTTGACCCATTTGGATTTTCTGTGAAAGATTTACCGACGGGGAAGTACCTATTGAGATGTGATAGCTCGGGCGATCTCTATCCCTTCACCAAACTTCGGGGTACACCACCTTCAGCTCTACCTTCTGCTTTTCCTGTTCTTTCTTTTGATTTATGGCATTCTCGTTTAGGGCACCCTGGAAGTGTCGTTTTGAATTCTCTTCGTAGTAGCAATTTTATTAAATATAATAAGGTTCGCAATTCTTTTTGTGAATCTTGTCCTCTTGGAAAACACATTAAGTTGCCATTTAATGATTCTCGTTCTTTTACTATTATGCCATTTGATATAATTCACAATGACTTATGGACATCTCCTATATTAAGTTCAAATGGGTCATCGTTACTTATGCTCTTTTCTTGATAATTATAGTAATTTCTTGTGGACTTTTCCTATGTCCAAAAAATCACAAGTTTATTCCATTTTTTTTATCATTTAGAGCATATATCAAAACTCAATTCGAAAAAGAAATTAAACAATTTCAATGTGATAATGGTCGTGAGTATGACAATGGTCCATTTCAAAATTTTATGAATTAAATGGTATGTATTTTCGCTTCTCATGTCCCCACCTCTCTCCTCAAAATGGTAAAGCCGAACGAAAAATAAAACTATCAATAACATGGTTCATACTTTACTTGCTCATGCTTCCATGCCACCCTCCTTTTGGCCTCATGCTCTCTGAAAATGGCAACGTACCTTCTAAATATTCTTCCTTCCAAGACATTACGCTACTACTCTCTACTCAAATTCTTTATGGAAAAACTCCAGATTATACCCATCTTCGAGTTTTTGGATGTTTGTATTACCCTTTATTTCCTTCCACCACCATCAATAAATTACAAGCTGCTCGACTCCATGTGTCTTCTTAGTCTATCCACAAATCATCGGGGTTATAAATGCTATGATATTTCAATCGAAAAATTATTATTTCCCGACATGTTCTTTTTGATGAATCTAAATTTCCTTTTCGACACTTCATACTCCTCTCCTACCTCCTATGAATTTTTAGATGATGGTTTTCATCCCCATATCCTTCATCAATTGCAGCGCCTTACCTCGTTAGATCTACTTGGACTCACCTAGTTCACTTCCCCTCTTTGAGCCTCCCTCTTCTTTCACACAAACATCCTCTCATTCCTCCCCACCCGCATTGCAACACACCCCCTCCTCAAATTTCACTTGCTCCCTTTTCCATTGCCACGCCAACCCCAACATCCATTCACCCCGGTCCATTTCCACCACATCCATTCGACCTCCTCCTCCAGATCATCGAATGGGAACTAGGAGTCAACATGGTATCCACAAGCCCAACCCTAAATACCATAACTTAAGTGCCCTCTCGACTGTTACCTCTATCTCTCCTATACCTCGCAACCCCATGAGTGCACTTAATGACCCGAATTGAAAATTGGCTATGCAGGATGAATATGATGCTCTTATTCAAAATAAGACGTGGGAATTAGTACCTCGTCCATCTGATGTTAATGTTATTCGTTCAATGTGGATTTTTAGACATAAAAAGAAATCTGATGGTTCTTTTGAGAGGCATAAAGCCCGTCTTGTAGGTGATGGCGAGTCTCAAAAAGTTGGAGTGGATCGTGATGAGACGTTCAAATTTTGTTGTTAAAGCGCCACTATTCGTATAGTTTTGAGCATTGCATTATCAAAATCTTGGGCCATTCATCAGTTGGATGTTAAAAATAAATTTCTTCATGGTAATCTAACTGAAACTGTTTATATGTATCAGCCTTTAGGTTTCAAAGATGCAGTTCATCCCGACTATGTCTGCTTTGTTGAAGAATCACTCTATGGTCTTAAGCAAGCCCTCGTGCTTCGTATCAACGCTTACGAGACTATGTGGCCACTATTGGTTTCTCTCACGATGTGTCGATCATTCCTTGTTCATCTACAAAATGGATCGACATTGCTTATATTTTATTATATGTTGATGATATAATTCTCGCAGCCTCCTCCGATGCTCTTCGATTATCTATCATCTCTTCTCAGTTCTGAGTTCGCAATGAAGGATTTGGGACAATTGAGTTATTTTCTGGGTATTGCAGTCACCCGGAATGCCCATGGCCTTTTTCTCACAGTACAAAAATAAAATATCCGATGAAATACTTGAAAGAGCTGGTATGCAAGGTTGCAAGCCATGTCCCACTCCTATTGACACAAAGGGGAAACTCAGTGTTTCTATTGGAAAACCTTATGAGGACCCAACTAAATATCGCCGTCTAGCTGGTGCTTTGCAATATCTTACTTTTACCAGGCCAGATATCTCCTATGCGGTTCAACAGGTATGCTTACATATGCATGATCCAAAAGTCAAGCACATGGATGCTCTCAAGCGTATACTACGCTATATTCACGGAACGATTAATTATGGTTTGTATCTGTATAAGTCTAAACTTGACTCTCTCCTTTCTTATACGGATGCTGATTGGGGTGGTTGTCCTGACACGCGTCGCTCCACATCTGGTTATTGTCTATTCATCGGTAATAACCTGATTTCATAGTCCTCTAAACGACAACCCACATTATCTAAATCGAGTGCCGAGGCTGAATATCGAGGGGTTTCCAATGTTGTCTTTGAATCGTGCTGGATCCGAAATTTACTCCTGGAACTTCATTGTCCGGTCCACAAGGCAACACTTGTATACTGCGATAATGTGAGTGCGATATACCTCTCCGGCAATCCAGTACAACATCAACGCATTAAACATATTGAGATGGACATTCATTTTGTTCGTGAAAAGGTAAAACGTGGCGAAGTGCGTGTCCTTCATGTTCCGTCACGTTATCAGATTGCCGACATATTTACCAAAGGGCTCCCGCGCATTCTTTTTGATGACTTTTCGGAGACGATCTGGCGTTCGACAACCTCCTGCTTCGACTGCGGGGGTGTGATAGAATATATGTGATTCTTCTCATTATTATTGTAAATATTTTAGAATATTATTCTGTTGTAAAATCATACCGTTTCTTTATTCTTAGCCTAACTTGTAGGCATAATATTTGTTTATACTTTGTATATATTACCAATGAATGAATGAGAAAAGAGAAAGGGGATTATATTCTTTTAAGAAGTAATATTCAATCATAAAAGTATTGTTGATGGATCCGGTTAGTATGAAGTTTAATTTTTAATAAATTAATCAATTGATCAATAGAATACTGATATACATAGAATCTTATTTATGTATCAATATTCTATTAGTCAATAATAAACTTATCTAAAAATAAACTTCATGTTAACCACGTACATGGTTAATAAGGGAGAGTCTCGCTGTAGCTATAGTTGTAGTATACCAAAAGATGACACACAGATACAAACAAAACAAGAGGGACTCCTCCTAGTCCACAATCTTTTAACCGACCATACAAACAATAGATGATGAAGGTATTAATTCCATCCCTTCCCCAATTTTAATGTTGGAAAGGATTAGTACATAATTTTATTTTATTTTTTGAATTCTATACATTTATTTTGACTTTCTACTTGCATGCAAAACATTTGAAATATTTTTTGGTTTATCGAAAGTGAGAACACAAAAATCAAATCACTGAGATTATTTCAGTCCGTGTGATTTTGATTCAAACTCATAGATGACCCCACCCCACCTACATTATTATTACTCTCAAGACAGACTAAAAAAAATTAAGAGCGAGTATAGCGTAGTTTGGTGTGGTTTAAAATTTAAACTGCACACAAAATCATTTAAGTGTAATTTAATAAATTTAAAACTACACATAAAAACGCTTGTGATTGGTGCGATTTTAATTCTAAAACTAATTAAATTAATCTACTTCTAAAAATATTATTACAGTCACTCGAAAATTAAATGATTAATCATCATAATCTTTTATATAAGAGAAATATTTAAAGTGCTTATATACAAGAAAAACCGTGGAATAAAAAAAATTAAATACTTGAATGAATAATGGATTATTTGACTTATTTATCATTATTTATTGAGAAAATAAATAAAAAAAATGCATTAAAAGACTGGTTCATAGTTTATAATACAAAATTAATTCAATTTAACAATTTTATAATATTTTATCAATTTTTTTAATTTTTCTTCTATGTTGTAAATGACAAAAAAAAATCTGAATGTGTGAAGAAGAGATATCCAGAAAAATCAACGAACAGTGAGATTAATGAGATGATGATAATAGAAAATTATTAAACGCACAATATTTTTTGTTATTTTCACAACAAAAATATCGTATAGCGACGGTGAAAACAGTCGTTATAAGATCTGTAAGACCCCAACTTTTATGAATAAAGATGAATTTTCTATAATTATCATTTTTGAATATTATGGAATAAATTTGATATAATGTTATAGTTATAGGTAGTATTTATAAATTCTGTAAAGTATGCAAGTTGTTATATTATATTGATTGGTGGGAAAATATTCATTTTAACGAGAAATATTAAATGCGACGGTAGCGCAATTATTAGTGGACCCTAGCGGAATTATTGTTTGATTGAGATAACGACAAAATTATTTTATTGAAAATAATTCGGAAGTTTTCTTTATAATATCTTGTTGAACTACTTCGGTAGTAAAAAATAAATGTCTGGCGTGGTTGCATAGTAGCACCACGACATTGATTATTGATGCTTTACGTGAGAAGTCACTCAATTTTATTCAATTATTGTCGATATTTTATATATTATTAAATCAATAATTGAGATGACAAAGTTATTAATATTATTATTTGCAATATTAACGATGTCCGAAGTTACATCGAGGAGAGGTTTGGTCACCTAATTGCGTAATATAGGAGAAATCCTTATTGAAAACCCCCCTCTTTCCTGGGAACGACCTGGTCGATTAATATTGTGAATTATAATAATGATGATAAATGTTGTTAAAATATTGAGAGAATTTTATGAAGTTGTTGTTGTAAGTTTTACTTATTATTTGGATTCTCATTTACCTATTTTTTTAAAATAATCGAAGAAATTTGTTTAGTATAATATAATGGGACCCACCTATGATTATGACATGTTGGGGGGAGGGGAAAATGTGGCGCCCACGTGGGAGAAAATGAATTTGGGAGAAAGGAATCTAGCAAGTTGTTCACGGGTGGGTGAGTTTTTCTTTTAAGCATGTGTGGCTTTATATTTGTTTGATTTAATCTTATTGGAGGAAGGCTTGAATTTGCAACTGAAGATTGTAAGACCCCAACTTATTATAAATAAAATTGAATTTTCATCTATTCTTTATTCTAAATTAAAAAGGTGTTAATTTGATATAATGTTTTGGTTATGGGAGAAGTGTGAAAATTTTACAAAATAAGCAAGTGGTATAAAATATTCATTGTTGTCGGGGAATATTCGTTTGGTCGTGGAATATTCTTTTGTCGGGGAATATTAAATGCGATGGCCCAACCATTAATTGGGGCTCATAATGAATAATGGCGGATGAAAAATGACAAAGTTTGAGTTTTATAAATAACGACGTAATTATTCTGAGTTAACACTATTGGAATACTTGGTGGTTAAAATCGATGTCTGGCGTGGTGGCACGATGGTACGCGGTATTGCATATTGTTGAATTATTGATTCTTACGTGAAGAAGACACTACTCAATAATTCTTACGATGAATTCTTGTTCAATATTTTATTGATTCAATAATTCTTTGCGTTGATATTTTATATTATTGTTATTTTAATAATTGTCGACTTTGCGATATTTATCATTATCGGATCAATAATTCATATTATTTGAATAATATTATTAGATAACATTATTGGCAATGTCTAGAAAGTTACATCTTAGGAGAGGTTTGAGTCAACTAATCGCAGCCAGATGAGGAGAAATCCTTATTAGAAATTCCCTCTTTCTGAGAGCTACTTTTGGTTGTCGTAATTATGATTACATAATATTATTTGTGAATAATTAATTATTGATTTATATGATAAGAAAATATTTATTTGATGTGGATATAAATAATGAATTTATTTATGTGGTTATTAATGAAGGAATTAATGCTGAGGTGTTTTATCAGTATTTTGTTGGAATGGAGGTATTAAAAATTATCCGTTTGTGAATTTCGGAAATTTTCTGTTAGAAATTTGAAAAAACTTTCTTTTGCAAAGTTGTAGAGAATTCAATTTCAGTGAAATGGATATAAAATTAATATTTTTTACGATAAATCGGCTATTTTTTATGAATTGTTGAAGTTTGAAAAATAAAATGATTTTTATTAAATTTATGGGTGGGACCCACTTTTGGTTGGTGTTAATAACATGTGAAATTTGCTAAAATTTCGAGAAATGAGGGGTTGATGGCTTTGAAAGCATGCATAGAAAAATGACAATAAATAATATTAATTTATTATTTTAGTCTCTCTTATGGCGTTAGCGTTTTCCTATAAATAGGCGCTTAGGTTAGAATTGAAAATCACACGAAACAAGTTTTCTTTCTCTCTAGATTCTCGGCGTATTTTTGTGAGTATTTTAATACTTTGAGAGTTCTTTATTAGTGCAGTTTCGTTTACTTTATATCAGAAATTCAATCGAAAATACGGTTATTTTGAGGTAAGGATGTTATTTCCTTTTGAAATGATATTATTTTCTTCAATATCATTATGCCAAAATATTGGTGAACTTTTTAATCAAATTTGGAACTTTTGTGTCGGGATTACTATTCACGTGTCTGACCTTATTCAATAGAAAAAATAAAAAATTTCTTTTTGTCCAAGATGTCTATTTTGGCTACTATCTTTGATTGTATCCATGTTTTGATCGTTATTTTTGAATTACGCTTCACAATTGGTTATTATGAAGTATTTTTGATCTTGGATAAATTGTTATACTGAATCCACAATATTTGTTTTACATCTCCTTTGGATTCGTTTTCTTTTAAAATATTTTTCATCATCCTCGGTCTTAAATGATAATATTCTTGAATATCTTTGGCTGTAGTGCAAAGATGAATGATTAATCGATGAATATCTTTGGCCGTAGTGCAAAAGATGAGCAGTGTTGAGATGAACATGACCATTGGTGATCTGAATGAATATCTTTGGCACATAGTGCAAAGATGAATATTTGAATAAAGATGTATATTGATTGTTATTACGAGGATAAAATATTGATGATGGACTTTTAAATCTTAGAAGATAGTAGAACTCATTATCTACGTGACTTCTTAAATGCATTGTTGTTTCCATTGCATTTGTTGATCTAAAACTTGTTGTCTATTATCTTTTATCAGATTTTTCCCTGTGGAAGACTAACGATAATTTGTTGTATATTATCTTAGTCATAATATTTTTTATTGGGCTAGTTGAGCTCACCCTTTTCCTTTTTGTTCCATTTTTCTTCTTAGGAGGTGAGAACATAGCAGGATCTAGTCGGAGTATGGAGTGATGGTTCTAGAAAGATGTTTAAGAAGTCCTCACTATTTCTGTAAAATAGTGTTTGAATAATTGTAATGAAGACTTATTTGAGTGTGGATATTGTCTAGAAGACAATATTTGTATTTAAACTCACAGTTTGTGTTGTCGTATTTTACACGACTTTTGTATTATTGAAGTTGTAGTTTGCTTTCTATACCATGTATTTTGGCGACTCAGAATGGGTGTTGTATACCTATTTTGGGGGCGTCATAGTTGGTATCAAAGCTTAGGGATATGGTCTCTGGCGGAGATCGGGGAATAGAACTAGGAGGGGAGAGATGAGTAAATTCTTCGCCAGTGTGTCCTATCTAAGCTTATTTGTTGGTTGGTCATAATATAGGGATATTATGTGATATATTAATTTGTTTAATTAACCCTTGTTTTATGGCAGTATTTATGAATGGCTGCTGAGAACGTTAACAATGGAGTATATGAGACTTTGGAGCAACCTTTAGTCACAAACCAGGAGAACGTGCAACAGGAAGGCAATATTCCTCCTGTAAACAACACTCTAGAAGCAAGCGATGAATGATGGAATGTTTAGGAGCTTTTTGCGGTTCATGCAAAATCGCGAATGAGGAGACTCGTGTACAAAATACGGGTGGAAATGTGTCATGCGAAAGACGCGATTCAAGGAGTTGGGACCACCAGTTTACGGGAAAAGCCCTATCCGATTAAAGGCGAAACATGGGTCAAATAAATTACCAAGATATTCGATGTCTTGGGATGCACGGAGGAACAAAAGGTTCCATTCGCCACCTTTATGTTCCATGGAGAGGCAGATTACTGGTGGGAATCTATGAAGTATACCCAGCCAGCCGCACTTAAGATGTCTTGGGAAAGATTTGAAATCTGTTCAATGACAAGTACTTTTCGAAAGTATTAAATCGTATGAAGGAGGTAGAGTTTATTAGACTCGAGCGAGACAACATGTGTGCGGTGTCTTATGCGAGGCAAAATTCGCAGAGCTATCCGGTTTACCTCATTTGGTGGAGAATGAGGAACGTATGTAATGAGATGTTTACGAGAGTCTGAAACCCGATATCGTCGATATCTCATTTCCCATAAATTTTCTCTGTATTCAGATGTTGTCAACAAGGCTCAATTATTAGAGCGAGATAATGAGTATACTCAACCGGGACAACAACCGTGTCATCTGGGTGTGGCGATCATCGGAGCGATGATAACTAGCGAGGAGGGAAGAATACAGATAAAAACGTTAACCACTCGGGTGGTAATCGTGGGCATGATAATAGAAGAGGTGAGACTAGTGGACATTTCAAAAAGAGAAGATTCAACAATGACGAGAAGACATCAGCAGCAACACCAAAGATCAATTATTGCTGGGGGAGGAGAATTCACCACCCCGGTGGTGTAATATGTTAAAATCTTGGGAAGAGGGACACATATCATTGAAACTGTCCCTGAACAATCCAGGGTATGTTATAACTGTGGAAAGGAAGGACATATAGCACGAGAGTGTTCTGTAGCAAAACCAAGTTCAGCGGGGATGATGACTCCAAAAACTGTCCCGGATAAGTCGAAATCAACGGTTCCTTGAAGAGCGTTTGTTGTAACTGGCCAAAACGCGAGGAACTCGAACGAAGTGATCACGGGTAAGCTAATCTTGAATTCTTGCGAAGTTTATACCTTACTAGATACCGGTTATACCCATTCTTTTATCTCTCTTGCTTGTGCTCAACGTTTAAACTTGACTCCAGAGAAATTGGATTTTAACTTATCTGTTGAAACTCCGTTGGGTGAAATCTTCGTTACATCTACAGTTTACAAATCTTGCTTAATCCAAGTTGGCACTATCACATTACCTGTTGATCTTATCTCTTTAAAGATACTTACTTTTGATGTGATTTTAGGAATTGATTGGTTAACCACTCATCATTTTACCAAAATTGATTGTTTTAAATAAGGTTGTTAGTTTTCATATTCTAACTTGACTGTCATACAATTCAAACAACTAAACCAATAAAATCAGTCACTGTCATATCAAGCCACAAAGCTATTCGTTTATTGAAAAACGGATGCCAAGCTTTCTTAGCCCATGTTATGGATTTGAATAAAGACAAGTCAGATTTAGATAATATTTCTGTGGTTAGAGAATTTCTTGATGTATTTCCTGAAGAACTTCCCGGTCTACCCCCAGAACGTGATGTTGAATTCTTTATTAACCTTGAACCGGGTACAAAACCCATTTCTAAAACCCCATATCGAATGGCTCCTATTGAACTTCAGGAGTTAAAAGTCCAACTACAGGAGTTATTAGACATCGGTTTCATTCGTCCTAGTACATCTCCTTGGGGTGCTCTATTTTATTAAGTAAAGAAGAAAGATGGGAGTATCGCGACTTTGTATTGACTATCGAGAATTAAACCATGTCACCATCAAGAATAGGTATCCGCTACCTCGTATTGATGACTGTTTTTGACCAGCGATTCTGAGGACACAATTCTTTTCAAAGATCGATCTTCATTCTAGATATCATCAGCTGAAGATTAAAACTGAGGATATTCCAAACACTGCCTTCAGAACTCAGTACGGGCATTATAAATTCTTAGTCATGTCTTTTGGATTGACTAATGTTCCTGCTGCTTTCATGGATATGATGAACCGTGTATTTAAGAAATATTTGGATCAGTTCATTGTTGTCTTTATTGATGACATCCTCATCTTTTTCAAAAGCCGTGAAGATCATGAGAACCATTTGAAGCTGATACTTGAAAGGCTTCGTGAAAATAAGCTTTATGCCAAGCTGAAGAAATGCGAGTTCTGGCTTGAGGAAATAGCATTCCTTGGGCATGTGGTGTCAAAACATGGAGTATCTGTTGACCCGGCGAAGATTGAAGCAATCTGAAGTTAGAGATGCAGAATTCGGTGACCAAAGTCTGTGATTTTAAGGATTAAATTTGGTTATTATTGGAGATTCGTGGAAGGATTTTCTCGAATCGCTACTCAGATAACTCGGTGACTCGGAAAGATATAAAATTCGTATGGAGCGAAGGAATGCGAGAAGAGTTTCCAAGAGCTCGAGGGGAGACTCATTTCGGCACTTGTTACAGCAATACCATCTGGTTTCGGATGGATTTGTTATCTCTGATGATGCTTGAGGCAAAGGGTTAGGATGTGTTCTCATGTAACATGGGAAAGTCATAGCCTTTATGCCTCATGACAACTCAAAGAATATGAGAGGAATTATCCTACTCATGATCCGGAGTTAGCGGCCCGATTATATTCGCGTTGAAAATTTGGAACACTACTTTATGGGGAGAAAGTGGAGATTTATCTGAACCATAAAATCATTAAATATTTCTTCACCCAAAAAAGAACTCAACATGTGGCAACGACGTTGGCTTGAAGCATTGAAAGATTACGATCACACTATTGATATCATCTGGAAAATCGAGCGTAGTAGGTGACGCGTGAGTAGAAGATCATATGCGAATCTGAGTATGATATTGTCAACACAAAGGCCCATTTTGTATGACTTACAAATGATGGAGGTAGAATTAAAGACTCCAGGGACCCACGTGATGATGGCGAATATACTGAGTAGAACCAGACTTTAATCGATAAAGTTAAAATTTGCTTCAAACTACGGACACAGGGGTGATCATTATGAAGAAGAAAGTGCAAGAATGTGGTGTTCGATGAAGAATCGATGAAGAATGAATACTTCGAGTCAACTCTAGACTTTGCGTTCCTAACGATTTTGACTTGAAGCATAGAATCGTGATGCAGGCACACAACACCCCATTTGCAATCCATCCTGGGAGTACCAAAATGTATCATAATATTCGATACACATTTTGGTGGAACAATATGAAGAGAGAGATCGCGGAGTTTATCTCGAGATGTTTAACTTTGTCGGCGTAAAAGGCAGAGCATCAAGTGCCAAAGGGTCCATTGTAACCACTTGAGATTCCAAAATGGAAGTGGGAACACATTACCATAGATTTCGTTACAGGTCTTCCCAAAGTTTCTCAAGGCATAGATGCGATTTGGGTTATTGTTGATAGATTAACCAATTCTGCTCATTTCTTGCCTATACGTGAGACTTATTCCCTTGAACGTCTTTCTCGTATGTACTTGAATGAGATTGTGAGATTGCATGGCATGCCAGTATCCATAGTTTCGGATCGTGACCCAAGATTCACTTCACGATTTTGGGTTAGCTTGCAGAAAGCTATGGGCACGGATTTACTATTCAGTTCAACATATCTTCCTCAAACGGACGGGCAATCATAAAGGACTATTCAAACCCTTGAAGATCTATTAAGACTCTGTGTCCTAGATTTCAAAGGAAGTTGGGATAAGTACTTGCCACTGGTGGAATTCTCCTACAACAATAGTTATCAAGCAAGTATAGGCATGACTCCATTTGAGGCGTTGTATGGACGAAAGTGTCGTTCTCCAGTATGCTGAGACGAGGTGGGTGAAGCAACGTTGTTGGGACCAGAATTAGTATGCATGACTACAGAAAACATCCAAATGATACGACAACGTATTTAAAACTCACAGGATCGACAAAAGAGTTATGCTGATCTTCATCGAAAGGACGTGGAATTTAATATTGGTGATAATGTATTGTTACGTGTTGCTCCATGGAAGGGAGTTACAAGATTTGGAAAGAGAGGAAAGCTCAATCCAAGATTTGTTGGTCCATTTGAGATTCTTGACCGAATAGGAAATATGGCCTATAGACTCGCATTACCTCCAAGCATGTCTCGTGTTCATAATGTTTTTCATATATCTATGCTTCGTAAATATGTGAAAGACCCAAACCACATTATTGAGTTAGAACCAGACGAGATAGTAGAAGATTTAACGTCACGAGGAGGTACACAGTAAGATTTTGGATAGAAAAGAGCATGTATACGCACCAGGTTATACCACAAGTTAAGGTTTTGTGGAGGAACCATCTTATTGAGAAATGACACAGGGAGTTGGAATCGGAAATGAAAGGAGGTACCCTCACCTTTTCGAAATACCGAATAATCGTCGTCAATTTCGAGGACGAAATTTTATAAGGAGGGGAGGTTGTAAGACCCCAACTTATTATAAATAAAATTGAATTTTCATCTATTCTTTATTCTAAATTAAAAAGGTGTTAATTTGATATAATGTTTTGGTTATGGGAGAAATGTGCAAATTTTACAAAATAAGCAAGTGGTTATAAAATATTTATTGTTGTTGGGGAATATTCGTTTGGTCGTGGAATATTCTTTTATCAGAGAATATTAAATGCGACAGTATGACCATTCGATGGGGCTCATAATGAGAATAAGCGGCGGATGCGTAAAACGACAAAGTTTGAGTTTTATTAATAACGGCGTAATTATTCTAGATTAACACTATTGAAATACAGTGGTTAAAATACGATGTCTGGCGTGATGGCACGATGAGTACACTACGGTATTACACAATGATTGTTGAATTATTGATTCTTACGTAAGAAGACACTACTCAATAATTATTACGATGAATTCTTGTTCAATATTTTATTGATTCAATAATTGTTGCGTTGATATTTTATATTATTGTTATTTCAATAATTGTCACTGCACAGTATTTCTCATTATCAGATCAATAATTCATAATATTTGAATAATATTATTAGATAACATTATTGGCAATGTCTAGAAAGTTCTGTCTAAGGATAGGTTTGGTTACCTAATTGCGCGCCAGTAAGGAGAAATCCTTATTGAAAAGCCCCCTCTTTTCTAGGAACTGTCTGATTGTCATAATTGTGATTTCTGTAATATTATTTATGAATAATTAATTATTGATTTATATGATAAGAAAATATTTATTTGATGTGGATATAAATAATGGATTTATTTATGTGGTTATTAATGAAGGAATTAATGCTGAGGTATTTTATCAGTATTTTGTTGAAATGTAGGTATTAAAAATCATCCGTTTGTTGATTTCGGATATTTTCTGTTGGGAATTTGGAAAAATTTTCTTCTGCAAAGTTGTAGAGAATTCAATTTCAGGCATAATGGATATAAAATTCATATTTTTCTGATAAACGGGCTATTTTCTATGAATTATTGAAGTATCGGAAAATAAAATAATTTTTATTAAATTTATGGGTGGGACCCACTTTTGGTTGGTGTTAATAACATGTGGGCTGCTGAAATTTCAAAAATGAGGGGTTGATGGCTTTCAAAGCATGCGTAGAAAAATGACAATAAATAATATTAATTTATTATTTTAGTCTCCTATGACGTTCTAGCATTTTCCTATAAATAGACGCTTAGGTTAGGATTAAAAATCACACAAGAAACAAGTTTTCTTTCTCTCTAGATTCTCGAGCATATTTTTGTGAATATTTTGATACTTTGAGAGTTGCTATTCCGTGCAAGTTTTTGTCAGCTTTATATCCGAAATTCAGTCAGAAGTACGGTTATTTTGAGGTAAGGGATGTTATTTCCTTTTGAAATGATATTATTTTCATCAATATCATTATGCCAAAATATTGGTGAACTATTTAATCAAATTTGGAATTTTTTGTGTCAGGATTACTATTCACGTATACGACACTATTCATCGAAAAAATAAAAATTTTCCTTTTTGTCCAAGATGTCTATTTTGGCTACTATCTTTGATTGTATCCATGTTTTGATCGTTATTTTTGAATTCTGCTTCACAATTGGTTATTATGAAGTATTATTGATCTTGGATAAACTGTTATACGAATCCCTAATATTTGTTTTTCTGTCTCACTGGATTCGTTTTCATTAAAATATTTTTTATCATCCTCAGTCTTAAATGATAATATTACTAAATATCTTTGGCACGTAGTGGCAAAGATGAATGATTAATCGATGAATATCTTTGCAGTAGTCAAAGAAGATGAGCAGTGTTGAGATTAACATGACCAATTGGTGATCTGAATGAATATATTTGGCCTGTAGTGCAAAGATGAATATTTGAATAAAGATGTATATTGATTGTTGTTACAAGGATAAAATATTGATGATGGACTTTTAAATCTTAGAAGATAGTAGAACTCATTATCTACGTGACTCTTCTAATGGATTGTTGTTTCCGCTGCATTTGTTGATCTAAAACTTGTTGTCTATTATATTTTATCAGATTGTTGACTCTTCTAAAGTATTATGTTAACAATTTAGACGTAATTAGTTCCTGAATAAATTAATTCTTGAATTTGTTTTATTGAATTCTTATATCATTGTCATCATCCTCATATTTATATTTTGTTGAAAGTCATCTGTGGCCTGTAGTGCATAGATGGACTTGGTATGATTATGACTAGGAATTATTCGGTATAATCATGACCGTAATGTTACAAATGATGTGGTAAAAGTCCTCATTGGCCCGTAGTGCATTGATGGACAGTTGTTGACATGATCATGACCATTGATGAATACACAAATATCATTGGTCCGTAGTGCATGGATAAATTATGGTTGTGATACTAATGAATATCCTTGCCCGTAGTGTAGGGATGAACTGGATTATTTGTTAAGCTGAGTCCCAGCGATAACAGTGATGAAAACCTTTTAAATCATAAAAGATAGTAAATTTTATTCTCTACTTGACTCTTTTAATGGATTGCATGTTCCGCTGTAGTTAAACTTGATGTCTATTGTATTTTATCAGTTTAACATTGTTAAAGACTAATGATAATTTATTCTGCATTATCTTAATCATAATATTTCTTACTGGGCTAGTTGAGCTCACCCTTTCTTTCACTGTTCTCTTCAAGAAATGAGAACGTAGCCGGGACTAGTCGGGGAACGGAGTGACGGTCCAGATGATAGTATTAGTAGTCATCACTATTCTGTTAAATAGTGTGACAATAAATGTAATGAGAACTTATTCTGAGAGTGGATATTGTCTTGAAGACAATATTTGTATTAAAACTCACAGCTTTCTTGTTGTATATTAAAAATTGTATTTGTATCATGTACCATGTATTTGGCTACTCAGAATAGGTGATGTATACCTATTTTGGGGGCGAACGTGGTAGCTGACGCATTGAGTAGAAGATCATATCTTGACGCGAGTGCGATATTGTCAACGTATGAGCCCATTTTGTATAACTTGCAAAAGATGGAGATAGAGATAAAGACTCTAGGGACCCACGTGAAGATGGCGAATATCTGAGTAGAATCCAGAAACTTTAATCGATAAAGTTATAGGCTCAAGCTCTGGACACAAGTTGATGCGTGTGAGGAAGAAAGTCTGAGAAGGTCTTTATCTTAAGCAAGAATCAAAGAAGAAGGGATACTTGAGTCAACTCAGGACTTTGTGTTTCCTAACGACCACGATTTAAAGTATAAAATCATGATGGAGCAATACATACACCATTTGCAATCCATCCCGGAGTACCCAAAATGTATCGCGATCTTCATCATACATTTTGGTGGAAGCAATATGAAGAGGAGATAAATATGCTGTTTATCTCAAGGTGAATAACTTGTCAATGAGTCGGCGAGAGCATCAAGTACCAAAAGGTCTATTGCAACCACTTGAAATTTCGAATGGAAGTGGGAGCACATTACCATAGATTTCGTTCTTGGTATTCCCAAGGTTTTCAAGGCATAGATGCAATTTGGGTCATTGTTGATAGATTGACCAAAGTCTCGCTTTCATTTCTTACCTATCTGAGAACTTTATACACTTGAATGTCTTGCTCGTATGTACATAAATGAGGTTATAAGATTGCATGGTATGCCAGTATCCATAGTTTCTGATCGAGACCCAAGATTCACTTCACGATTTTGGGTTAGTTTGCAAAAAGCTATGGGCACGGAATTACTATTTAGTTCGACGTATCATCCACAGACGGACGGACAATCAGAGAGGACTATTCAAACTCTTGAAGATTTATTAAGACTCTGTGTCCTTGGCTTTAAGGGAAGTTGGGACAAGTTCTTACCATTGGTGGAGTTTTCCTACAACAACAGTTATCAAGCAAGTATTGGCATGGCTCTATTCGAGGCGTCGTATGGAAGAAAGAGTCATTCTCCAGTATGCTGGGATGAGGTGGTTAGAGCAACGTTTTTGGGACCGGAGTTGGTACGTATGACTACGGAAAAGATTCAAACGATCCGACAACGTATAAAAACCTCACAAGATCGACAAAAGAGTTATGCTGATTTTCATCGAAAGGACGTGGAATTCGATATTGGAGATCATGTGTTATTACGTGTTGCTCCATGGAAAGGAGTTACGAGATTTGGAAAGAGAGGAAAGCTCAATCCTCGATTTATTGGGCCATTTTTAATCCTCGATCGAGTAGGGACTGTAGCCTATAAACTCGCTTTATCGCCAAGTATGTCTCGTGTTTCATAACGTTTTCATATATCCATTATTAAATAAATATGTGAAAACCCAAACCACATTATTGAGTTAGAACCGGACGAAATAGCGAAAGATTTAACGTATGAAGAGGTTCTGCTCCAAATCTTGGATAAGAAGGAACATATTCTACGCCCAGGGGTTATATCTCAAAATCGAAAGTTTTATGGAGAAACCAGCGATGTTGAGAAAATGACGCGGGAGTTAGAATCAAATGAAATCAAGGTATCCTTATCTCTTGAACATACTGAGATCGTCTGCAATTTCGAAATGAAATTTCATGTAAGAAGGGAGATTAGAAGACCTCAACTTTTATGAATAAAGATGAATTTTCTATAATTATCATTTTGAATATTATGGAATAAATTTGATATAATGTTATAGTTGTGGTTAGTATTTATAAATTACAGAAAAGTATGCGAGTTGTTATATTATATTCGATTGGTGGGGAATATTCGTTTTAACGAAATATTAAATGCGACGACAGTAGAATCATTAATTGGACCCCACAACTAATTATTATCGGGATTGAAAAAATGACAAAAATATTTTACTAAAAATAACGGCGGAAGTTTTTCTTTATTAATCTTTGTTGAACTACTTCGGTAGTAAAAAAGAAAAGAATGTCTGGCGTGGTTGCGTAAGTAGCACACTGCGGTATTGATTATTGATCTTTACGTGAGAAGTCACTCCGGTTTTATTCAATTATTGTCGATATTTTATATATTATTAAATCAATAATTGAGATGACGAGTTATTAATATTATTATTTGCAATATTAACGATGTCCAGAAGTTACTGCCAGGAGAGGTTTGGTCACCTAATCATTGCGCGTCGATAAGGAGAAATCCTTATTGGAAAGTCTCCTCTTTCTTGGAAACGACCTGGTCGATTAATATTGTGAATTATAATAATGATGATAAATATTGTTAAAATATTGAGTGAAATTTATGAAATTTTTGTTGTAAGTTTTACTTATTATTTGGATTCTCATTTACCCATTTTTTTAAAATAATCGGTAGAAATTTGTTTAGTATAATATAATGGGACCCAACTGTGATTCTGACATGTTGGTGGGAGGGGAACATGTGGGGCCCACGTGGGAGAAAATGAATTTGGAAAAAAAGAATCTAGCAAGTTATTCACGGGTGGATGAGTTTTTCTTTTAAGCGTGTGTGAACTTTATATATATATATATATATATATATATATATATATATATATATATATATATATATATATATATATATTTGTTGATTTAATCTTATTGGAGGAAGGCTTGAATTTTGCAACCGTAGCTTATCAAAATTTCATCCGTGAATTGCATAATTTTTGTATCAAGTGATTTTTCTCAAACAATGATCTCTTAAATTCTCCTATAAATAGGATCTTGGTTAAATTTAAAACCACACCGAAAATTCGGAGATATTCTCTTCTATAACCTGCAGCGTATTTCTTTAAATTTTAAGAAGAACTTTGAGAGTAGTCTGAGTTTTCTTGAAGATTATCATCGCCTCTGGGTTGAATCTTTCTTCTTTTTATTTGGTAATGGATATTATTTGTTGTCTTCGTAAGTGGATTATTTTTTTTTATTCAGAAGAAGAACTTCACATTATTCTTTTTTTTATTATTCTTGGAATAACACGTATATCTGTGATCTACTATACTTGGTGAAATTAACTTTGTTATTTCATTCTTTATTATTACATTGGAATATCCTCTGTCACAAGGCTTTTCTGTGGACGCTGGTTAAAATCTTTATTATTACATTGGAATATCCCGTCATGCATGCGTTTCTGTGGGACTCTGGTTTCTTCTTTATTATTCTGTTGGAACATCCCATTGATGCAATTTACCTTTTGCCTGTTTCAATTATTTATTATTCTGTTGGAATAACTCGCCTACATCAAGATCTGCGTCGTGGTAATTTTTTTGTTATTCCATTCTTTATTATACTCAGGTTGGTTAAAGTTTAAACTTCTATACTCCATGAAATTAGTGGAATATCTTTTGATATTTAAAGGCTTCATCCAAATATCTTTTCATAGAAATATTCTTCCGAAAGCGTTCTTGAATTTTACTTTCTCTAAAAAAGTATCGTGTTGACAATTTGGGCGTTATTAGATTCTCGAATAAATTAATTCTTGAACTTTGTTTTATTGAATTCTTATATCATTGTAAATCATCCTCATATTTATATTTTGTTGAGAATATCTACATGGCAGAATAGTGCGTAGATGGATTTGGTATGATTATAACTGGGATTATTCGGTATAATCACGACCATAATATTCTGAAATGATGTGATAAAAGTTCCCATCTACCAGTAGTGCGTTGATGTACGATTGTTGGCGTGATCGATCAATTTGATGAATCACGTGAATATCAAATATCCTTTATCCAGTAGTCGTGGATAAATTGTGGTTGTGATCTTAATAAATATCCTACCCGTAATGCTGAGGATGATGTGGATTATTTATTAAAATTCGAGTCCCAAATGATAACAATGATGAAAACCTTTTAAATCATAAAAGATAGTAGATTTTATTCTCTACTGCTTCTTTTAATGGATTACGTATTCAACTATGCAGTTAAACGATGTACTCATTATATTTTATCGGTTTAACGTTGTTAAAATTAAATGATAATTTATTCTGCGTTATCTTGGTCATAATATTTCTTCTTAGTTAAAATTTCACCCTTTCTTTCAATTATATCTTTGAGAAATAAGAACGCGTGGCAACCAATTTGAATCCGGAGCGGATGTGACGGTCAGGATGATAGTATTAGTAGTCCTCACTATTACATTAAATAAATGTAACAATAAATGTAATGAGACTTATTCGAAAGTGGATATTATGCAGGAGCATATATTTGTATTAAAACTCACAACTTTCTTGTTGTATATTAAAGATTGTATTTGTATTACGTATCGTGTATTTGTGATTCGGAATGGGTGATGTATACCTATTTTGGGGACGTCACAAGATCTATTACAACATTTTTGTTATGGAATAACATTTCTAATATGAATTTAACAATTTCCTAATAATAAAGAAAAACATCTATTTTATGTGATGATGCCTCATTCTTGTTAATAATTTAAATTAAAAAAAAAACTCAAAAATACATAATGTTATTTCGATTTTATGCATACAATTTTGACCAGTAACTAAATTCAAACCGTAAATTTAATTATTTAACTTACTTAAAATTATCACATACACTAATTATTTCGTTAGTCCAATCTTAATTGTTTCGATTTGTACAATTTTTTTATAAAATTTCAAAAACAATTTAATTCCTTCTTCAACCCTATCAAAAATTATTAATGAAATTTGGAGGAATTAATAATAGTATTAAAAGTAGTACTAGTTATAATTTTATAAATTCAAACACTTTCTACAAAATATATACATACGACTATTATTTATCCTTCTCATAATATACTAATTTTTTTTTCTCCCAATATTTGGATTTCCCAAGTGGAATTTCCACGTCACACAAGACGACAAACTCTGGATTGAACCATAAGCTCGGCCCCACAACAAAACTCTATCCAAACACCACTCTATCTATAGACTTATAGATACATACATACATCCAACAAAATCCCCTTCCCTCTCCTCCTCCACCTTCAGACCAGCGTTGAGCATGTTGACGTTTTCGGGTCCCACATGGCCGGAAGCAAGTATTTCCTCCCGTTCTCTCCGTACGCATTATAACTCGCCCCGGTGGCCTTATCCACCAACACATTTCCCGGATAACCCGGATACGATCCGGACCCGAATACCCCAGTACAGGCAGAAACGGCCTCCAACGGCGCCGTCGCCGGTCCCTGGAAGTACCCGTTGTTGAACGGATTCGTCACGGCTCCCGCCAAAACGGTGGCCAAGTTGATGATCATTCCGTCAACTCCGACGTCTCCGTTAGGTGCGACTAAAGGAGGGGTCTGTGGGCCGTAAATCGGCTGGTGGAACGGCCAAGCGCACTGACCGGGACACTGGGTCTCCGAGTTTCCAACCCAAGCATAAGCAAACCGGATCTTCCCCCTGGTTGACCCGTGGGTTCCACACCGGTTCATACAAAACTTGTCAACGGCAACGTCTTTGGCCGTCAAGACTATATTGACGGAGCTCACGTGGTCGGCTTTGGAGGCCAGAAGTATAATATGAGAATTCTTGAGGGACTTGCCTAGAGAATAGTTTTCGTCGAGGATTTGCTTCCCTACAACGAGGGTGGATGTGCCTCCATGGTATTTCTCGGTGGTTTTCCACCATGACGCGACGGAGGGAAGTGGGGCCCGGCGGAAGGAGTTGGACTGGAGGTAGTCAACGATTATGGAGCGTTGAATAGGAGTGAACTTTCCGTACCAGATGAGATTAACGGTGATGTTGCCTTTGAGAAGTGCACCGTTATGGTACTTCATTGTCAGCGGTTGTTCTTGAACTAAAGCCGTGAGTTTTCTGGAAGAAGCGATGGTGGTGAAAAGAAGTAGACTTGAAAGGAGAGCGGCAAAAGTGTAATTAGAAGCCATTGTTATGAAATTGAGAGGGAGGAGAGAGAATGGTTTGGGGAAGAAGAGTGGGGGCAAAGAGGGGTTTTATAGAAATTGGGGGAAAAATGGGAAATGAGTGAGAGGTAACAGCTGTAGAAGAAGGGGAGAGGGAGTCAGCACACGTGGGAGGAAGTGGTTGGGTGGGGAAGGACTTGCCAGGCTGGAAGGTTCAGCGGGTGACGTGGGTGGTCTACCCGTAAGGTTTCTGGAGTTTTGATGGTGACATGGACTTCTGCCTCAATCCAAATGATGTTCACGAGTGAAGATTGGTTTTTCAATATTTATATTAAGTTTATCGACTTGTTTATTTTTTATTTCATTTCAATTTATTTTGACGTTCAATAAAATATGATTAGTGATAGCTTAAGCGGATGATAAGAAATAACTTTTGATACATACTGTCGGTACATGAATATTTGGGCCCGGTCAAAATTCACATGGAGATATTTTTATCATGTGAGATTCTGTTTTGGTAATTAAAAATATTTTAATTAATCTTGAATTCTTAATTATATTTGGTTTTTATTTATAAAAGAATTAGGACAATCCCATTAAAGAATTATATCGTTTTTCGTTTTTAATGATTGAGACGTGTGGACGAGTGTGGACGAATCTTGGCGTTAACATACATACATAAAAGCTCACAACATGCACATTCTATTAAAATAATCAATTAGGTCACATTTGTTTGCAAAGTTTATAAATAATACTAGTCACATGCTTATTTTTTTTTATAGAATTATTCACGTGATAACTTAAAATAATCTCATATTATATTTGTTTTCACCAGAATCATTTAAAAGATTGAATAAAAATTTACCGTTTAAACTATCATACCCTTACTACTTACTAATAACAAATATATCATATTCTCATTAGTTTAAGTATAGAGAGAAAAATAAGATACATCAGTATTTTTAAACAAAATTAACCTTTGTCTATAAATTTTAATCTCAAATGATAAGGATTATAATACCTAATTGAACATAGAATTTAAAATTTCACTACCTTTTAAATTTTAATATTCTCCATAAATTATCTATGATGCAATGTAATTTTTACTAGTTTGAACACATACACCCCCACAACTTGAAACCCCAATTTAATGATAAATATGGGATGAATTATATTACTGAGTCAAAGATCACTCGGTAATGCAATGTAATTAATTATTCAATATTATTCTCACTCACACAACTCCTTTTTTTATATAAAAAAATAATAATCCTTGTCTAATATTTTAGAATAGAATGGACGGACGGGGGTAGCAAGGTAGATGATGTTAAATGTGGAGAAAATATGAAAGCACTGATGTAGTGAAAAACAAGTGAGTTGATGTGCAAGTGGATAAAATAAGGGCATAACTGGGGAATGGATACATTTGTATGGTAGAGTACATAACTGGGGAAGGGATGGTAAAATAAGGGCATAGAAGATCTGTTATCCCATATTTCTATCTATTCTAAAAAGGAGAGAGGGAGACTTATATCGTGTTTGTAAGTGTTTTTAGGGGAGGAAATGGTGTTTTTAAGGGAAGGGCAGGGCAGGGCAGGGAGAGGAAAGGAAAGGGAAATTAATTAATTTTTATTTATTAAATTAAATTTATTTTTTTGTTCAAAATTTTATTTTTAAAAGTGAAAGGATTGTCCTTGAAATCTGCCCACTTTCACTTTCCGTCCCACTCCGCATAGCCCACCAGCTGACCGACATACCTTACTAGATTTTTCTCCCTTTACCAATTACCAGGACGAGACGGGGGCCGTGCTCATTACCATTTCTCTCACAATTTCTGAAGAAAAAAAATAAATAAAATTAGTTATATTATTTACTTATATGTTAATAAATGACATAATATTTCTAAATTTATTTTAATTATTATATTATTTAGTTATATTATAATTTTAATTTAATTGTTCTTATTTAATTTATTTATTTCTAATTATTAAAGTAAAGTAAGAGTATCCTTCGACCAAATATGATAACATTTGGTAGTAAGAACAGAGTCAGAATTTTTTTTCTCCCACCAAGAGATGGATCAAAAAGGACCTGCAGAACAAATAACTTAGGTTATCTTCTAATACATATATGCATACTTCCTAACTTAGAACATTGGCTAATTCTCAATTTTACACATTTTATCCTCTTTGAGGTAAATTCTCAAACACCATGCTTACAACACTTAGATTCCAGAATTTCATAAGAGTTTAGAAGGATTCTAACCAAAAAAATTCATGGAATCCTTCCTTATTACTCCATATAACATAAACAATATTCCCCTTAAATTAATTCACAACCCATGCTTAGCAATTATATTAACAATCATATGTATACTTTCAATTTTCATGAACTTACATAAACACATGGCTTACCTCTCAATTTGAAGTTTAATTGATGCAATCCTTTCCATTCTTGCTTCAAATTTGTTTTTACTTCCTTCTCGTGACAATTCCTTGCTCCAATTCAGTTTGCTAACCTCAATTCGTAGAGAATTATTCTCTTTCAATTTCAGTTTTTAAAGAGTTTAGGCTACTTCTTTGTTTATGGAGAGAAAACAAAGTAATTTAGTAGTCTGATAATATTTTAGGCATAAGTTCATAGACTCTTTCTCTCTCTCTCTCTCTCTCTCTCTATATATATATATATATATATATTTATCAGATGAAGAAGTGATTAGTAGTACTCTTTCACCGCTTCACGTCGGCGAGTGTCGCCGACATAGCCTTAGCGTCACGGACGTAGGAGCGGATAGAGATGGTTTGCGGCAGATTCACTCGAGCTATCGCCCACCACAACCCAAGTGTAGATCCGCCCCTGTTCGGTAGGGTTGAAAATGATCTAAAGTTGAGTCGAACAGTATTTTATACAAATTTTATTGTAATTTTTTTTAAAATATTCAGATTCGTACTCGAATTCGAATATAACTTTGTAATCTTTGTTCAAATTTGAGTTCGACTCGTTTTATTGTACTTGAATTTGACTCAACTCGACTCATTTTTTAGTTGAGTTAGTCGCTTTGAAATATACTCTTTGAAATATACTCTTAAAATTATTTAATTGTAATGTTATGAGTTTTTTTTTAAAATAAGCATAAGAGAGTAACCTTAATATGATAACTAAAAACACTAATTATGATTACATCTCTGGTTTATCTCTTTTTTAAAAGGTAAACTAAACTTGTTTGAAACTGTAATTTCTTCATAGAAATTAAGTACATATAATTTCTAAACTTCCACTTGACACACATCCTTGTACTTTTGTTTTCCAAGTTGTGAATCAATCATAATAACACATAAGAAACTAGATTAAAATCAAACACTAATAATTAATTAATGTCAACTAATTAAGAACCTGATCGAGTTGTCTAACATTCTCTCTCCTCTCCTCATGATCTTTTGTCTTTCTCCCTTTACCTTTAGTTGGAGTAGGGAGTAGGGAGTAATGTATCACCTCAATAGACACACACCTCGGCATGCCATCATGAATCACGTGTGTAAACGTCGGCAGCAGATTCGAATTTCGAACCTCCCCCACCCCACACCACACCACCCCCCACTCCCGCACATCCCATATATTTAAGCCATTTGGTCAAAATTAGGCCACAAAGCCACTAGTTGGTTCCGTCCAAAAGGGTAGATTTCCTTTACGAGCTAGCTAGCTAGCTGTGAGTCCCAAAAAGATCGACCCAAATGACGTAAAGCAACATTTTATGGCTTGCCGGCAAGAAAATTGACACTACTCAATCTATCGCTACTGTTTGCAAAATGATGTACAGCACAAAATAAAATTGTTTATTAAATATTTTTTTTAAAAACGTATAATAATGGAAGCTCTTTATAATTTTTATGGATTTCGTGTATTTATAAATTTTGTAATTATTATTTAATATAAATTTATTATAATACATAACAACACCACGCATAAATTAATACAAATACTCTCAGTCTCGTCTCGTCATCATTTTTGTAAATAAATATAAGTTAATAACAATGTTATTATCACATAACACACAAGTATATTGTGGACCCTCACATGATATATGGGATCCACAAATATTTATGTGTACGTGAGGATTTATAAGTTAAAATACACGTGTCAAAGTTTTAGACAGTAGGATGATTATGGTGTGACCCCTCTGGAAAAGGAGAAAAGGGAAAAGTATGGCAATTTTATGTGCCAAGTTGCAAATGAAAATGAAGCAGAGCAGGGGATAAGCTTAACTTAAGCAGAGCATGCTTTTCTTGGGTTTGTCCCACGCCCGTACATTTTGCTCCATTATTTTGTTCTGCTATTATTTGTCCTTTATATATAACTAATATCCCACATAAATTTAGTACTCATTATTAATTTCACAGGATTCTTTTTTACAAAAAATTAGGGTGGGTCTTATTTTTATTTAAAAAAATTACATATAAAAATATTAAAATTACACGTACAAATATCAATTTCCTTAATTCTATAACTTAGTCCACACACTTTTTTTTACAAAAAGAAAATATTACAGCAAATAAAAAGAAATAGTGTAGAGTTGAAGAAGGCTACTCATATTATTAATATTATAAATTTTTCCTTCCTTCTTTGGTTTCAATTTGTCTCAATTTTTTTAATTCTACAAAAAGATTCTAATTTTTAGTTGTAACATAAAATAATTTAAATCAAGTTTATTATAATAATTTTTTTATAGTAATATAATATAACTAAGAATAAATCCGTGGTTCTCCCAAGACTATATGACGTGAAATTTATCTCAAACTTTGGACGGTCCAGATGATTTATTAGGATGAGCGAGAAATTCAAAATTATTTGTATTTTATTATATAGATACAATATCATTATTCATTTTTAAAATATTTTAAAATATATAATATTTTTAAATTTGTCATTTTAATTTTATTATTATATCACAATACTATCTAGTATGTCACATTAGATGTTTTTTTTCTTATAAATAAAGAGGAAAAAATATACGTTCTCCTTAAACTTGAGCTTTATCACCAAATGTGATGTTCTTTATAGAATTTGGCTTCCCTTCAATAAACTTTTCATTCAATTTCACTTAATGCATAATTAGATATTTGAAAATTGAAAAAGTTAAAATTTATGATGGTTAATATTGTGAGAGTAAAAATGATGTTTAGACGATAATAAATACGGCTAAAAGTGTTAAGTATTGCTTAACAAATTTAAAAGTGTATATATATATATATATATATATATATATATTCTGCCAACATAATTTTTATATAACAATATTATTTTCTTTTATTAATCAAAATCATCTCAAATATATATAGGGGTTAATGGAACTACTACAATGCGGCAGACTCAAACGTATATACTACGATCGTAAAGTTAAGTTCACTTCTCTTATCTTTACGATTGTAGAATAATACCTACTATTTGAGCGATTCACTTCTACGCTTCTACAGATAATAGGGTGATTCTTTCTACTATCGCTTAGTATACTTTCTACAATCGTAAATTATGTATATTTAAAATTTACACAGTTAGGTAACTCCAATTTATATGTTGAACCGATTCTTGGTCAAGGAAAAAACAGGTATGAGATAGAGAGAGATGCATGTATATATAGATTTATAATTAAATAGTTGGATACTAGTAATTAAATTGCCAATCATTTGTGGGGTTTATAAGGTTGGGTGAGGATGTTTATCAGCACCATGTACCAAGATTTTAATAAATGGTCAACAAAAAACTATGTCATGCACTTGTCAAGCCACACGAACACTACAAATAATGGAGGAGGAAGAGGAATATAATTTGTATGATTTCCAAAATATTCTAATAATACTAGTAGTACCTATCTCTTTTAGTTCTAGTTCACTACCCTACTCGATAAAATAAAAGTATATGATTCAAATTTATACAATGTACATTGGACTCATGTCATTTAATTTGGGACCATTATATATAAATGTCACATAAGTCCTGCACCAACTAGCACTCATCTATTCCACATACTTAATTATGATGTGAGCTGTCTCTAGCTTGGCCTCTAATTAATTTACACTTGGATCATATATACATCAATATGTAGGTATTTATTTGTAACTTCACAAGGTAGGAAAAAAGTTGTAAGATTAGGTAATATTAATCATCTCAAATTTGTCAAAAAAAATGTCTTATATAAAATATCACGTCAGTCTGTCATCGCGTTAATACGCGTCGTTAAATTCAATATCACGTATAGTCTTTTGGGGTTCAAAGTCCAAATTTTAAATAAAAAAAGGACTCAATTTATGTTATTAGAAAAGAAATTACTAATACTCGTAAGTCACTAAAATTCAGTGATCGACTTTGCATTTAACCCTCCCCAAAATGCAACACATCAAAGACAATATCTCATGCATATAACAAAAGACAATAGTAATTTACAATATCACCACTAAGACGACTACCTTCTAATATGAGCATGAAAGCATTAAACAAAGAATCAGAAGTTTAACAAGTTCCACTGTGTACCATAAATAAGTACAATCTTATATATGCTAAACAAATTTTCTAAACATATCAACTAAAATCTTATTCCAAATTAGAGATTGGTAATATAATATTATCTCTTATTGATTGCATAATAACTATTCTTTATCTTTTTCCTGCCACTTTAGTAACATACACGTTGATGCGGTTTCGATTTTATGCATGCGATTTTTGCTAGTAATCAAACTGAAATCATAAATTTGGTTTTTCAACCCAAATAATAAAACCCTCACATATACTCGAACTGTTGGTGCGATTTCAATTGGTGCGATTTGTACGATTTTTAGTACGTTTTCGATTCTAATTTGATTCTTTGCTTAACCCTACTGACATGAATGAAAATACTTAGCTGGTTTCATCACTGGACACAGCAATACGAACGAAATAATATTCCACTAATAAATATGGCCACTATCTTGCGGGGTCATAGGAAAAGCCCACTCCATCTACAGATCTACTCCACGCACACAATATACACGGGAAACCAAATGCAAATCAATCGGAAGCGTTTGATTTTGCATTTATGCTCTGTTTCTGAATTTTAAAAATGGACAGAAAAAAAAAAGTAATGAATAGAAAAATTAAGTTTTCTTTCCAATTTGTATGTTTCTGAGTTTTTTAACAAACGGAAAAGAAAAGAAATGGATAGAAAACTTGGTACTTTTTCGCAAAAAGTTTTACATCCAAAATCGACTTATTTTGACGGAAAAAAATTGGAATAAGTAATATTTTTATAATTCTCATATTATCCTCAACTTTTAATATAATAAATTTTAAATTATAACTTATCTCCTCAATTTTAAATTTTCTATTCTTTTCTATAAAAAACTCAGAAATAATATAAAGAAAAACTTCAAGTTTTCTATTCTTTTCTTTTCTGTTCTAATTTAAGTTTTTTATTTTTTTTCTTTTCTATTCAAAACTCAGAAACAGATCGTTAAAGTCAGAAACCTGCAGCTGCCAGAAAAGAAAATAATGGTATGGTAATGTCTTAGTCTGCTAGTTATAGAAGAATAGGTCTAATTTATTGGAAGGAACCCACATTTCATGGACCAAACGATTCTCCCATTCAATTCTATTATTATTATTCTTATTATTATTATTAAATCCTCCATTACAACAATATACTATCTTATTATTCTACTTTATGTAATAAAAAGTTGTATTAAAGAAAAGTGAATATTAGATAGATGTGAAGAGGAATAAAAATTATATATCTTGCCAAATTTTTTATTGACATATTATAATATGCACACAATATTTCTCACGCATACTATGCAAGTTGTTTGTTTTGGAGTTATTTCAGCTCAAGTCAGCACCGTTCTTGAGCACGGAAGGGAACGTCGACTATCGTAATTGGCAATATATATATATATTATGTCAAATTATAAATATAAATATATAATGATATAGTTATATAAAAGTAATATTTAAAACCCAACCATCAATGTATCGTCTAATTATGAAGCGAGGTGGTCTTGATGAGAGCCCTAGTTTTTCTGTCCCTTTGTGTCCATCCACTTAAATTTTGACACTTAATTTTTTACTTAACACTAATTAATTCTAAAATTGAATAAAATGACATGTGTCAAAATTTAAATAGAGGATACAAAGAGAATAAAAAATTTAGAGACATAGAATCTGCTATCAGTCTTGATAGTCTGTTCCCTCTACTGATCTTAATTAGCCAGTCTGTTCGATAATCCAACCATCAATGTATCGTCTAATTATGAACTCTAAACAACCCTCTAGGTTCTAGTGATCATTTCAAGTTTAATGGTATATTTCTTCAAAAGTAATTAGCTTTGAATCCTTTGATCACTACATTATTAATACACAAACAGAAAAATAATCATTTTTTATATATTAATACTGTATTAATTAATTAACTATTTTATCATAAAATAAACTTTCATAATAAACTGATCCTTTTCTTAATCTATATCATAGTAGTAGGAGCTAAGGAAATAGTTAGTATAAAATTTATTTTTGAATAAATTGATCAATTAATCAATAAAATCTTAACACGCAGACGAAACTATATATATATATATATATATTAACATTGTATAGATCAATTTATTAAAAAATAAATTCCATGCAAACAGAATCCGAAAGTTTAGTATAAAAAACCACGAGTATTTATTGAATACACTACATTTTCATCAAAGGAACACAATTTACAAATTTCTTCACACAAAACGACAAACTTGAGAATGTACTAATACAATAATACTACCCAAAACACCCTATGTATGTATAAGAATCTACGGGAACATATATGCCATCATTTTCTCTCTCCTCTCAATCTCAAACCATTGTTCAAACCAGAGTTGAGCATGCAGATGTTTTCGGGTCCCACATCGCCGGAAGCAAGTACTTTCTCCCGTGCGCCCCATGCGCATTATAGCTCGCCCCCGTGTTCATATCCACCATTACATTTCCCGGATAACCCGGGTACGCTCCCGACCCGAACACCCCAGTACAGGCCGATACTGCCTCTAACGGCGCCGTTGCGGGTCCTTGGAAGTAGCCGTTATTGAAAGGGTTTGTCACGGTTCCCGCCAAAACAGTGGCCAAGTTGATGATCATACCGTCAACTCCAACGTCTCCGTTGGGTGCTACTAACGGTGGGGTCTGCGGTCCGTATATGGGTTGGTGGAAGGGCCAAGCACACTGACCCGGACACTGGGTCTCGGAGTTCCCAACCCAAGCGTACGCAAACAGGGTATTCCCCCGGATTGACCCGTGGGTTCCACACCGGCTCCGGCAGAACCCGTCAACGGCGACATCCTTAGCCGTCAAGACTATGTTCACGGAGCGCACGTAACCAAGTTTTGAGGCCAGAAGTATAATATGAGAAGTCTTGAGGGACTTGCCGAGAGAGTACTTGTCGTCGAGGATTTGCTTTCCTATTACGAGGGTGGATGAGCCTCCGTGGTAATTCTCGGTAGTTTTCCACCATGATGCGACGGAGGGGAGTGGGGCCAGGCGGGAGTTGAGGGACAGGAGGTAGTCGATGATTATGGAGCGTTGGATTGGGGTGAAGCTTCCGTACCAGATGAGATTAACGGTGATGTTGCCCTTTAAAAGTGCACCGTTATGGTATTTCATTGTGAGCGGCTGTTCTTGTACTATAGCCGTGAGTTTTCTTGAAGAAGCAATGGTGGGTTCGAAAATGGCGGCAAGGAAGAATAAGAAGAGTAAAAGTGGAACAGAAGAGCTAGAGGCAAAAGTGTAATTAGAAGCCATTATGAAGGTGATATATTCTTATGGGATGAGAAGAAGAGAGATGGGGTAGGAGAGAGAATGGGTTTGGGGGAGATGACGGGGAGAAGAAGGTATTTATAGTCGGAAGAAATTAGGATGGAGGGGAGAAAGTGGGGAGGGAACAGCTGTAATTTAAATATTTTTTTAATTTTTAAACTATTTTTCTTCAAATTTATTATATTTAGAATTAATAATTAGATTAATTATGCTTTCTTTTTTCCGATTCGTTTTATGTTGAACAATCTAAGCTATCTTAATAATTTGTTATCTGATATACTATGTTCGAACCTGTAATCATGTTGGGAGAATTGGATTTTTATATTTAAAGCACTTTTAAATTTAAAAATTTGCAAAATATGAACCTATAGTACTATTTCTCTAAATAATTAACATGAAATTAATTTAATTAATAAAGTATTGATACGACGTCGGGGGATGATGTCTTTACGTGGGGGATGAATGGAATACAGAATTTGGGTTGGGTGAAGACCATGTCAAGTATTCATTGACATTGAGTGTGTACTGTGCAAGATTCATGCATGTATATCAACAGCGATGGAGGGGAAATTTGATTTGATGGGTTTAGGATAGCGTGCCACAACTATGGAGGTGTTTATTTATAATTGGTTTAGTACTAACAATTATTAGTACATATGTTTGGGGTAAAATAAGGAAGAACTTGGCTACAATTATACTACTCCACTAATGGAGTAGTAATTACTTATAGGTTTAAATACTAACCCACAGAATGTAGATAAATATATGATTACTAGTGTGCTTTAATTTGTATAGGAGTATTTAGGATTTATGACAACTTGTGCTTCAGCTTTCGTCAGCAGTGACGAGGACTAGTACTTGGATGGATCTACTGTAGGCCGTAGGGAGACAATTGAATACTCATGCTTTCCCGCTTTACTTTTTAATGTTTTACAGTTATACATAATAATATAAATATTTAATAACAAGGGAAAAAGAAATATATGTGTCTCACATAGGGGTGTTCAAATTTATCCATTTTTTTGGTTTTTTGATTTTTTGGACCGGGTTAAATCGGTCGTTCGGTATAAAAAAAAATTGAACCGATTCGGTACAAAAAACCAGTTTGGCAACTGTTTCTGTTCGATATTTTTATGGTTCGATTTTATCGAACTAGATCGGTATATATCGGTTTTTTAATTTTTTTATTATTAATAATAATAATTATAATAATAATAAAATAATGATTATAATAATAATAAAATAAGTATATTAATTTTTGATAAAAATCGAGACTTAACCTGCACCGATGCAAATCGGTTAATATACTAATCGGTATTGGTACATAAAATTGGTTACTATCAGTATTTGGTACAGTACAGTTCAGATCGGTCTGATCCGATTTTTTTATCGATGAACAACCCAATTTCACATACGATTTTATTGGTGTGTTTTGCACTTAAGTGGGGGTCGTAAGGGAACAGGAAAAATGATAATAAAGTGGGGGGGTGTATGAAAACACGAAAAATGAGAACAAAGAATCTGCGGCTTTATTTTTTAATTTAATGTTTCACAGTTATACATAATATAAATATTTAATAAAAAGGGAAAGAGAAATATGCGTCTCACCTGGTCACCTACGGTTTTATTGGTGTGTTTTGATATAATTTTGTTTAATAAAATAATTATTGATAAAAATAATAAAGTGTCAGTATTATTATTAATAAAAAATTTAAAAATAATAAGACACACGTAAGCTTATTTGTGTCTGAGACATATTCCTTTTTTCCTTTTAAAAAAACCTAAAAATTCATCAACAAAAATTAAAGTAATGATGTCCATAACTTTAAAATGAGGATTATTAGTAATTTTGTCTTGAGTTTTATTAATATCATAAATTTTATGTATTTGAGCCCATGCTATAATAGTTTAAATTTTTTTAATTACTATATTAATATTGTTTAGTGTATGAATCATTATAAAATATATGAATATATCATACAAGCAAAACTAACCACAATTTGGTAAACTTTGGTATATCCTGTGTTATTTAATTTTATTCAATCTTAAATTTAATAATTACTTTTTCCATTATTAAAATTGTAAATATATTTTAACACTTTAAGATATATTTCAAAATTTTAAGTTTAACATGTAAAAACTCTAAAATGCCCCACGGACCGCGCACCCACATCCCCCCCCCCACCACCCGCCCGCACCTCTGTACTCCAAAAGTTCTCGAGTTTTGAAGCCGTACTTCAATTATTTATAAATTGTCTATGGAGGGCGTAGCTTGGGACGGAAAGTTGTGGCGTATTTTAATTATGAGCCAGCCGGCTGCCTCTCTTTCTCCATTTACCTACACGGGGCGGTGCCTTAGAGCCCACAGGACTACACCCAGTGCTTCTTCTTTTTGTCAATTTTTTATGAAACATTTGATATTATATGTTCAAAAAATACAAACACGTTTGAGTATGTTATTCGTTTAAATCTTAAATATATTTTATTTAAATTATAAAATAATATATATTTTATAAAATATTATTATTTATTTTACAAATAGATTGAATACTATCACGTTAATATTAATTAAGTACATAATAGTATATATAGTACAAATTGAAGCATAATGTTAACGTTCTCAAAATTTTAATTTTTTTTTCTCAAATAACGTGTTATTGTTATATTATTACATGAACAATATTTTTATAATTGAGTATATGTTAATTTTTTTTATTAAAATATATATTTAATAAGACTTGTAGAATTATGATCCTAGGTGGGAACGTCGGCAACCAAGTTAGGGTTTGGTCAAAATTAGGCCACTATATATATATATATATATAGTAGCTGCTGCTACGTCCAAAAGGGTGCATGGACTTTCTTTCTAGCTAATGCATGATAGTCCAAAATACCTTGACCCAAATGTCTTCGAAAAGCAAGACTTTGGAAATACTGGTAGCTACTAGTATCACTCATCTTTTTGACACGATATGAATAAGATGCTTGTGGTTGACCTGGTCCGATAATCATTTTTTGTATTTATTTAATAAAAAAAATTATTTTTGAAAATTTATTTATTTATTTATTTATTATATAAATAACTCCCTCCGCTCCTCAAGGGAGATTTCATTTACAAATATATGACGGAATTAAATTAGGACTAACGTGAAAATTATTACGCTTAAGAATATATTTTTATTTTATGTATATCTCTAAAAAATAATACATTATTAACTTAATAGTATAATATGATAAAAATATTTTTATTTTTTTTTGGATATGAATGGAATTAGCGGCAAGCAACAAGTGTGAACAGAAACAACAGAAGAAGTAGGGCAGCAGTGCAGAACAGAGGATAATTGTGCCACGTCCGTCCGTACATTTAACTCCATACTTTTGTTGAATGGATAATTGGATCTTCATTTACGATGCTTAGTTAATTATAAAGTTTCTTTTTTAACAAGCTGGATTACCCAATATTCTAAAGTCCAATTAGTTTTGCTAAAAAGTCCATTTGTCCCGGATTAAATCTTGCCATTATGTGATTGTTTCTTGTTCTCTTCGATCATTTTATATAAAAAAATATCATTTATAAACATTAAATATGTATTTTTATTCTTAAAATAATAAATTGTTACTTCTTGTGACATAACAAATTATTAATTTTTTTTTTTTGCAGGAGGCCTATTCCACCAACTGAGCTAAAACTCTGGTGTAACATAGAAAAATGTGTATATACATACCGTTTAGACGTATTGAACGATTTTTTTTTTTTGGGCTACACATGACGCCCAAAATAGGTATACATCACCCATTCTGAGTTGTCAATACATGACTACGTAAACAACTACAACTTTATTATTACAACAAGAAAAGCTGTGAGTTTGAATACAAATATTATCTTCAGACATAATATCTATACTCAAATAAATCCTCATCACATTTATTGATACATTATTTTATAAAAATGGTGAGGACTACTTGAGACAACTCTCTCTAACCTTCATTCCATACCCCTACTGCATCTCGCTTATATTCTCGCCTCTTGAGAAGAAAAAATGGAACAAAAAGGAAAAGGGTTTAGCTCAATTAAAAGAAAGAATATTATGACTAAGATAATATACAACAAATTACTCAGTTAGTCTTCAATGGGAAAAATCTAATAGAATACAATAGACAACAAATTTTAAATCAATATTCGCAATGAAATAATAATTCATTAGAAGAGTTAAGTAGAGAATGCAAACTACTATCTTCTATGTATGAATTTAAAAGTTCATCGCTCTATTTTTATCCCCGTAACATCAATCAATATATATCCTAATCAAATATTCATCTTTGCACTACACGCCAAAGATATTCATCATGATTAATCATGTTCATCTAAACACTGCTCATCTTTGCACTACGGCCAAAGATATTCTTCAGAAATCATTCATCTGCACTACTACAGTAAAAGATATTCAATAATATCATCATTTAAGACCGAGGATGATGAAAAATATTTTTAAAGAAACGAATCCAAAGTGAAACAAAATAACAAGGATTAAGGATTAAGGATTCAGATTTTGTTTTATCCATGTCCAAAATACCTCAAAATAATTATAGTGGTGTAAAATTCAAGAATGATCAAAACATGGATACAATCAAAGCTAGTATCCGTAATAGATATTTTGACGAAAAGAAATTTTTCATTTTTTGATAAATAGTCTTAGTATTAAGTGAATAAGATCAGATATCGTGAATAATGTCGATACGTGAATAAGAATCAAACACCAAAAGTTTCAAATTTGTTAAAAACTTCAGATCAATATTTCAACATAATGATATTGAAGAAATAATATCATTACTGAAAAAATAATATCCCTTACCTCACAAAGACAAGATTTCTAATTGAAACACCTGGATATATTTGATGACTAACTTGCACCGTATAGAAATACTCAAAGTATACTCAAAATACTCACAAGAATACGCTTTATAATATAGAGAGAAAAAACTTCGAGTTTACGGTGTGATTTTCAATTCTAACCCAAGACCCTATTTATAGGAAAATCTTTAAAACCAAAAAGCGAAAATTTAATTTAATATTATTATATATATCAAAATTCCTACGCCACTCTTGAAATCTGATTTCAGCTCAATAAGCACATGCCACATTCTAGAAAAAGTAAGAAAAAACGTTTTTCTAATTTAAAAAAATTTAAACTTCCAAAAATCAATTATTTTGGAGCTTCGGAACTTCAATAATTCACAATAAATAGGTCTTTATTCAGAAAATTCAAATCTCGCAATTTTTTATAGGAAATTCAATTCTCTACAACTTTGCAGAAGAAAGTTTTTCTAAATTCCAAACAGAAATTGACCAAAATCCACAAACGAAGCGATTTTACGGTATAATCAAATTTCAATAATAAATGGGGTCCAATTTAACATGTTTAACATGTTTTAAACATTTATTGCAACAAAAATACTCTTCCTCCTCGTATACTCATATATCCCACATTCGTTATAAAAATATCACCATTATTATATTATTAAAATATAATAATATTTAAATGAATTATTTTATCGTAAAAGATAAAATTTCAATTTTCAACAATTGTCACATTAAAAATTTTCTCCATCTATATCCACATAAAATCAATATTTTCCTCATCGTATGAATCAATAATTAATTATTCACAAATAATATTACGTAATCACAATATCGATGATCGTGCGCCTTCAGAAAGAGGGGGCTTTCCAATAAGAATTTCTCACTTCTTGGCAAGCGATTAGGTGACCAAACATCTCCTTAGATGTAACTTTCTAGACATTGCCAATAATGTTATCTAATAATATTATTCAGCTTAATATGAATTATTGCTTCGATAATGAAAAATCTCGTGTAATGACAATTATCAAACAATGACGAATATAAAATATCAACGCATAAATTATTAAATCAATAAAATACTGAACAGTAATTACTATAACCATTATTGAGTAGTGCCTTCTTACGTAAGAATCAATAATTGGTACAATACCGTGGTGTAAAATTCAAGAATGATCAAAACATGGATACAATCGAGTTAGTATCCGTAATAGATGTTTTGACGAAAAGAAGAAATTTTATTTTTCTATGAATAATCTCAGATACGTGAATAGTGTCGATATCGTGAATAAAGGCCGATATCGTGAATAAGTAACTCTGACACCAAAAGATAGAAATTCCACAAAAACATCTTCACTCTTCACTTAATAAGTACTCGTGAATAAGAACTCGTGAATAAGAACTCATGAATAGTAACTCGTGAATAAGTAACTCATGAATAGTAACCCCGACATAAAAAGTTCCAAATTTGATAAAAACTTCATATCAACATTTCAAAGATAATGATATTGAAGAAATAATATCATTACTAAAAAAATAATATCCCTTACCTCGAAAGATTAAGACTTCTAAATTTGGAATACCTGTATAAGGTTTGAAGGAACTTGCACCGCCTAACAATACTCAAAGTATACTCACAAGAATACGCTCAATATATCGAGAGAGAAATAGAGAGAAACTTCAGCTTACGGTGTGTTTCAATTCTAACCCAAGACCCTATTTATAGGAAAATGCTTAGAACACCAAAAAGCGAAAATTGAATATAATATTAATATATTTTTCACATTTTCTTTAGCCCACCTTAGACAACTGATCTCAGCCCATTTGAATCACATGTGAGACCAACTTAGTTGCAAAAAAAACGTTTCTCTCAAAATAATTAACTAAAACTCCCAAAAATTAATTATTTTAACTTCAAACTTCAATAATTCATAATAAATAGCCATTTCATCGAAAAATTCGAATCTCGCTAGTTTTTATAGGAAATTCAATTCTCTACAACTTTGCGTAAGAAAGTTTTTCCAAATTCCAAATAGAAATTGACCAAAATCCACAAACGGTGATTTTACAAGCTATAATCAAATTTCTAATTGATAATTGTGTCCACCAACACACAAAACATGTGTTAAACATTTAATGCCACAAAATATTCTTCCTCCTCATATACTCATATATCCCACATTCATTGTAAAAATATCACCGATTAATATATTATTAAAATAATATATTTAAATGAATTATTTTATCGTAAAAGATAAAATATTAATTTTCAACAATTGTCATTTTAAAAATTTTCTCCATCTATATCCACATAAAATCAATATTTTCCTCATCATATAAATCAATAATTAATTATTCACAAATAATATTACGTAATCACAATATCGACAACCAGCGGCTTCCCAAAGAAAGAGGGGCTTTCCAATAAGAATTTCTTCTTCTCGGGCGCCGAATTAGATGACCAAACCTCTCCTTGAGACGTAACTTTCTAGACATTGCCAATAATGTTATCTAATAATATTATTCAGATAATATGAATTATTGCTTCGATAATGAAAGATACTTTGTGTAAATGACAATTATCAAACAACAAAGAATATAAAATATCAACGCAAAGAATTATTAACTCAATAAAATAATCGAATAAAGAATTATCAGTAACCATTATTGAGTAGTGCCTTCACGTAAGAATCAATAATTGGTGCAATACCGGTGCTACCGCTCAACAACGCCAGACATTAGTGTGTTTTAACCACCGGGTATTTTAACAAAGATTAATCTGTAATAACTACGCCGTTATTTAAAACAACTTATTTTTGTCGCTTTTCTTCATCCAATCGCTTTCCAGTTATGGGGCCCACACATGGTCACTAGCGATGTCATTTAATATTCCCCAACAGCATTTAATATTCCACGACCAAACGAATATTCCCCGACGATAATGAATATTTTATAACCACTTGCTTATTTTGAAATATTTGCGTATTTAACCCTTAACTATCCACATTAATCAAATCAACCCTTACTATTTCAAAATAATAAATAAAGGAAATTCCTTTTTATTTAAAAATTTTGAGGTCTTACAATCTCCCCTCCTTATGAAATTTCGTCCTCGAAATTGACGTCGTATTCTGTGTGTTTCAAAAGGTGAGGATACCTCGCTTTCATTTCCGCTTTCCAATTCCCTGTGTCATTTCCTCTATAAAGATGATTCCTCCACAAAACTTTAACTTGTGGTATAACCTTTCTTGCGTAGGACATGCTCCTTCCTATCCAAAATCTTGACAGTACCTCCTCATACGTTAAGTCTTCTATTATCTCGTCCTGGGTTCTAACTCTATAACGTGAGTCGGGTCTTTCACATATTTACGGAAGTACGTATATGTGAAACACATTATGAACACGAGACATACTCGAGGTAACGCAAGTCTATAGGCTACATTTCCTACTCGGTCAAGAATTTGAAATGGACCGATAAATCGTGGATCGAGCTTTCCTCTCTTCCCAAATCTTGTAACTCCTTCCATGGAACAACTCGCAATAATACATGATCCCCTACACTAAATTCCACGTCCTTTCGATGAAGATTCGCATAACTCTTTTGTCGATCTTGTGCCGCTTTGTATACGTTATTGTCGAATCATTTGGATCTTTTCGGTAGTCATACGTCTTAACTCGGGTCCCAACAATGTTGCTTCACCCTCCTCATCCCAACATATTGGAGAACGACATTTTCGTCCATATAATGCTTGAATGGAACCATGTCTATATTTGTTTAATAACTATTGTTGTATGAGAATTCCACCAATGGCAAGTACTTATCCCAACTTCCTTTGAAATCTAGGACACGAGTTTTAATATATCTTCAAGAGTTTGAGTAGTCCTTTCGATTGCCCATCCGCTTTGAGGATGGTATGCCAAATCAATCGTAAATTGCGCCCATAGCTTTCTAACCCAAAATCATGAAGTGAATCTTGGGTCACGATCTAAAACTATGGATACCGGCATGCCATGCAATCTCACAATCTCATTTACGTTACATACTAGAAAGACGCTTCAAGGAATAAGTCTCTCAGTGTCGGTGAAAATGAGTAGACTTGGTTAATCTATCAACAATAACCCAAATCGCATCTATGCCTTGAGAAACCTTGGGAAGATTTGTAATGAAATTCAGGGTAATGTGTTCCCACTTCCATTTCAAAATCTCAAGTGGTTGAAATGGACCCTTTGGCACTTGATGCTCTACCTTTACATGTTGACAAGTTAAACATCTCGAGATAAACTACGCGATCTCTCTCCTCATATTGCTCCACCAAAATGTATGTTGAAGATCATAATACATTTTGGTACTCCAGGATGGATTGCAAACAATGTGTTGTGTGCCTCCATCATGATTCTATGCTTCAAATCAAAATCATTAGGAATGCAAAGTCCGGAGTTGACTCAAGTATTCCTTCTTCATCAATTCTCGCCCTAAATAGCTCCTTCTTGTACTTTCTTCTTCATACGCATCGCCTCCGTGCCTCGGTGGCTCGAAAGCAACCTTAACTTTTCTATTAAAGTTGGCTCTATGCGTATACTTGACATCATCGCACTCGTTCCGCGCATATGATCTTCTACTCAACGCGTCGCCTACCACGCGTCGCTTTTCCAGATGGCACGATCGTAACATGTGTCTTTGAAATAAGTCTTCTCTTGAGTTCTTCAAGCTCTTCCCACATTCCTTGTTCCATTCGAATTTTGTATCTCTACGAGTCACCGTTTGCATTAATGGAATAGCGATTCGAGAATATCCTTCAACGAATCTCGATAATAACCAACTAAGCCTAAAGCTACGTATTTCGACATCGACTTAGGTTGCTCTCAACCGCGACTCATATCCCAATCTTGGATAAAGACGTCACAATGACACCTATCGCTTTACTATCGCATCTAATATGATGTCCCCTACAGAGAGTTCGCTTAGTGAATTCCACAAAGAAGTCACAAGATAAAGGCTCAGTGTACCAAATTCTATAGTTGAATTTTTAACTCTCAAGTTCAATATGAGCCATTCGATATGAGATTTTAGAAATGAGTTTTGTCTTAGGGTTCAAAGTCGATACAAAATTTAATATCGAAGCTTTGGGAGTAAGCCAAGAAATTCTTCGTGAAATACGTCAGAAAAATCAATAACAATGAATATTATTCAAATCGGCGTGTCTTTATTCAAATCCATAACATGGACTAAGAAAATTTGACATCCGTAATAAACGAATGACTTCATGGCTTGATATGAAAATGTTTGACTCGCAATGGTTTGATTGCTTGAATTGAATAACGAAGTTGCTTAGAATATGAAAACTAACAACCTTACGAAAATAATCAATTTCGGCATGATGAGTAGTTAACCTTAAAATCACATCAAAAACAAATATCTCTATTGAAATAAGGTTAACGGGTAATGTGATAGTGCCAACTGAATCGTGCAAGATTTATAAACAATGAATGTGATGAAAGTTTCTCCCAACGGAGTTTCCACAGATATAGGTCAAAGTCTAATTTCTCCTGAGTCAAGTTTAAACGCTGAGCGCAAGTAAGGAGATAAAAGAATGGGTAGAACCGATATCTAGTAAGGTATATACTTCGCAAGAATTTATAATTAACTAACCCGCTAACTTCGTTCGTGTTCCTTGCATTTTGACCGATCACAACAAACGCCTTCCAAGAACCGCTTGACTTTGACTTTTCCGGGACATCCTTTTGAGTCACCATTCTCATTGGATCTGGTTTCGATATCGCATAATCTCGAAGCGATATGTCCTTCTTTTTCCACAATTATAGCATACCTTAAACTATCAGGCGGCTTAATGATATGTCCCTCTTTCCGCATTTGTAACATATACGACTAACGGTGGTCGCTTCTCCTCCCTTAAACTAGTTGCTATCGGCTTTGACGCCTTCACACGGTCGTTGTTGAATCTCCTCTTTAAAATCTCCTCCCGACTCGCTTCTTCTATTTTCATGGCCACGATTACCACCGTAGTGGTTACCGCCTTTCATCCGTATTCTTCTTTCTCCACGGGTTATCGTTATTCGATGACCGCTATCTTCTAGATGATCCTCGGTTATGGTCCCTCGGTTGAACGTTTTCGCTTTCTCGCCTAACAATCGAGCCCCGTTGACAACATCCTGAATAGAGAGAAAATTTATGAGAATGAGATATCGACGTATGCTCGGGTTTCAAACCTCTTAAAACATCCGCGTAATACGCTCCTCATTCTCCACCAAATGAGGTGCAACTCGATAACTCCGCGAACTTCGCCAGTCTTTGGGACAATCATTATGTTATTCGCTTTCTAGTCTAATAAACTCCACTTCCTTCATATAGCGAATACTTTCGTAAGTACTTGTCATTGAACTGCTTCAAACATCTCCCACGACACGCCGAAAAGCAATGGATGGAGTACGCTTCACGATTCCCACCAAGAATCGCCTCGCCACGGAACATAAAGGTGGCGAATGGAACTTTCTGTTCCTCGTGCATCCCAAGACATCGAATATCTTGGTAATTTGTTTTGACCCACGCCTCCGCCTTTAATCGGATTCGCTTTCCCTGCATTCTCGTGGTCCCAACTCTTTGAATCGCTTGCATTGTGACCACCCGTGAATTGCTATCATTTCCTCCTCAGTATTTTGAACACGAGTCTCCTCGTCCGATTTTGCATGAATCGCAAAAAGCTTCTAAACATCCCTCGCTCATCATCTCGCTCAGTGGTGTTGTTTCACAAGAGGAACATTGCCACCGCTGTTGCCGCTTCTCCTCGTTGGTGAGTAATGCATCTCCACTCTGTCTCATTTACTCCATCATTAATATTCTCACCGACATTCTCAAATCATCGCCATAAAACAAGGGTTAATTAAGGAAATCAATATATCACATAATATCCCTATATACTGACCAACTAACAAATAAGCTTAGGTAGGACACACTAGCGAATGATTTACTCGTCTCTCCCCTCCTAGTTCTATTCCCTGATCTCCGCCAGAGATCATATCCCTAAGCTCTGATACTAACTGTGACGCCCCCAAAATAGGTATACATAACACCCATTCTCGAGTCGCCAAATACATGGTACAAGAAGCAAACTACAACTTCAATAATACAAATGTCGTGTGAAATACGACAATATATATTAATGAGTTTAAATATAATATTGTCTTCTAGACAATATCCACACGCAAATAAATCCCCATCATAATTATTGATTCATTATTTTACAAAATGGTGAGGACTACTAAACAACTCTCTAGAACCTTCATTCCATACCCTCGACTAAGTACTCGCTACATTCTCGCCTCCCCGAGAAGAAAAATGGAACAACAAGGAAAAGGGTGAGCTCAACTAGCCCAAGAAAGAATATTATGACTAAGATAAATTACAACAAATTATCGTTAGTCTTCAACGAGGAAAAATCGATGTAATACAATGTAGACAACAAGTTTCGATCAATATTCGCATTGAAATAATAATTCATGTAAGAGTTACGTAGAGAATGAAATCTACTATAATCTATGAATTTAATAATCCATCATCAATATTTTATCCTCGTAACATCAATCAATATACATCTGAATCAAATATTCATCTTTGCACTACTGAGCCAAAGATATTCATCACCGGTCATGTTCATTTAAACACTGCTCATCTTTGCACTACTGTGCCAAAGATATTAATCAATCCATTATGTGTTCATCTCAACACTGCTCATCTTTGCACTACTGAGCCAAAGATATTCTTCGAAAATCATTCATCTTTGCACTACAGCCCAAAGATATTCTTCTAAATCATTCATCATCGCGACCACAAAAGATATTCAATAATATCATCATTTAAGACCGAGGATGATGAAAAATATTTTTAAAGAAACGAATCCAAAGAAACAAAATGACAAGGATTAAGGATTAAGGATTAAGATTTTACTTTGTTTTATCCACGCCCAAAAATACCTCAAAAATAATCATAGTGGTGTAAAATTCAAGAATGATCAAAACATGGATACAATCGAGTTAGTATCCGAATAGATGTTTTAGACGAAAAGAAGAAATTTTATTTTTCTTGAATAAGACCGTAGTATCGTGAATAGTGTCAGATACGTGAATAGTCTTGATATCGTGAATAAGTAACTCTAGACACCAAAAGATAGAAATTCCACAAAAACATCTTCACTCTTCATGAATAGTACTTTCGTGAATAAGAACTATCGTGAATAAGAACTCATGAATAGTAACTCGTGAATAAGAACTCATGAATAAGTAACCCCGACATGAAAAAGTTCCAAATTTGATAAAAACTTTAGATCAACATTTCAAAGATAATGATATTGAAGAAATAATATCATTACTGAAAAAAATAATATCCCTTACCTCGAAAGATTAGTACTTAAATTTGGAATACCGGGGTATAAGTCTTTGAAGGGAACTTACACCGCCTAAAAATACTCAAAGTATACTCACAAGAATACGCTCAATATATCGAGAGAAAAAGAGAGAAACTTCGGTTTAAGGTGTGTTTTTCAATTCTAACCTAAGCACCCTATTTATAGGAAAATGCTTGTAACACCAAAGCGAAAAAATTGAATATAATATTAATATATTTTCACATTTTCTTTAGCCCACCTTAGACAACTGATCTCAGCCCATTTGAATCACATGTGAGGCCAACTTAGTTGCAAAAAACGTTTTTCTCAAAATAATTAACTAAAACTCTCAAAAATTAATTATTTCGGAACTTCAGAACTTCAATAATTCATAATAAATAGCCATTTCATCAGAAAATTGAATCTCGCTAGTTTTTATAGGAAATTCAATTCTCTACAACTTTGCGTAAGAAAGTTTTCCAAATTCCAAATAGAAATTGACCAAAATCCACAAACAAGTGATTTTACAAGCTATAATCAAATTTCTATCCAATAATTGTGTCCACCAACACACAAAACATGTGTTAAACATTTAATGCCACAAAAATATTCTTCCTCCTCATATACTCATATATCCCACATTCATTGTAAAAATATCACCGTTAATATATTATTAAAATAATATATTTAAATGAATTATTTTATCGTAAAAGATAAAATATTAATTTTCAACAATTGTCATTTTAAAATTTTCTCCATCTATATCCACATAAAATCAATATTTTCCTCATCATATAAATCAATAATTAATTATTCACAAATAATATTACGAATCACAATATTGACAACCGTGCGCTCCCCAAGAAAGAGGGGCTTTCCAATAAGAATTTCTTCTTCTTTGCAAGCAATTGATTAGATGACCAAACCTCTCCTTAGATGTAACTTTCTAGACATTGCCAATAATGTTATCTAATAATATTATTCGAGATAATATGAATTATTGCTTCGATAATGAAAGATCTTTGTAAATGACAATTATCAAACAACATCAATATAAAATATCAACGCAGCAATTATTAACTCAATAAAATCTTTGAGCAAGAATTACTGTAACCATTATTGAGTAGTGCCTTCTTACGTAAGAATCAATAATTGGTGCAATACCGCGTCTATCTTGTTCAACAACGCCGTATTAGTGTGTTTTAACCACCCGGGTATTTTAACAAGATAATTGTAATAACTACGCCGCTATTTAAAAAATAACTTATTTTTGTCGTTTTCTTCATCCAATCGCTTTCGCTTTGGGGCCCACACACACGGTCGCTGCTGTCGCGATTTAATATTCCCCGACAAAGATTTAATATTCCACGACCAAACGAATATTCCCCAACGATAATGAATATTTTATAACCACTTTAGCATTTTGAAATATTTGCGTATTTAACCCTTAAATATCCACATTAATCAAATCAACCCTTACTATTTCAAAATAATAAATAAAGGAAATTCCTTTTTATTTAAAATTTCTTGTCTTACTAAGAATAACTACTACGTTTATTTTTAAACAACATAAGTTGGGGTCTTACAACCTCCCCTCCTTATGAAATTTCGTCCTCGAAATTGACGTACGTACCTGGTGTTTCAAAAAGGTGAGGATACCTCGCTTTCATTTCTGTTTCCAATTCCTAGGTCATTTCCTCTATATCATGATTCCTCCACAAAACTTTAACTTGTGGTATGACCTTTGCGCGTAGGACATCCTCCTTCCTATCCAAGATCTTGACAGGTACCTCCTCATACGTTAAGTCTTCGGCTATCTCGTCCGGTTCTAACTCTATAACGTGGTTCGGGTCTTTCACATATTTATGAAGTACAGATATGTGAAACACATTATGAACACGAGACATACTCGGAGGTCACGCGAGTCTATAGGCTACATTACCTACTTCTCATCAAGAATTTGAAATGGACCAATAAATCGTGGATTGAGTTTTCCTCTCTTCCCAAATCTTGTAACTCCCTTCCATGGAGCAACTCGCAACAATACATAATCCCTATACTAAATTCCACGTCCTTTCGATGAAGATCCGCATAACTCTTTTGTCGATCTTGTTCCGCTTTGTATCGTTGTCGAATCATTTGGATCTTTTCGGTGATATCACGTCTTCTTAACTCGGTTCCAACAATGTTGCTTCACCCACCTCATCCCAACATATTGGAGAACGACATTTTCGTCCCATATAATGCTTGAATGGAGCCACACCTATACTTGCTTGCGATAATCATTGTTGTAGGAGAATTCCAAAATGGTAAATACTTATCCCAACCGCCTCTTGAAGTCTAGGACACGTAGTCTTTATAGATCTTCAAGAGTTTGAATAGTCTCTCTCGATTGTCCGTCTGTTTGGGGATGGTATGCCGAACTAAATCGCAAATCCGTGCCCATAGCTTTTTGCAAGCTAACCCAAAATCTTGAAGTGAATCTTGGGTCACGATCCGAAACTATGGATACTGGCATGCCATGCAACCTCACAATCTCATTCATGTACATACTAACGAGACGTTCAAGGGAATAAGTCTCCTGTATCGGCAAGAAATGAGCAGACTTGGTTAATCTATCAACACTAACCCAAATAATATTGATGCCTTGAGAAACCGTAGGAAGACCCGTAACGAAATCCATGGTAATGTGTTCCCACTTCCATTTCGGAATCTCAAGTGGTTGCAACGGACCCTTAGGTACTAGATGCTCCGCCTTTACACGTTGGCAAGTTAAACACATCGAGATAAACTTTGCAATCTCTCTCTTCATATTGTTCCACCAAAATGTATGTCGGAGATCACGATACAATTAATACTTCCCGGATGGATTGCAAATGGTGTATTGTGTGCCTCCATCATAATCTTGTACTTCAAATCGAGTCGTTAGGAACGCAAAGTCTAGAGTGGACTCAAAGTATTCCTTCTTCATCAATTCTCGCTTAGGAATAGCTCCTTCTTGTACTTTCTTCTTCATACGCATCATTCCGGGTTGGTGGCTTGAGCAACCTTAACTTTTTCTATTAAAGTTGGCTCTATCGTATACTTGACATCATCGCACTCATTCCTCGCATATGATCTTCTACTCAACGCGTCATACTACCACGTTCGCTTTTCGAGGATGGTATTGAATAGTGTGGTCGTAGTCTTTTAATAGCTCGAGCCAACGTCATTGCCGCGTGTTGAGTTCTTTTTTGAGTGAAGAAATATTTAAGGCTTTTATGGTGCGAATATATCTCCACTTTCTCCCCATATAAATAGTGCCTCCATATCTTTAAGCGCTTGAACGATCGCCGCTAATTCTAGATCATGAGTAGGATAATTCCTCTCATATTCTTTAAGTTGTCATGAGGCATAAGCTATGACTTTCCCACGCTGCATGAGAACACATCCTAACCCTTTGCCCGAAGCATCATTGTAGATAACAAATCCATCCGTACCGGATGGTATTGTTAGAAACAGTCTTAAAATGAGTCTCCTCTTAAGCTCTTGGAAACTCTTCTCGCATTCTTCGCTCCAAATGAATTTTGTATCCTTCCTAGTTAGTTGGGTTAATGGAGTAGCGATTAGAAAACCCTTCCACATATCTCCGATAATAACCAAATTTAAGCCCAAGAAGCTACGTCTTGATCAATCGAACTTGGTTGCTCCCAACTTTGTATTGCTTCAATCTTCACGGGATCAACAAATACTCCATATTTCGACACCACGCGTGCCCAAGGAATGCTACTTCCTCGAGCGAACTCGCATTTCTTTAATTTGGCATATAGTTGGTTTTCACGAAGCCTTTGAGTACCGACTTTCAAATGGTACTCATGATCTTCACGGCTTTTAGAATATATGAGGATGTCATCAATAAAGACAACAACAAATTGATCCAAATATTCCTTGAATACTCGATTCATCATATCCATGAAAGCCGCGAGAGCATTAGTCAATCCGAAAGACATGACTAAGAATTCATAATGCCCGTCTCGAAGTTCTAAAGGCGCAGTCTTTGGAATATCCTCGGTTCTAATCTTCACATTGATGATATCCGAATCGAAGATCGATTTTTGAAAAGAATTGTGCCCCTTGAACCGGGTCAAACAAGTCATCAATACTGAAGTAGAGGATACCTATTCTTGATGGTGACATGGTTCAATTCCAGATAGTCAATGAAAAGTCGCGATACTCCGTCTTTCTTCTTTACTGAATAAAACAAGAGCACCCCAAGGAGATGTACTTGGGATCGAATGAAACCGATGTCCAACAATTCCTCGTAGTTGGACCTTTAACTCCTGAAATTCAATAGAGCCATTTGATATGGGGTTTTAGAAATGGGCTTTGTACCGAGTTCAAGATCAATAAAGAATTCAACTTCACGTTCGGGGTGAGTAGAGAAGTTCTTCGAAAATACGTCGGAAAAGTCAATAACAACAGAATATTATTCAAATTTGACGTGTCTTTATTCAAATCCATAACATGGACTAAGAAAGCTTGACATCCGCTTTTTCAATAAACGAATAGCTTTAAGATTAGATATGACGGTGATTGATTTTAATGGTTTAGTTGCTTGAATTGCATAACAGGGTTGGTTAGGAATATGAAAACAACAACCTTACGAAAATAATCAATTTTGGCATGATGAGTAGTTAACCAATCAATCCCTAAAATCACATCAAAAGCAAGTATCTTTAAAGAGATAAGGTCAATAGGTAAGGTGATGGTGCCAACTTGAATCAAACAAGATTTATAAACAGTTGGATGTGATGAAAGTTTCTCCTAACAGAGTTTCCACAGATAGGTCAAAGTCTAATTTCTCCGGTCAAGTTTAAACGTTGAGCACATGCGCAGGAGAGATAAATGAATGGGTAGCCCCAGATCAAGTAAGGTATAAACTTCACAAGAATTTATAAATAGCTTACCCGTGATCACCTCGTTTGGGTTCCTCGCATTTTGACCAACACAACAAACGCTCTTCCGGAATCGTTGACTTTGACTTTTCGACGATCTTTTGAGTCACCGTCCCCGCTTAAACTAGGTTTCGCTGCAAATATAATCTCGAAGCGATATGTCCTTCCTTTCCACAATTATAACATACCTTGAATTGTGGATGGTTTGGACCGATATGTCCCTCTTTCCGCATTTATAGCATATGACCGGTGGTCATTCTCCTCCCTTAGAACCGATTCTTTAAGACCGCTGCGTCTTCACATAATCGTTGTTAAATCTCCTTTTTTAAAATCTCCTCCCGACTCGCTTCTTCTATTTTCATGGCCATGATTACCACCGGTGGTTTACCATTTTGTCCGCTCTGCTTTTCTTTCTCCATTTGGTTATCATTATTCGCTGATCGCTATCTCTCGTACGATCCTCGGTTATGGTCCCTCGGTTGAACATACTCGTTATCTCGCTCTAACAATTGAGCCTCATTAACAACATCCTAATAGAAAGAAAATTTATGAGAAATGAGATATTGTCGTGTCTTGGGTTTTCAAACCTCTCGTAAACATCCGCGTCATACGCTCCTCATTCTCCACCAAATGAGGTGCAAAACTCGATAACTCTCTGCAAACTTTGCCTCGTCTCGAGACACCGCCGTATTGTTTTTGTTCTAATCGATGAACTCCACTTCCTTCATATGACGAACACTTTCAGGAAAGTATTTGTCATTAAATAGTTTCTGAAACGTCTCCCAAGACATGCTGAAATAAATCCTCATCACATTTATTGATACATTAATTTACAAAAATGGTGAGGACTACTAAACAACTCTTTCTAAAACCTTCATTCCATACCCCGACTCGTATTCGCTATATTCTCGCCTCCTGAGAAGAAAAATGGAACAAAAAGGAAAAAGGGTGAGCTCAAGTAGCCCAGTAAAGAATATTATGACTAAGATAATATACAACAAATTACCGTTAGTCTTCAACAGGGAAAAATCTAATAGAATACAATAGACAACAAATTTTAAATCAATATTCGCAATGAAATAATAATTCATTAGAAGAGTTAAGTAGAGAATGCAAACTACTATCTTCTATGTATGAATTTAAAAGTTCATCGCTCATCTTTTATCCCCGTAACATCAATCAATATATATCCGAATCAAATATTCATCTTTGCACTACAGCCAAAAAGATATTCATCGACCGTCATGTTCATCTAAACACTGCTCATCTTTGCACTACGGGCAAAAGATATTCTTCGAAATCATTCATCTTTGCACTACTGGTGCCAAAGATATTCAATAATATCATCATTTAAGACCGAGGATGATGAAAATATTTTTAAAGAAACGAATCCAATTGAAACAAAATGACAAGGATTAAGGATTCGTACTTTGTTTTTATCCATGTCCAAAATACCTCAAAAATAATTATAGTGGTGTAAAATTCAAGAATGATCAAAACATGGATACAATCAAAGCTAGTATCCGAATAGATATTTTGACCGAAAAGAAATTTTTTCATTTTTCGATAAATAGTCCAGATTCGTGAATAAATAATCAGATACGTGAATAGTCATAAGTATCGTGAATAAGTAACTCACACCAAAAAAGTTCCAAATTTGTTAAAAACTTCAGATCAATATTTCAATATAATGATATTGAAGAAATAATATCATTACGAAAAAAAATAATATCCCTTACCTCACAAAGATGTCTTGGATTTCTTGAAACACCTGACATATAGCATGACTTGAACTTGCATCAGTATAGAAATACTCAAAGTATACTCAAAATACTCACAAGAATACGCTCGATAATATAGAGAGAAAAAACTTCAGCTTTACGGTGTAATTTTCAATTCTAACCCAAGCACTCTATTTATAGGAAAATGCTTAAAACACCAAAGCGAAAAATTTAATTTAATATTATTATATATATCAAAATTTCTACGCCACTCTTGAAATCTGATTTCAGCTCAATAAGCACATGCCACATTCTAGAAAAAGTAAGAAAAACGTTTTTCTAATTTAAAATAATTTAAACTTCCAAAATCAATTATTTTGAACTTGAACTTCAATAATTCACAATAAATAGCCCTTTTGTCGAAATTTGAAACTCACGACTTTTTATAGGAAATTCAATTCTCTACAACTTTGCGAAGAAAATTTTTCCAAATTCCAAATGAAAATTGACCAAAAATCCAAAAGCGAAGCGATTTTACGTGCTATAATCAAATTTCGATTCAATAAATGGGGTCCATCAACATGTTTAACATGTTTTAAACATTTATTGCAACAAAAATACTCTTCCTCCTCGTATACTCATGTATCCCACATTCGTTGTAAAAATATCACCATTATTATATTATTAAAATATAATAATATTTAAATAAATTATTTTATCGAAAAAAGATAAAATTTTAATTTTCAACAATTGTCACATTAAAAATTTCTCCATCTATATCCACATAAAATCAATATTTTCCTCATCGTATGAATCAATAATTAATTATTCACAAATAATATTACGAATCACAATATTGACAACCAAAAGGCGCCCTGAAAGAGGGGCTTTCCAATAAGAATTTCTCCTTCTTGCGCCTTGATTAGGTGACCAAACCTCTCCTGATGTAACTTTCTAGACATTGTCAATAATGTTATCTAATAATATTATTCAGATAATATGAATTATTGCTTCGATAATAAAAAATACCGTGTAATGACAATTATCAAACAACAAAGAATATAAAATATCAACGCAAAGAATTATTAAATCAATAAAATACCGAATAATAATTACTATAACCATTATTGAGTAGTGTCTTCTTACGTAAGAATCAATAATTGGTGGAATACCGCGGTGTAATCTTGTGTTTTAACCAATTTAGTATTTTAACAAAGATTAATTCTGTAATAACTACTATTTATTATTTTTAAACAACTTATATTTGTCGTTTTCTTCATCCAATCGCTTTTTAGTTATGGGGCCCACACATGGTCATTACCATTGCATTATACGAATATTCCCGACAACGATTTAATATTCCACGACCAAACGAATATTCCCCGACAACAATGAATATTTTATAACCACTTGCTTATTTTGAAATATTTACGTATTTTACCCATAACAATCCACATTAATCAAATCAACCCTTACTATTTCGAAATAGAGAAAATTAAATTTCATTAATAATAAGTTGGGGTCTTACAATGGCGGCTGTTCAATCGTCGTCATAGATATTCTGGTCTATGACGACGGATCAACTGTCGCTATAGCCCAAAAAAACAGTCGTTATAATACGATTGTGTACTAGGAAATACATATAGCCCAACATAATAATTTATTTGATGATGTTGCGCCATTTATTGTGAATAAGAATTGAATTATTTTTGTAAAAGAAATTTTTAGTGTCATAATAATAACTACTTTTATTTTGAGTCGTGTAAAGTGTTTTGTTTAGCGACAATCTACAGCTCAATTTCAAACTCCAAAGAGGGTGGATGTTAAAACAATTTTGACTTGCCAAACACAACATAAGGATATTTAAATTTGAAATACGATGTAAATTGTTGTGATTTATTTAATTTTTAAGATAATATATTTTGTTTTTAGTAATATTTTTATAACGTATCATAATTTTATAGTTTAAAATTAAATAAATTCATACTAATTTAAAATTTAAAATTTAAAAGTATCTAAAATTGATTATATAAAGTCAATAACTATGAATATATTTCCAAAATGACGTTTTAATTAAAATTCAAGCATATTCAAAATAATCGATCGAGACAATTATTGTAGCTAGACTTGACAAAAAACGGTTATAGTTAATTTTGGGTTATAAAAAGTAGCAACCCAAATAGAGAAGCTAAATTGTTATTATTTTAATACTATTTCAGTCTTAGAAGGGGATTCATTATATTTTATTTTAGACATGGATGAGAATTAATCTAATTTAATTAGATAAACTTTTGATAAATTAAAATAAAATTGACCTTAACTTAGCTAACTACAGAATAAAAAATATAGGTTCAGTCTTTATTCAACTTAAGTAATAAAAGATAATTAACTAATTTAAATAATTTTAAATAATTTAAATTGAACGAATAATTTATGAGTATATTGTCATGCCTAATTGTATAGTTAGGCTGAAAAAGAAGCAGATATCGATGGATGTATATATTTTACCAATCATATGGGGGTACGGGGTACGGTGGGTACCTAGGGCCTAGGGGATGTTTAATCAAATCTTACGTACCATAATTTTATTATTCTCAACCGATGAATAACACAATAATGGAGGAAGAAGATAAGAGTCTACCCCCTAGCTATTCCTATTCCTATTCCTATTCCTATTTCTATATTAATTTCATGGATTTTGTTTGATTTTTAAAATACATTTTATTGTTTTCTATTTCAGTATAACATACCCTACACAACCCTAAAAGAAGTCTCCTAGATGTATTTGTATAGCATGCATGTACATTTAATTGACTCATGGTAGCTATATTTTTTGGACCAATTTATGTCAATTTGAAATCTACACCCTCCAGTCTTAAGGGTTGGGTAGGTGGTGAATAGGTTTACCTTGAGTTTTTATGTTCAAACTTTGGGGTCAGTACATTAGGAGAAAATTTAGTGTACGTATTAGACTAATGTAACTTTTAAGATATATGTATAAGTTGGTCGAGAACCTATATATATCATTCAACCCAAAAAAGAAGAGAAGAAGAAGAAATCTAGCCTCAAGTCTATCTCATATATATATATATATATATATAGTAATTATCCGTGCCTGAAGTCACGACATAATGAAATCTTTTCTCTCTCTTTCTGTATTAACAATCTGAAAATTAGAATGGAACTTTTAAGATATATGTATAAGTTGGTCGAGAACCTATATCATTCAACCCAAAAAATAAGAGAAGAAGAATTAATCTAGCCTCAAGTCTATCTCATATATATATATATATATATATATATATATATATATTAAGTAATTATCCGTCTCAAGCTCACTACGCCAGAACGTAAATCCTTCCTCTCTATCCTGCCTCTCTCTCCGTTTTAACAATCTGAAAATTAGAATGAATCTGAATCTTTCTTGTGCTTTCCTACCCAAATTAATTAAAATAAATATGAATCGTCCTTATGTTTTTCCGTCCAAATTTAAATTGGGTTGATCTATCTTATTATTATAGATATTCATGTACCTACCATATAATTAGTTGTCTCCAGACCTCTAACAAGTTGCACGATTAACTGATTGCATGGCATACCCACTCTCCTTTTTAAAATGAGAGTCCTATTTTAATTTAAAAAATTAGCTAGCTAGGCAACTTAAGGAAAATGTCAAAATTTTGTTTTATAATCTCTTGAAATATGAAAAATAAATAAATTGAAAGCATTAGAAAAAGGGCTACACAAATAACTAAATCTGATTTCCACCCGTTAGTAGTATTAATCTCATTAATTTTGTTAAAAACCTTGTTTGAATTTTTATTCCATCTAATCTTATGCATGCACCGTGTATGCATGAGGTATAATTATAATAAAATCATTAAGAATTACTAATAATAATAATAATAATAATAATAATAATAATAAAAAGATCCAATTATATTGTTGTCAAATTAGTGTTACAAAACGAAGACAGTTAGCTGAAATGACAATATATATTCCTAAAAAATTATCGTTTAAGATTTTTATATATAAATTAAAAAATATCATTTATCAAATAATTAAAATTTATTTGAAATTTCATCACTACTCCTTTATAAAAAATTAAAAATTATTACTACAAAAGAGAGAATTTTTCTAAAACAATAAGAGAAGGTAAAAATAATATAAAAAAATAAATAATTTATTCTCTTCGAAATTATAAACGATAAACATTTAAAATAAATTTTTTGGAGTGAGTATTACGAACTGAACCAAATTAAAAAGAATATATATTATTACAAGCATGCATGCAAGCAGTAAGTCGCTATCTTGCCGTGTCAGACAAGAATTCCAGGATAGGATAGGACAGGACCATTCCATCCCATACCAATAATAAAGGAAATCAAATCAAATAATAAGTTTGAATAGGATTTGTTTGTTTGATTTTATTATATACTTAAAAGTCAATAGTACTACCAGCCTACCAGAAAGTTTTAATTAGTATTGTCTTTGTCACAAGTATTATTGTATATATTTATAATTGATACTCCTAGCCAATAGCCATAGCCTATATATAATTATGCCAGTCCGTACAAAGAATAAGCCTGGTTCACCTTATACCAAAGAGTCCTTATGGGGCGACCGGAATGTGGTGACATTCTAGCGATCAGTTTTTTTTTTTTTTTTTTTTTTTAATATTTTTTAAATAATTTATAAAATTTATTAAAATTAAAATTTTTATAAAATAAAATAATTTAAATGTCATTTTAAATACATATAAAAAATATGTACGAAATTGATCGCAGGATAAGCCATTGTACAGAGACGGGAAAAGGGTAACCTAACCAAACCTAACGTACCGTGTTTCAGAAATTAATGAAGATTAATCTTTCATCATTGCAAATATTGGTCCCACTTTTCATCATCCATTATTGTTCAAGAGTTTAGCTCGTTTAGAAATAACATATTTTAAACAAAAAAATCTAAGGCCATCGGTCTTTTAATTTTTTTTTAACTCTCAAAAAATTTATAATATTTATTTAAATTTAAATTTTTATAAAATTTAATAATTTAAGTATAATTTAGATACTTATCATGCAAGCTATTCTTCATTTCAACATACATCGACGATTGTGGGTATTCTCAGTTGATCATAAAGTTATTGTTTTATTACTTATACAACTGGAGTTTCCCCAATGTCAAGCTCAAGCTCTGATTACCTACATTTTGCTTGCGGGGGTGTATTAGCTAGAGAAATAACATAATTATCTCTTAGAAATCTTTGATTATATAATCACTTGATTTTAGCATAAGTGATTTTATAAATAACTTGATTCTAACTAAGGTGATCAACAACTCTCTTTATAAATAAAACAAATCATATAATACAAAACTAAGCTTTCTGTTAGCTTTAACTGAACTTGAGGGGAAGAACACCTACAAGAATTGTTGAGAATTGATTCAAATTGTTTACTATTATTGATTTGGTCATTTTCTGTTGCTTTTAGTCAAAGTTTGTTTTTTGTTTTCAATAAGATCATGATGATCCTTTAGGTTGTTATCTGTTCCAGATTTTTCTCTCTTTAGTTGATCTTAATAGGAGTTCAATTATCATTGTAAGCCTATAAAAGGCCTGTTCCGTTCAGAAATAAAGATCAAGCAATAAGCTTTATTCTTCAACATAAGATTTCTCAAATTGTTCTATTTTTATTCATCTCTCTTATTGTTCTGTTTTCTATCTATATTCCAACAAAGTGGTATCAAAGCAGGTTCTTTCATCTGGTAGTTACTATCATGGTCGCCAATGGTACCTCCATGAACACATCTCAACATTTGATTCCTATTTTTAAAGGTGAATGTTACGAGTTTTGGAGCATCAAGATGAAAACTTTGTTCAGATCACAGGAGCTTTGGGACTTGGTTGAGAATGGATACAAAGATGACGACAGAAAAACCAAAAAAAGGGATGCAAAAGCTTTGTTCTTCATTCAGCAAGCATTGCATGACACCATTTTTTTCAGAATAGCAGCTGCGGAGACCTCAAAAGAAGCCTGGATGATTTTAAAAAATGAGTTTCACGGTTCATCAAAGGTAATTACTGTGAAACTCCAATCTCTTCGTCGTGAATTTGAAACTTTATTTATGAAAGACAATGAATCAGTCCAAGATTTTTTATCTAGAGCTACTGCAATTGTTAGTCAAATGAGGTCATATGGTGAAGAAATTTTTGATAAAACTATTGTAGCCAAAGTTTTAAAGAGCCTGACTAAAAAATTTGATCATGTTGTTGCTGCGATCGAGGAATTTAAAGACTTGTCTATTTTTTTCATTTAATGAACTAATGGGTTCTTTGTTAGCTCATGAAACAAGACTAAATAGATCAGTTGAGTCAAATGAGGAGAAGGCATTTCAAGTGAAAGGGGAAACATCTTTTCAAGTGGAAAGAACTACAGGAAGGGGATGAGGCAAAAGTTTTTTTCGTGACAAAGACACTTTTCATTCCCGGAGCAGAGGTCGATTTGATGGGCAATCTGAGCACAAAAAAGGTTTGTGGTGCAACTATTATGGCCGTCCTACATATCTGAGAGGATTTCTGCAAACAAAGGTAAAGGATTCGGTGCACCTTTTGTAATTCCATGCGGACACACAAAATGATTTTTGCGAGAATAAACAAAATCAAGCAAGATATCTTTGAGAAAATGAAGAGGATAATAAACCTGCTTATGGCCTATCATGATGTTAACGATGGTGAAAGTAATGTTTGGTTTGTGGACAATGGTTGCTTCTAACCATATGCCGTGAACAAGATCTATGTTCAAAGAAATTGATGAATCTCAACGGAAGAACATTAGACTTGGAGACAATAAGCAAATTCAGTTGAAGGAAAGGTAATGAGTGGTATCGAAACCAATCATGACAAGGTTAGACTTTTTCACAATGTTTTCTTTGTCCCAAGTTTAGCACATAATGTAACGCCCCCAAAATTAGGTATACATCACCCATCTTGGGTCGCCACTTACATGGTACAGAATTTAAATACAACTTAATACATAAACTGTGAGTTTAAATACAAATATCGTCTACTAGATATTATACAAACTCAAAAAGGAGTCCTCATTACAATTATTATCACACTATTTCACAGAATAGTGAGGACTACTAATGCTATCTTCAGGACCATCACTCGTTTCCCAGACTCGTCCCAATATATATTCTCATTTCACGAAGAGAACAGGTGAAAGAAAGGGTGAGCTCAACTATCCCAAAGAAGAAATATTATGACTAAGATAATGCGTAATAAATTATCAATAGTCTTCAACAATGTTAAACCGATAAAATACAATGAGACAACCGGTTTAAGCTGCAATGAATAAGCAATCCATTAAAAGAGTCAAGTAGAAAATAAAGTCTACTATCTTTTAGGTTTTAAAAGGTTTTTCATCATTTATTATAGTTTTGAGACTCGACTTTAATAAATATTCCACATCATCGAATCACCCCAAAGACTACTGGCCAAGGATATTCTTTAGTATCACGACCACAATTATTCATGCACTACTGGGCCAAGAATATTTGTGTATTCATTAATGGTCATGATCATGCCAACAATCGTCCACCAATACTACTACCAATCGAGAATTTTTATCAAATCATTTGTAACATTACGGTCATGATTACATCGAATAGTCTCGTGTGGCGCCCCAAAATTAGGTATACGTCACCCATCTTGGGTCGCCACTTACATGGTACATAAATTCAAATACAACTTACTTAATATAACGTGCTGTATGATACGACATAAATCGTGAGTTTGAATACAAATATTGTCTACTAGATATTATACAAACTCAAAAGGAGTCCTCATTACAACTATTATCACACTATTTCACGTAATAGTGAGGACTACTAATGCTATCCTCTCGACCATTACTTCGCTCCCGACTAAATCCCAATGTTATGTTCTCATTTCAAGAGAACAAAGAAAAGAAAGGGTGAGCTCAACTAGCCCAATAAGAAATATTATGACTAAGATAATGCAAAATAAATTATCATTAGCCTTTAACAAAGGTTAAACCGATAAAATACAATAGACAACCAGCTTTAATCTGCAATGGAATAAACAATATATTAAAAGAGTCAAGTAGAGAATAAAGTCTACTATCTTTTAGGTTTTAAAAGGTTTTCATCAATTTTATCATTTGACTCACTTAATAAATAAACCACCACATCTAATCATCCCTGTACCACGGTCAAGGATTTTCATCAAATTATCAATGGTCATGACTATACCGAATCACCCCTGGTCATAATCATACCAAAAACTATCCATCATTTGCATTACATGTGCCACCGAGGACTTTTGTCACATCATTTATATCAAGTCATGATTATACCGAATGATCCCTCAGTCATAATCATACTAAGTTCATCTACGCACGTAAGCCAAAGATAACATAATATAACATGAGGATGATGACAATGACATAATAATTCAATAAAACAAGTTCAAGAATTATTTAATCCATAAATTATTAACGTCCAAATTGTCAACACGATCTTTGTTTAGTAGAGTAAAATTCAAGAATGATCGTAAGAATATTTCCATGAGAAGATCTTTGGATGAAACGCAAATATCGAGGATATTCTACTAATTTCATGGAGTATAGAAGTCAAAGTTTTAACCAACCGAGTATAATAAAGAATGGAATAACAAAAGAAATCACCACGCATGCGGTGATTGGCATGATGACGTGTTATTCCAATGAATAATAATAACGGAACCAGTCGTGAAATTCACAAAGCGGGATGTTCCAACGAATAATAAAGATGGAACCAGGATCCGTGTAAACACATGATAGGATATTCCAATGAATGATAAAGATTTTAACCAGGTCCCGTAAAACACACATGTATGTGATGTTCCAACAGAATAATAAAAAGCGGAACCAGTCCTGTAAAACACACATGCGGATGTTCCAATGTAATAATAGAAGAATGTCACCAAGTATAGGGTAATCCGCAGATACAAAGTTATTCCAATGTAATAAATAAAGAATGGAATAACAGAGGGATTTCACCAAGTATAGGGTATCTGCACAGATCAAGTTATTCCAATGTAATAAATAAAGAATGGAATAACAGAGGATTTCACCAAGTATAGGGTATCTCTCACAGATACAAAGTTATTCCAATGTAATAAATAAAGAATGGAATAACAGAGGATTTCACCAAGTATAGGGTATGCCACGTGATACAGTTATGTATAGGGTACACCACTTTTTACAAAAGTTATTCCAATGTAATAATAGTGAATGGAATAACGTAAGTTCTCTTCAAGAAGAAAGAATAACACCCCTACCGTAAAAGAACCTAATATAGAAGTAGTGAAGTAGCGAATACTCTTCTTCTTTCTATAACTTTCTCTCTATAGCTTCTCTCTATAATTTCTCTTTCTAGAGTTTCAATGAATTCGTAAGAAAATAATGAAGGAATGAGCTTTTATTTATAGGAAAATGGAATGCATAAGAATTAATCCATGAACGGTCCGTATTGATTTACTTTAATCGACGGGTCCATATTTAAAGAAAAATCTTTTAAATAAAATATAATATATTCTATTTATATAAAAACATTTTACTATGCAAACACTATGCAATACTATGCAAAACACTATCAAAAACACTATGCAACACTATGCATAATAAAATATAATATATTCTATTTTTAATAAAGTATTCTATTTTATATAAAAGATGTTTCATTTTATTACGTTAATAATACGAATAAAACAAAACGTCATTATCGCTTATAATAATTCATATTATTAATCGACAATAATGGAATCAAACCTGAGTGACTTCTCACATAAAGCATCAATAATCAACACCGCGTATTTACTTATGCAACCACACGTGACATCGCACTTTTACTACCGAGTAGTTCAACAAGAACCACTTGGTAAAACTTCCGCCGTTATTTCAATAAAATATTTTTGTCGTTTTCTCAATCCGATAATAATTACATTATGGGTCCACCAATGATTGAGTAGTTATGCGAATATTCCCTCGCTAAACCTAATATTCCCAGACCAATCGAATATAATATAACCACTTGCATACTTTGCAAAATTTATAAATACTACCCACAACTATAATATTATCTTAAATTCACACCATAATATTAAAAAATTATTTCAACAAAATTTAAATCTTTATTGATAAAATCTGGGGTCTCACACTCTGGTCATAATCAAACCAAGTCCATCTATACACTATAGGCCACAGATGACTTTCAACATAATATAAACATGAGGATGATGACAATGATATAAGAATTCAATAAAACAAGTTCAAGAATTATTTTATCCAGGAATTATTAACGTCCAAACTATCAACACGATCTTTGTTTTGTAGAGTAAAATTCAAGAATGATCGGAAGAATATTTCCATGAAAAGATATTTGGATGAAACGCAAATATCAAGGATATTCCAATAATTTCATGGAGTATAAAGTCAAAGTTTTAACCAACCGGGTATAATAAATAATAGAATAACAAAAGAAATCACCATGCATGCGATAGATCGCATTGCAAAAGAGTTATTCCAATGAATAATAAATAACGGAACCAGTCCCACAGTAAAACGATGTATGTGATGTTCCATCGAATAATAATAAAGATTTTAACGGAACCAGTCCTGTAAAACACACATGCATGTGATGTTCCAACAGAATAATAATAAAGATTTTAACCAGTCCTGTAAAAACACACGCATGTGATGTTCCAACAGTAATAATAAAGACGAACCAGTGCCCGTGTAAAACACACGCATGTGATGTTCCAATGTAATAATAGAAGAATGTCACCAAGTATAGGTAAACCGCATGTATACAAAGTTATTCCAATGTAATAATAAGCAATGGAATAACAACAGTTTCTTCATGAATAAGAAAGAATAACACCCTTACTTTTGGTAGGAGATTGAATATCGCAAAGAAGTAAGAATAAAATACTCTTCTTCTTTCTCTTTATTCTCTATACTTTCTCTTTCTATAAGCTTGAATGAATTCGTGAAAAATAATGAAGCACTAGGCCTCTATTTATAGAAGATTTCTAGCTTAAGACCGCCGTGTGAAAAGGCAAGTGGCTTGACGACCGATGATGTGAAAAGAAAAGTGGTTCGACGCTCAGTAATGTGAAACGACAAGTGGTTCGGACGCTGTAATGTGAAACGACAAGTGGTTCGACGCTCAGTAATGTGAAACGACAAGTGGTTCGACGTCTGGTAAAGGTAATTACTATTGACGAAGGTAATTACTATTCACAAGGGTAATTACTTATCGACGAAGGTAATTATTATCGACGAAGATAAATACTATCGACGAAGGTAAATACTATTGACAAAGGTAATTACTATTCACAAAGATAATTACTATCGACGAAGAGACTCTTAGATGATGACATATGGGCCCCCATAAAATAATCAAACTTACCACAAACGCCTCATAATGCACTCTTTATATATATACATTAAGGATTGAATAAATATTACCACAAATCATTTTATTTTTAATCAACACATATTTAATCTTTCAACAATTATTAATCATTTATAACTTGTCGCCTCAATTATTGATTTAATACTATAACATATTATACGAGATGATAATCGTGACAATAATTGAATGAATAATATAAGAGATATAATGCAAAGAATTATCAGTAGCAATAATCGAGCATAAATGAGTGACTTCACACGTAAAGATCAATAATCAATACCGTGTCTTCTATGCAACCACGCCAGACATCAGCATTTTTTTACCACCGGGTAGTTCAACAGCTTTTAATTGTAACACCTCCGCCGTTATTTTTATAAAATATTTTTTGTCGCTTTCTCAATCCGACAAATAATTTCATTATGGGGTCCACCAATGATTGAGTCAGTTGTATTTAATATTCCCTAACAAAAAGAATATTCCCCAGACCAAACGAATATTTTATAACAACTTGCATACTTTGCAAAATTTATAAATATTACCCACAACTATAACATTATATCAAATTTATTCCATAATATTCAAAAATAATATTTATAGAAAAATTCATCTTTATTTATAAAAGTCGGGTCTTACAACCTCCCTTCTTATGAAATTTAGCCCTCGAAATTAGGGTACGTGACTGGTATGTCAAGAGGTAAGGATACCTTGATTTTATTTTAGATTCTAACTCCCAAGTCATTTCCTCAACATCGTGGTTCCTCCACAAAACTTTGACTTGAAGTATAACCTTGAGCGTAGAATATGTTCCTTCTTATTCAAAATTTGAACAGAACCTCTTCATACGCCAAATCTTCCGCTATTTCGTCCTGGGTTCTAACTCAATAATATGGTTCGGGTCTTTCACATATTTACGTAACATGGATATGTGAAAAACGCATGAACACGAGACATATTTCAAGCAGAAAGCGAGTCTATAGGCCACGCTCCTACTCGATCGAGGATTAAAATGGACCGATGAATCGAGGATTAAGTTTTCCTCTCTTTCAAATCTTGTAACTCCTTTCCATGGAGCAACTCTTAACAACACATGATCTCCTATATCGAATTCCACGCCCTTTCACGAAGATCAAGATAACTCTTTTGTCGATTTTGTGAGGTTTTTATACGTTGTTTGGATCGCTTGAATCTTTTCCATAGTCATACGTACCAACTCCCGGTCCCAACAACGCTGCTTCACCCACCTCATCCCAAAGATAATCGGAGAACGACACTTTCTTCCATACAACGCTCGAATGGAGCCATGCCAATACTTGCTTGATAATCGCTGTTGTTGTAGGAAAACTCCACCAATGGTAAGAACTTGTCCCAACTTCCTTGAAATCAAGGACACGTAGTCTTAATAGATCTTCAAGAGTTTGAATAGTCCTCCGATCGTTAGGTCTGGTCTCGAGGATGATATGCCGAGCTAAATCGTAAGTCCGTGCCCATAGCTTTTTGCAACCAACCCAAAATCGTGAGGTGAATCTTGGGTCTCGATCAAAACTATGGATACCCCAAGATACCATGCGCCTTACAATCTTGTTTATATACATACGAGCAAGACGTTCAAGTGTATAAGTTTCTCGATTGGTAAGAAATGAGCGGATTTGGTCAATCTATCAACAATGACCCAAATCGCATCAATACCTTGAGAAACCTTAGGAAGACCCAGAACGAAATCCATGGTAATGTGCTCCCACTTCCATTCCGAATTTCAAGTGGTTGCAATGGACCTTTTGGTACTTGATGCTCCGCTTTAACTCGCTGACAAGTTAGACACCTTGAGATAAACAAATACGCTATCTCTCTCTCTCATATCGCTCCACCAAAATGTATGATATAATATCATGATACATTTTGGTACTCCTGTGATGGATTGCAAATGGTGTGTTGTTCGCCTCCATCATGATATTATACTTTAAATCGTGGTCGTTAGAACACAAAGTCCGAGTTGACTCAAGTATTCCTTCTTCATCGATTCTTGCTTCCTAAGATAGCACCTTCTCGCACTTTCTTCCTCATACGCATCGCCTCCAGTGTCCGTAGCTCAATGCCTTTTAACTTTATCGATTAAAGTCGGCCTCTACTCAGATACTCGCTTATCATCACACGCGTCTCTCTGAGTCTTTAACTCTATCTCCATCCTTTGCAAGTCACACAAAAATGGGCCTTTATACGACAATATCGCACTCAGATTTGCATATGATTTCTACTCAATGCGCCGCCACCACGCTCACTTTTCCAGATGGTATTGATGGTATGATCATAATCTTTTAATGCCTCAAGCCAACGTCGTTGTCGCATGTTGAGTTCCTTTTCGTGAAGAAATATTTGAGGCTTTTATGATCCGTAAAGATCTCCACTTTCTCCCATATACAAGTAATGCCTCCAAATTTTAAGTGCAAAGATAATAAATGCCAACTCTAGATCATGAGTAGGATAATTCCTCTCATATTCTTTGAGTTGTCGCGAGGCATAGGCTATAACTTTTCCATGTTGCATGAGAACACATCCCAACCTTTTGCTCAAGCATCATCAGAGATGACAAATCCTCCGAGCCGATGGTATTGTCGTAACAGTCTGCCGAAATAAGTCTCCTCGAAGTTCTTGAAACTCTTTCACATTCTTCGCTCCAACCGAACTTTGTATCTTTCCGAGTCACCGAAATCAATGGATAGCGATTCGAGAAAATCCTTCCACGAATCTCCGATAATAACCACTTAAACCGAGAAAGCTACGTGCTTTTCTTGGCCATCGATTTAGGTTGTTCCCACTTTTGAATAGCTTCAATTCATTGGTCAATGATATTCCATGACTTGATACCACGTGCCCAAGGAATGCTACTTCTTCTTCCGTAACTCACATTTCTTCAACTTGGCATAAAGCTTATATTCACGGCTTTTGGAGTGTCACTCAAGTGTTGCTCATGATCTTCACGGCTTTTGGAATAAATAAGGATGTCATCAATAAAGACGACCACAAAGTGATCTAAATATTCCTCAATACTCGGTTCATCATATCCATGAAGGCAAAGAGAGCATTAGTCAATCCAAAGGACATGACTAGAATTCATAATGCCCGCATCGAGTTCCGAAAGTCATCTTTGGAATGTCACGGTTCTAATCTTCAATTGGTGATATCCTAATGAAGATCTATCTTTGAAAAGAATTTGGCTCCTTGCAATCGGGTCAAACAGTCATCAATAATACGGGCAATGGATACCTATTTTTGATGGTGACATGATTCAATTCCCGATAATCAATACAAAGTCGCATACTCCCATCTTTCTTCTTCACGAATAGAACAGAGCACCCCAAGGAGAAGTACTAGGACTAATAAAGCCAATGTCTAACAATTCCTCGCATTGGATCTTTAACTCCTCAAGTTCAATAGAGCCATTCGATATGGGGCTTTGGAAATAGGTTTTGTACCGGGTTCAAGGTCGATACAAAATTTAATTTCACGCCTGGGGTAGGCGTGAAGTTCTTCTGAATACGTCAGAAATTTATTAACAATAGAAATATCGCTCAAAACTCGACGATTTTTGTTTAAATCAGATATGAGCTAAGAAAGCTTGACATCCGCTTTTCAATAAACGAATAGCTTTATGGCTTGAGATGACCGTGATTGATTTTAATGGTTTGGTCGTTTGAATTCGCATAATAGGTTGATTAGGAATATGAAAGCTAACAACCTTACTAAAAACAATCAATTTTTGCATGATAAGTAGTTAACCAATCAATCCTTAGAATCACGCCAAATGCAAGTATTTTTAATGAAATAAGATCGACAGTAATGTGAGGGTACCGATTTGAACCAAACAAGACTTATAAACAAAGGATGTAATGAAGGTTTCTCCCAACGGAGTTTCCACAGATAAGTCAAAGTCTAATTTCTCCTGAGTCAAATTTAATCGATGAGCGCAAGTAGAAAAATAAAAGAATGGGTAGAACCGATCAAATAAAGTATAGACTTCATTAGAGTTTATGATAAGCTTACCCGTGATGACCTCATTCGATTCCTTGCTCTTTTGGGAGGTCACAACAAACGCCTCCACTCAGACTACTGGGTTTTGAATTTTCCGACGGCCTTTGGTGCCTCCATCCTAGCTGAATTTGTCTTCTGTGAAACGACAAAATCGAGCTAAGTGACCTTCTCTTCCACAATTATAACATGCTTTGGACGACATACGACGCAGCTTTGATCGATGTGTCCCTCTCCTCCGCATTTGAAGCATATGATAGGTGGTCTTTCTCCTTCCTTAACAACGGTCTTTGCCGGTTGACGCGCCTTTCCATCATTGTTGAATCTCCGCTTTCTTGAAATGTCCATTCTTATTGTTTTGGCCCACCACCGGTGGTTACCATATCCGCCCGTTGATTCCTCCACGCTTGTTGTCACCGCTCATGACTACTCTCGCCCGTATTATAATTTTGCCGACCGCTTCTTTTTTAGTCATACTGACTCATTATCGCTGTTCACTAATCGAGCCCTATTTACAACATCCGAATACAAACACGCTTTATGAGAAATCGATGTTGACGATTCCCGCTTCAAACCTCTTAAAAACATTCGCGCCCATTCTTTTCTTTATTATCCACCAAGTGGGTCGAAAACCGTGATAACTCCGCAAATTTTGCCTCGTATCATGCACACTGGCCATATTGTTTTGTTCCAACTTGATAAACTCCACCTCCTTCATGTGGCGAATACTTTCGTGAAAGTATTTGTCGCTGAACGCCCCCGAACTTCTCCCAAGATATCTTCAAGACAAAGAAGTTGAGTACGCTTTTACCGATTCCCACCAAGAATCGCCTCTCCGCAACAATATAAAGGCGGCAAAGGGAACCTTTTGCTCTCCTGAGCATCCCAAGACATCAAATATCTTGGTAATCTGCTTTATCCATGCTTCCGCCGTAAGTGGTTTTGCTCTCCTTAAACTCCCGGTGGTCCCAGCTCCTTGAATTGTTTAGCGGTGACCGCCCGAGAGTTTTCTCGTGTTTTCACCTACGCTTTTGGACAGAGTCGCCTCTCGTCATTGCCAGCATAAATTGCATAAAGCCTCCGAACATTTGATCATTCATCATTTGGTCGGTGTTGTTGTTTGCATGAGGATTGTCGCCTTCGATGCACATTATCCTCGATTATTGATATGTGGTGAATCAACGATCGCTCAAGGCTCCATCATGCTATTCTCAACATTCTCGGATGTCATTTTCGAGACATCGCCACAAAACAAAAGGTTAATTGACATGTAACAAATTATCCCTATCTTCCCGACCAACCAATAAAATAAAGACACATAAACTTAGGTAGGTCATACTAGCGAAGGTATTCCCTGCCTCTCCCCTCTTAGTACTATTCTCACATCTTAGCCAGTGATCATATCCCTAAGCTCGATACTAACCGTAACGCCCCAAAATTAGGTATACATCACCCATCTTGGGTCGCCACTTACATGGTATGTAATTTAAATACAACTTAATACATAAACTGTGAGTTTAAATACAAATATCGCTACAAATATCGCTCTAGAGATATTATACAAACTCAAAAAGGAGTCCTCATTACAATTATTATCACACTATTTCACGTAATAGTGAGGACTACTAATGCTATCTTCAGACCATCACTGCTTTCCCGACTCGTCCCATTTATATTCTCATTTCCTCAAGAGAACAAAGAAAGAAAGGGGTGAGCTCAACTAGCCCAAGAAGAAATATTATGACTAAGATAATGCGTAATAAATTATCAATAGTCTTCAACAATGTTAAACCGATAAAATACAATAGACAACCAAGTTTAATCTGCAGCTTAATCAAGCAATCCATTAAAAGAGTCAAATAGAAAATAAAGTCTACTATCTTTTAGGTTTTAAAAGGTTTTTCATCATCATTATAAATGAGACTCACTTTAATAAATATTCCACATCATCGAATCACCCCAAAGACTACTACCCAAGGATATTCTTTAGTATCACGACCACAATTATTCATGCACTACGGGCCAAGAATATTTGTGTATTCATTAATGGTCATGATCATGCCAACAACAATCGCCCATCAATGCACTACTACTACCATCGAGGATTTTTATCACATCATTTGTAACATTACTACCAAGATTACACCGAATAGTCTCTCGGTCATAATCATACCAAGTCCATCTATGCACTACAAAATACGTATTTGACTTTCAACATAATATAAACATGAGGATGATGACAATGATATAAGAATTCAATAAAACAAGTTCAAGAATTATTTTATCCAGAATTATTAACGCCCAAATTATCAACACGATACTATTTTGTAGAGTAAAATTCAAGAATGATCGTAAGAATATTTCCATGAAAAGATATCGATGAAATGCAAATATCAAGGATATTCCACTAATTTCATGGAGTATAGAAGTCAAAGTTTTAACCAACCGGGTATAATAAATAATAGAATAACAAAAGAAATCCACCATGCATGCGACGATGAAAGTTATTCCAATGAATAATAAATAACGGAACCAGTCCGTAAAGAAACGCATGCATGTGATGTTCCAATGTAATAATAATAAAGATTTTAACCAAAGTCCTGTAAAAACACATGCATGTGATGTTCCAAATGAATAATAATAAAGATTTTAACCAGTCCTGTAAAACACACGCATGGATGTTCTAACAGAATAATAATAAAGATTTTAACCAGTCCGTAAAAAACACATGCATGTGATGTTCCAATGTAATAATAATAAAGATTTTAACCAGTCCTGTGGTAAAACACACGCATGTGATGTTCCAACAGTAATAATAATAAAGATTTTAACCAGTCCTGTAAAACACATGCATGTGATGTTCCAATGTAATAATAGAAGAATGTCACCAAGTATAGGGTAAACCACAGATACAAAGTTATTCCAATGTAATAATAAGCAATGGAATAACAACAGCTTCTTCATGAATAAGAAAGAATAACACCCTTACTTTTGGTAGGAGATTGAATATCGCAGAAGGTAGTAAGAATAAAATACTCTTCTTCTTTCTCTTTATTCTCTCTATACTTTCTCTTTCTATAGCTTGAATGAATTCGTGAAAAATAATGAAGCACTAGGCCTCTATTTATAGAAGATTTCTAGCTTAAAGACCGCCGTGTGTGAAAAGGCAAGTGGCTCGACGAATCGATGATGTGAAAAGAAAAGTGGTTCGACGCACAGTAATGTGAAACGACAAGTGGTTCGGCGCTCAGTAATGTGAAACGACAAGTGGTTCGACACCAGTAATGTGAAACGAGAAGTGGTTCGACGTCTGGGTAAAGGTAATTACTATCGATGAAGGTAATTACTATTCACAATGGTAATTATTATCGACGAAGGTAATTATTATCGACGAAGGTAAATACTATCGACGAAGGTAAATACTATCGACAAAGGTAATTACTATTCACAAAGGTAATTACTATCGACGAAGAGACTCTTAGATGATGACATATGGGCCCCCATAAAATAATCAAACTTACCACAAACGTCTCATAATGTACTTTTTTATATACATTAAGGATCAATAAATATTACCACAAATCATTTTATTTTTAATCAACACATATTTAATCTTTCAACAATTATTAATCATTTATAACTTGTCGCCTCAATTATTGATTTAATACTATAACATATTATACGATGATATCTTTGTGACAATAATCAATCAATAATATAAGAGATATAATGCAAAGAATTATCAGAAAGTAATAATTGAAAGCATAATGGAGTGACTTCTCACGTAAGATCAATAATCAATACCGCAGTGTGCTACTATATGACCACGCCAGACATCGCATTTTTTTACCACCGGGTAGTTCAACAGCTTTAAACGGTAACACCTCCGCCGTTATTTTTATAAAATATTTTTGTCGCTTTCTCAATCCGATAATAATTACGCTTAGGGGTCCACCAATGATTGAGCCATTGTATGAATATTCCCTAACAAAAGAATATTCCCCACCAAACGAATATTTTATAACAACTTGCATACTTTGCAAAATTTATAAATATTACCCACAACTATAACATTATATCAAATTTATTCCATAATATTCAAAAATAATATTTATAGAAAAATTCATCTTTATTTATAAAAGTTGGGGTCTTACACATAATTTGTTGAGTGTTGGGCATTTGATGAACACTGGATATTCAATTTTGTTTGATGATGGCTCATGTGCCATTAGAGATAAAAAATCTAGTCAAGTTTTGGTAAATATACGCATGACAGAAAATAAAATGTTTCCACTTGAAGTATCTAATGTTGAAAATAAGGCCTTTGTTGTCATTGAAAATGATGAATCTAAATTATGGCATTTACGTTATGGGCATTTAAATATTGGTGGCTTGAAGTTGTTAAGTCAAAATGAGATGGTGTTGGGATTGCCTAAAATTGATGCTCTTGAGAATGTGTGTGAAGGGTGTATATATGGAAAACAAAGTAAAAAATCATTTCCAGTAGGAAAATCATGGAGGGCTACAACTTGTCTTGAATTAGTTCATGCTGACCTATGTGGACCTATGACTCACCGAAGTCGTTAGGTGGAAGTAAATATTTTCGCTATTTACCGATGATTATAATCGAATGAGTTGGGTGTATTTTGTGAAAAACAAGTCAAAATCTTTTGAATGCTTTATCAAGTTCAAGGCTTTTGTTGAGAAACAAAGTGGAAAGTGTATCAAGGTCCTCCACACGATATAGGGTAGTGAATTTTTATCTCACAAATTTAACACTTTTTGTGGAGAAATGGAATTAGCAGAGGATTTAATTTACACCATATACCACTTGAGCAAAATGGTGTAGGCCGAACGAAAGAATCGTCTTTGAAGTGGAAATGGCTAGAAGCTTATTAAAGGCAAAGAGAGACTCCAAATGATTTCTCGGGTATAATCACTTCTTTGCAGTGTACTTTGTTGAATATTTCTCCCACAAGGTTGTATTGCATCAGACACCTTATGAAGCTTGGAAGGGTATAAAGCCTCAGGTAAGCATTGCTTATACTCTGTTGCCTTCCCAAGAAGGAAGAGATGATGGCAATAGAGAAGAATGGAACTTGGGAATTACGAGACCTTCCAGAAGGTAAAAGTGTTATTGGATTAAAGTGGATTTTCAAAACAAAGTTTCATGTTGATGGAAGTATACACAAGTACAAGGCGCGACTAGTAGCAAAGGGGTATTCACAGCTAGAAGGTATTGATTTTACCAAAACGTTTTCTCCTGTTGTTCGATTTGAAACTGTGAGAATTACGTTAGCTTTGGCTGCTCAATTTAAATGGAATGTTTATCAGTTTGATGTTAAGTCAGCTTTCCTTAATGGTGACTTGAAAGAAGAGGTGTATGTCACACAGCCTGAAGGATTTATTATCAATGGAAAGGAGGAGAAAGTGTAAAAATTGAAGAAAGCCCTATATGGACTTAAACAGGCTCCGCGAGTATGGTACACTAAAATTGATTCATTTTTTCGAGAGAATTTATTTGTTAGAAGTGAAAATGAACATACTCTTTATTTAAAGAGGAATGGGAACCATTATTTTTTGGTAGTTTGCATTTATGTCGATGACATGATTTATACAGGTTCTTCAAGTTCTCTTCTTAGGGAATTTAAATTATGTATGATGAGGAAGTTTGAAATGACAGATTTAGGAAAGCTGCACTATTTTCTCGGTATGGAAGTGAAGCAAGGAACGAATGGAATTTTTTTGTCACAAAGGAAATATGCATTAGATCTTTTGAAGAGGTTTCATATGCTTAATTGTAAGGTTGCAACCACTCCAATGAACACGAATGAAAAGCTTCAATATGAAGATGGAACAACTAATCTTGATCTCGGTCTAGGAACAAGAAGAGGGTCAGTAGTCTCTGCCGTTGCAGGTCCTTCTCCTTCCGCTGAGATGACCCTCTTTTTTTTCTTTTGTTTGTTCACCGCTAACGAAATCATGAAGAAGCTTGAATAACTCAGATCTCAGAAAGAGAGTGGCGCCTAGCTGTTGAGAGCGTCTATTGTCTTTGTAGAGGAACAGTACGATCTTGGACTGGCCCTCTTCACATGACCTAGAAAGAAAAAAAGTCCGTGCTACTATAAGGCCTCTAAACTCCTCCCTCAGGACACTGTTGCGTTGCCCATGGGGACGGGGTAGCCCCGACTTCCATAGGTCCTTGGTTCGACCTCCTAATGAGAATTGAGGTCCTTGCGCGGGCGTCTCGTCCCTAAGACTTGTTTGCTCTGTATGGAGTGCCCCGTGGTTCCTCGAGTGCCAGCCGCAGAGAGGAATGCCATCAACTAGGGCGCTATTGGCCACTAACCACTCGCTCGCCGGCCTTTACTTGATAGGGCTCCGCGTTTCAAGTTCGTTATCCTAACCGTATCCTCTGCTCCACCGGGAGCCTGGCCCCTTCTTCTATCTTATCTACTGCCTTGCTCCTCGGCTCCATACTGCTCCAGCCGCTCGCTGTAATAGCTTGCTTCTCGGGTGGCTCGCACCCTGGGTGGTGCGGCTGAGCCAGAGTGGGCTCAGCAGTCGGCCTATCTTTCCGGGCGCACG